>QXEO01001565.1:3376026-3976026 GCA_007115705.1 Dactylis glomerata
AAATGCTGACAAGATGGCACATCACCATATTTTGGGGCCAGGCGGCTACAAGGGTGCAGTGCCTAGGTGGGAAGCTATGGAGAATGAACTGAGGAATAAAGGAATCACTCTAGGTACAGAGGGATGGCCCGAAAGGGCCAAGCACTGGTGGTATGGACATGGAGGATCGTTAGACCCGACAACACGGGAGTGTGTTCATCGGAAACAGACCTTTACTCCCACAACAAAACTTGTTAAGGCAATGGAGGATGCTCAAGCGGGATTGATCCGTGTCGACCGAGAGAATGGCGAGCTGACACACGCCCTCGGGAATCCAGAACACACAGGACGAACAAGAGGCAAAGGCACCGGTGTTCTATGGAAGGAAGGGTTTTCTCAGCACGAAGATCCGTATGGTTACAAAAGCCATAAGTGAAAGAAGGATCGGGAAGCATATCGGGTCGGCAAGGTAGAACGTGAATTAGCCGACATGAAGAGTATGATACATCAACTTAGCCAGGGAGGCGGATCTCAGCTGCAGGAAGATCCAGCATTGGATCTTAATAGTCAGCGGAGAAGCATCGTGGCTTCCACGGAGGTCCCAGCTGATGAGCATGATGCACGGATTATCGATGATGCACCGGGGTCTCGCTACCTCGTGGATGATGTTAGAGAGATGACAAATTGTGAGCTACATCAGCCAATGAAGAACATGACCTTCAAGGTGGCGAGCGGCGACGCTTTACCTTGTCTACCTGAAGCACTCCACCATGGGAACCCGATACCGGCTGGCTATGCTCGTGTCTCGGTGCTTGACATAGTCTCGGGGTTCGAGGACCTAGATCTTGATTTTGCTACACCTGAAGGGGATCGGAGACTTGGAGATGTCAAGCGCCAAATCGTTTTATGGCAAAAGAAATACATCAAGTTTCTAGGCTCAGCGCCAAGGCCACCGACTCCGAGGAATCCAAGTCCACCCTCTCCCGGTGAACGTCATCCACCTACGCCACCCCCGAGTCCACCTCGGGTGCCGCGTCAGCCGACGCCACCCCTGAGTCCACCTCGGGCACCGTGTCAGCCGATGCCACCCCCGAGTCCACCTCCGGCGCCACGTCAGCCGACGCCGCCCCCTAGTGCACCTCCCGCGTGCCACCCCACGTCGTCCTCCAGTGCACCTCCCGCGCATCAGCCCACGTCATCCTCCAATGCACCTCCAGCGCGTCAGGCGAAGCCGCCCCCCAATACTACTCAGACGGGGAAAAAGCGGAGCAGGGCCGCTACGGTTAGTACTACTGATAAGGTAGTACATAAGTCCACAAAGATACCAGGGCCATCGCTAAAGCCTCTTCCCCAGAGAGCAGGTGAACGGACTTACGAGGAAAACAAAGTGATATCAGACGCTGAAGTGAAGGCCTTTTTTGCACCGAAACAGCCTGAGCCCAAGCCGACATACACGGAGAAACAGAAGAAGTGGGCTATCGGTATGCTTACTGCAGAGCCCTAATATAAGCAAAATCTGCCATCAGACTATAAACGCGAAATTGAAAGACAAAGTGACTTGGCCAAGGCAAAAAGAAGCGGAAAACAAATTGCCCAGCTTGGAGAACAGAAGAATCAATTGGTCCCCCCGCTCATAGTCGCCCCCCCCCCCCTCGATATCGATACGGCCTCCAGAGCCGATTTTAATATGGACCGTGAGTTATTGGACCCCAGAGTAGTAGAAGCTGCAAAACTACTAGGTCTAACTGTAACGGAGGCCAAAGAGTCAGCGACCGCATTGAATATTTCTCTTCTGGCTTTGTTAGGCCTTGAAGAAGCACCAGTGGGGGAGATAGTAGAGAGATATGTTATGGGGGGGGGGGGCTCTGATCAAGCCTGAGGAGGAACGCGGTCTATCAACAAATATGCGAAATCTGCTCGGCTGGTACAAGGCGCATATACAAAAAAAGGACTTCAAACGTTTTATCCTCTTGGACGTTAGAGAGGAGCATTACTTCAAAAGATAACTGTTACATATTCCATTGGACGAATTGTTTCACATATTCAATCAGCGCGATCTCGACAAGTCTACCATCAGTTGCTATTGTCTGTAAGTGATTTATATTCAAGTATCTAGCTAAGCTCGTTCATTGCCTGTAATATATTATCTTAATTAACTATATGATTTTTGTATGCTATTATGCAGATTTAAGATGTTTGAATGCAAACAAAAGGGAATCTATGACGTTGGGTTCATTGACCCATATATCATTAATGAAAGGATGTTACAAGATCACCCCAGAGACGTGGAGAATGACCTCTTCAGATTTTTTTCCAGGCAATGTCTTAAAAGAGAAATTCTATTTCCTTACAACTTCAGGTGAGTGTTTCTATCTTATACACATTCTGTTTTGCTTACTCCATGTTAAGTGTAATTGATGAGTTATGCATGCGTGTCTGCAGTTACCACTGGGTTCTGCTAAAGATTCAATTTGACACATCAAGTGTTGAAATCTTGGACTCATTGGATAAGCCCGATGTCCTGTTTAGCGACATGAAATCAATGCTGCAGAAGTAATTTCAATCATTACCCGACTATATCAGCTCCTTTCATTAATTTCCTGATATCAAGTATTTAATAACTCATTTGTTCATTTTCTTTGCCCTACAACGTTTGGACACGTTTCAGAAGGTCGGTAGTAGGTGAATTCAAAGAACAGCTAACTTTTAAAAAGATAAAGGGTTTACAGCAACCACCGGGGATCAATCTCTGTGGATTCTACGTCTGCGAGTTCATCCGGTGGTACACCAGTGAGCGGAGAGCACATTCCACGGACTTTGATGTACGTAAATAATATTCACAGTTTTCTTTTATTATAATCAATTGTGTTGAGTTTCATCCAACTTATATATATCCATATCGATCTTCTTAAAGTTGTATGTGACGCGGGAGAAGCTCCTACCAACCCAGCGCATAAAAGCAATTCAAGAGGAGCTGGCGGGATTCATGCTGAGGGAGGTCCTCCGTGAGAAAGGAGAGCACTATATGGAGGACGACGAACGCTATATATAATTTAGTGATCTCCATGTAATTAACTTAGCTTGTTTGAAAAATAGTTGTACATAGACTTGTTTGAAATTGTTGTATATACAGTCGCAAGACATCGTATAATATTATATATGCATGCACCAACATGTAATGTGTATGTACTAGTCGTAGAATATGGGTACGGAAACTCGCTTGAAATTAAAATGAACCCTAATTAACCATAAACCCTAAACCTATAATCTGAAACAGAAATGAAAAAAAAACAAAACTCTTTAGTCCCGGTTCTTATTACGAACCGGGACTAAATGTCCCCGGAGCAGGCGCTCCCAGCCGTGCCCACGTGGACGTCCATTAGTCCCGGTTCATTTGCAACCGAGACTAAAGGGTGGGGGCCTTTAATCCCGCTTTGCTAGTCCTGGTTGGGAAACCGGGACTAATGGCAGTTACAGACCGGGATTAAAGGCCTTTTTTCCACCAGTGGAAATACTCCAGTGATTCTGAATGCAATTTCTGTGATTTTGTTCTAGGGTGTCAAATTCTGTGTAGAACCCAGTGTGAGTAAACGGGTGAGCATCAGATAATGCATCCTGACGAAAATTTTGGGTACTAATTCATGCAACAATGATATATAGTTGGGAGCTGAGAGAGAATCACGGGATCTGTTTTTAAAACAAAGGAACATGCTTCATACGATTAATTTTTGAAGTATAACTTAATTGTGAGATAGCTTTTCATCAATTCGAAGCATTTGTTTAGACTTTAGAAGTGAAAATGATTCAATATGCTCAGACTATAGGACTGGGAGAATGCCTACAGATTGACACCTCATATCCAGTGTTGATTTGTTATATTTCTTGGACCATATGTCTGTGTTCTACATGGGATGTGATTACCTAAAAGTAGGTGCTACTTTCATGGTCATTTGTTCTGTAATCTCAACACGAGGAAGTTTAACCAGCTTTATAATTTTTTGTAGATTCAGCGGTTGGTGCATATATAGGGAGGAGTCTGAATTCAGTTTCGTTGAAGATTTAATTGGAAAAAAACATACATGGAGAAAGGTATTATTGAGCTGTTCCGAAAGTGTCGGCCCTACTTTTCATATGAATCTTTTTCAAGGAAAACCATGTGCTGATTAATCTTTTGTTTTCAAGCAACGAACATAAACATACAAATTTATCAGCTATTACACGTGGAAACAATAGACAAGATGAAAATATAATGGCAAATACACCATTATTTGGCTTATTTGACATTATTTGTCCACATTAATAATTGCCTTATTATTAATAATAGATGCATATTATAATTCAAATATATTTTGAGTATATAGAGAAAACTCTTAAGTATTTAAGCTTTACTATATACGATAGGTGTTGCCGATGATTTGGATTTTCCTACATAGAAATGATGTGTATTTTTATTTGTAGCTTCTATTAGTATTTGACCACATCGGAGCAAGGCCAAGAAACATTTTGTTGCCATCCTGTGTATGGTTATGCCTTCATGAAAAGATTCTTATCGACTTTGTGTCTTAATTTTTTTTAGTCAAGGTGGTGCGTCCGATTTTGTGTGACCAAATTCCACGATAAAAGGGCGCTTGTACATTGGATCTTGTTTCGAATACTAATCATACAAGTTCTTTAAATTAAATTTGTAGCCTAATTTCATAGAGGATTAAATGCTGAGTGGTTTCTTTAGGAGTTGGAACGAAAAGAAGACAGATGAAGATAACTATAAAATTGCAACTCACTACAACAGGGTGGGATTCAAAAGACTTGCAAACAAGTATTTCATAATACTCGATATAATTTTTTCATATTAATGCACGTGCACAATTACTAGTAGACGTAAACCGCGCACTTGAGGTCCGCACACCACACATGGGTACCATATCCCCGTGCTGTGGATTAGCTGACTGCTCATATCTTCGTGCGTTCAGAGTTTCAGCGATCGAAGCGGTCGAGCCGGCCGGCCTGCTGCGCGCTTCTTCGTGTCGTGCGTGCCACCGGCATCGTGGGCTCGGCCACCAGCAAAGAACGCAGGATACCAGAGCAACATATCCTGACGTCTAGGTTCACGCCTGGGATAGAGATTCTGCACGACATTATCCAAACTTATGCTCCATGACAATGGATATATGGATTATATCTATTCAGGATATGTCGTTCCGTCTCGTTGCTTCTTGAACGCGCTAGAAGAGAAGTGCTTATAGGCAGTATGCTAGCTTTTTTGATAAACTTCCCACTTTATTCATATAACATCAGAGTTACAATCAACCTCAATTGCTGTGTACTAAAAATTCTGGAGGATACCTAACCAAGAGTTCGACACCACCTGCGTACAAGCATGTCTTGCACAAATGTGGACAGCCTGATTAGATTCATGCCTACTAAAAATCACAGTAAAGGAATTGAAAAAAAGAACTAAGCGGATTTATTTCAGTTAAAATACGACTAATCACCGAACAATTACCCTTCCTTCCATGCCATTGTCGAACGAGGTTTGAGCAGTCCACCTCGCACACAATCTGTTAATATTGCCTGGATTTAGCAAAGCCCACAGCATCACGGAGTGCCAATGCTTCAATCGTGAGTGGATCATCCACGCCTTCATAGTTTTTGCACATGGCACAACAGAAACCCACTGAATCTCGTGCCACCACTCCATTGCCAGTGACACCCAGTGTCGACTGAATTGCGCCGTCTGAATTCAGTTTAACCACACCTATCGGTGGTTTCTTTCACAAACACCTTGGTCTGGGCTGAGTTGGTTTCCTTGGATCACGAGGTAGTTCCAATGATAGAACCATTTCTTTAACAAACTCCAAACTTTTTCCCGGATCATATACCTTCTCCCCATGAGTCACATTATTGTGAGAACTCCAGATAGAGTACATGAGAGTGATCATCATAGCTCTATCCTTCTCCAAGATCGATTGCTCACATAAGATATCCGTTGTCCAGGTGTGAGGATGCAACCTAGGTACTTTAATTTGTAGGAATTCCTTAGCAGCTAACCAAAAGAGTTGTGCGTGATTACACTCTATTAATGCATGTTGCAAGGTCTGCTCCGATGCTCTACAAATACCACAAGTACTATCATCCATGACATGCCACTGGGTAAGGGTTCCATAGTCGGGTAGAATACCACAAAGAACCCGCCGCCAAAATACACGTACTTTAGGTATTACTGCAAGCTTCCATAACTTTTCCCAAAGTATCTCTTCCGAAGAAATACTACCACGATCAGGATTTCTCTCATCATTCCTCTGATTTCTCTTCATCAGCGCACGATAAGCTGATTTGACCGAGTAGACTCCAGACTCCTCTAAAGACCAAGCCAGATCATCACCACCATCACTTCTCAGTGGTATTTCCAAAATTGCATCAACGTCCGGTGTGAAGAAAATATCTCTGATCAACGGTATGTTCCATTATTATCAACCGTTATCAGTTCATTAACTATTGTTTGAGAAGCATCATATTTCCTCCCCATTGGTTTCTTGCTATCAGGAAATGGTATCCAACTGATATCCCAAATGGACACAGTTTCTCCCGAGCCAGTTATTTTCACAAGACCCAATCTTAGGGCCTCTCTTCCTGCTAGAATAGCCCTCCAAGTTTTTGATGCTCCTCTTGGAGCTGTAGCTTCTATGAAGCTTCTATCACGATAGTATCTACTTTGTAATACTCTTGCACATAAAGAATTGGGATTCATGACCAAACGCCATGCTTGTTTTCCCAATAGTGCAATATTGAAGCACTCTAGGTCCTTAAAACCCATGCCAACTTGACACTTTGAAGCTGTTAATTTATCCCAGGACAACCAGTGCATTGATCGCTTGTCTAAATTGCCACTCCATCAAAATTTTCCAAAAATAGGAACCACCTTTTTGCAAGTACTTTTTGACAACTGAAAACAACTCATGGGATATAATGTTTTTTCCTATAGAACTGACTTAATTAGCACTTCCTTTGCTGCATAAGTCATCAGCTTATCTGCATAGCCATTCACACTTCCTCTTGCGCTTTCAGCAATGTATTCGAATTCATCACTAGTAAGACGACCTGCTGCTGCCGTAGGCAATCCCAAATACCTCTCGCTGAAGGCCTCCATCTGAATATTCAGTGCATCTTTCACACTTTGACGAATCAGTATTAGACGTGTAAGGACTAAAAAACACCGCGCTCTTTCCTTTATTAACACGCTGACCTGAGGCCTCATCATAAATTTGCAGAATTTCATCCATCCTTTATGCACTCACCCCATTTGCATTGATGAAAATTAAACTATGATCCGCAAACAAAAGATGGGACACCCAAGGAGTTCGATTACAGACTCTAATTCCTATGTCAACAAAACCATTGTTGTAATGGTGTAGTAAAGCTTTCAGCTGTCCTTCTCCTACTAACAAAAATAGATAGGGCGAGACCGGATCCCCTTGTCTAATCCCCCTAGTTGGAACAAAGGGGTTTAACAATTTTCCATTAAGTTTAACCGAGAACCAGACAGTCAAAACACATTTCATGATCAGCTGAACCAACCTCTCTTGGAAGCTAATTTTTAGCATCATAGCTTCAATCAAAGGCCACTCGACACGGTCGTAGGCCTTCATCATATCCAATTTAACTGCACACTGCCCTTTCTTGCCTCTTTTATTTATTTTCATAGCATGGACACATTCAAACGCAAGAAGTGCATTATCGGTGATTAATCAGCCTGGAATAAACGCACTCTGCTCCTGACTGATAACCTCCTCCAAAACAGGTCTCATTTTGTTTGCAACTACGTTGGTACAAATTTTATACAAAACCGTACATAATGAAATTGGACGATATTGTGTGATGGACTGGGGATTCCGTACCTTTGGAATTAACGTGATAGATGTATCATTGATTGCATCAGTAACTCCCCTCCATTCAAAAACCCCAAAACAACATTTGTGAGATCATCACCAATCAGATCCCAATGCCGCTAGTAAAACCCAGCGGTAAAACCATCAACACCAGGGGCTTTAGATGGATGCATTTGGAATAAAGCATATCGCACCTCCTCCATCGTGAAAACCCCTTCCATAACAGCTCGAGTTTCAGTATCAATTCTCAGCTAAACCAAATTTAAAACTCCCGCCATCTGCGGCACTCCCTCCGAAGCATATAGGCAGTATGTTAGCATACCAGTGGTGTGTGGCAATATTAAATCACTACCAGTGGTGTATCTTCAGGTACGATTAGCTACTAGTGTCTGGCCCTAGGTGCATCTAAAGTACAATGGCGACTGATGACATTGCAGATTGGGCCATGCCACTAGTATCACATATACTGGTGGCGTCGATGAAAGACCACGCCACTAGTTGACGCCTCCCTCTGCCCCATGACATTGACGCCTCTCCTCGCCACACCTCTCTGTCGATGCGCCGCAACCGGCACGCCCTGTCCGTGCCATCTACCGAACCGCTTCGTCACTCCCCCTCGGTGAGCGTTTTAAAACTCCACCCGATTGTGGCTATTTGTTAGTTGTTATATGATTTTGTTATAACAGTTATTAAATGATTTAGTTAGTACAGTTGTTACAATTTTTTAGTAATTAGTAGATGGAATTTTGTTAGTAATGGTAGTTAAATTTTGAGAGTAATATAGCTGATTTTTTTGTAACGATAGATGAATTTTGTTAGAATAGTAGATGAATGTTAGTCATAGTGGTAGATTTATGAATTTGTTAGTAATGGTGTAGATAAATTTTGTTAGTAAGATGATACGGCGAGGTGCCACAGAGAGTCACATCTTGCTTGTGGATTTTTTTCGAAATGGGGTTATAACCTCAGCCTCTGCAACGACTGATGCATATAGCCTCTTTTCATTTATTCCAACCAGTCCAGTACAAGTATCTCAGATAAGGATAGCAATGGGCAGGGTATGGGCAGGGTAGAGCAATACAATATCCATACCCATATAGTTAATGAGTATAAAATTCTACCCGTACCTATGGGTATGAAACTTAACTATAACCATACCCGGTGGGTAGAACAAATATACAAAAGTTATTTACTATTTTAGAATGATTCATTGCACATTATAGCAGCTAGGACCTAGGATTTTGGTCACATTTATTTAGAGAGATGAGAGAATTATAGCTATGGCTTAATTACATGACTAGTTGGGGCGTGTGTCTCCCATATCCCTTGACCGCTATCAACCAACACAACTAGACTGCTCTAGTCCACATGTAAGTATAAATGGGTAGGGTATGGATATACGTATGGGTAAAAGGTTATCCTCGCACCTTACACATGACTTAACGGGTTAGGTATGGGTATACCCATGACTAAAGGCTATTTTGTGCCTTACACATGACTTAACGGGTTGGGTATGGGTACTACCTATGGATACAAAATATGCACATACCCTGCCCACGTAGGTACGGTATCCACGGGTACCCATACCTATAGGTAAAATTGTCATCCTTAATCTTAGATAATTTAAGGATGATATAAGGTTGAGACATGTATCAACCATGTAAAGCGCAATAGCAAGATAGAAAAAAAGGAGACAACCATATTTTTTAAAATGACCGTTCAACAGGGTAAGGGTGAATCGAGAGCCCATCCAAAAGCAAAATGCTACTGTTAAGGTATGTAATATCCATAGTAGGCAACTACGTACAAATTAATTTGGCAGATAGGCACTAATTAACCTGGCAAGTACATAGTAATTAATCTGGCAATTATGAGCTTGGCAATTACTAGGTAGTAATCAACCTGGGAACTGCACAAATTAATCAAACAATTAGTCTCATTTAAATTGTAAACTAATACTCACTAAGCTAGCAATTATACTCCAAGTTAATCGAGAAATGCTAGGTTTCTTGTTTGTGATTCTTTGAGTCTATCTGAGGCTCACATCCACACATGCCGAAAAAGAAGAGTATCATACTCAGTAATGCATCTTACATAGGTTGCAAGCATCCGGTTAATGAGTTTAACCACAAGGTGATATTGTATTATAGTACAACTAAAGAGTACTTGCTCTGAACGATCTTGAACACGGTATATCAATACCAACGTTCAAATTTTGAGTAAGTAAAATATCGTGAGACAAAGAAATTTTATGTGGGACTAGTTGAATCCTGACAGCATGGTTCAATCATGTCCGTGTATGTGGGAATCATGTCCATGTATGTGGGAATCATTATGGATTTCCAGGTCCCTCTATTGATTACAGATCGGAGAGGTGTCTCAATCATATCCGTGTATTCTCTAACCTTAGGGTGACACGCTTAACGCTCATTGATGCTTGGGTAGGAATGGATAATGGTGAATCGAATATTGTTTGGAGTCTCGGATGGGATCTAGGACACCACGAAGAGTTCTGGAATGGCTCGAAGAATAAGATTCATAAAATGGAAGCCAATATTTGGGTTCCAAAAAGTTTTGGGATTTTCTGGTATCGTATCGAATGATTCTATAAAATTACGGTGTGGGACCAGAAGTGGACCCACCTACCCAATGCCTAGCATGCCCAGTGAGCCAGGCACACCTTCCCTCCAAGTCCGAGCTAGCCAAGCTAGGGCAACCTCAGGGCACCCCTCCTTCTAGATCTGGGAGGGGAACTTGCCCCCAAATTCCTTTGGGCCGCCGCGCTATGTGCCTTGGGGAGGGGCAGACCTGGTCAGCCGGCCCCTTATATAAGTAGGAGAAGCCAATGGGGAGGGTACTCTCCTACCCCTAGCTATCAGTTCCGTGCTACACTTCTTACTCCATGTTATTCCACATGCATAGGCGAAGTCCTGCCCATGGTAATTCTCCACCATACAGACCATGTCGTCATGCTGCGGATGCCATCTACCTCTCCACCCTACTTGCTGGACCGAGAAATAAGGAGACACTTTTCTGTTGCACATGTGCATCGCTCGGATGCACTGGTCGTTGTGACATTGGATAAGATCATGAGGAGGATAGTACGACTACATCACCAAACTTTACAGCTGTGCGATCTATAAGGGCACGTAGATAAAATCACCCCCTCGCTACTAGCATCTCCGTAGATTGGATCTTGGTTCTTGTTATCTTTGTAGGAAAATTATGTTTTCTATGTTGCGAAACCTTTTAGAACGTTGTGTTGGGTTTCTGAAAATTGGTTTGGCCACTTATGAAATTGAGTTTTGGTAGCCAATTCACACATACTCATTAGCACTCTAAAAATGGAAAATGTCTTTATTTTTGTGAAAATAAATTAAAAATATCTTTGACAAGATTGTTTGGCATTCCAATATACACTCATGCACATTATGAGCAAATTTCGACAAACCGCGTCATGATTATGGCTATGACCTAGCCTCATTTTGCTTGAAAGTCATGCATATCCATATATGTTAGATCATTTATGAGAATATATTTTTTGGAATAAATAACGTATTTCAAGTTTTTTTTATTTTTCCTGGTTTGTAGGTCACATAAAATGACCCAATGCAAAACTTTTATTTCTTATTTCTTGAATTATTTTTGCTCAAATTTGGGCCCCCACTTGAGGCCCACTGGAGGGAATCTTGCAAAACACACATCGTAACTCCCATGTAATAACTACTTGTGACATAAAAATGATTTTTGGAGAAAATCACGAGCAAACTATGCATGGACTGTAGTTTAAATGGAGCATGCTTCCTACTAAATTGGCAGAAATTTGTCTAAAAGATGGAAAATTCCTAGGAAGGTTTGACATTCAATCAATAGGTTAATTGTCCATAGATGTTGTCTAGTATTGCTAAATATTTAGTTGCTCCAATTATCAAAGGAGGTTTTGGTAGCGGCTTCACAAAAAAATCCAATTTTTTGCACTTGGAAATTGGAAATTATTTTTGTGTGTAGAAAAATGTAAAATCCATTTGGGAAAATCATTTGGCATTTCAATATACACACATGTGCACAATACGAGCACTTGTTGATAAACCATGCCATGTTTATGGCCATGACCTGCATCTTCGTATATGGTACCTCATTTATGAGAATAGTTTTTCATGATAACTGTTCTATTCCAAGTATGTTATTATTTTCCTGGTAATTAGGTCACATAAAATGATATAATGTGAAGGGTTTCAAATTCATTTTAAAATTATTCATGTTCAAATTTGGGATCACATAAAATGATACAAATCCAAAACACAAATTTGGGCCAGCCGGAGAGAATCTTGCAAAAGCGCATCACATCTCCCATGAAATAACATTTTGTGCACCTAAATAAGTTCTAAAAATGACGAGGAAACTATTGAAGATGATGCTTCTTACTAAATTGGTAGAAATATGTCTAAATGATAAAAATATCTCAAAAAGGTTTTACATGCAACCAAAATTGATTTTTTTTAGTATTGGGATTGTCCGGTAATATAAGGGGTTTTTGCTAGCTGCTACACAAAAAACAAACTTTTGACTCAAAAAATAGAAGATATTTTGTTGTAAAGAAAATGAAAACTCCCTTTGGCAATATTGTGTGGCATTCAATATATTCACATGTTCACAATATGCGCATGTTTTGATGAATTATTTCCAATGTTTTGGCTATGACCTAACTCGTTTGGCTTGAAAGTAATGCACCTTCATACATGGTAGCTCATTTCTAAGAAGGTTTTCCTAACCAAGTAATGTTTCCAAAATTGTCATTTTCCTAGTTAGTAGGTCACATCAAATGATACAATGCGCGGGTTTTCCTTTTTTTATTTACTTACACTCAAATTTTGGGCTCACATAAAATGACACAATGCTAAAATGTACACTTCTCGCCGTCCGGATGGATGATGAAAACCTAGGCCTAATTTTGGTTTTCCATGTTTCTATGACCTACTCTAACGTTTAGAAATAGAAAATTCCATGAATTTTGATAATCATGATTGTCTGACAAGTTTATGCATATTTTAGTGTATATTTTGTCTGTTTTGCCCACTTCTTGACAAATTTGTTACACATGTGATAAAACAAGTTTTCCTGGAAATATTACATCACTGCATCAAAGGTGTGCTCAACATTTTGGTGGATTAAGATAGGCCCGTTTGTCCAACTCGATTTTCCATATTCACTGTTTATCTGAACCATTTTTTCTAATTTTCATAGCTAATATAACTGTCTGCATCAATAAAGTTACTGTACAAGATAAGCACATCCCGACCCAACCACATACCAAACCTACATCTACGTGAATGACTGAATAAAAGAGATCGCCATATGGTGGGCTATTCAGTTGCGATACCTAGATAGGTAATAGGTCGGGTGTTCGGGAAGGCTCCATGATGTTATATCTCTCTCCGAGGCGATCCACATCGACCCACGCAGGAGAGGAGAACAATACACACTTTCTCACCAAGAAAGCCACGCACATGGTCGACGGTTCCGCAGACTACAGCAGCACGAGGAGAAGCCGACGGCTTCAGGTCGTCGGCGTAGCCCCCTTTGCCGTCGGTGTACACCTATGCCGATGGCAACCGTCGGCGTCTAGCCGTCGGCAACGATCTCGTCGGCTCTTCGTGAATTGCCGTTGGCGTAGGTTCCGCCGTCGGCGTAGCAAGCTAGCCCGACGGCTATGCATGACCGTCGGCGCGGTGGGGCCGTTGGCGTGAGGGTCCAGACGGTAGGCCTGAGTAACGGCCACTAGTAGAAAATGGGTCTTTGGTCTAGCACCAAAATCACATCTGTCCCGGTTGGGTTTGTCAATGGGGACCAATGACAGGCATTGGTCCCGGTTCGTGCCGTTTGGTGGTCGGTCCCGGTTCATTTCGGAGAATCGGTCCTGGTTTGTGGCATGAACCGGGACCAATGCCCCCCCAGTGTGGCACGTGGCTCTCTGCGGAGCATTGGTCCCGGTTCATGCCATGAACCGGGATCAAAGACCCTCCTCTGGCTATAAATTGATACCCAGCTCTTTGCCCTTTGCAACAAAATTATGCTGGATTGTGTGTGAGGTGTGGGTGCTAGCTTTTTTTTCCTTTGATTGCACACAAGGTGTTCGACGAAATGTCCATGCCAGATTTAAGTTCGCACAACACGGTATCCTCCATCGAGGTTAGCAACCTTATCTTCTTCATCTGTAACTGATACAAAAATCTTGCATGTGTCCATGTAGGGTGGTCATTTCTATTCACGATGTTATTGTAATAGTTAATTATTATAACGCAGATCGATGCGCGGATGCGATGGATGTACGGCGACCGACGCGATTCCGATTTTATTGCAGGCCTGCATAAATTTATCGATGTGACTAAGGCAAACAAAGTGGATAATTTTATGCCTTGTCCCTGCGTCGACTGTCAGAATGTGACGGAGCACTCTGCCCCGAGAATCCTTCAAAGCCATCTGCTTCGGAGAGGTTTCATGCCCGTATATTATTGTTGGGCCATGCACGGAGAAAGAGGGGTTAGGCTGGAAGAAAATGAAGAAGAGGATGATGACAGCTATCCTATGTCGCCTGAAGAATACGGTGATACTGCAATGGAAGACAATGAAGAAGAGGAGGCGGCAATGAAGAAGAACAACGGGCATCAGATGAGCCCGCTGATGGTCTTGGTCGGGTCATTTCTGATGCAAAGCAACAATGCGATACAGAAAGAGAGAAGCTGAAGTTGGAGGCCATGCAAAAGGATCACAAAAAGTTGTTGTACCCAAATTGCGAAAATGGCAGCACAAAGCTCGGTACCACACTTGAACTGCTGAAATGGAAGACAGAGGCTGGTTTATCTGACAAGGGATTTGAGAAGTTACTGAAAATAATGAAGCCGAAGCTTCCAAAGGATAACGAGCTGCCCGAGACAACGTATGAAGCAAAGAAGACTATCTGCCCTCTAGGATTAGATGTGGAGAAGATACATGCATGCATTAATGACTGCATCCTGTACCGCGGTGAGAAGTACGAGAATATGAATAAATGTCCGGTATGCACTGCATGTCGGTACAAGATTAGACAAGATGACCCTGGTGATGTTGAGGGCGATGACGAGCCCCCCAGGAAGAAGGTTCCTGCTAAGGTTATGTGGTATGCTCCTATAATACCATGGTTGAAACGTCTGTTCAGAAACAAAGAGCATGCCAGGTTGTTGCGATGGCACAAAGAAGAGCGTAAGAAAGACGGGAAACTGAGACACCCCGCCGATGGGTCGCAGTGGAGAAACATCGGGAGAAAGTACTCGAACCTTGCAGGTGACGTGAGGAACTTATGGTTTGGTCTAAGTACAGACGGCATGAATCCTTTTGGGGAGCAGAGCTGCAGTCACAGCACCTGGCCCATGAATCTATGTATCTACAACCTTCCTCCTTGGTTGTGCATGAAGCGGAAGTTCATTATGATGCCAGTGATGATCCAAGGACCGAAGCAACCCGGCAACGACATTGATGTGTACCTAAGGCCATTAGTCGATGAACTTTTGTAGCTGTGGGCAGAACTAGGTGTAAAGGTGTGGGATGAGCACAAACAGGAGCCATTTGACCTACGAGCATTGCTGTTCGTAACCATCAATGATTGGCCTGATCTTAGTAACATTTCAGGACAGTCAAACAAGGGATACAATGCATGCACGCACTGTTTAGATAAGACTAAAGGTACATATTTGGATAAATGTAAGAAGGTTGTGTACCTGGAGTGTCGTAAATTTCTTCCGACCAATCATCAAGTAAGAAAAAAAAAGGCAAGCATTTGAACGGATCGTATGGGCACCTAGAGGGGGGGTGAATAGGTGCTACTCAAAATTTTAATTCTTTTTCAATTTAGGCTTGACACAAAAGGTAAATTCTCTAGATATGCAACTAAGGTGAATTTACCTATATGACAACTAGCAAGCTAAGCAAGATACAAGTAGTAAAGGCAATAAAGGATAGAGGTAACCGAGAGTGGAGCACACGGAGACACGGATGTAATTCCCGTAGTTCCTTCCTTTTTAGGGGAAATACGTCTATGTTGGAGGGGTGTGGTTGCCACAAAGGCCTAACCAACGCCACAAAGGCTCACCCTATTCTCCGGTGCAAGCTTCCACCACAAAGGCCTAGCTCACTTTCCACTAAGGGATTCCTCAAGGCGGAATCGGCCTTTACAAAACTTGGGGCACAACTCCACAACTGGATTGGAGGCTCCCAAGCACCACAAAGAACTCAATCAACAAGTATCAAGATTTCAATCACACAAATCAAGGTCAAGGGACACAAGGGAACCCAAGACCAAAGGGCCCTCAAGCAAATGAGAGGGGAAATCAAATCGCTTCGGTGAGGATGTAGATCAAGGCCTTCTCCTTCGATTCTCCAAAGATCAAGAGCTTTGGTGGGTTGAGGGAGGAGATCTTGCGAATTTGGTGGCTCCAAATGGGTGTTCTTCTTGCACAGCTCGAGCAGCTTGAGGTGGAAGAAGGGGAGGGGTATTTATAGCCCCTCCCAAAATGTAGCCGTTGCTGACTTGGAGGGGCGAATTATCCGGCCAAAGTATGGCCGGATTATCTGGCTGGCCGGATTATCCGGCCCCCTGGCCGGATTATCCGCCCCACATATCTGGTTGACGCCGGCTCTGGTCCTTAGCAGAAATTCTGAAGCCGTCGAAGGGGGGCGGAATATCCGGCCCCCTGGCCGGAATATCCGGCCCCTATACTGGGTGACGCCGATGCCAGTCCTTAGCCGTTTTGGGGTCATCGAAAGGGGGGGCGGATTATCCGGCCCCTGGCCGGATTATCCGGCCCCCTATACTGGGTGACGCCGACACCAGTCCTTAGCCGTTTTGGCCTCTCTCTCCGGAGGGGGCGGATTATCCGGCCCCTGGCCGGATTATCCGGCCTGGCAATTCTTGAGCTGTAAAACCTGCACAACTTAGCACACACTTAAAATTCCTAATGTTGTTATCTAACACACAAAACCTGAGGGATACAAAGTTTGCACTTTCAATCTCCCCCTTTTTGGTGTTAGATGACAACACTAGGATTTGCAAGAGAGATCGAATATTTCAAACAACAAATATTTGAGCAAGATATAAAGCTCCCCCTAGATGTGTGCATCTACACAATTAAGTTTGTAGGCGGCATACCTTTTCATGGATAACTCAGTCAATATGGAATTCCGAATATGATAATGACAAGAAACCGGACAATAATTCCATAGCCATCTCGCCAATGAACCATGAGCTTAAAGAAACATAAGTGAACAACACATAATGATCCACATGGCACATATAGAACATATAACATAGTCTCATACACCACATGGTAGCAAATAAACCACACGAAGTTCAACCACACAAAGTTCCAAACTTAAGACAAGTAAAATAAGAAGAAACACAAGCGCCAAAGAATGATAAGCGCGCAAGCTTGTGTTTCCACCCATGCAAATCCCGTAAGACTCCTAATAGAACTACTTCTCCCCCTTTGGCATCAAGACACCAAAAAGGGAGAAGAGCGATGCTACACATCCCGAGGAATCAATCCTCCCAATCACCGATGTCGTCGGAGTCCTCAGCATACTCAGCTCCGTCATCATCATCATCAGCTCCAGCATCTTCATCCTCGGCCTCCAAGTCCTCCTCAGCCTCTGCATGAGCACCTCCTGCGGGAGCATCTGGAGCAGCAAAGAGATGCTTCTGCATCTCAACCCAATTGTAGTGGTCGGTGTTCCAAGCTTCATAGGACGTAGGAGCGGTAGGAGTGGGATCGGCGGTCTGAGCACCACTGAGACGGTGAAGGATCTGCTGCTGGGTGTCCTGAATATTCTTCCTCTCAACATAGGCTTGGTAGTTCTCACGGTGGATCTCTACCTTCATGCACAGAACATTCCGCTCAAACCAACTGAGCTTCCTCACCTCCCTGGACATAGCAGACGCAGCAGCCCTCTTATCACGTGTAGAAGCACTCGACCTCGCATCCGCCATGAATGTGCTAGGATAGGCAGCTGATGGAGCAGAAGACTGCTTCCTCTTGACATACATCTTCTTGACTTGGTGCTCCACACAGTCATCATGGATATCATAATCTCCAAGAGCATTCTTGATGAGGAGCATGATGTAGGGAGCATATGGCACAGTGTTCCTCTGAATGATAGCATCCTTAATCTCATAGAAGATAAAATCCATCACATCAAGAGTGAAGTCCTCAGCAGGGTCAGTCGAAGTAGCACACTCATGAGCAAAAGCGAGGAGGTCAACAAGAGAGGTGCGAATGTCATCATTGTTACCACCACTAGGAGCAATGTTCTCTCTAAAAATGCGGACAAGCTGATCATAAAGGGGATGTAGGCCATTGATAAAGCCCACAACACCTGTGGAGTCGTAGAGGTCATAGAGCTTGTCCTTGTCAGGCTTGGTCCCCGGATTGTGAATACGGCGACCCACTGGAGTGTCTCCATTATACGCATACCCCAAGAGAGAGGCAAACGTGGAGAAGTCTGAGGTGCACTCATGCTCGCCGGTCATCCACTTCATAGACTTCTGAGCATTGGGCAAGATCACAAGAGTAGCATAAAACTGCTTGATGAGGCCGGGGTTATAGTTGCACTGAATGTTAGCCAACCCCAACAGCCCCATCTTCTCAACCACAGACACTGCTTCATCAAAATAGGTCTTGCTACGAAGGTGATCAAAATCAATAGGATGCATCAGACGACAAGGATTCTTGAGAGGCTCATAGACATCACGGAAAATCCCCCACTGCTCTTCATTCCAGAAACCACGGTCCTCAATATCTTCATCTCTTGCTGTGGCATACCAATTTTTACGCCGCACAAGAATGTACTCGGCCTCTGGCATGCTCTTGTAGTTAGGACGAGTCGCCTTGCCTTTGTGACGACGGGCTTGAGCTTTGGCAGCCTTCTCCTTCTCAGCTTTCCTAGCAGCCTCCCTCTGGCGCTGACGGATAACAACCTCATCAACTAGGACTCCTTCCTCATTCGGAATCAACCGGCGCTTGCGCTTCGGCAAACCCGAACCACCTGTGAAAGAGAGATGCACGGAGAGCATGGGGATAAGCATATGCACACGAGTTACGGAAGGGATCAAAGAACCAAGTAGTATGAACAAACAACCTTCACCAAAACATCAATTTGAGGGCAGCAACAAAAAAATTTGACAGTGAACTCCCAGGCCATCCGGCCCCCCTCGAAAAATTTTCTAAGTGTTGCTGCAGCCTACAATTCGATAGATCGGGGAGAAAGAGCCATACAACATGATTCATGAGTGTCAAAAACAACAACTAGAGGGCCAAATCACCAAGATAATGCAAAAAGGTAACATCACACCCCAGGGATAGGAGATGAGAGAGATACCCGCATCCATAGCACAAATGGCTTGGTGAAGACCCTCCCAAGATGGAGGAGACCCAACACCGACGAGGAGAGGCCGGCAGAGCGGCTGGAACTCCGGCGGCGGCGGTGGGTAGGCGGCGGCTGGGAAACCCTAGGGGTGGGGGAAAAGAACTGCCCCCCCCCCCTTTATATACCCAGCCCGACCCAGCCGGATAATCCGGCCAGAGTGACCCGGATTATCCGCCCCCCCCCCCCGGATATTCCGCCCAGGGGGCGGATATTCCGGCCTGGAGCGCCAGAACAGAAAAACTTGGAAATTTTCAAAAACAGATGTTGTTTTGACAAAAACTTTGAACTCGTGTGCAAAGATGAGATGTCTTGAGATAAGATGGCTTAGGTGAGAGAGCAAACATGGAGTGGTTCTCGGCACTTAACATTGCAAGAGCAAATCAACGAAATATCCAATGCAAGTGCCTTCCCATATCAAAATAAGAAACAATACCGAGAGAGAACACCAAGACCACAAATAAGATATGCAAGGAATCGACTCTTCAAAAAAAGAGGTCGGTGGCCGAAGCCACCATGTTTGAGTGTTATGGCATTGGACCGCGAAGATGTATCTTGAGTCCATAACCACTACTCGTCATTGAAGCTCATATATCACCAAAAATGATATTAAGAGAATGATATGATTACTATCGGCATTATGGGGGGAGGGATAGCCCAATTAATTAGGACCGCACTCCCCTATCTCCATGCCCACACCTAAACCAAACAAGCATTGAGATATAGGTGTATTTGCAAGATGTCCAAGCCACACTCCTTGAATCGATGATATTTAGCTCATTCCTCAAATATCCAAATCTTGCTTCATCAAGAGGCTTCGTGAAAATATCAGCAAGTTGATCCTTGGTGCTCACATAAGCAAGCTCAATATCACCACGGGCAACATGATCTCTAATGAAATGATTCCGGATCTCAATATGCTTGGTTCTTGAATGTTGCACCGGATTATAGGCGATCTTGATAGCACTCTCATTGTCACATAAAAGAGGCACTTTGTCACAATTGACACCGTATTCCTTTAAAGTTTGCCTCATCCATAACAATTGAGTGCATCCACTTGCGGCGGCAATGTATTCGGCTTCAGCGGTGGAGAGAGATATACAATTTTGCTTCTTAGAAGACCAACACACCAAAGACCTACCAAGAAATTGGCAAGCTCCGGAGGTTGATTTCCTATCATCCTTGTCACCGGCCCAATCCGAATCCGTGTAGCCACAAAGAGAGAAATCCGAGCCTTTGGGATACCAAAGCCCATAAGTTGGGGTATGAACCAAATATCGAAAGATCCTCTTAACCGCCATAAGGTGGCTTTCTTTAGGAGCAGCTTGATACCTTGCACACACACCTACACTCAACACAATATCGGGTCTAGATGCACAAAGGTAAAGCAACGAACCGATCATAGAACGGTATACCTTTTGATCCACGTTTTTACCATTGGGATCTAGATCAAGATGACATTTAGTGGCCATTGGTGTGGCGGCCCCATTTAGTTCCTTCATCTTGAATCTCTTGAGCATGTCTTGGACATATTTGGCTTGATTGATGAAAGTCCCTTCTTTCAATTGCTTGATTTCAAAACCAAGAAAGAACTTCATTTCGCCCATCATAGACATCTCGAACCTATCGGTCATAAGCTTTGAAAATTCATTATTAAAAGCTTTGTTAGTAGAGCCAAAGATAATATCATCAACATATAGTTGGCATACGAAAAGCTCCCCATTGACCCTCTTAGTAAAAAGAGTGGGGTCGATTTGCCCAACTTCAAACCCACGGTCTAACAACAACTCCCTAAGGTGCTCGTACCACGCACGTGGGGCTGGTTTAAGGCCATAGAGTGCCTTATGGAGTTTGTAGACATGGTTCAGGAAGTTGAGATCCTCAAACCCCAGGGGTTGCTTAACATACACTTCCTCTTTCAATGGACCATTTAGAAAGGCACTTTTAACATCCATTTGTTGCAACTTAAAATTATGATGAGTGGCATATGCAAGAAGGATACGAATGGACCCAAGGCGAGCCACGGGAGCATAAGTTTCTCCAAAGTCAATCCCTTCAACTTGCGAGAAACCTTGAGCAACCAATCTTGCCTTGTTCCTCACAACAATTCCATGCTCATCTTGCTTGTTCTTGAATATCCACTTTGTGCCAATCACATTGCGGCACTCCTTTGGCTTCTCCACTAACACCCATACATTATTGCGCTTGAAGTTGTTGAGTTCTTCATGCATAGCATCCAACCAATCCGGATCTTCAAGAGCTTCAAATACTTTCTTGGGTTCAACCATGGAGATATAAGCATGATGAGTGCTAAATTGTGCCAATTGACGCCGGGTTGACACTTTGCTTCTTAAATCTCCAATAACCCTCTCAAGGGTATGACCTTTAAGCTCCAAATCCCTTTCAACTCTTTTCTTGCGACGGGCTTCGATCTCCTCATTTGACCTTGGAGGAATCACTTGATCATCTTGATCATTTTGGTCCCCGTCTTGACCATCAACTTGACCTTGATCATTATTGTCTTCATGAGTAGGTTGATCTTGGTCATGTGAAGATTTGGGGGCGGTTGAGTTAACCGGAGAGGATGGTGGTGCCCCTTCTTCTTCATGAAGGTCCTTGTCTTGTTCTTCGGTTGGTGCATTAGTTGCTTCCTTGGGAGAGGCTTGTTGAGCTTGTGAAGATGAAGGCTCCACTTGAGTAGAGCATAGTCCTTCTCGGTCCGCCACAAGGTGTCCCTCAATGGGGCGGAAAAATCCCACGCCCATTCTTCCTATGGCTTCTCGAGGTATTTCATCATCTACTTCACAAGAAACAACATCTCGCCCCCTTGGGAGCCGTCATTCTCTTCGAACACCACACTACAAGATTCTTCAACACGTCCGGTGGACTTGTTGAAGACTCTATAAGTGTGGGATTCGGCACCATAACCAACAAAAATACCTTCTATTGCTTTTGGATCAAATTTACCTAAACGAACTCCTTTTCTTTGAAAGAAACACTTACACCCGAAAACCCGGTAGTAGGAGATGTTGGGCTTGCTTCCGGTGAGTATTTCATATGGAGTCTTGTTTAGGCCTTTGCGGAGGAAGAGCCGGTTTGAAGAGTGACAAGCCGTAGAGATAGCTTCGGCCCAAAAGTTGTATGGAGACTTAAACTCCGCCAACATGGACCTAGCCATATCCATAAGAGTCCGGTTCTTCCTTTCGGCTACACCATTTTGTTGAGGGGTGTATGCAGCGGAATATTGATGACGTATCCCCTCATCACTGAGAAACCCATTTAAGGTGTAGTTCTTGAATTCCGAGCCATTGTCACTTCTAATTGCCAAAATATTTTGCCCATGTTGACGTTCAACTTCCTTGGCAAAGTCGATGACGGTTTGTTGAGTCTCACTCTTATGCTTGAAGACGTAGACCCAAGTATATCTTGAATAGTCATCAACAATCACCAAACAATATTTCTTCCCACCAAGACTTGCATGAGAGGGAGGACCAAAGAGATCCACATGAAGGAGCTCCAAGATCCTCTTGGAAGAAATGATAGTCTTGCTTGGGTGGGGAGAATCATGCATTTTTCCTAGAACGCAAGCCCTGCAAACACGATCTTTGGCAAAAGAAACATTCTCTTTTAGTCCGAGTATGTGGCCACCCTTGTGAAGGCTTTGCAAAGTTCTCATATTGACATGGGCTAGTCGGCGATGCCAAAGCCAACCCACATCGGCCTTTCCAAATAAACACATTGCACTTGTAGTGGTTTTCCCCGAGAAGTCCACCACATACAAGTTGTTTTCAATGTGCCCCACGAAAGCGACCTTTAGAGACTTGCTCCACAAGAGTACCACAATTTCATTATCAATGAAGATGGCAAAGCCCATCTTACCAAGTGCACGAACTGAAAGTAAATTGTAACCTAGGGTCTCAACAAGCATGACGTCCACAAGGGAAATATCCGGTGCGACCACCACCTTGCCAAGACCCAATACCTCGGATTGTGACATGTCTCCATAAGTGACGGTTATGTTGTTGTCATTAGGCCTCATCTCCGTCATAATCTCCTTGCTTCCGGTCATATGACTTGTGCATCCACTATCAAGCACCCATTTTGACCCCCCGGGAAGCATAGTCCTACAAGAGATTATTGCTTGGTTTTAGGTCCCCATTTCTCAATGGGTCCTCTTTTGTTAGCAACAAGGGTCTTTGGAACCCAAATAGACCAAGCAACATAACCATCATTTGGACCAACATATTTTGCATAAACAACACCATAATAATCATGAAATAGAACATAGTGAGGGTTAGCAATTCCCGCATGATCATCATGAGTGGCTTTGCCACCCACAATAGGATCCTTCTTTGCTTGTGCGGGCTTGGCCTTCTTTTTCTTCTTCTTGTTGTTGTTCTTCTTCTTCTTCTTTGAGACAAAGCCAATCCCCATTTTATCACCAAATGCCTTTTGCTTACTCAAAAGGTCATTCAAGTTTTTCTCACCTATGGGAATGGAGGACTTGGCAAGCTCATCTTTCAACCTAGCATTTTCTTCAATAACATTTGCATGATCACAAGTAGAAGTAGAAGAACTAGGCACATTATTCTTAGTCAATTGAATTTGAAGTTGTTCATGTGACTTGGTAAGAATCGAGAGTTCACTTTTCAAGGCCTTGTGAGCCTTGTCAAGATCTTCTAAATCCTTAACAAGTATATCATGACCAACACCAAATTCAACCTTTTCCTTTTTAAGCATTTTTACTTTAGCACGAGCATGGTCTCGCTCTTTAATGAGTTTGGAAACAACTTCATTATTAGCTTCCTCAATGGAATCGAGCTTCTCTTCGAGAGTTGCTCGTTCCTCTTGCTCTTCTTCAAGAGACTCGGTTAGTGAGGCAATATCTTGAGCATATTCTTTTTCAAGCCTCATTTGTTCATCTAGTTTTTCAAGAGTTTTACCATATTGGCTCAATACACGTTCAAAGTGAAGCTTGTGAACACCATCTACACTAGACACATAATCATCAAAAGCAACAATTTCTTCCTTTACTCTAAGACTAGCAAGATCATTCAAGGGAGCATCATTTGTCTTAGAGGAGGAGAAAGGTGTGGGTGATACCTCGGAAGACTTGGCCATAAGGCACTTGACGTTCTTGACGAGAGAGTCCTCATTGGGGGATTCAAAGAGTGATGTGGAGGAAGTGGAGGTGGTTGCCATTGCGGCCATCTCACTAGTTGTGGTTTCTTCTTCATCACTCTCACTTGCGGAGTACTCTTCTTGAGTCAAGAACACAAACTTTGGTTGTTTCTTCTTTGGTCCACCCTTCTTCACGAATGGCTTCTTTGATGTTGACTTGGTCTTGCTTTTGAGGATGAGCTTTCCACCATGGTCTTCTCTCTTCTCATAAGGGCACTCGGCAACAAAGTGGAATCTATCATTGCAATTGTAGCATGTCCTCACCCTTTGACCATTGTTGTCATTCCTTTGATAGCCACTTGACTTGCTTCTTCTTTGATTGTCTTCTTTAGCCTTGTGTGGATCAACCCAAAAGGTTTTTCCATAGAAGGCCATGTGCTCATTGTACTCATGTCTTATGTCCTCGGGACACATCTCAAGCCTTGCTTCAATGCTTGCTTGAAGAGGAACCTCTTTCTCAACCACACTAGCTTTTAATGCAAGATTGGAGTTTCTTTGCATTCCTATGGCACGAGCACGAGCATCTTCCGCATTTTGTGCGGAAACCTTGTAGGCTTGAATCTCTTGCATCACTTGATTGGAGGTCATCTCATTGAAGTTGTGCTTGCCTTGAACACTCTTCACATCCGCGGGCTCATATGGAGTAAGAGCAAGAATGTACTTCATCTTGATCCACTCATCATCAATATGGTGAGCACCGAGATTCTTGAAGGTGGTAGCGATAGCCTTGAGTCTTCTATACATCTCTTGATGGTCCTCACCATCCATCATGAAGAACCCCTCCGCTTGATTTGAGAAGGCTATATATCTTGTTTTCTTCATGCTCTCATTGCCAACAAAAACATTGGAGAGACCTTCCCAAGCTTCTTTGGCGGTGGAGAAGTGTTGAATGTGAGGCAAGTCCTTGGGCCCAATGGCGACTTGAATCATGTGGTGAGCGGTGGCATTGAGTTGGCTATTGACCGTCTCTCTTCTTGTCATGTTGGTGGGATCCACGGCCTTGAATCCTTCTTCAACAATCCTCCAAAGCTCAATGCAAGAACTGCGCATATGAGAGATCATTTGATATTGCCATTGACCAAAGTTTAATGCATCAAGCTTAGGCGGATCTCCTCTATGGTTAATATGAGGATGAGGAACCGGCGGGTCGGGTGAATACCAATGTGGGTATTCACCTTTCCCGTCGCCCTTGGTGGGAGATTTAGCATCGCCATTTTTGTTGGCACCCTCCTCATCTATCCCCATATTCTCCACTTGTGGAGTAGCGGGTTTTTCCGGAGGTGGAGAAGCATTAGCAGTTTTAGCTTGCATGAGTTGCGCTATCATTTCATGCAACTCACTTATTTGAGATGTCATGGAAGTCATGGATGATTCCAATGATTTGAACTCACCAATGGAAACTTGACCCGAGCCCTCTTTAGGTGGAGGATCCATACTCTTAGGCGGTTAAGCCCGAATTAAGAGCCGAGGCTCTGATACCAATTGAACGGATCGTATGGGCACCTAGAGGGGGGGGTGAATAGGTGCTACTCAAAATTTTAATTCTTTTTCAATTTAGGCTTGACAGAAAAGGTAAATTCTCTAGATATGCAACTAAGGTGAATTTACCTATATGACAACTAGCAAGCTAAGCAAGATACAAGTAGTAAAGGCAATAAAGGATAGAGGTAACCGAGAGTGGAGCACACGGAGACACGGATGTAATTCCCGTAGTTCCTTCCTTTTTAGGGGAAATACGTCTACGTTGGAGGGGTGTGGTTGCCACTAAGGCCTAACCAACGCCACAAAGGCTCACCCTATTCTCCGGTGCAAGCTTCCGCCACAAAGGCCTAGCTCACTTTCCACTAAGGGATTCCTCAAGGCGGAATCGGCCTTTACAAAACTTGGGGCACAACTCCACAACTGGATTGGAGGCTCCCAAGGACCACAAAGAACTCAATCAACAAGTATCAAGATTTCAATCACACAAATCAAGGTCAAGGGACACAAGGGAACCCAAGACCAAAGGGCCCTCAAGCAAATGAGAGGGGAAATCAAATCGCTTCGGTGAGGATGTAGATCAAGGCCTTCTCCTTCGATTCTCCAAAGATCAAGAGCTTTGGTGGGTTGAGGGAGGAGATCTTGCGAATTTGGTGGCTCCAAATGGGTGTTCTTCTTGCACAGCTCGAGCAGCTTGAGGTGGAAGAAGGGGAGGGGTATTTATAGCCCCTCCCAAAATGTAGCCGTTGCTGACTTGGAGGGGCGAATTATCCGGCCAAAGTATGGCCGAATTATCTGGCTGGCCGGATTATCTGGCCCCCTGGCCGGATTATCCGCCCCCCATATCTGGTTGACGCCGGCTCTGGTCCTTAGCAGAAATTCTGAAGCCGTCGAAGGGGGGCGGATTATCCGGCCCCCTGGCCGGAATATCCGGCCCCTATACTGGGTGACGCCGATGCTAGTCCTTAGCCGTTTTGGGGTCGTCGAAAGGGGGGCGGATTATCCGGCCCCTGGCCGGATTATCCGGCCCCCTATACTGGGTGACGCCGACACCAGTCCTTAGCCGTTTTGGCCTCTCTCTCTAGAGGGGGCGGATTATCCGGCCCCTGGCCGGATTATCCGGCCTGGCAATTCTTGAGCTGTAAAACCTGCACAACTTAGCACACACTTAAAATTCCTAATGTTGTTATCTAACACACAAAACCTGAGGGATACAAAGTTTGCACTTTCAGCATTTCAACGGTGAGGCAGATCACCGGAAGAAGCTGATACGTCTCCAACGTATCTATAATTTTTGATGCTCCATGCTTGTTTTTACACCATTTGCCTATTGTTTCGTTACACTTAGTGGCATTTTTATGCATTTTCCGGAACTAACCTATTAACAAGTGCCACAGTGCCAGTTTCCTGTTTTCTGCTATTTTTTGTGTTTCAGAAGTGATACACAGGAAATATTCTCGGAATTGGACGAAACAAGTTCCTGAAGTCTTATTTTACCCGGAAGCTTCCAGAGATCCAAAGGAGAGTAGGAGGTGAGGGACCAGGGGCCCACACGCACAGGTGGCGCGGCCACCCCCTGGCCCGCGCCACCCCCGTGTGTGGCCGCCTGGCCCCTCCTCTAACAACGCCCCTTCGCCTATAAAGACCCCCCGACGAGAAAAGCCTAAGTGCCCGATCAGTTTTCCAGAACACATCGCGATCCGCCGCCGCCGTCGACCCGAAGGTCGGGAGGGTCCAGAAGCTCTTCCCGGCACCCTCCCGGAGAGGGGAATCGCCACCGGAGGTTTTCTTCATCGCCATGCTTGCCTCCGGAGCGATGAGTGAGTAGTCTACCTTGGACTATGGGTCCATAGCAGTAGCTAGATGGTTGTCTTCTCCGCTATGTGCTTCATGTTTAGATCTCATGAGCTGCCCTACATGATTGAGATCACCGTTATGTAATTCTACATGTTTGGTTTGTTGGGATCTGATGAATATTGGTGTTTATGATTAAGTTGCTGTACTGAATTATATCTTTTGTTATCTCTATGTTGTTTATGATCTTGCATGCTCTCCGTTGTTAGTAGCTATCTTGGCCGAGTAGTTGCTAGTGACTCCAAGAGGGGTTATTTATGCTCGATAGTGGGTTCATGCCTCTATTTCACCTGGGGGAGTGACAGAAACCTCTAAGGTGGTAGATGTGCTGTTGCTACTAGGGAGAAAACAACATTCATATGCTCAAGGGCATATGCTTTGTTTACATTACACACTTTGCTTAATGCAATTATCTGTTGTTCGCAACTTAATACTTCTAGGGTGTTCAGATTGATATCCCCGGGAGTGGATTATTAGTCATAGATGCAGTTGGATGGCGGTCTATGTATTTTGTTGTAATGCCCAGAGTAAATCTCATAGTGATCTTCTTGACATATCACGTTATCTTTATTCTATCAATTGCCCAACTGTAATTTGTTTACCCAGCATGTGTTATTTTATCTATGGAGAGACACCACTAGTGAACTGTGGACCCCGGTCCTATTTCCATCATATTGCTATCACCTGTTTACTTTACTCGTACTGTTTACTTTACTTGTATACTATATTGTTTTCCACTCGATACACTCATAACCTTTGTTTCAAGCAAACCGGTGAGATTGACAACCTCATCGCAAGTTGGGAACAAAGTATTTGTTTGTGTGTGTGCAGGTTCCACAACACCTTCAGTCGTCATTGTCTCTCCTCTCCTGTTCGATAACCTCGGTTTCTTAAACTGAGGGAAAACTTGCTGCTACACTCATCATACCTTCCTCTTGGGGTTCCCAACGGGCTGGTTATTCACCACGCACAAGGACAGTCTGCTCCACATCTACAAGGGATCAACAAGCTTTTTCTGGCGCCGTTGCCGGGGAGGAGAGAAGACTTCTGCGAGGGGAGTTCTTCGCACACACATTCTTTACTTTGTTTTATTGTTTTGCTTTACTTTATTTATTTTACCTGCATCGTTTTATATCAAAAACCCAAAAAAATTAGAATCCTTGGTAGTTGTTTTTACTTGTTTACTTTCGTTTTGCTGAAATGGCCAATCCTGAAAACACCAAGTTGTGTGACTTCACTAGCACGAACAATAGTGATTTTATCTGCACTCCTATTGCACCACCTGCTACTGCTGCAAACTTTTATGAGATTAAGCCTGCTTTATTGAACCTTGTTATGAAAGAGCAATTTTCTGGTGCTAGTACTGAAGATGCTGCAGCTCATCTCAACAATTTTGTTGAGCTATGTGAGATGCAGAAATATAAGGATATTGATAGTAATATTATTAAGATCAAGTTGTTTCCTTTTTCTTTGAGAGGAAAGGCTAAAGATTGGTTGCTGTCTTTGACTAAGAATAGTATTGATTCATGGGCTAAGTGTAAGGATGCTTTTATTGGTAGATACTATCCTCCTGCTAAGATTATATCGTTGCATAGCAATATTATGAAGTTTACTCAGTTTGATAATGAACATGTTGCTCAGGCTTGGGAAAGAATGAAATCTATGATAAAGAATTGCCCCACTCATGGACTGACTACTTGGATGATTATCCAAACTTTTTATGCAGGACTGAATTTTTCTTCAAGGAACCTACTTGATTCAGCTGCTGGAGGCACTTTTATGTCCCTTACCTTGGGCGCCGCATCAAAGCTACTCGACAACATGATGGTAAATTATTCTGAATGGCACACCGAGAGAGCTCCACAAGGTAAGAAGGTAAATTCTGTTGAGGAAACCTCTTCCTTAAGTGATAAGATTGATACCATTATGGCTATGCTTGCTAATGATAGGACTCATGTTGATCCTAATAATGTTCCTTTAGCCTCTCTGGTTGCTCAAGAAGAGCATGTTGATGTTAATTTCATTAGAAACAACAATGCTTATAGGAACAATTTTGCTAGTAACAATTATAGACCGTTTCCTTCTAATGGTGATAATAGCTATCTTGGTAGACCTAAAATGCCTAGTGAAGAAAGAATTTTTGAACTTGTAAAGGCTACCAAGAATTTTATGCAGATGCAATATGAGCAGAACAGGGCTTTCACCAAGACTATGGAGGAGCAATCAGCTCTGTTGAGGACTATTAGTCATCAACAAGAAAATTTAAACAAGGCTGTTCCTAAATTACAGGCTAAGGTTTCCAAAGCTGAAACCGATATTTCATTATTGTCTAATGTGCAATCTTCTTTGGTTAATAAAATGTCCGCTAAGCCTGATCCTTTTGCTACCGCTAATGCTATCCAAGTTGGAATTGATGAAAATATTAGATTGTTAGCGGAATTGCATGCCAGGTGGGAAAGAGAAGATGAGATGGCTAGAGAGATGAAGGTATGTACTATTACTACCTCTAATGATGTTGCTCCTACTGGTAGCAATCCTCTTACTTTGATTGGTGTAGAGAAAACTCCCGCTCCTTGTGTTAAAAAGCCTAAAACTGCCAAAACTTTTTCTCAAAAGAGTGCTGAAATTTTTTGGAGTGTGGGAGATGATAGCTCTATTTCTTTTAATGATTTTGATGTTGATGGCTGCAATATATCTGAAGTTATTTTGTTCTTGCAACAGCTTGCTTTGACTCCCAATGCTAGTTCTTTAAATATTGCTTTTACTAAGCATATTACCAATGCTCTCATAAAAATTAGGGATGAAAAGTTGAAGCAAAAAGCCTCTGTTCCCAAGAAGTTAGAAGATGGTTGGGAACCCATCATTGATATGCATGTTAATGGTTATGATTGCCATGCTTTATGTGATCTAGGTGCTAGTATTTCTATCATGCCTAGAAAGATTTATGACATGCTTGATTTACCACCGCTTGAAAAATGTTATTTTGATGTTCCTATTGCTGATGTTGCTAAGAAGAAACCTTTGGGAAGGATTAATGATGTTCTTATTGTGGTTAACAATAACCTTGTTCCCGTTGATTTTCTTGTTATGGACGTTGAATGCCATGCTTCATGTCCTATTATTTTGGGAAGACCCTTTCTTCGAACTGTAGGTGCTATCATTGATATGAGGGAAGGCACTATCAAGTATCAATTCCCACTAAAGAAAGGTATGGAACACTTCCCCAGGAAAAGAAAGAAATTACGTTTTGACTCTATTCTTAGAGCAAATTATGATCTTGATGCTTCATCAATTGATATTACTTGATTCGCAATTTTCTGCGCCTAGCTCAAAGGCGTTAAAGAAAAGCACTCTTGGGAGATAACCCAATGTTTTCTTTTCAGTACTTTTTCTTTTATTTGAGTCTTGGGAGTCATTACTACTGTAATGACCGCTCCTTATCTTGTTTATTTCGTTTTTGTGCCAAGAGAAGCCTCTAATTTGAGTGAGGTAAAGATTTGGGGATGTTGCTGTCCTGAAACTGTTTTCGGTGCTGCACCGTAAAAATTCATGAAAATTCTCTGTATATCTTTTGGACCTGAGATTTCTTGTGCATATGCCCCAGGTTATATCCAAACTTTTCTTAGTTTAACACTTTTTGATTTGAGCAACAGAAAATCCCTCAAAAATTCGACCTTTGTCAGCTGTTCAGTTTTAACAGATTTCTGCCAATATTTGTGTTTGCCACTTTATCGCTTTCTTTTGAGTTCTTTTGATCATGGAACTTTTAGAAAGGTTGATACAGTAATATTTTCTATATATGTGGTGGTTTTGAGTTGAAACCTGAAGCAAATAGAGGATTGATTATATGTTATGCTTACACTAATGTTGCTAATAGATTTGTGTTTAGTTTTGTATGAAGGAAGTTTTCAAGTGTAGGGATTGGAGAATGATGAGATGAGTTGAAGAATGGACAAAAGCTCAAGCTTGGGGATGCCCATGCATCACCCCAAGAAATATCCAAGAAGTACAAGCGTCAAAGCTTGGGGATGCCCCCGAGGGACCCCTTCTTCATCGGCAAAAATCAGGTCACCTTTCAAAACACTATATTTTTATTGCTTCATGCACTATGTGTTTTTCTTGGAGCGTCAGTTGTTTTAGTTTTCTTAGTTGGTTTAGTTTGTTTGTTTGCTGCAATAAATGGTTGGACCCCAACAAATTTCCTTTGGAGAAGTTGCTTGTTTTCATTTGCAAAGAACGCTCAGTTTTTCACTCTTATCGTTCATCGAGCGTTCTTCTTTTTCTGCTACTGCTTTTGGTTTTCGTTTTCGCCTTGATATGTGTTCAGATCTTTTTATATATTTTCATCAAGGTGTATTTTTTCCTCTGATCTTTATTGGTTTTCATCAAAAGAGGTGTTTATAAAAGTTTCAAATGGTGTTGGAAAAGAGAAAAAGCTTTGTGCAAAATAGTGGTACAAGAAGGAGCTTGTGTAGACTGCGGCTTAGGCTTTTTCATGTCATGCTTGATGTCTTTTTGATAGTATGCTTAGTGGTTTTGCTGTAGCATGACTTGTCTCAAATAACTGAGATTGCTTAATGAGCCTTTGAAAAAATCATGCGTTGTTTTTATTGTATGTAAGCATTATTTTGGTTTTCTCCTTGATGCTTTATTTGGGTTGACTTGGCGCATGCTCACACATGTTATACTCTTACAAAGTCGCCAATAGCCTTCATGATCATTTAGTTTTTGACTTTTGATGCCATCATATGCTTCTTTTAATGTCGCTTTGTCGCTTTGCATGATTATGGCCATTATTGCTCTCTTAGTTGGTCGCTCCCAGTCTTTTGCTAGCCCTCGCCTTGTACTGAGTATGAGCTCTACTCGTGCATCCAACTCCTAAAAGCCAAAGTTTTCCAAAGTGTCCACCATACATACCTACTAGCAATTTGCTATTCCAAGTAAATTTGACTTGCTTTTATTTTCTCTTCAAATTAAACTCTTACCAGTGTTATGCGAAATTCGGTCAGTAAAGCTCTCACGAACCGGAAGGCACACTTTACTTTTTCCTGTTCTTAAAAATTTGACATTGTGGTCTCTTATGTTGAGTTGTTATGCTTGCAAGTTGTAAGTTGGAGACTAGCCCAGCCATGCTGTCATGGGCAAGCTTTCAACATTGCACTTCTTATTTGAGTTGATATCATGATCTTTTGTTTATGGATGCCCGCGGTGTGAAATGAATTGGGAATCTTGTAGGGATCATGGAGTTTGTATATGTGTTAGGGAAACGCCGGGCCGCCAATCTAAGCCATGCATAATTCATGGTGGAAATTTGCAGCATACCCATGGTGAACATTCGACGACGCATCTCACAATAAAAAGCTAAACAAATGGAAAATAAAAGAGATGTCGAGGTGTTCATTGTCTGCTTGTCCTGTCATTTTGGTGTGGGCTTGTTCCATGTCATCGGGCACGGAGGTACCCCATTGGCAGTTCTCAATGATATGCATATACTTACAATGACAAGAGCCTTGCTTGGGACTCTAAGTAAAGTAGCATGAGGTTTGGGTACTCGTATTCACGGGGCACGAGGTTTTCAACTTATGATTTGTCAAGCATATGCATCATAATTGTTCTCGCATTAACTTTAACCATTCAAGATGCTTATGATGGGGGCAATGAGAGCTCAATGCCGGTAAGTACTATAATTTTTGAAGGTTATAAAACTTGCAATCACTGCTTCCCTCTGCAAAGGGTCTTTCTTTTACTTTTATGTTGAGTCACCACCTTCTTTCTTTATGCACCATTAAGAGAGCATAGTTGTCATTCTTAGTGTGATATGCATTGTCCCAAAGTTCATTGATTGATTCATATTGTTGGTTTCACTTGTTCTTAAATTATTTGTATCTAGTCGCCCTCTTAAACTTGAAGGTGTCCTATGCATTTATGTTTTGCTCTCTTTGAAGGACAAGCTGAAAACCTTTTGTATGTTTTTCCTTATGATTTGAACACACGTTTGACTTTCATTGTTTCATTATCATGATCTTTTGTTTGTGTTCATTTGCATGTTTACAACATGGTTGCTAAGTTCTTATTGTCATGATTATATCTTCATGCCCATGTTTTAAGTTCTTATGATCCCAGCTCACCAATGCTTACATATATGATCAAGATTGTGTAGGTGCATGTCACTGATACGTCTCAAACGTATCTATAATTTTTGATGCTCCATGCTTGTTTTTACACCATTTGTATATTGTTTCGTTACACTTAGTGGCATTTTTATGCATTTTCCGGAACTAACCTATTAACAAAGTGCCACAGTGCCAGTTTCCTGTTTTCTGCTGTTTTTGTGTTTCAGAAGTGATACACAGGAAATATTCTCGGAATTGGACGAAACAAGTTCCTGAAGTCTTATTTTTCCCGGAAGCTTCCAGACATTCGAAGAAGTGTCGGAGGGGGGCCACCAGGGCCCCACACAAGGGGGCGGCGCGGCCCTACCCCTGGCCGCGCCACCCCTGTGTGAGGGCACCTGGCCCCTCCTCTGACATCGCCCCTTCGCCTATAAAGACCCCCCGACGGAAAAAACCTAAGACCCGATCATATTTCCAGAACACATCGCGATCCGCCGCCACCGTCGACCCGAAGATCGGGAGGGTCCAGAAGCTCTTCCCGGCACCCTGCCGGAGAGGGGAATCGCCATCGGAGGTCTTCTGCATCGCCATGCTTGCCTCCGGAGCGATGAGTGAGTAGTCTACCTTGGACTATGGGTCCATAGCAGTAGCTAGATGGTTGTCTTTTCCACCATGTGCTTCATGTTTAGATCTCATGAGCTGCCCTACATGATTGAGATCACCGTTATGTAATCCTATGATGTTGGTTTGTTGGGATCCGCTGAATATTGGTGTTTATGATTAAGTTGCTGTACTGAATTATATCTTTTGTTATCTCTATGTTGTTTATGATCTTGCATGCTCTCCGTTGTTAGTAGCTATCTTGGCCGAGTAGTTGCTAGTGACTCCAAGAGGGGATATCTATGCTCGATAGTGGGTTCATGTCTCTATTTCACCTGGGGGAGTGACAGAAACCTCTAAGGTGGTAGATGTGTTGTTGCTACTAGGGAGAAAACAACATTCATATGCTCAAGGGCATATGCTTTGTTTACATTACACACTTTGCTTAATGCAATTATCTGTTGTTCGCAACTTAATACTACTGGGGTGTTCGGATGATATCCCCGGGAGTGGATTATTAGTCATAGATGCAGTTGGATGGCGGTCTATGTATTTTGTTGTAATGCCCAGAGTAAATCTCATAGTGATCTTCTTGACATATCACGTTATCTTTATTCTATCAATTGCCCAACTGTAATTTGTTTACCCAGCATGTTATTTTATCTATGGAGAGACACCACTAGTGAACTGTGGACCCCGGTCCTATTTACATCATATTGCTATCACCTGTTTACTTTACTCGCACTGTTTACTTTACTCGCATACTATATTGTTTTCCACTCGATACGCTTATAATCTTTGTTTCAAGCAAACCGGTGAGATTGACAACCTCATCGCAAGTTGGGAACAAAGTACTTGATTGTGTGTGTGCAGGTTCCATATCACCTTCAGTCGTCGCCGTCTCTCCTCTCCTGATCGATAAACCTTGGTATCTTAACTGAGGGAAAACTAGCCGCTACACTCATCATACCTTCCTCTTGGGGTTCCCAACGGGCTGGTCATTCACCACGCACAAGGACTTACTGCTCCCACGTCAACAAACGCCACAGCTCTTTTCTGGCGCCATCACCGAGTAGCAGCTTCTTTTCTGGCGCCGTTGCCGGGGAGGAAGAGAAGACTTCTGTGAGGGGAGTTTTCGCACACACATCCTTTACTTTGTTATTTGTTTTGCTTTACTTTATTTATTTTACTTGCATTGCTTTTATCAAAAATCCAAAAAAAATAGAATCCTTGGTAGTTGTTTTTACTTGTTTACTTTCGTTTTGCTGAAATGGCCAATCCTGAAAACACTAAGTTGTGTGACTTTACTAGCACAAACAATGGTGATTTTATCTGCACTCCTATTGCACCACCTGTTCCTGCTGCAAACTTTTATGAGATTAAGCCTGCTTTGTTGAACCTTGTTATGAAAGAGCAATTTTCTGGTGCTAGTACTGAAGATGCTGCAGCTCATCTCAACAATTTTGTTGAGCTATGTGAGATGCAGAAATATAAGGATGTAGAAAGTGATATTATTAAGCTCAAGTTGTTTCCTTTTTCTTTGAGAGGAAAAGCTAAAGATTGGTTGCTGTCTTTGACTAAGAATAGTATTGATTCATGGGCTAAGTGTAAGGATGCTTTTATTGGTAGATACTATCCTCCTGCTAAGATTATAGCTTTGCGCAGCAATATTATGAAGTTTACTCAGTTTGATAATGAACATGTTGCTCAGGCTTGGGAAAGAATGAAATCTATGATAAAGAATTGCCCCACTCATGGACTGACTACTTGGATGATTATCCAAACTTTTTATGCAGGACTGAATTTTTCTTCAAGGAACCTACTTGATTCAGCTGCTGGAGGCACTTTTATGTCCCTTACCTTGGGCGCCGCATCAAAGCTACTCGACAACATGATGGTAAATTATTCCGAATGGCACACCGAGAGAGCTCCACAAGGTAAGAAGGTAAATTCTGTTGAGGAAACCTCTTCCTTGAATGATAAGATTGATACAATTATGGCTATGCTTGCTAATGATAGGACTCATGTTGATCCTAATAATGTTCCTTTGGCCTCTTTGGTTGCTCAAGAAGAGCAAGTTGATGTGAATTTCATTAGAAACAATAATTTTAACAACAATGCTTATAGGAACAATTTTGCTAGTAACAATTATAGGCCGTATCCTTCTACCAATGGTAATGGTTATGGTAATTCTTATGGTAACTCCTACAACAACACTAGGGCTGCGCCCTCCGAGCTTGAGGTAATTCTCAAGAACTTCATCGGTAAGCAAACTGCTTTTAATAAGTCTGTTGAGGAAAAGTTAGGCAAAATTGATATTCTTGCTTCTAAAGTTGATAACCTTGCTCATGATGTTGAACTTCTGAAATTAAAAGTGTTTCCTAATGATGCGAACGTGAGCAATGTTGTTGCTTCCGCTAATGCTATCCAAGTTGGAATTGATGAAAATATTAGATTGTTAGCGGAATTGCATGCCAGGTGGGAAAGAGAAGATGAGATGGCTAGAGAGATAAAGGTATGTACTATTACTGCCTCTAATGATGTTATTCCTACTGGTACCAATCCTCTCACTTTGATTGGTGTAGAGAAAACTCCCACTCCTTGTGTTAAAAAGCCTAAAACTGCAAAAACTTTTTCTCAAAAGAGTGCTGAAATTTTTCGGAGTGTGGGAGATGATAGCTCTACTTGTTTTAATGATTTTGATGTTGATGGCTGCAATATATCTGAAGTAATTTTGTTCTTGCAAAAGCTTGCTTTGACTCCCAATGCTAGTTCTTTAAATATTGCTTTTACTAAGCATATTACCAATGCTCTCATAAAAATTAGGAATGAAAAGTTGAAGCAAAAAGCCTCTGTTCCTAAGAAGTTAGAAGATGGTTGGGAACCCATCATTGATATGCATGTTAATGGTTATGATTGCCATGCTTTATGTGATCTAGGTGCTAGTATTTCTATCATGCCTAGAAAAATTTATGACATGCTTGATTTACCACCGCTTGAAAAGTGCTATTTTGATGTTCCTATTGCTGATGTTGCTAAGAAGAAACCTTTGGGAAGGATTAATGATGTTCTTATTGTGGTTAACAATAACCTTGTTCCTGTTGATTTTCTTGTTATGGACGTTGAATGCCATGCTTCATGTCCTATTATTTTGGGAAGACCTTTTCTTCGAACTGTAGGTGCTATCATTGATATGAGGGAAGGCACTATCAAATATCAATTCCCACTAAAGAAAGGTATGGAACACTTCCCTAGTAAAAGAAAGAAATTACTTTTTGACTCTATTCTTAGAGCAAATTATGAGCTTAGTGCTTCATCTATTGATGTTACTTGATTCGCAATTTTCTGCGCCTAGCTCAAAGGCGTTAAAGAAAAGCACTCTTGGGAGATAACCCAATGTTTTATTTTCAGTACTTTTTCTTTTATTTGAGTCTTGGAAGTCATTACTACTGTAATGACCGCTCCTTATCTTGTTTATTTCGTTTTGTGCCAAGAGAAGCCTCTAATTTGAGCGAGGTAAAGATTTGGGGTTATTGCTGTCCTGAAACTGTTTTCGGTGCTGCACCGTAAAAATTCGTAAAAATTCTCTGTTTATCTTTTGGACCTGCGATTTCTTGTGCATATGCCCCAGGTTATATCCAAACTTTTCTTAGTTGAACACTTTTTGATTTGAGCAACAGAAAATCCCTCAAAAATTCGTCCTTTGTCAGCTGTTCTGTTTTGACAGATTTCTGCCAATATTTGTTTTTGCCACTTTATCGCTTTCTTTTGAGTTCTTTTTGATCATGGAACTTTTTGGGAAGTTGTTACAGTAGTATATACTTTATATGTGGTGGTTTTGGGTTGAAACCTGAAGCTAAAGGAGGTTGAATATATTTTATGCTTACACTAATGTTGCTAATAGAATTGTGTTTAGTTTTGTATGAAGGAAGTTTTCAAGTGTAGGGATTGGAGAATGATGAGATGAGTTGAAGAATGGACAAAAGCTCAAGCTTGGGGATGCCCATGCATCACCCCAAGAAATATCCAAGAAGTACAAGCGTCAAAGCTTGGGGATGCCCCCGAGGCACCCCTTCTTCATCGGCAAAAATCAGGTCACCTTTCAAGACACTATATTTTTATTGCTTCATGCACTATGTGTTTTTCTTGGAGCGTCAGTTGTTTTAGTTTTCTTAGTTGGTTTAGTTTGTTTGTTTGTTGCAATAAATGGTTGGACCCCAACAAATTTCTTTTGGAGAAGTTGCCTCGTTTTCATTTGCCAAGAACGCTCTAGTTTTCATTCTTATTAAAAATCAAGTGTTCTTCTTTTTCTACTACTGCTTTTGGTTTTCGTTTTCGCCTTGATTTGCGTTCAGACCTTGTCATATCTTTTCATCAAGGTGTATTTTTGCCTCTGATCTTTATTGGTTTTCATCAAAAGAGGTGTTTATAAAAATTTCAAATGGTGTTGGAAAAGAGAAAAAGCTTTGTGCAAAATAGTGGTACAAGAAGGAGCTTGTGTAGACTGCGGCTTAGGCTTTTTCATGTCATGCTTGATGTCTTTTTGATAGTATGCTTAGTGGTTTTGCTGTAGCATGACTTGTCTCAAATAACTGAGATTGCTTAATGAGCCTTTGAAAAAATCATGCGTTGTTTTTATTGTATGGAAGCATTATTTTGGTTTTCTCCTTGATGCTTTATTTGGGTTGACTTGGCGCATGCTCACACATGTTAGACTCATACAAAGTCGCCATTAGCCTTCATGATCATTTAGTTTTTGACTTTTGATGCCATCTTATGCTTCTTTTAATGTCGCTTTGTCGCTTTGCATGATTATGGCCATTATTGCTCTCTTAGTTGGTCGCTCCCAGTCTTTTGCTAGCCCTCGCCTTGTACTGAGTATGAGCTCTACTCGTGCATCCAACTCCTAAAAGCCAAAGTTTTCCAAGTGTCCACCATACATACCTACTAGCAATTTGCTATTCCAAGTAAATTTGACTTGCTTTTATATTCTCTTCAAATTAAACTCTTACCAGTGTTATGTGAAATTCGGTCAGTAAAGCTCTCACGAACCGGAGGGAACACTTTACTTTTTCCTGTTCTAAAAATTTGACATTGTGGTCTTTTATGTTGAGTTGTTATGCTTGCAAGTTGTAAGTTGGATTCTAGCCCAGCCATGCTGTCATGGGCAAGCTTTCAACATTGCACTTCTTATTTGAGTTGATATCGTGATCTTTTGTTTATGGATGCCCGCGGTGTGAAATGAGTTGGGAATCTTGTGAGGATCATGGAGTTTTTATATGTGTTAGGGAAACGTCGGGCCGCCAATCTAAGCCATGCATAATTCATGGTGGAAATTTGCAGCATACCCATGGTGAACATTCGACGACGCATCTCACAATAAAAAGCTAAACAATATAGCAAATAAAAGAGATGTCGAGGTGTTCATTGTCTGCTTGTCCTGTCATTTTGGTGTGGGCTTGTTCCATGTCATCGGGCACGGAGGTACCCCATTGGCGGTTCTCAATGATACACATATATTTACAATGACAAGAGCCTTGCTTGGGACTCTAAGTAAAGTAGCATGAGGTTTGGGTACTCGTATTCACGGGGCACGAGGTCTTCAACTTATGATTTGTCAAGCATATGCATCATAATTGTTCTCGCATTAACTTTAACCATTCAAGATGCTTATGATGGGGGCAATGAGAGCTCAAAGCCGGTAAGTACCATAATTTTTGAAGGTTATAAAACTTGCAATCACTGCTTCCCTCTGCGAAGGGCCTTTGTTTTACTTTTATGTTGAGTCGCCACCTTCTTTCTTTATGCACCATTAAGAGAGCATAGTTGTCATTCTTAGTGTGATATGCATTGTCCCAAAGTTCATTGATTGATTCATGATGATTGGTTTCACTTGTTCTTAAATTATTTGTATCTAGTCGCCCTCTTAAACTTTGAGGTGTCCTATGCATTTATGTTTTGCTCTCTTTGAAGGACAAGCTGAAAACCACCTGTATGTCTTTTCCTTATGATTTGAACACACGTTTGACTTTCATTGTTTCATTATCATGATCTTTTGTTTGTGTTCATTTGCATGTTTACAACATGCTTGCTAAGTTCTTATTGTCATGATTATATCTTTCATGCCCATGTTTTAAGTTCTATTGATCCCAGCTCACCAATGCTTACATATATGATCAAGATTGTGTAGGTGCATGTCACCTCAAAAATTATTCTTTTGTTATCACTTACCTACTCGAGGACGAGCAGGAGTTAAGCTTGGGGATGCTTGATACGTCTCAAACGTATCTATAATTTTTGATGCTCCATGCTTGTTTTTACACCATTTGTATATTGTTTCGTTACACTTAGTGGCATTTTTATGCATTTTCCGGAACTAACCTATTAACGAAGTGCCACAGTGCCAGTTTCCTGTTTTCTGCTGTTTTTGTGTTTCAGAAGTGATACACAGGAAATATTCTCGGAATTGGACGAAACAAGTTCCTGAAGTCTTATTTTTCCCGGAAGCTTCCAGACATTCGAAGAAGTGTCGGAGGGGGGCCACCAGGGCCCCACACAAGGGGGCGGCGCGGCCCTACCCCTGGCCGCGCCACCCCTGTGTGAGGGCACCTGGCCCCTCCTCTGACATCGCCCCTTCGCCTATAAAGACCCCCCGACGGAAAAAACCTAAGACCCGATCAGATTTCTAGAACACATCGCGATCCGCCGCCACCGTCGACCCGAAGATCGGGAGGGTCCAGAAGCTCTTCCCGGCACCCTGCCGGAGAGGGGAATCGCCACCGGAGGTCTTCTTCATCGCCATGCTTGCCTCCGGAGCGATGAGTGAGTAGTCTACCTTGGACTATGGGTCCATAGCAGTAGCTAGATGGTTGTCTTCTCCACCATGTGCTTCATGTTTAGATCTCATGTGCTGCCCTACATGATTGAGATCACCGTTATGTAATCCTATGATGTTAGTTTGTTGGGATCCGATGAATATTGGTGTTTATGATTAAGTTGCTGTACTGAATTATATCTTTTGTTATCTCTATGTTGTTTATGATCTTGCATGCTCTCCGTTGTTAGTAGCTATCTTGGCCGAGTAGTTGCTAGTGACTCCAAGAGGGGGTATTTATGCTCGATAGTGGGTTCATGTCTCTATTTCACCTGGGGGAGTGACAGAAACCTCTAAGGTGGTAGATGTGCTGTTGCTACTAGGGAGAAAACAACATTCATATGCTCAAGGGCATATGCTTTGTTTACATTACACACTTTGCTTAATGCAATTATCTGTTGTTCGCAACTTAATACTACTGGGTTGTTCGGATGATATCCCCGGGAGTGGATTATTAGTCATAGATGCAGTTGGATGGCGGTCTATGTATTTTGTTGTAATGCCCAGAGTAAATCTCATAGTGATCTTCTTGACATATCACGTTATCTTTATTCTATCAATTGCCCAACTGTAATTTGTTTACCCAGCATGTTATTTTATCTATGGAGAGACACCACTAGTGAACTGTGGACCCCGGTCCTATTTACATCATATTGCTATCACCTGTTTACTTTACTCGCACTGTTTACTTTACTCGCATACTATATTGTTTTCCACTCGATACGCTTATAATCTTTGTTTCAAGCAAACCGGTGAGATTGACAACCTCATCGCAAGTTGGGAACAAAGTACTTGGTTGTGTGTGTGCAGGTTCCATATCACCTTCAGTCGTCGCCGTCTCTCCTCTCCTGATCGATAAACCTTGGTATCTTAACTGAGGGAAAACTAGCCGCTACACTCATCATACCTTCCTCTTGGGGTTCCCAACGGGCTGGTCATTCACCACGCACAAGGACTTACTGCTCCCACGTCAACAAACGCCACAGCTCTTTTCTGGCGCCATCACCGAGTAGCAGTCACCTCAAAAATTATTCTCTTGTTATCACTTACCTACTCGAGGACGAGCAGGAGTTAAGCTTGGGGATGCTTGATACGTCTCCAACGTATCTATAATTTTTGATGCTCCATGCTTGTTTTTACACCATTTGCCTATTGTTTCGTTACACTTAGTGGCATTTTTATGCATTTTCCGGAACTAACCTATTAACAAGTGCCACAGTGCCAGTTTCCAGTTTTCTGCTGTTTTTGTGTTTCAGAAGTGATACACAGGAAATATTCTCGAAATTGGACGAAACAAGTTCCTGAAGTCTTATTTTACCCGGAAGCTTCCAGAGATCCGAAGGAGTGTAGGAGGTGAGGGACCAGGGGCCCACACGCACAGGTGGCGCGGCCAGCCCCTGGCCCGCGCCACCCCCGTGTGTGGCCGCCTGGCCCCTCCTCTGACAACGCCCCTTCGCTTATAAAGACCCCCCGACGAGAAAAACCTAAGTGCCCGATCAGTTTTCCAGAACACATCGCGATCCGCCGCCGCCGTCGACCCGAAGATCGGGAGGGTCCAGAAGCTCTTCCCGGCACCCTGCCGGAGAGGGGAATCACCACCGGAGGTCTTCTTCATCGCCATGCTTGCCTCCGGAGCGATGAGTGAGTAGTCTACCTTGGACTATGGGTCCATAGCAGTAGCTAGATGGTTGTCTTCTCCACTATGTGCTTCATGTTTAGATCTCATGAGCTGCCCTACATGATTGAGATCACCGTTATGTAATTCTACATGTTTGGTTTGTTGGGATCCGATGAATATTGGTGTTTATGATTAAGTTGCTGTACTGAATTATATCTTTTGTTATCTCTATGTTGTTTATGATCTTGCATGCTCTCCGTTGTTAGTAGCTATCTTGGCCGAGTAGTTGCTAGTGACTCCAAGAGGGGGTATTTATGCTCGATAGTGGGTTCATGCCTCTATTTCACCTGGGGGAGTGACAGAAACCTCTAAGGTGGTAGATGTGCTGTTGCTACTAGGGAGAAAACAACATTCATATGCTCAAGGGCATATGCTTTGTTTACATTACACACTTTGCTTAATGCAATTATCTGTTGTTCGCAACTTAATACTTCTAGGGTGTTCGGATTGATATCCCCGGGAGTGGATTATTAGTCATAGATGCAGTTGGATGGCGGTCTATGTATTTTGTTGTAATGCCCAGAGTAAATCTCATAGTGATCTTCTTGACATATCACGTTATCTTTATTCTATCAATTGCCCAACTGTAATTTGTTTACCCAGCATGTGTTATTTTATCTATGGAGAGACACCACTAGTGAACTGTGGACCCCGGTCCTATTTCCATCATATTGCTATCACCTGTTTACTTTACTCGTACTGTTTACTTTACTCGCATACTATATTGTTTTCCACTCGATACACTCATAACCTTTGTTTCAAGCAAACCGGTGAGATTGACAACCTCATCGCAAGTTGGGAACAAAGTATTTGTTTGTGTGTGTGCAGGTTCCACAACACCTTCAGTCGTCATTGTCTCTCCTCTCCTGTTCGATAACCTCGGTTTCTTAAACTGAGGGAAAACTTGCTGCTATACTCATCATACCTTCCTCTTGGGATTCCCAACGGGCTGGTTATTCACCACGCACAAGGACAGTCTGCTCCACATCTACAAGGGATCAGCAGAAGCCTAAGCTCCCTAAAGGTGCTGATGTATTTGGTATGGTGAAGGACCTAGAAGTAATCTTTGGAAAGGGTCCTGGCAGCCAATCTGTTCCGAAAGACCCCATTACCGGACACACGGCCATGTGGAAGAAGAAATCTATATTTTGGGAGCTTGAGTATTGGAAAGACCTAGAGGTCCGTTCTTCAATCGATGTGATGCACGTGATGAAGAATCTTTGCGTGAACCTGCTAGGCTTCCTAGGCGTGTATGGGAAGACAAAAGATACACCAAAAGCACGGGAGGACCAGCAACATATCAAAGACCCATACAACAAGCATACTGATAAATGCCGTCAATACTTAAGCAGCTACGCTCTTACCAAAGCAGAGAAGGAAATCTTTTTTGAATGCCTGAGTAGTATCAAGGTCCCGGTTGGGTTCTCATCAAATATAAAGGGAATAATAAATATGGCAAAGAAAAAATTCCAGAACCTGAAGTCTCATGATTGTCACGTGATTATGACGCAGTTGCTTCCGGTTGCATTGAGGGCGCTTCTACCGGGAAATGTTTGAGTACCCATTGTGAAGCTATGTGCATTCCTCAATGCAATATCTCAGAAGGTGATCGATCGAGAAAGTCTGGAAAGGCTACAAAAGGATGTGGTCCAATGTCTTGTCAGTTTTGAGTTGGTGTTCCCCTCGTCCTTCTTCAATATTATGACGCATCTCTTAGTTCACCTAGTCGAAGAGATTTCCATTCTCGGTCCTATATTTCTGCACAATATGTTCCCCTTCGAGAGGTTCATGTGAGTCTTAAAGAAATATGTTCGTAACCGTGCTAGGCCAGAAGGAAGCATCTCCAAGCGCTATGGAACAGAGGAGGTCATTGGGTTCTGTGTTGACTTTCTTCCCGACCTTAAGACGATTGGTGTTCCTGAATCACTGTATGAGGGGAGACTGACTGGAAAAGGCATGATACGTCTCAAACGTATCTATAATTTTTGATGCTCCATGCTTGTTTTTACACCATTTGCCTATTGTTTCGTTACACTTAGTGGCACTTTTATGCATTTTCCGGAACTAACCTATTAACGAGTTGCCACAGTGCCAGTTCCCTGTTTTCTGCTATTTTTGTGTTTCAGAAGTGATACACAGGAAATATTCTCGGAATTGGACGAAACAAGTTCCTGAAGTCTTATTTTACCCGGAAGCTTCCAGACATCCGAAGAGGTGTCAGAGGGGGGCCACCAGGGCCCCAGACACATGCCCAGCGCGGCCAGGGGTCTGGCCGCGCGGGGCCCGCGTGTGGGCACCTGGCCCCTCCTCCGACGGTGCCCCTTCGCCTATATAAAGCCTCGGGACGGAAAACCCTAGAGGATTCGGCAATTTTCCAGAAACAGTTCCGCAGCTCCGCCGCCGTTGTCGACGAATTTCGGGGGACAGAAGTCTCTGTTCCGGCACCCTACTGGGACGGGGAAGTGCCCCCGGAGCCATCTCCATCGATCTCCATCGCCATCTCCGCCGTCTCCATCGACCTCGCCGCCATCTCCATCAACCTTGTAGTCTCCTATGATGAGGAGGGAGTAGTTCATCCCCGGGGCTGAGGGCTCTACCGGTAGCTATGTGGTTCACCTCTCTCTCCCATGATGTGATCTTTATGTGATCGTGAGCTTTGTATCATGTTGAACAAGTACATGTTATTATTCAGATATTTTGTGTACTCTAGCAATGTTATTAAAGTAATCTATTCCTCCTGCTATGGTGTAACGGTGACAGTGCGTGCATCATGGTGGTACTTGGTTTAGGCTATGATTGTGATCTCTTGTGGATTATGAGAATAATTATTGCTATGATAGTATTGAGTGATCTATTCCTCCTTTCATGGTGTAATGTTGACAGTGTGTGCACCGTGTTAGTACTTGGTCTAAGTTGCAATGATTTCTATCTTGAGTTGTGATCTGATTTGGGTATCTCTATGAGTGGTGTTTGTCAAGTGCTTGATGAACTTTAAGGGGTGCTTCTGTAGCCACTACACAATGATTAGTGTTATTCAATAGGAGAGTAATTCAGAGTGCCTTAGCAAAGAGAAGTTATTTGTTCAGTCATGTTATATTGTTGGGAATGTGTCCACTAGTGAAAGTATGATCCCTAGGCCTTGTTTCCAAGCTTTGCACACCGTTTACTTGCTGTTTTGTTACATGTTTGCTCGCAACGATATTTATTTTAGACCACGTTTGCTACTTATAATCATCACTACCGCTTGTATTTCACTATCTCTTCGCCGAACTAGTGCACCTATACATCTGACAAGTGTATTGGGTATGTTGGGGACACAAGAGACTTTCTGTATCGTAATTGCAGGGTTGCTTGAGAGGGATAGCTTTGACCTCTAACCTCCCTGAGTTCGATAAACCTTGGGTGATCCACTTAAGGGAAACTTGCTCCTGTTCTACAAACCTCTGCACTTGGAGGCCCAACAAGTGTCTACAAGAATAGAAGTGCGTAGACATCAAGCTCTTTTCTGGCGCCGTTGCCGGGGAGGTAAGGTAAAAGGTACTCGCATCCTCCTGTGTGAGTGCTCGGAGTTATTTCCTTTAGATTCTGCAATTACATCTTTTTGTTTCTTGTTTTTATTTTCACTAGTTAGGCTTAATGGAAAATAAAGAGTTCTTTAGTCTTTTTCCTGATTTTAGATTTGAAGAGAAAATTGAAAATCCTTTGGAGCTTATTTCGCATAGCAATGTTATTAGTACGAATGCTTTGGATACTATTAATGCTAATGCTATAGAAAAGTCTAAGCTTGGGGAAGCTGGTTTTGTTGAGTATGATATTTTTGGTCCCCCAGCTTTATTGGAGAAAGTTTGCTCTGATGATATTTTATCTCCCATATGTGATGTTTCTAATGATGCTTGTGCTCCCCATCCTTTTAAAATACCTACGCAGATTGTTGAACGTATTAGGGATAACTGCTATTTAGGAGATGGAACTGTCCATCCTGGTGATCATCTGCTCTTTATACATGAATTATGCGAGTTGTTCCAGTGTGCAGGTATTTCGATGAACCAAGTTAAGAAGAAGCTATTTTCTTTATCACTGAAAGGCAGAGCCGAGGAATGGTATCGGCTGCTTAAAGATGGTCCATCTGTTGGCTGGGAGGAAATTGTACCTCTCTTTTATTCTAAATTCTATCCTCCAAGTGAGATTCATAAAGATCGTAATCAGATATATAATTTTTGGCCTCATGAGGGAGAAAGCATTGCCCAAGCGTGGGGAAGATTGAAGTTACTAATGCATAAATGTCCTATTCATGATCTTCCCCGTAATATTGTTATTAATAATTTTTATGCAAGGCTTTCAGGATATTACAAGGACTATCTAGATGCATGTTTTGATGGGTCTTTCACAAGCAAGGATGTTGACACCAAGTGGGATCTGCTTGAGACAATTCAAAACAATATTGAAGGTTGGGATAGCGACAAAGGTAAGGGATCAGGTATGAATTACGAGTTTGATTGCCTTAAGTCTTTTGCTGAAACTGCTAATTTTCAAGAGCTTAGTGCTAAATATGGTCTTGATCCTCAAATTATGGTTGATTGCTTTAAAGCCTTTGCTTCCTATATGAATGTTCCTAAAAGAAATGGGGACGTGTATCATGAACCTTTTAAGGACACTTGCATAGAAAGTGATATTGTTGTTGATGATTGCAATAAACATGCTCAAACTTCTAAAAGTACTATTTCTTATAAGCATGTTAATTTTTGCGGAGTATATAGACCTTGTGAACAGAGTTACAACAAGGAAGATTATTGCATCACCCACGAAAATGAAGAAACTACTATGTGGTACAAGGATATAGGTGAGATCGGTAAAAAGGTTTGTGAGCTTTATCCTTTTCTTTGTAAACATTGCGATGACATAGGTAATTTTAATTTCCAATGCTCAAACCCTAATAGTTACTCTTCTAGTACCTTAAGTTTGTATTGTGATGACAAGATTACTCCTAATCAGCATGATGAGCTCACTTTGTTCTTGGCGTGTGACGAGATATCTAGAAAGATTGCTTTGATAGATATGAATGATGTTGATATTAATAGCACCCTTCGTGGTTGTCGTCTCTATTGTGCTAAAGATTGCCTTGCAAATACTTACATTCAGAATCTTATAAAACTTGATATTTTGCCAAGCTATGACAGGACTGATAGATGTTTTTATCTTATTAATAGAGAGGAGGAATCCTCCAAAGTTTCTTCTGTTGTTCCTGTCAGCAAACCAGATTATGTGGAGAAGATGCCTTTCCCTCCTAGAGAATATGTGGAGAAGATGCCCTTCAAGTCTCTCCCTCCTAAAGGAGAGAGTAAGAAGAAGAAGAAGAAGAAGAAGAAGAAGAAGAGGAGTAAGAGGCGAGAGGACATGGTATCTTCCCTTAAGCTTTATGATCCTGCTATAGATTATGATAATTCTGATTTGGATGATGTTCCTATGCCTATTACCTATGTTAGTGATCATGATTGCGAAAAGCACTCTACTTTTGATATTGAAAATCTTTTTGGTACCAATTCTAAGGTTAATAATTGTTGTACCATTAGTGCTATCCATGTTCCTTCTTATGATGATATGTTTGATGAGTATGCTTTGCGACATAGTAGTTCTCTAGCTTCTGATGATGGGTATGATATTTTCAGTTCACCTACTTTTGAGGAGAAAATTAGTTGTGATTACAATATGCCTCCTGTTTTTGATGATTATGGTGATGAGAATAATTATTCTGCTGAATCTGCTCCTACTACTATTGTTCATGTGGGGAGTATTAATTCTTTTATGCATGTGGCTCATGATAGGGATGCTTTATGTGATAGTTACATTGTTAATTCTATTCATGATGCTACTGAAAGTTACTATGAGAGAGGGAAACATGGTTTGATGGATCTCAACAATATTGAGTTTCCCCTCTTTATGTTGCAATTCTTGAAGTTGTACTTGTTTTGCCTTCCTATGCTTTTTGCTTCGCGCTTTCATGACTTGTCTCTTTACAAGACTATTTTTCATAGGAAGTGGTTTAGATTTAAATGTGTTCCATACTTGCTTTTTGATGCTCTCTATTGCTTTAAGTTCCTATATGGCGCCTTTGCCTCAAGCTCTTATATGGCGCCCATATGAGCATCTTTGCAAATCACTGCGCCTAGCTCAAAGGCGTTAAAGAAAAGCACTCTTGGGAGATAACCCAATGTTTTTATTTTCAGTACTTTTTCTTTTATTTGAGTCTTGGAAGTTATTACTACTGTAATAATCGCTCCTTATCTTGTTTATTTCGTTTTTGTGCCAAGAGAAGCCTCTAATTTGAGTGAGGTAAAGATTTGGGGATGTTGCTGTCCTGAAACAGTTTTCGGTGCTGCACCGTAAAAATTCGTGAAAATTCTCTGTTTATCTTTTGGACCTGCGATTTCTTGTGCATATGCCCCAGGTTATATCCAAACTTTTGTTAGTTGAACACTTTTTGATTTGAGCAACAGAAAATCTCTCAAAAATTCGACCTTTTTCAGCTGTTCTGTTTTGACAGATTTCTGCCAATATTTGTGTTTGCCGCTTTATCGCTTTCTTTTGAGTTCTTTTGATCATGGAACTTTTGGGGAAGTTGCTACAGTAGTATATGCTTTATATGTGGTGGATTTGAGTTGAAACCTGAAGCTAAAAGAGGTTGAATATATTTTATGCTTACACTAATGTTGCTAATAGAATTGTGTTTAGTTTTGTATGAAGGAAGTTTTCAAGTGTAGGGATTGGAGAATGATGAGATGAGTTGAAGAATGGACAAAAGCTCAAGCTTGGGGATGCCCATGCATCACCCCAAGAAATATCCAAGAAGTACAAGCGTCAAAGCTTGGGGATGCCCCCGAGGCACCCCTTCTTCATCGGCAAAAATCAGGTCACCTTTCAAGACACTATATTTTTATTGCTTCATGCACTATGTGTTTTTCTTGGAGCGTCAGTTGTTTTAGTTTTCTTAGTTGGTTTAGTTTGTTTGTTTGTTGCAATAAATGGTTGGACCCCAACAAATTTCTTTTGGAGAAGTTGCCTCGTTTTCATTTGCCAAGAACGCTCTAGTTTTCATTCTTATTAAAAATCAAGTGTTCTTCTTTTTCTACTACTGCTTTTGGTTTTCGTTTTCGCCTTGATTTGCGTTCAGACCTTGTCATATCTTTTCATCAAGGTGTATTTTTGCCTCTGATCTTTATTGGTTTTCATCAAAAGAGGTGTTTATAAAAATTTCAAATGGTGTTGGAAAAGAGAAAAAGCTTTGTGCAAAATAGTGGTACAAGAAGGAGCTTGTGTAGACTGCGGCTTAGGCTTTTTCATGTCATGCTTGATGTCTTTTTGATAGTATGCTTAGTGGTTTTGCTGTAGCATGACTTGTCTCAAATAACTGAGATTGCTTAATGAGCCTTTGAAAAAATCATGCGTTGTTTTTATTGTATGGAAGCATTATTTTGGTTTTCTCCTTGATGCTTTATTTGGGTTGACTTGGCGCATGCTCACACATGTTAGACTCTTACAAAGTTGCCAATAGCCTTCATGATCATTTAGTTTTTGAATTTTGATGCCATCTTATGCTTCTTTTAATGTCGCTTTGTCGCTTTGCATGATTATGGCCATTATTGCTCTCTTAGTTGGTCGCTCCCAGTCTTTTGCTAGCCCTCGCCTTGTACTGAGTATGAGCTCTACTCGTGCATCCAACTCCTAAAAGCCAAAGTTTTCCATTGTGTCCACTATAAACTCCTATGCATGGTATTTATAAGCCATTCCAAAGTAAAATTTTCGTGTGCTACCTTTCAAAAACCTTCAAAACACTTCTCGTTTTGTGACACTGTTTTCAGCTCATGGGGACGTAGTGGTCGGATTTGCTATCTTCCATATTGTTTATTCCAAAAAAAAAAGAGAAAAAAAAGAAAAAAAAGGCACTCCTCCAAAGAATGTGAATGTTGGTGGGCACCCGATGGAATCGGTTAGCCATGGTATGTGAAAGGAAAAGGTGGGGAGGAGTGCCAAGTTTTATAAAAAGAGCACAAGAGTGCCAATCTCTCTCTCAAAAACTTGCTTTATTTTTGTATGGAAGATAGTAAGAACCCCATTGCTAGTCGTTGACAAAGACAACCACCTCTCAAAATCAAGTTTTATCTCTCTGTTTTACAAATGAAAAGCTCTAGCACATGTTTAAATCACTGCTTCCCTCTGCGAAGGGCCTTTCTTTTACTTTTATATTGAGTCACCACCTTCTTTCTTTATGCACCATTAAGAGAGCATAGTTGTCATTCTTAGTGTGATATGCATTGTCCCAAAGTTCATTGATTGACTCATATTGTTGGTTTCACTTGTTCTTAAATTATTTGTATCTAGTCGCCCTCTTAAACTTTAAGGTGTCCTATGCATTTATGTTTTGCTCTCTTTGAAGGACAAGCTGAAAACCATTTGTATGTTTTTCCTTATGATTTGAACACACGTTTGACTTTCATTGTTTCATTATCATGATCTTTTGTTTGTGTTCATTTGCATGTTTACAACATGCTTGCTAAGTTCTTATTGTCATGATTATATCTTTCATGCCCATGTTTTAAGTTCTATTCATCCCAGCTCACCAATGCTTACATATATGATCAAGATTGTGTAGGTGCATGTCACCTCAAAAATTATTCTTTGTTATCACTTACCTACTCGAGGATGAGCAGGAGTTAAGCTTGGGGATGCTTGATACGTCTCAAACGTATCTATAATTTTTGATGCTCCATGCTTGTTTTTACACCATTTGCCTATTGTTTCGTTACACTTAGTGGCACTTTTATGCATTTTCCGGAACTAACCTATTAACGAGTTGTCACAGTGCCAGTTCCCTGTTTTCTGCTGTTTTTGTGTTTCAGAAGTGATACACAGGAAATATTCTCGGAATTGGACGAAACAAGTTCCTGAAGTCTTATTTTACCCGGAAGCTTCCAGACATCCGAAGAGGTGTCAGAGGGGGGCCACCAGGGCCCCAGACACATGCCAGGCGCGGCCAGGGGTCTGGCCGCGCGGGGCCCGCGTGTGGGCACCTGGCCCCTCCTCCGACGGTGCCCCTTCGCCTATATAAAGCCTCGGGACGGAAAACCCTAGAGGATTCGGCAATTTTCCAGAAACAGTTCCGCAGCTCCGCCGCCGTCGTCGACAAATTTCGGGGGACAGAAGTCTCTGTTCCGGCACCCTGCCGGGACGGGGAAGTGCCCCCGGAGCCATCTCCATCGATCTCCATCGCCGTCTCCGCCGTCTCCATCGACCTCACCGCCATCTCCATCAACCTTGCTGTCTCCTATGATGAGGAGGGAGTAGTTCATCCCCGAGGCTGAGGGCTCTACCGGTAGCTATGTGGTTCACCTCTCTCTCCTATGATGTGATCTTTATGTGATCGTGAGCTTTGTATCATGTTGAACAAGTACATGTTATTATTCAGATATTTTGTGTACTCTAGCAATGTTATTAAAGTAATCTATTCCTCCTGCTATGGTGTAACGGTGACAGTGCGTGCATCATGGTGGTACTTGGTTTAGGCTATGATTGTGATCTCTTGTGGATTATGAGAATAATTATTGCTATGATAGTATTGAGTGATCTATTCCTCCTTTCATGGTGTAATGTTGACAGTGTGTGCACCGTGTTAGTACTTGGTCTAAGTTGCAATGATTTCTATCTTGAGTTGTGATCTGATTTGGGTATCTCTATGAGTGGTGTTTGTCAAGTACTTGATGAACTTTAAGGGGTGCTTCTGTAGCCACTACACAATGATTAGTGTTATTCAATAGGAGAGTAATTCAGAGTGCCTTAGCAAAGAGAAGTTATTTGTTCAGTCATGTTATATTGTTGGGAGTGTGTCCACTAGTGAAAGTATGATCCCTAGGCCTTGTTTCCAAGCTTTGCACACCGTTTACTTGCTGTTTTGTTACATGTTTGCTCGCAGCGATATTTATTTTAGACCACGTTTGCTACTTATAATCATCACTACCGCTTGTATTTCACTATCTCTTTGCCGAACTAGTGCACCTATACATCTGACAAGTGTATTGGGTGTGTTGGGGACACAAGAGACTTTCTGTATCGTAATTGCAGGGTTGCTTGAGAGGGATAGCTTTGACCTCTAACCTCCCTGAGTTCGATAAACCTTGGGTGATCCACTTAAGGGAAACTTGCTGCTGTTCTACAAACCTCTGCACTTGGAGGCCCAACAAGTGTCTACAAGAATAGAAGTGCGTAGACATCAAGGCACGCTAGGAAAGAAAGCAATGATATTGAGGGACGGACATTCTTTGAATCAAGCACACTACACAGTTCTACAAAGTTCTACCTTCGTGGCCCCGTATATCAAGGAACACATGATGTTGTACGCTCCAAGTTCCCGGGGAAGGATGACTACTGGATTAAAGAAAATCACATGGAGACTTTCGGCACTTGGTTGCAATTACATCTCATGAATGACACCACTATTGGAGATCAGCTCTACTTGTTGGCCGAGACACCATCTGCGACTGTATTGACTTTCCAAGGGTACGAGATAAATGGGAATACATTTTACACGATCTCCCAAGATAAAAAGAGCACTAACCAAAATAGTGGTGTCCGCTTTGATGCAACATGTGAGAATGGGAAAAAGGACACATACTATGGTTACATAGAGGAGATATGGGAACTTGACTATGGACCTACTTTTAAGGTCCCTTTGTTTTGGTGCAGTTGGGTCAACATGAATGGAGAAGGGGTAAAGGTAGACCAGCTGTACAGAATGACAACAGTGGATCTCAAGAATCTTGGTTACAGAGACGAACCATTCGTCCTAGCCAATGATGTGGCTCAGGTTTTCTATGTGAAGGACATGTCCTCCAGACCAAAAAAAAGAAAAAATAAGGAAATGAATACATCAGACGATGAGCCCAGGCGTCACATAGTTCTTTCAGGGAAAAGAAACATCGCGGGAGTCAAGGACAAGACAGACATGTCAGCAGATTATGATAAGTTTCAAGAAATTCCGCCCTTCACCGTGAAAACTGACCCTTGCATCCCGTTAAATAATGAAGATGCTCCATGGTTACGGCCTAAGAAGCGATCAAAGGCAAGGGATCGAAATACGCGACGAAGGATTCTTACCCTAAACCCTATGTAAATCTATGTAATGTATGAAAACTATGACACGTCATTTTGTGAAGGATTTTTTATGATGTTTGCAATTTTCAAAGTTCAATATTTTTCCTTGCAACTATGACACATAATATGACAGCACACGAAGGTTTCACATTGTTTGGATCATTTTTGAATTTCTTATGCCCGTTTCAAAGACTAAAGCTGTCGGTGGGATAAGGATGTGTGGGTAACCTTTAGTCCCGGCTGGTGGGTGCAACCGAGACTAAAGCTGTCGGCAGGATAAGGACACGTGGGTGGATGCACTACTCGATGAGATAAAGCATGTAGCGCACGACGCCCCTGTCAGAGGAACAAGACAAAGTAGAAGTGGCGCCGTGCCTATAAAAGGAGTATCAATACGCCATGGCAAGCAGCTCAACAAGCCAACCTAGAAGGTACGGAGAGTTTCATCCCCATGGATGGAGGACAGGGTTGGGAAATCTCCCGTGGCCGAGCTTCTCGAAGATGTCATTGGTGCTCACGCCCTACGGCATCTTCGCAAGCTCCGCCTCGGAAAATTTTCCTTGCAAGCCCGTGAAAGACTCCATCTTCTCTAACAGTGTTGGGTAAAGGGTTGGGAAATCTCCCGTGGTGGAGCTTCTCGAATATGTCATTGGTGCTCATGCCCTACGGCATCTTCAGAAGCTCCGCCTCGGAAAAATTTCCCTGCAAGCCCGTGAAAGACTCCATCTCCTCTAACAGTGTTGGGTAAAGGGTTCGGAAATCTCCCATGGCGGAGCTTCTCGAAGATGCCATTGGTGCTCACGCCCTACGGCATCTTCGGAAGCTCCGCCTCAGAAAAATTTCCATGCAAGCCCGTGAAAGACTCCATCTCCTCTAACACTGTTGGGTAAAGGGCGGACATGAAGCTTCTTAGCACGAGGCTGAGCCTCGCTAAACTTGAAGTGGATCTCTGATGAAATAGCATGTTGTGAACCTATAAATGATTTTAAAAAAAATTCACAAGCATTATATCTTGTACTTGTAGTTCAAATCTGGGCACCCTCCTGCCGAATCGGCAGGAATTTGTCTTTTCATGAGGGATGGACGGAAAGGTTCCTAATACACCGGTTAGGAATTTATCCATCTAAGGTGGTCTAGTATTTTTGAAAAATGGGTTGGTACCAATGCCAAACTTTAATTTGGTGGTTCCTTCACAGAACACCCCGATTTCGGCACCTCAAAAATGGAAATTGGCTATTTCGTGCGTCGAAAATTAAAACTTCCTCCTGCAACATCGTAAGCCATCCCAAGATGCACATGTGTGCACAATATGGGCACATTATCACAAACTATGCCCTGATTCTAGCCATAACATTGGTGGTTTGACCTAAATGCCATGAAACCTCGAACATGATAGGTCATTTTGTGAAGGATTTTTTATGATGTTTGCAATTTTCCAAGTTCAATATTTTTCCTTGCAACTATGACACATAATATGACACCACGCGAAGGTTTCACATTGTTTGGATCATTTTTGAATTTCTTATGCCCGTTTCAAACTATATTCAAAACGGCGGGCATGAAGCTTCTTAGCCCGGGGCTGAACCTCGCTAAACTTGAAGTGGATCTCTGATGAAATAGCATGTTTTGAACCTATAAATGATTTTAAAAAAAATCACAAGAATTATATCCTGTACTTGTAGTTCAAATCTGGGCACCCTCCTATCGAATCGGCAGGAATTTGTCTTTTTCATAAGGGATGGACGGTAAGGTTCCTGATACACCGGTTGGGAATTGGTCCATCTAAGGTGGTCTAGTATTTTTTAAAAATGGGTTGGTACCAATGCCAAACTTTAATTTGGTGGTTCCTTCATAGAACACCCCGATTTCGGCACCTCAAAAATGGAAATTGGCTATTTCATGCGTCAAAAATGAAAACTTCCTCCTGCAACATCGTAAGCCATCCCAAGATGCACATGTGTGCACAATATGGGCACATTATCACAAACTATGCCCTGATTCTAGCCATAACATTGGTGGTTTGGCCTAAATGCCATGAAACCTCGAATATGATAGGTCATTTTGTGAAGGATTTTTTATGACATTTGCAATCTTCAAAGTTCAATATTTTTCCTTGCAACTATGACACATAGTATGACACCACGCGAAGGTTTCACCTTGTTTGGATCATTTTTGAATTTCTTATGCCCGTTTCAAACGCGTTAGTGCATTTTTAATTGAAAATGGTAAAATTGTTAATATTTTGTATAGTTAGAATAAATAATTTTGAAAACAGAAAATATTTTTGGAATAGTTATTTAAATTGAAGCACTTTTCCTGCTGAAAGTTTTTTCAAATTCCAAATTATGCAATAAATATATGTTAATGCATTTTTAATTAAAAATAGTAAAATTGTTTAGTTAGAATTAATAATTTTGAAAACAGAAAATGGTTTTGGATTAGTTATTTAAATTGAAACACTTTTCCTGTTGAAAGTTTCTTCAAATTTCAAATAAAAGAAAGTTTTTTCTGTTAAAATGAAAACAAAAAGTTAAAATAAAAAAGAAAGTCATTGGTCCCGGTTCGTGGCATCAACCGGGACCAATGGATCAACGGTCCCGGCTGATGCCACGAACCGGGACTAATGATCCTGGGCACGTGGAGGCTCAGCAGCGCCCCCCGCCCAGGTCATTGGTCCCGGTTCGTGGCATCAACCAGGACCGTTGATCCATTGGTCCCGGTTGATGCCACGAACCGGGACCAATGACCCCCCCAAATATAACTGTTGCCCCTCTTCCTCCCCACTTCCCCCCAATTTCGCAAAAATGACTAAGGACTTTGCGCGTGGAGCGATTTGACACCGGCAGGCTGCCCGTCTCCGCCGCGGACCTCGGTGAGCGCCGCTGCCGCCGCCGTCCTCGGTGAGCGCCTCCGCCGCCGCAACCTCTCCCTCTTCCCCCCGCGCCGCCGCTCACCCTTCTCTCTCTGCAGGTGCCTCCTGCACCGTCGCCCCCCAGCGCCGCTGTGACGCCCCCCTGCGCCCGCCCTGCGCCCCCAGCGCCGCCGCGACGCCCCCCCTGCGCCCGCCCGTCAGTGAGCTCCTTGGGAGGAGCTATCCTGGCCGGCCGGCCGGGCCCTTGCCCAATTTTTTTTCTGCAAAATAATATTTATGAAATCTTATTTGTTATTAACCAATCTTATTTGTTATTCAAATAGTTAATATATAAAACAGTTTTGAAAAACACACATATAAGATGCAAATAGTTAATTTCTGCCATAATATTTCATGTCCATAGTTATTATATAAAATATGTATGCATCTTTTAATTATAAGATGCAAATATTGTCATTGTCTTATAGTTATGAAAAACACAAAAGTGAACTTCGTATAAATTTATTTGTTATTAATTTATAAACCGTAGCAACGCACAGGTATTTCGACACATATCCCGAGCTAGTATAAGATTCACCGAGCTCCTCGCCCTGCCTCGAGTCGAGGACGACGCCACATATCGACACATATCTCTCCTCTTCCTCCACCCCATATCGACACGTATCGACACATATCGACACATATCCCCCTTCTTCCTCCACCCCATTTCGACACATATCCCGCAATAATTATGGATTATTTGCATATGCTTATTTGCATTATAATAACTTGCAATTCTTAATTTGCAGATACTATGGATCCAGCACATGGCAAAACTCAAGATGATGAATACTTCCTCCAAGGAATGATCTGCGAAAATGAAGATATCGATGTCACCAGGACGTTTCTGAACGATTCCGGTGAGGGAGATGAATCTCTCAACCGAGGAGACGGCTCCGGTGAGGTAGAAGCCTGGGACGGGGGAGAAGCCGATGAGGGAGAAGCCGATAAGGGAGAAGCCGGCGAGGGAGAAGGCGACGGCTCCGGCCGAACCTTAAATCTCAGAAACTCCGGCGAGGTGTATATATGTATTTTTGTAATGCCCGACTGTCTATATATATACATGCATATATTAACACTCTTTCTTTTTTTAGCCCTCCAGATCGAGCACTTCTTCCGTCAGAACGAAACGAGGCCCAACAAAAAAGTTGGATAACACTGTGAGATATAGGATCGAAGTGGTCGGTGTAGACGGCGAACCGACAGCTCCTGACGATGTCGCAAAAAAATTTTGTCAAGCAATGTGGAGTTCTTGTGAGGGACTACATCCCGATCATTGTTCAAGAATGGAATCGGCCAAGCAGCGGTGGAGTCCCGTATGTCGGTGACGTTGCCAAAGATAAGCTTTTTGACAAGCTCATGATTAATTTCCTCCTACCAAGGCCAGATGTGAATCCAGATGAGGAGGAGAGAGCAAATAAGAAGCTCATGAAAAGAGTCAAGAAGTTTGCTCTGATCAAGATGGCCGAGGCATTCAAGAACTGGAAGAACAAACTGTACCTTAAGTTTGTCAAGTTAGACAAGACTCCGGATTTCAATCAAGCCGGCTATGCTAAGTTAAGACACCAGTGGGATGATTTTGTGAAGTGCAAGATATCGGAGAAAGCTTTGGAAAGGTCGAGAATAAATAAGGAGAACGCTGCTAAGAAAGTGTACCACCATAATATGGGGTCTGCTGGCTACGCCGGTTGCATGCCTAAGTGGGATGCACTTGAGGTCAAGTATATTGCTGCCGGGATCAGACCAGAGCCCACAACATGGACACCACGGGCGAGAAACTGGTTTTACAGCCATGGGGGCACGTTGGACGAAGAAGGGAGGGCAATATATACCCAAAAACACAAAGATCATCCCCTACTGCCCATCGAAGATATTAGAAGTGCAGTACAAGATGTTGAAGCGGGACGGTTCGTTCCCGATAGAGAGAACGACAAGCTCACACGCGCCCTTAAAAATGATGAACACACCGGACGAGCACGAGGCACACTAGGCTCTAAGCCGTGGAATGTTGCCTTCCCCGCGGAAATGAAGAGATATCCCGATAAAAGTCATCAGAGGAGAAAGGAAAGGGAGGCAGCTGAGAAAGCGGCAGCTGCAGACCGGCTGCGTAATCTAGAAGAAGCATTAAAGCGGCAGCAGGATCAACTCGACAGACTTAGCCAGCAAGGTATTAGCGGCCAATCTCAGCGGCACATGGTAGAAGCTGCAAGTTATGAACTTAAGGGTGACGGCGGCGGTCGGCATGGCCATACCAATTGCGCCTAACGCAACTTGGCATTGCAGACCGGTTCCAAAAGGGTACGCTGTCGTCATGGTGGATGATGTGAAGCAAGATTTTGAGGAGCTGAAGCTGGACCACCCTGCAGGGGAAGATAGGGACCTGACTGAACTAGGAGAAGCCAGAGGGGGGACTGTTGTATGGCCAAAGGAACACATCGTGCTTCCAAATTATGTCCCGCCAAGGCCACCCACTCCTCAGAGCAGCAATCCACCTTTGCCGCCACCTCACCATTCTCCAGCGTAACCGTCGTCTTCACCGCCTCACCACTCAGCGCAGCCGTCTCCACCGCCGCCTCAGCCATCTCCGCCGCCGCATCAGCCATCTCCGTCCCCTGAGCCTCAGAGACTAAAGCGGAAGTATACTAAGAGGGGCAGCACCAGCAGCAGCAGCAAGAGCACGTTTCGATCACCGAAACGTAAGCTATCGCCCCTCCCAATAGTACCTCATCAGAATATGAAGAAGCTTCCTTGCGAGAAGACAGATGAGGAAATTGCTGCGGCCGCAGATGCCCATTATGAACAGTGGAAGACTGACATGGCTAACAAGAAAAAGCCAAAGCCGACGGAGCCATTGATCTTCCCGGTCACCGCAGAAGATAAAGCTAAAGCAGCCGCGCTTAAGATTCAGCTTCACCAACCCATAGCGCTCACACCAGACTATAATCGCTCTATTACCAAGTCGGCTGAGGCAAAAGAGCGGAGAGTCGGGAAAGAAGTTGCCCAGCTCGGACAACAGAAAAATCAATCGATCGAACCGCTCAAAGTGTACGATACTAATGAGTGGAGAGCCCAGGAGCGGCATGATCCGAACATTGATCCGGAGTTTATTCAACTCTACGGAGAAAAGGCCAAGTTATATGGACTGTCTATTGCTGAGTACATGAGCTGTCTGGATGAGTTTGAGGGGTACCAGCAAATAGCGTACATATACCGGTACGGGGCTCCTCTCGTCAAACCCGAGTTAGTCAAAGATCTACCAACAAAAATGCGGAGATTGCATAACTGGTACATGCAAGCCTGTGCTGAATCCACAAATTGGATCTATGCTGGATATAAACACCACCATTACGGTCATGGAGATGGCTTCTTACAGATTGAATTTCTAGAATTATTTCAGTTTTACCAACAAGACGCCCTCGACAAAACTATCATCAGTGCCTATTGTCTGTAAGTATTATTAAGTCTTTCTAGCTCAGCTCATTTGTTGCTTGTATAATCTTACTCATCATTATACTAATTATATATGCAGAATGAAGATTCTCGAATGCAACAAAGGAGGAATCTATGACCTTGGGTTCGTTGACTGCAATTTCGTTCATGAAGATACTCTCAAAAAAACCCAGAGAGACAGAGGATAACTTGGTACAATCATTGAAGTATTTCAGCAACAGAAGGGAAATACTATTTCCTTACAACTTCGAGTGAGTGTTACTGTCTTGTACACATTCTATTTTCGCTTACTCGATGTTAAGCGTATAATTGACTCGTTATGTCTGTGCAGCTTCCACTTTATTCTGTTAATCATTAATGTTGATGAAGGAGTAGTCAAAGTCATGGACTCAAAACGCACACCTTTAGGAAACTGGGCAAACATGCAGGAATGCCTCCAGAAGGCTTGGAAACGGTTCACCGCCAACACTAGGGGTGTTTGGAAGCCAGAGCTTACATTTCAACCATTGAATGTAAGTACTACTTGCTAGATCTGTGCATCTCTTTGATTCTAGTTTCAATACCATTATCATGCTTGATTCTTATTTTGATTGAACTCCGTTCTCGTAAAGTGCTTGAGGCAGGAAGCTGGGAATAACTTATGTGGATACTATGTCTGCGAGTTCATTCGCCAGACGACCAAAGAGAAGGGCGCAGACTGAAACTTCAAAAAACTTGAAGTACGATAAACAATAATCACAACTTTATTTTATTACCATCAACTGTGTTTAGTTTCATTCATATAAATTGACCCCCTTCTTTAAATTAGATCGAACGGATGCGGGATGGTCTTCTACCACAAGAACGCGTGCAAGCAATTCAAGAGGAAATTGCCAGATTCTTATTAGAACATGTCATAGATATGAAAGGAGAATACTATTACCCGGTTCATTTAGAAGGGTGAAGTGTAAAAAAGAAGATGTAAAATCAAATTTGTGTGAGTTACCGTTTGTAATAGCGACCAAGCACGACGGATGAGACGGTGAATAATATATTCGTGACCATGATTTGTAATATATATATATAGTGTGGTTCCTTCATTATTGTTGTATATATATAGTACCATTAAATTGAATACAAAACACACCAAATAAAACCCTAAACCCTAAATGGAAAAAAATACAAAACCCTGTAGAGATCAACGATCCCGGTTCGTTCTATGAACCGGGACCAATGACCCAGGCCCCCTCGCGCTGCAGCATATCCATGTGGAGACCTATCGGTCCCGGTTCGTGCTAGAACCGGGATCAGCATTGGTCCCGAGTAATTGATCCTGGTTCGGCAACTGGGACCAATGGCCCGCACGAACCGGGACCATAGGGCCTTTTTCTACCAGTGGGCCGTGAGAGCTACGTTGACGGCAATGCCGTCAGCATAGGTCCACGCGGCGCTACCTGGTGATTCCCTGGAGAGGAGCTATGCTGATGGCCATGCCGTTGGCACCATGTCTGCCTGGGCGCAAAGCTACGCCGATGGCCAGGTCGTCGACTTCGCTGGCCACGCGGCAAGCTGTGGTGTCCTGGGAGAGGGGCTATGCCGACAGCAATGCCGTCGGCATCTGTAAATAGCAAGACAAAAAATACCTAGACATCTTTTACCAACAAATATTCAGAATCAAATCATGCAATAATCTTATGACTAGCATAAGGTTATGATGTCAACATAATCAGAACCAAACATTATTTAGGAAATGAGCTCATTTACTTAACCAGCATAAAACAAACAGAGATATTCATAAACATACGATAATCAAAGAAGTAACAAATGGGGCATATAGTGTAAATTAGAAATTCATAAATATCAGATAACTCTAATCTTGCTTTATACTGAAAATTTTAACTTGCAACAAATCACCAATGAGGCAGCTGGTATTTAGCTGCGTTAGCAGTCCACTACTGATAAGGGGCAGAAGATAGCCTCTGATAAAGCCGAGCGGAACGAAGCTTCTCATAAAGCCAACTAAAACCTGACCTACATTCATTCAAGAACCAGATTTAGCCAGTATGCTGGTTGCATTAAGGACCAAACATTAGCAACCTACTAGGCTTATCAGTAGAGGGGCAATCAAAAGTTAAATAATTTGCAGAGAGAAGGCCAACTATGGCGACCTATATTATCTAGTGCAAAGATTACTCTAGATGCTACACAAACAATGAATATCAATATTTTTATTACTCTGCTGGCTTCCATACCGGCTACGAATCAGAATCAACAACATTATTTCATCATCAAAATTAGAGTCAGAACAGACCTCTGTCTGGTCGCTTCATCATCAGTACCAATATCTGAAATAGTTTGCCTTTAAACAACCTGCATCATAGAAAATAAAAGGTGAATAAGCTAAAACTTTATAATTCACACAGGATTTAAAAGACTTGAAAGAAATAATAAGTATCCATGATAACATTCACAACATAGAAACTGAAAAATTGTGGTAAGTTAGTTCCAAAGTTTAACTATGTATTTGAGACCATCATCAAATCCTAAACTAGAACATGTTAGGACAAGATCACAGCTTACAACCAGCAAGCTACACACCTGCTGGAGGGGTTAACTCGACAAATGTCCTAGATGAAGGACTTAGGATCGGGGAGATAGGGCGTCGGATGAACTCGAAGGTAAAGTTAGTCGAAATAGGTGTGTATCGAAAGTAAACTTGGGTGTTCAACCTGGCTTGCTTTCAATCTGCCCTCCACCGTCCCCTCCTGGCCCCTATATATAGGTGGCCAGGTCTCAAGGATCGGGTAGGGTACGATACAGATTACAATATCGACATACGGTAATAACTCGTATTCGACTATCATTACAATTGGGCCTAGCTTATCGGGCCTCAGGGGTACTCAACTAACGGGCTCTATTAACTATACCCTTGTCAGTAGCCCCTGAGATTCTACCAGAATTATAAATTCAGGTTGAATCTCTAATCTTTAAATCTTCGACTTGATCAATTTCTTCGACTTCTTCATATCTTCAAATCTTCGACTTAGTCTTTTCGACTTATTTTCATGATATTCTTTCGCAAGGGGTTTTGATGAACAAGCCTGACAACTCTGACGGATCAAGAGGTCAGTTAACTGCCGGAACAGATACTTGTCACCTACTTCAAATTCAATCCCCTTGGACTTGAATTCGGGATACTGGTCAAATCCATTCTTTTGCCGCATTTAGGACTTACAAAGAATGAATCCTAGTGGTTCTCAGGGTACCCAGTGCGTCCACCAGGATTTTCTTCACGTCGTAGACACGGATACATACCAGCAGAGCGCATCCATGTGCGTATACCAGGCCACACAGGACGGATCCTGGGGTCTTACCTTCGTGACAAGTCACGGCATTCGAGTTTCGTTGCGATAACGCAACTCGAGAATCTTATGTCGCAGTCACATTTTGACTGAAAATATTCGGGTTTCTACAACCATAAAACTCGCTCCCGATGGGAGTAACACTTCTCCAATCTCCAATGCTTTACCAATGAATATCGTCGGGTGCGCGCTCAGCGCTCCCGATGGGAGTAGCCCCCGAGGCTATAGTCGAAAAAGGGTTTTTCGAGTATAGGCTCAAGACATAATGTAGCTCGTCATACTTTAACCCGAAACACTTCAACTTAAAGATTCTTCAACTCGAGATACTTTCAAAAACACCTTGCCGTCGAGTATTAATCCACTACTTTAATGAAGAGTTCTATTCGACTTTTTTGAAAGTAACAGCCCCCAAGGCTATAACCAAAAATCCTTCGTAGATGATTCTTTTCATAAATTCAGCATTTGTCGGCACCATCCTTTTACCTTTATATATTTAGTTTATCGCGTCAATGATGACGTAGCTCTTCATCAGTGCGAACCGTTTTATGGGTAACACTGTAACTTTCGCGATTTTGTGACCGTTTAACGGGCTGCACGATTTTTGACCGTTGGTGGGCTGCCGTTTCCGATCTTTGCGCCACGTCTCAGCCCACGATCCTTCTCCCAAAAGATATATAAATGGCATAGTGGGGAATCGTACAGTTTACCAGCTCGTTGCCTCCGCCGCCTCCATTGTCGATCTCCTCTGCCTCTTCCTCTCTTGCGGAGCCCCCAAGCGCACTTTTGTGCTAAATGCGCGTGAAGCATCTGGCCACCAAGAGCGATATGGCCAAGTCCTCTGCCACCAACTGGGTTCGCTCCACCATCACCAAGAAGGAGGTGGAGAAGGCCACGGCGGACGGCCTCATCGCTGCTGAAGATTCCATCAAATTTCCCAGTACCGAACGGATCCCGAAGGCCCCGAGCGGTTACCGGGTAATGTTCCTTGCTTTCCTCCTCCGCGGTTTGTCCCTTCCTGCCCATGAGTTTCTTCGTGGGCTGCTATCTGTCTACGGTGTGCAGCTCCATCAGCTCACACCAAATTCTCTTCTCCACATTGCTTGTTTCGTGACTCTTTGCGAGTCATTTTTGGGCATTGAGCCCCACTTCCTTCTCTGGAGATCAATCTTTCGACTCCGCCCCAATGTTTCTTTGGCTAGGAAACCCGAACTGGGTGGAGCCGTCGTTTCTGTGCGCCCTGAGGCGCAATACTTTGAATTTTCCATGGCTGCGTCTGTCCAGGGATGGAGAACAAAGTGGTTCTATATCAAGGACCGCAAATCCTCTCCTGGAGATGAATTTGGCCTGCCTCCTTTTGATGCTTCCCAAGAGATAAAGAAATTGACATCATGGGATGCACTCCCCTCAGATGCGGAAGCACAAGAAATTCTTCCTCTTCTTTCCCGTATCAAATCTTTAAAAGGAGGTCAAGGGGGGGCTCTATCGGGTATGCAACTCATGGCGTTCTTTATTCAACGTCGAGTTCAACCCCTACAGCACCGCCTTTCCAAACTTTGGAGTTTCTCTGGCTTGGAAGATCCTACTCGCATATCTGAAGACCTGATGTCGAAAGAAGATGTCGACAAGCGAGTCCGGAATCTCACCAAGCTCACAAAGGAACACGCAGTTGCGGATTTAGCCGCTGATTTTTTTGACTCTGTGCACCCTCTTCCTGAGGTATGTATTTTTACGTCCACTTTTTCTCAAACTTTTGCTTGTTTCGACTTGCATCATTATTTGACTTTGCACTCTGCTTACTTATTTATATACAGGGTCACCAATTTCTTGTTTCGCGTCCTCCTCTTCCAGAGGAAGGGCCCCTTCCGGCTGATCTAGCCTCTCCTGCATCTGAAGCCCCCGAGGCTGACGAAAGTCAGGATGGAGATTATGTCGAAGATTCAGAAGAGGAAACCAGCTCATCGACATCGACTCCTCCTGTACTTGCTGAAGATGTTGGTGTCGACAAGAAAAGGAAACGTGTCGACGAAATTGCTTCATCGAGTTCTGCAGCGGCTGGAAAAACCCCCGCTCGTGCAGAAGATATGGAGTACTTCGACATGCTTGCATCGTAAGTGTTGTAGTCGAACTTTTCAATTGCCTTGTTCTTGCCTTGTTTCCATAACTTATACCTTCTATGTAGTGATGACGAAGAGCCACCAACAGATGCTACGGCTGTTCCACCACCTTCTCCTGTGACGATTGATGAGCCTGTCGAACCAGATGTTGCGCCGAGGGCAACTAGGTCTGGCATGAGGAAGGTTCCTCAAACTCGACAGTCGAAACGCTCAAAGAAGGCCAAAGAAGCCGAAGTTTCTCTGGAAGCTCACGCATCTACGGTTTCTTCTGATGATGTAAGTAATTCTTCTTTCCCTTCTTTCCTTTCATGCACTTCTACTCTTACACACTTCTTTTATCAGGCCTTGGTGAAGAGATTTATCGCCCTGGGCACGGAGTGCGCGGGGTACCTAAAGGTTGCGAAAGCTTCCGAAGGTACAATTTTGACGTCCAATCACCACTTGTCTTCTGCACTTCATCCTTTGTTATCTATCTGATTCTCTGTCGACTTCCTATGCAGCTGCTTTAGCAGCCGCCAATGCTCGAATTGGTTCGCTGGAGGCAGAGCTCAAAGCTTCGCAAAAAGCTTATGACGTTGCGACCGCTGCTAAGGCCATTGCTGAGAAGTCGCAGAAATCTGCGCTTGCCAAGGCGAAAAAAGCGGAAAAGGCTTTAGCTGATGCCAATAAGGAGAATGCTTAGTGGGAGCAGGCCATGGCAGAGCGTTGATACGTCTCAAACGTATCTATAATTTTTGATGCTCCATGCTTGTTTTTACACCATTTGCCTATTGTTTCGTTACACTTAGTGGCACTTTTATGCATTTTCCGGAACTAACCTATTAACGAAGTGCCACAGTGCCAGTTTCCTGTTTTCTGCTGTTTTTGTGTTTCAGAAGTGATACACAGGAAATATTCTCGGAATTGGACGAAACAAGTTCCTGAAGTCTTATTTTACCCGGAAGCTTCCAGACATCCGAAGAGGTGTCAGAGGGGGGCCACCAGGGCCCCAGACACATGCCTGGCGTGGCCAGCCCCTTGGGCATGCGGGGCCCGCATGTGGGCGCCTGGTCCACCCCCTGACATCGCCCCTTCGCCTATAAGAAGCCTCGGGACGGAAAACCCTAGGGGGGTCGGCAATTTTCCAGAAACAGTTCCGCAGCTCCGCCGCCATCGCCGACGAATTTCGGGGGATAGAAGTCTCTGTTCCGGCACCCTGCTGGGACGGGGAAGTGCCCCCGGAGCCATCTCCATCGATCTCCATCGCCGTCTCCGCCGTCTCCATCGACCTCACCGCCATCTCCATCAACCTTGCTGTCTCCTATGACGAGGAGGGAGTAGTTCATCCCCGGGGCTGAGGGCTCTACCGGTAGCTATGTGGTTCACCTCTCTCTCCCATGATGTGATCTTTATGTGATCGTGAGCTTTGTATCATGTTGAACAAGTACATGTTATTATTCAGATATTTTGTGTACTCTAGTGATGTTATTAAAGTAATCTATTCCTCCTGCTATGGTGTAACGGTGACAGTGCGTGCATCATGGTGGTACTTGGTTTAGGCTATGATTGTGATCTCTTGTGGATTATGAGAATAATTATTGCTATGATAGTTTGAGTGATCTATTCCTCCTTTCATGGTGTAATGTTGACAGTGTGTGCACCGTGTTAGTACTTGGTTTAAGTTGCAATGATTTCTATCTTGAATTGTGATCTGATTTGGATATCTCTATGAGTGGTGTTTGTCAAGTACTTGATGAACTTTAAGGGGTGCTTATGTAGCCACTACACAATGATTAGTGTTATTCAATAGGAGAGTAATTTAGAGTACCTTAGCAAAGAGAAGTTACTTGTTCATTCATGTTATATTGTTGGGAGTGTGTCCACTAGTGAAAGTATGATCCCTAGGCCTTGTTTCCAAGCATTGCACATCGTTTACTTGCTGTTTTATTACTTGTTTGCTCGCAGCGATATTTACTTCAAGTCACATTTGCTACTTATAATCATCACTACCACTTGTATTTCACTATCTCTTCGCCGAACTAGTGCACCTATACATCTGACAAGTGTATTGGGTGTGTTGGGGACACAAGAGACTTTCTGTATCATAATTGCAGAGTTGCTTGAGAGGGATAGCTTTGACCTCTAACCTCCCTGAGTTCGATAAACCTTGGGTGATCCACTTAAGGGAAACTTGCTGCTGTTCTACAAACCTCTGCACTTGGAGGCCCAACAAGTGTCTACAAGAATAGAAGTGCGTAGACATCAAGCGTCTCCACACCATGTCTACTGCTGCCAAAAGTAAGTTCTTCGACTTGTCTTCTGTCTTCGTCTCCAGTTGCACTGGTGTATTTATTGACACTTGTCTCTTCTTTTCTATTCTATTGCTTAGAATTCACAGGGGTATCTCCGTCGTCCCTGCAAACGGACGATGATCCTCTTATGGATGTGGTTAACCTACTCGAAGAAAACTGGATATCTATCCAGGAAACTTTTGAGTTGGCTGGCCGCGTTCTGTCACGGCTGTTTGCCGGGTTGTGGCCGAAGAAAAGGATGGCAATCCCGAAGGACAACCTGACTGACCTCGCCAAGTCTTTTGACAGCGATGAAGACCCTACTCTCCAGCTGAAAGGGCTGTCCATTAAGCGCGGCGCCGAGGGTGATATTGCACTTTCCTTTGCGCACGGTACGGACTTCGACTGGGAGAGGGTTAGATCCCCTCATGGCCACACCCGTGACCAGATGAAGGTGTTTTTCGAGAAGGCGAAGAAGTTGGCACCTGCACTGTTGACAACGATTTCTCCTTCGGCAGCCTCTGCGGTGCCTGCTGCACCACCTCCAGCGGCGAAAGATCCGGTGCCACCGTCGACTTCTAGCGAGGAAGCTGCCGCGCCCCCTTCTACCACGGATCAGAATGCTGAGGTGGCGTAGACTCAGCTTCTTTGTAGCTTTTTAGTTTTCTCTTTTTGAATGTAAAGTGCAACCCGAGAACTTTAGCCATAGGGTTGTACTCTTATGTAAATATATCCTCTTCGTATGAAGTTTTATGCTGCCTCTCTGAAATTGTTTCTCTTCTCTTTCCTTTTGTAGTCGATACATGTTCCTGATCCTTTGACTCATGGTTCTGCTCCTTCCTCTGCCCGTGGATTCAATCCTCAGATTTCGTCGACTCCTAGTCGATGCAATCAATGCGCGGAATATTCTTCGAGGATATCTGACCTTGACACTCGCCTATCCTTGGCCAAACGCCAAGCACAGATGGCTATTAAAAAGGCTAGCCAAGCCAGTGGCTATATGAAGAAAATCTCTTCCCTTGAAGAAAAGGTCTCTAGCTTAATGGCGAAGGTTGTTCATAATGAAGAGTGCGAGTCCTTTATTCTTGGCATTGTCGAGTCTGCTTGCGAGCTGTTGCGATGTGGGTTTTCTTTCGACTCCTTCTTTCATTGTTTGTGCGCTGCTGCTCTTGTGACCTCTTTGCCATTGTATGTACTTGTTTGGATTTTGCTGCTGAAGAACGTCGAGTTGCTGAGCGAAATACTGCTTTGGAGAGAATGTCGACTGGCTGCGTGACTTTGTGGTCTGATCCTCGACGCCGGAGCGCCATTGTATTGCTTCAAGACCGTGCCCAGCATATTGGCGAATCAGTTGATGGTTGCCGACGAGCCCTCACAACTATGCACTCCGTCATGCTTCCTCGTAATCCTTTACCTGCAACTTTCCCTCTTCTTCTTGATACTTTCAGATCAAGTCATCGTATTCATAGGCTGCTAGAGCTGAACTTAGTGGCTGGTGCCAATTTTGCTCTCGGGTGGATACGCAAGTGGCACCCGAGGTTGAATTACAACACTATGTCCCTAAGTTTGGCTCCAGGTGGAGCTAGCCTTCGAGTACATATGGAGAACACGCTGCAGCCTGCTCGGAGACTCGTGGCTAGGCTTCTGGAAGCGGATGCTGCGTTTTTTCGCGAGTACCATTATTTGGACCCTTTAGGCGTAGATGATTCTGACAACCCGTTGTTGTAATGTTTTGTGTATATGGAACGCAAGAGTATCTTATTTTGTGACTGTTGTGTCGAAAAATTTATTCTCAAAGTGTTATTGTGTAAGTCGTGCGTTTGCCGCATTTTCCCTTTGGAAAGATTCGTAAACTCGAATATGAGGAATGATTTATCTTTATTTATACTTGTAATATAACATACATGGGGTGACCCAAGAGATCCGGCCTATGACCTGTGTTCTGGATCTAGAGGGCATTGCCCCTGGTATAACTCGTGGCTTTTATAGCCTTTGTGTCCTGCTCTTCTTTATGTTTACAACGTCGCAGTTTTCTCTTCTTCTCCTGCGCCTTTGCCTTCTCCTGGTGTTTCTACTCATGGTTTCTTTGCCTCGGGCTCCGCGACGCGTCCTTCGAGTAGCTTGATGCCTTCTGTAGTCGTGTTCTTCACCTTTTCCGCATAGTTGGCTATCATGCCAAAGTTTTGCGCCATCTTGTGGAACTCCCTGTCGCAAAGATCTGAGACTTCAAAACTTCCTTTGACTGTAATTATTCCTCTTGGTCCTAGCATTTTAAGTACTAAATATGTATAGTGAGGCACTGCCATGAATCGCGAAAACACGGGTCGTCCAAGGATCGCGTGATACTGTGATGGCCAATCCATAACTTCGAAGTCTAGCTTTTCTCTTCTATAGTTGTGTCGGTTGCCGAAGCAAACATTGAGTGCTATTCGACCCAGCGGGTAATTGGCACTTCCTGGTACAATTCCATGGACATCAAGCTCTTTTCTGGCGCCGTTGCCGGGGAGGTAAGGTAAAAGGTACTCGCATCCTCCTGTGTGAGTGCTCGGAGTTATTTCCTTTAGATTCTGCAATTATATCTTTTTGTTTCTTGTTTTTATTTTCACTAGTTAGGCTTAATGGAAAATAAAGAGTTCTTTAGTCTTTTTCCTGATTTTAGATTTGAAGAGAAAATTGAAAATCCTTTGGAGCTTATTTCGCATAGCAATGTTATTAGTACGAATGCTTTGAATACTGTTAATGCTAATGCTATAGAAAAGTCTAAGCTTGGGGAAGCTGGTTTTGTTGAGTATGATATTTTTGGTCCCCCAGCTTTATTGGAGAAAGTTTGCTCTGATGATATTTTATCTCCCATATGTGATGTTTCTAATGATGCTTGTGCTCCCCATCCTTTTAAAATACCTACACAGATTGTTGAACGTATTAGGGATAACTGCTATTTAGGAGATGGAACTGTCCATCCTGGTGATCATCTGCTCTTTATACATGAATTATGTGAGTTGTTCCAGTGTGCAGGTATTTCAATGAACCAAGTTAAGAAGAAGTTATTCTCTTTGTCACTGAAAGGCAGAGCTGGGGAATGGTATCGGCTGCTTGAAGATGGTCCATCTGTTGGCTGGGAGGAAATTGTACCTCTCTTTTATTCTAAATTCTATCCTCCAAGTGAGATTCATAAAGATCGTAATCAGATATATAATTTTTGGCCTCATGAGGGAGAAAGCATTGCCCAAGCGTGGGGAAGATTGAAGTTACTAATGCATAAATGTCCTATTCATGATCTTCCCCGTAATATTGTTATTAATAATTTTTATGCAAGGCTTTCAGGATATTACAAGGACTATCTAGATGCATGCCTTGATGGGTCTTTCACAAGCAAAGATGTCGACACCAAGTGGGGTCTGCTTGAGACAATTCAAAAAAATATTGAAGGTTGGGATAGCGACAAAGGTAAGGGATTAGGTATGAATTACGAGTTTGATTGCATTAAGTCTTTCGCTGAAACTGCTAATTTTCAAGAGCTTAGTGCTAAATATGGTCTTGATCCTCAAATTAAGGTTGATTGCTTTAAAGCCTTTGCTTCCTATATGAATGTTCCTAAAAGAAATGGGGACGTGTATCATGAACCTTTTAAGGACACTTGCATAGAAAGTGATATTGTTGTTGATGATTGCAATAAACATGCTCAAACTTCTAAAAGTACTATTTCTTATAAGCATGTTAATTTTTGCGGAGTACATAGACCTTGTGAACAAAGTTACAACAAGGAAGATTATTGCATCACCCACGCAAATGAAGAAACTACTATGTGGTACAAGGATATAGGTGAGATCGGTAAAAAGGTTTGTGAGCTTTATCCTTTTCTTTGTAAACATTGCGATGACATAGGTCATTTTAATTTCCAATGCTCAAACCCTAATAGTTACTCTTCTAGTACCTTAAGTTTGTATTGTGATGACAAGATTACTCCTAATCAGCATGATGAGCTCACTTTGTTCTTGGCGTGTGACGAGATATCTAGAAAGATTGCTTTGATAGATATGAATGATGTTGATATTAATAGCACCCTTCGTGGTTGTCGTCTCTATTGTGCTAAAGATTGCCTTGCAAATACTTACATTCAGAATCTTATAAAACTTGATATTTTGCCAAGCTATGACAGGACTGATAGATGTTTTTATCTTATTAATAGAAAGGAGGAATCCTCCAAAGTTTCTTCTGTTGTTCCTGTCAGCAAACCAGATTATGTGGAGAAGATGCCTTTCCCTCCTAGAGAATATGTGGAGAAGATGCCCTTCAAGTCTCTCCCTCCTAAAGGAGAGAGTAAGAAGAAGAAGAAGAAGAGGAGTAAGAGGCGAGAGGACACGGTATCTTCCCCTAAGCATTATGATCCTGCTATAGATTATGATAATTCTGATTGGGATGATATTCCTATGCCTATTACTTATGTTAGTGATCATGATTGGGAAAAGCACTCTACTTTTGATATTGAAAATCTTTTTGGTACCAATTCTAAGGTTAATAATTGTTGTACCATTAGTGCTATCCATGTTCCTTCTTATGATGATATGTTTGATGAATATGCTATGCGACATAGTAGTTCTCTATCTTGTGATGATACTAAGCCTCTAGTTTATGATGATGTTTATAATGTTTTCAATTCACCTACTTTTGAGGAGAAAAATAGTTATGATTACAATATGCCTTCTGTTTTTGATGATTATGGTGATAAGAATAATTATTTTGTTGAATCTGCTCCTACTACAATTGTTCATGTGGGGAGTATTAATCCTTTTATGCATGTGGATCATGATAGGGATGTTTTATGTGATAGTTATATTGTTAGTTCTATTCATGATGCTACTGAAAGTTATTATGAGAGAGGGAAACATGGTTTGATGGACCTCAACAATATTGAGTTTCCCCTCTTTATGTTGCAATTCTTGAAGTTGTACTTGTTTTGCCTTCCTATGCTTTTTGCTTTGCGCTTTCATGACTTGTCTCTTTACAAGACTATTTTTCATAGGAAGTGGTTTAGATTTAAATGTGTTTCATACATGCTTTTTGATGCTCTCTATTGCTCCAAGTTCTTATATGGCGCCTTTGCCTCAAGCTTTTATATGGCGCCCACATGAGCATCTTTGCAAGTTACTGCGCCTAGCTCAAAGGCGTTAAAGAAAAGCACTCTTGGGAGATAACCCAATATTTTCTTTTTAGTACTTTTTCTTTTATTTGAGTCTTGGAAGTCATTACTACTGTAATGACCGCTCCTTATCTTATTTATTTCGTTTTTGTGCCAAGAGAAGCCTCTAATTTGAGTGAGGTAAAGATTTGGGGATGTTGCTGTCCTGAAACTGTTTTCGGTGCTACACCGTAAAAATTCGTGAAAATTCTCTGTTTATCTTTTGGACCTGCGATTTCTTATGCAAATGCCCCAGGTTATATCCAAACTTTTCTTAGTTAAACACTTTTTGATTTGAGCAACAGAAAATCCCTCAAAAATTCGACGTTTGTCAGCTGTTCAGTTTTGACAGATTTCTGCCAATATTTGTGTTTGCCACTTTATCGCTTTCTTTTGAGTTCTTTTGATCATGGAACTCTTGTGGAAGGTTCTACAGTAGTATATACTTTATATGTGGTGGTTTTGGGTTGAAACCTGAAGCTAAAGGAGGTTGATTATATGTTATGCTTACACTAATGTTGCTAATAGAATTGTGTTTAGTTTTGTATGAAGAAAGTTTTCAAGTGTAGGGATTGGAGAATGATGAGATGAGATGAAGAATGGACAAAAGCTCAAGCTTGGGGATGCCCATGCATCACCCCAAGAAATATCCAAGAAGTACAAGCGTCAAAGATTGGGGATGCCCCCGAGGCACCCCTTCTTCATCGGCAAAAATCAGGTCACCTTTCAAAACACTATATTTTTATTGCTTCATGCACTATGTGTTTTTCTTGGAGCGTCAGTTGTTTTAGTTTTCTTAGTTGGTTAGGTTTGTTTGTTTGCTGCAATAAATGGTTAGATCACATCATGTTTCTTTTGGAGGAGATGAACTCGTTTTCATTTGCCAAGAACACTCTGTTTTTCACTCTTATCGTTTCAACGAGTGTTCTCTTTTTCTGCTACTGCTTTTGGTTTTTGTTTTCGCCTTGATTTGCATTCAGATCTTGTCATATCTTTTCATCAAGGTGTATTTTTGCCTCTGATCTTTATTGGTTTTCATCAAAAGAGGTTGTCTTAAAAATTTCAAATGGTGTTGGAAAAGAGAAAAAGCTTTGTGCAAAATAGTGGTACAAGAAGGAGCTTGTGTAGACTGCGGCTTAGGCTTTTTCATGTCATGCTTGATGTCTTTTTGATGGTATGCTTAGTGGTTTTGCTGTAGCATGACTTGTCTCAAATAACTGAGATTGCTTAATGAGCCTTTGAAAAAATCATGCGTTGTTTTTATTGTCTGGAAGCATTATTTTGGTTTTCTGCTTGATGCTTTATTTGGGTTGACTTGGCGCATGCTCACACATGTTAGACTCTTACAAAGTCACCAATAGCCTTCATGATCATTTAGTTTTTGACTTTTGATGCCATCTTATGCTTCTTTTAATGTCGCTTTGTCGCTTTGCATGATTATGGCCATTACTGCTCTCTTAGTTGGTCGCTCCCAGTCTTTTGCTAGCCCTCGCCTTGTACTGAGTATGAGCTCTACTCGTGCATCCAACTCCTAAAAGCCAAAGTTTTCTAAAGTGTCCACCATACATACCTATTAGCAATTTGCTATTCCAAGTAAATTTGACTTGCTTTTATATTCTCTTCAAATTAAACTCTTACCAGTGTTATGCGAAATTCGGTCAGTAAAGCTCTCACGAACCGGAAGGCACACTTTACTTTTTCTTGTTCTTAAAAATTTGACATTGTGGTCTCTTATGCTGAGTTGTTATGCTTGCAAGTTGTAAGTTGGAGACTAGCCCAGCCATGCTGTCATGGGGCAAGCTTTCAACATTGCACTTCCGATTTGAGTTGATATTGTGATCTTTTGTTTATGGATGCCCGCGGTGTGAAATGAATTGGGAATCTTGTAGGGATCATGGAGTTTGTATATGTGTTAGGGAAATGCCGGGCCACCAATCTAAGCCATGCATAATTCATGGTGGAAATGTGCAGCATACCCATGGTGAACATTCGACGACGCATCTCACAATAAAAAGCTAAACAATATAGCAAATAAAAGAGGTGTCGAGGTGTTCATTGTCTGCTTGTCCTGTCATTTTGATGTGGGCTTGTTCCATGTCATCGGGCACGGAGGTACCCCATTGGCGGTTCTCAATGATATGCATATACTTACAATGACAAGAGCCTTGCTTGGGACTCTAAGTAAAGTAGCATGAGATTTGGGTACTCGTATTCACGGGACACGAGGTTTTCAACTTATGATTTGTCAAGCATATGCATCATAATTGTTCTCGCATTAACCTTAACCATTCAAGATGCTTATGATGGGGGCAATGAGAGCTCAAAGCCGGTAAGTACCATAATTTTTGAAGGTTATAAAACTTGCTATCACTGCTTCCCTCTGCGAAGGGCCTTTCTTTTACTTTTATGTTGAGTCACCACCTTCTTTCTTTATGTACCATTAAGAGAGCATAGTTGTCATTCTTAGTGTGATATGCATTGTCCCAAGGTTCATTGATTGACTCATATTGTTGGTTTCACTTGTTCTTAAATTATTTGTATCTAGTCACCCTCTTAAACTTTGAGGTGTCCTATGCATTTATGTTTTGCTCTCTTTGAAGGACAAGCTGAAAACCATTTGTATGTTTTTCCTTATGATTTGAACACACGTTTGACTTTCATTGTTTCATTTTCATGATCTTTTGTTTGTGTTCATTTGCATGTTTACAACATGGTTGCTAAGTTCTTATTGTCATGATTATATCTTTCTTGCCCATGTTTTAAGTTCTTATGATCCCAGCTCACAATGCTTACATATATGATCAAGATTGTGTAGGTGCATGTCACCTCAAAAATTATTCGTTTGTTATCACTTACCTACTCGAGGACGAGCAGGAGTTAAGCTTGGGGATGCTTGATACGTCTCAAACGTATCTATAATTTTTGATGCTCCATGCTTGTTTTTACACCATTTGCCTATTGTTTCGTTACACTTAGTGGCACTTTTATGCATTTTCCGGAACTAACCTATTAACGAAGTGCCACAGTGCCAGTTTCCTGTTTTCTGCTGTTTTTGTGTTTCAGAAGTGATACACAGGAAATATTCTCGGAATTGGACGAAACAAGTTCCTGAAGTCTTATTTTACCCGGAAGCTTCCAGACATCCGAAGAGGTGTCAGAGGGGGGCCACCAGGGCCCCAGACACATGCCTGGCGCGGCCAGCCCCTTGGGCGCGTGGGGCCCGCGTGTGGGCGCCTGGTCCACCCCCTGACATCGCCCCTTCGCCTATAAGAAGCCTCGGGACGGAAAACCCTAGGGGGTCGGCAATTTTCCAGAAACAGTTCCGCAGCTCCGCCGCCATCGCCGACGAATTTCGGGGGACAGAAGTCTCTGTTCCGGCACCCTGCCGGGACGGGGAAGTGCCCCCGGAGCCATCTCCATCGATCTCCATCGCCGTCTCCGCCGTCTTCATCGACCTCACCGCCATCTCCATCAACCTTGCTGTCTCCTATGACGAGGAGGGAGTAGTTCATCCCCGGGGCTGAGGGCTCTACCGGTAGCTATGTGGTTCACCTCTCTCTCCCATGATGTGATCTTTATGTGATCGTGAGCTTTGTATCATGTTGAACAAGTACATGTTATTATTCAGATATTTTGTGTACTCTAGTGATGTTATTAAAGTAATCTATTCCTCCTGCTATGGTGTAACGGTGACAGTGCGTGCATCATGGTGGTACTTGGTTTAGGCTATGATTGTGATCTCTTGTGGATTATGAGAATAATTATTGCTATGATAGTTTGAGTGATCTATTCCTCCTTTCATGGTGTAATGTTGACAGTGTGTGCACCGTGTTAGTACTTGGTTTAAGTTGCAATGATTTCTATCTTGAATTGTGATCTGATTTGGATATCTCTATGAGTGGTGTTTGTCAAGTACTTGATGAACTTTAAGGGGTGCTTCTGTAGCCACTACACAATGATTAGTGTTATTCAATAGGAGAGTAATTTAGAGTACCTTAGCAAAGAGAAGTTACTTGTTCATTCATGTTATATTGTTGGGAGTGTGTCCACTAGTGAAAGTATGATCCCTAGGCCTTGTTTCCAAGCATTGCACATCGTTTACTTGCTGTTTTATTACTTGTTTGCTCGCAGCGATATTTACTTCAAGTCACATTTGCTACTTATAATCATCACTACCGCTTGTATTTCACTATCTCTTCGCCGAACTAGTGCACCTATACATCTAACAAGTGTATTGGGTGTGTTGGGGACACAAGAGACTTTCTGTATCGTAATTGCAGAGTTGCTTGAGAGGGATAGCTTTGACCTCTAACCTCCCTGAGTTCGATAAACCTTGGGTGATCCACTTAAGGGAAACTTGCTGCTGTTCTACAAACCTCTGCACTTGGAGGCCCAACAAGTGTCTACAAGAATAGAAGTGCGTAGACATCAAGCGTCTCCACACCATGTCTACTGCTGCCGAAAGTAAGTTCTTCGACTTGTCTTCTGTCTTCGTCTCCAGTTGCACTGGTGTATTTATTGACACTTGTCTCTTCTTTTCTATTCTATTGCTTAGAATTCACAGGGGTATCTCCGTCGTCCCTGCAAACGGACGATGATCCTCTTATGGATGTGGTTAACCTACTCGAAGAAAACTGGATATCTATCCAGGAAACTTTTGAGTTGGCTGGCCGCGTTCTGTCACGGCTGTTTGCCGGGTTGTGGCCGAAGAAAAGGATGGCAATCCCGAAGGACAACCTGACTGACCTCGCCAAGTCTTTTGACAGCGATGAAGACCCTACTCTCCAGCTGAAAGGGCTGTCCATTAAGCGCGGCGCCGAGGGTGCTATTGCACTTTCCTTTGCGCACGGTACGGACTTCGACTGGGAGAGGGTTAGCTCCCCTCATGGCCACACCCGTGACCAGATGAAGGTGTTTTTCGAGAAGGCGAAGAAGTTGGCACCTGCACTGTTGACAACGATTTCTCCTTCGGCAGCCTCTGCGGTGCCTGCTGCACCACCTCCAGCGGTGAAAGATCTGGTGCCACCGTCGACTTCTAGCGAGGAAGCTGCCGCGCCCCCTTCTACCACGGATCAGAATGCTGAGGTGGCGTAGACTCAGCTTCTTTGTAGCTTTTTAGTTTTCTCTTTTTGAATGTAAAGTGCAACCCGAGAACTTTAGCCATAGGGTTGTACTCTTATGTAAATATATCCTCTTCGTATGAAGTTTTATGCTGCCTCTCTGAAATTGTTTCTCTTCTCTTTCCTTTTGTAGTCGATACATGTTCCTGATCCTTTGACTCATGGTTCTGCTCCTTCCTCTGCCCGTGGATTCAATCCTCAGATTTCGTCGACTCCTAGTCGATGCAATCAATGCGCGGAATATTCTTCGAGGATATCTGACCTTGACACTCGCCTATCCTTGGCCAAACGCCAAGCACAGATGGCTATTAAAAAAGGCTAGCCAAGCCAGTGGCTATATGAAGAAAATCTCTTCCCTTGAAGAAAAGGTCTCCAGCTTAATGGCGAAGGTTGTTCATAATGAAGAGTGCGAGTCCTTTATTCTTGGCATTGTCGAGTCTGCTTGCGAGCTGTTGCGATGTGGGTTTTCTTTCGACTCCTTCTTTCATTGTTTGTGCGCTGCTGCTCTTGTGACCTCTTTGCCATTGTAGGTACTTGTTTGGATTTTGCTGCTGAAGAACATCGAGTTGCTGAGCGAAATACTGCTTTGGAGAGAATGTCGACTGGCTGCGTGACTTTGTGGTCTGATCCTCGACGTCGGAGCGCCATTGTATTGCTTCAAGACCGTGCCCAGCATATTGGCGAATCAGTTGATGGTTGCCAACGAGCCCTCACAACTATGCACTCCGTCATGCTTCCTCATAATCCTTTACCTGCAACTTTCCCTCTTCTTCTTGATACTTTCAGATCAAGTCATCGTATTCATAGGCTGATAGAGCTGAACTTAGTGGCTGGTGCCAATTTTGCTCTCGGGTGGATACGCAAGTGGCACCCGAGGTTGAATTACAACACTATGTCCCTAAGTTTGGCTCCAGGTGGAGCTAGCCTTCGAGTACATATGGAGAACACGCTACAGCCTGCTCGGAGACTCGTGGCTAGGCTTCTGGAAGCGGATGCTGCGTTTTTTCGCGAGTACCATTATTTGGACCCTTTAGGCGTAGATGATTCTGACAACCCGTTGTTGTAATGTTTTGTGTATATGGAACGCGAGAGTATCTTATTTTGTGACTGTTGTGTCGAAAAATTTATTCTCAAAGCGTTATTGTGTAAGTCGTGCGTTTGCCGCATTTTCCCTTTGGAAAGATTCGTAAACTCGAATATGAGGAATGATTTATCTTTATTTATACTTGTAATATAAGATACATGGGGTGACCCAAGAGATCCGGCCTATGACCTGTGTTCTGGATCTAGAGGGCATTGCCCCTGGTATAACTCGTGGCTTTTATAGCCTTTGTGTCCTGCTCTTCTTTATGTTTACAACGTCGCAGTTTTCTCTTCTTCTCCTGCGCCTTTGCCTTCTCCTGGTATTTCTACTCATGGTTTCTTTGCCTCGGGCTCCGCGACGCGTCCTTCGAGTAGCTTGATGCCTTCTGTAGTCGTGTTCTTCACCTTTTCCGCATAGTTGGCTATCATGCCAAAGTTTTGCGCCATCTTGTGGAACTCCCTGTCGCAAAGATCTGAGACTTCAAAACTTCCTTTGACTGTAATTATTCCTCTTGGTCCTGGCATTTTAAGTACTAAATATGTATAGTGAGGCACTGCCATGAATCGCGAAAACGCGGGTCGTCCGAGGATCGCGTGATACTGTGATGGCCAATCCATAACTTCGAAGTCTAGCTTTTCTCTTCTATAGTTGTGTCGGTTGCCGAAGCAAACATTGAGTGCTATTCGACCCAGCGGGTAATTGGCACTTCCTGGTACGATTCCATGGAAGGAACAATCTGTTGGCTTCAGGAACTCTAGTGATATATGCATTGCTCGGAGTGTTTTCGCGTATATCAAGTTAATTCCACTCCCTGCATCCTTGAATATTCTGTCGACATCATACGCGCCGATTTGAGCTTTGAGTACCAAAGGCGCGTTTCCCGGCCGAGGTACTGTTATAGGGTGATCTTCTCTGTTGAACTCTATTGGTTGCTCTGACCAATGCAGATATTCTGTTGTAGCTGGAGGCGACAGGACTGCTAGATTGACTTGTCGAGTTATACTCTTTTCCTCTTTGTTCGACTTGGGCACAGGTTGTATCATTGCTGTGATGTGTCCTTTTGATGGGACGTACCCTTCGTCGTCGTCGTCGTGTCCCTTGTTTTGCTGGTCTTGTCCCTGAGGAGTTCCGTTGTTTCCTTGCTGGCTTGTCGGGGGATTGTTACTTCCTTCGAATCCTTGTCGCCTTGCTTCGGTTTGTTTGTTTATTGCTGCTTCTTGTAGTTTTAGGAATGTCGTGCAGTCTTTCATTGCATGCCTTGATACTCGCTTCCCGTCGACGAACGCTGAGTGTATATGACAAGGCCCATTGAGCATATCTTCTGGTGATGGGTTATACTCTCTGGATTCTCTTGGTGGGAACTTCTTATAGTCCTCTTTTCCGTAGGTTCGATATCCCGAGTTTCTGCGATCGTTTCCTTGATAACTGTTGTCTTTATATCCTGCGGCGACTTGACTGTGAGAGCCGTAGGTATCGTAGTTTCGAGATCGTCTCCTTTGACTTCCATATCTATTTCTTCTATCGTCCTCTGGAGATCGTGTCCGTTTGTTGTTGCACGCATCTTCTCCATCTGCAAATCTGTTTGCTGTGTCCATAAGATCTGACACTGTTTTTGGCTTGATTCTATCCATCTCTTCGACTAGGTCTCTTCGCCTTAATCCAATGATGAACGCGTCTATTGCTCTTTCGTCTGAAACTTTGACTGCTGAATTTTTGATGAGGCTCCATCTTTGGATGTACGCCCGCAGCGTTTCGTCGCGTTGCTGTACGCACGCTTTGACTTCTTCTATTGATGCTGGCCGTTTGTATGTTGACCTAAAGTTACTTGTAAATTGCTTTGTGAGATCTTCCCAGCTTCCAATGGATTCTTTTTCTAATTTGCTCAACCATGACCTTGCTGCGCCGGTGAGGTGTAGTTGCAAACTTTGCATTGCTGTTTCTTTGGTTCCTCCTAATATTTGAACTGCTTGTAAGTAATCTGCGAGCCATGATTGTGGTTCCTGTGACCCGTCGTATTTTTGCTGATCATGGGGTAATTTGAATCCCTTAGGAACTAGAGTGGTGCGAACCCTGCGGGTAAAGCACGATGCCCCCATCTCTTTTTCGTCGTCTTCATAGTCGCGCCTTTCATTCGGGGATCGTGATCTTTGAGTTCCACCATGCTGTTTTGGTGACGGCGATCGAGATCGGTGTTTGCTGCTTCTATGTCGAGGACTGTTGTGACGGCGAGGTGATCTTGCTTTGTGTACTTCCTTGTGATGATGTGCTTCTTCTCCTTTTGCTGATAGCTTGTGGCCTACCATGTTGAGTCCGTTCAATGTTGCTCTATGCATGTGCTCCCTAGGATCTCCTGGACTTGGTCGAGTTGTGAGCAGATATGCTTGTGCTGCTACTAGTGCTGCTTCGGGGGTTTTTGGTAGGATGTTTCCTTGCTCGTCGACCGATAGGAAGGACGAGTCGAGGTTTTCGAAATACTTTGCCTGTCGGAGTATTTGAGGTTGTCATACCTTGAGCCGTGTCGACGATTTTTCCTTGAGTTGCTGTATGATGCGTCGCTTCGTGCTTTTCTAGCAGCTTCACTAGCTGCAATGGCTGAATCTTTTCTTCTTTGTATCTCTATCTTCTCCTTTGCTAGTTGCTTTGCTTGCTGCCTTAGGGCGTAATGATACCCCAATAACATGTCTTTGCTGGAATTTGATGGTATTGGCGTGCCATGTTCTACGGCTCCTTTTATTATTTTCCACTCGTCGACTGATAGTCGAATTTTTTCCCTGGCTGTGAGGGATTCCACTGTTTGCCCTTCTGCTAGATGATTTGCTCCTCTATCGATATTTGCTGGGTTTATCACTGGGTTGTTATTTTCATCGAATTCTTCTGAGTTGTCTCCCACAATGGCGAGCACCTGGCACTGTTTACCAATGTTGTTATTGAAGCTTGAGAAGATCGAGTCGTCATCTTCAGAAAGCTCTAAACCTGTTTTCCATGTGTCTGTTGATTTATCTGAGATATCGTCGAGACAGATCACGAGATCGTTGAGTTGGATTTCTGCGTTGAAGTTATCCTTCGCGTTGTTGTCTTCTGCGACTTTTCCTTTTTGTACTTCTTCTAGGCTGACCGGCGAGTTTACCTCGCTGGAGGAGCCGTCGGAATACTCCATTATTTCTGTTGCTTCAGGCTCTCTTGCCGATGGATCTTGTTTCGTCGGGTCCGAAAGACGGGACGAACCCGACGGCCCGATGAGGATGCTCAGACTTCCGATGGTTAGTTCCACCTCTTGACTTCCGTCGACTTCTGAACTGCTGTTGGCTAAAAGCGAAAAAGCCGTCGAATTCATGATTCCAACGCCCAAGGTCCCCACGGTCGGCGCCAATTGACGAGGGGTTAACTCGACAAATGTCCTAGATGAAGGACTTAGGATCGGGGAGATAGGGCGTCGGATGAACTCGAAGGTAAAGTTAGTCGAAATAGGTGTGTATCGAAAGTAAACTTGGGTGTTCAACCTGGCTTGCTTTCAATCTGCCCTCCACCGTCCCCTCCTGGCCCCTATATATAGGTGGCCAGGTCTCGAGGATCGGGTAGGGTACGATACAGATTACAATATCGATATACGGTAATAACTCGTATTCGACTATCATTACAATTGGGCCTAGCTTATCGGGCCTTAGGGGTACTCAACTAACGGGCTCTATTAACTATACCCTTGTCACCTGCAGTGGTCTTAGTTACTTATTGAACTGTCACTAGTGGGGACAGCACCTTCTGTCCCGGCCCGTAATGGCCTTTAGTCCCGGTTTGGCAACCGGGACCCCAGCCGCGGGACTAAAGGCTAACCCTTTAGTCCCGGCCTGGTTACCAGCCGAGACTGGAGGCTGTCCACGTGGGCGTCTCCGAGGGATCCAGGGCCAGGACCTTTAGTCCCGGTTTGTAACACAGACCGGGACCAAAGGCATCTACAGATTTTGCTTTTTTACTTTAGGGTTTTTAGGGTTTAGGGGTTCTAGGGTTTTAGGTGTTCGGGGGATTAACGTGATGCCTCGTTTGGTGCGTGTTCGGGAATTAGTTTATGCATATATATAAGATTAACTTATCTTACAAGCGAGCATATATATACAATTATATGGAGATCAGAATTATCGGGACTAGAGCCCGTCTATTCGATTACATGGACCAACATCAGTAATGGCCCCTAGCTACACTAAATCGTCCTTTGTCGTCTATAGCTTCTATTCTCAGAAAGGTCGCCAGCTCCTCTGCAACAGCAATCGCGCGTTGCTCTGGTAGGTACTTCTCCCGCATGGCCGTGTACTATATAAGAAGAGGAGATGAATATGAATATCAATCATGATAACAAAGAATGACGAGTAAAAATAGAGGTGTGAATGTTTATTGCTTACATCGTATCTGTAATCCTTGTGCTCAGAGGTAAACGTGCGAATGGTCTCGCAAACATAGTATCCACATAGATGCGTCCCCCGTGGCTGCTGGTCGCACTTTACGAGAATAGAATATTTATAATCAAAATAATAATCTAGCATTACAAAAGTATTGAAAATAGAAGTATATCATACTACTACTTACCTGAGCCGCTCTAAAGGTCAGCTTCTCATGCCGGATACCGGGAGTCACGCACTTGAACCGCTTCCAAACCCTGCCCGACAAGGAAAATGATTTGCTAAGTTTTTCATTAATTGATATATCAGAAAATCATCGAAAGAGACCGATAGAGCGCAAGAATGATTGAAATTACCCTTGGAGCATGTCCTGCAGGCTTTGGAACTGTTCCAAGGGTCTCGATAATGGGTCGAAGGCATCAACTCTTCCCTTATCAATTTGAATGTCCAACAGAATCCAGTGGTAGCTGCACATGTATATATATATGTGTCAGTAACTTATCAATTACACTCATAAGTGAATGGACACAACAGAGTAAGACCCTCACTTGAAGTTGTATGGAAACAGTATGTGGTCACAGTAATTTTGATCTGTTAGAAACCTTAGAAGGTTTTCCTCCGTCTCCTTGGGGTTATCAGTTAGCGTCTTTATATGTATTTTATCTGGGTCAATAAACCCAATATTTAGGATGTTCCTACTTTTACATTCCAGAATCTTCATTCTGCATAATAGAGTACAAGTCAGAACGAAACAAGTTATATGTAGAAAATGAATTGAAATAACTGAACAAGTTATATGTAGACAATGAATTGAAATAATTGAACAAGTTATATGTAGACAACGAATTGAAAAACTTACAGACAATAGCAACTCATAAGCGATTTGTCAAGGGCGTCGGCATTGTACATCTGGAAGAGTTCATCAAAGTCGATATGGATGTCTTCGGGACGGCCGTAGTACTCCCGTGGGACAAGCGCCACGATCATCGTTCTCCCTTTCTTTGATTCACTTAAGTACCATGTATGCAAGTAACGCATATTTGTTGGGAGATCATCAAACTTATCTTTGCTGACCAAAGGCGCTCCCATGACAAACTGTGGCTTAGGGGCTACCACAGCCTTGGGTACCACGTCGTCTTGGGAAGCCAGAATGACTTCAACCGGGATACCCCATTCATCCGCCCACTTCTTTGCTAATCCCAAATCTTGCCCCTGCACCAGAGAGGGAACATTCTCGGGTAACACCCTGAGGGGTGGGATCGACTGTTTGGCCTGTTGTCCAAGCTGAGGAACGTCTGATCTTATTTTGCTTGTAGTTGAACTTGATTTGCTCCCACTTGCACTTGCACTTGCACGTGACTTGCTCTTTTGCCCTTCCTTCTGCAATGTGCGTGTATAGTCGTCAGGCTTATGGTGTAAGTCATACTGTGATGGAAGGGTCATGAAGTATTTTGCATATGCTATTTGCTTCTCGGTGTATTCCGGGCGGGGCTCGGGTTCCTTCTTTTTCATCTGCGCCTCATAATGTTCCTTTGCTATCCTGGCGTTTTCCTCGTCGGTACGATCATAAGGTCTGATAGGAAGATTAGCATGAGGTACCTTTGGGAGGGGCGACAGTTTGCGCTTTGGGGAGCTCCGTCGCTTAGAACTCATGGACGGAGCGTTCTTGCTGGCACGCTTCCGCTTAGTATCCTTAGCGGGCGGCGGCGGAGACGGCCGACCCAAGTCCGGCGGCGGTGATCGAGATGGACTCGTGTTGTGGTGGCCGTCGTCATGTGGAGGGCTTGGAGGTGATGGAGGTGTAGGTGACCTGCGACGACTCGGAGGCGGTGTTGTCCTTGGGGCCGAGCCTGGAAGCTTGATGTAGTTCTTGTCCCATAGGATGACTCCACCCAGTACTTCTCCGAGTGTCCTCTCATCTTCGGGTCCAGCCATGTCGAGCTCCATATCATGAAACCCCGCCATGATTTCATCCACCCCGACTTTAGCAAAGCTAGCTGGAATCTCACGGCCATGCCAGCGTGCATCAGGGCCAGAAGGTAAAGCTTGTCTGACGGCCACCTTCATGGATATGTTCTTGAATTTATGATGGAGTTCACATGATGTTGACTCCTTGATTCCATCCACGGGGTAGCCGGGACCGCCCTCTATCATTCTTCGTGCATCGTCGGGCGGGGCCTCAGATTCAGCCACGCTGCTTTTCCGCTTAGATGGGGCGCCGATAATATCGAGTCCAGGATCTTCCTGGCGCGCTACTCCTCTAAGCTCGTCAATCTGCTTCTGTTGCTCGTTAAGCCTGGCAAGCAACTGGTTGAACTTGTCATTCTCCTCATCCTGCTGTCGCTTCTTTGCTCTCGCCCGGCTTCTGTAAGTGTCTTGGTCTCTGGCAAACCCAAGCCACCACGGGTAAGAAGGACCGAAGCCTCGTGTTCGTCCTCCATGTTCGTCATTGCCGAGGACCAGTGTGAGCAAATCTTTCTCTCTATCTGCAGTGAACTGTCTTTTTCCCTCTTTAATTTCTTTCACTATCTTTTTCCAATTCTCCCTGGGTATCCTAAGACCGCCACTGCAGATGAGGTCCCCTGTTTCTTCGTCGTACGAACCACCATGCGCAAGGAACCAATTCCTTGCTCTCATTTCCCACTCATCACGGATGGGTTCAGGTACGATGCCTTTAGCTAGCAGATCTTGCTCTTTCTTATCCCACTTTGGGATGGCAGTCTCATAGCCCCCTGGCCCCAGCGTGTGGTGATATTTCTTCTTGTCGGCATTTTTCTTGTTCTTTTCTGATAATGCCTTGGCATCTTCTGACTGCTTGTACTCCTGAAATGCCTTCCAGTGATTCGCCTGCTTGGCTAGATACCCCTCGAATACTGGCACTTTCTTTGTCTTCAGATAGTCTTTCCATAGCTTCTTCTTCCAGCTACAGAACAGTTCGGCCATCTTCTTTAGAGTCCACTGCTTGACTTTGGCCCTCAGTTTTTTTGCGGCGTCTTCATTCTCACATTCTGGCAGGTTGAAATGTGACATGATATCATTCCAAAGATAATCTTTGTACCTTTCGGCGACATAGTCACTATCGGCTGCCCCTTTGCGCTTGTTCCACTCCCGAACACTGATCGGGACGTGATCCCTAACAAGAACTCCGCATTGCTTCTTGAATGTGTCAGCAGCATTCTTAGGAAGCTTTGGTTCGCCCGTAGGCAATATCACCTCAAAGGTGTAATGCGTCCGTGCGTCCAACTTTTTAGTCGGGCCTCGTTTCGTAGCTTTGCTCGATGTGGAGGCCTAAGAGGGAGAAACATTCGTCAAATGAATGTATATATATACAATATAGAGCTATCTCCAATATTTTTCACATATTACAAGTGATTGCCGAACTTCATATGAATACCTCGCCGGACTTTATTATTTTTCCACCGGCTTCTCCACCGGCTTCTCCATCAGTGGAGCTATCACCTTCTCCGTCCTTGGAGCTATCTCCTGCCCCGTCGGCTTCATCTTCGTGTCGGTCGACCTCCATTCCATCTCCGGAGGGGTTTAGATATGACGACGGAGATTCAGCTGGTTCAACGTCGGGGGCGTCTTTGATTATATCTTCGAGAAGTTCTTCCTCTTCGAGGTTCCTGCTATGTGGATCCATAGTTTCTGCAAAATACCGACATTTGATTAACTAATAAATTCTATTTCTATTTGCAAAATAATTCTATTTCTATTTGCAAAGTAATTCTATTTCTATTTGCAAAGTAATTCTAGTTCTATTTGCAAAGTAATTCTATTTCTATTTGCAAAGTAATTCTATTTCTATTTGCAAAACAATTATATTTCTAATTGCAAAGTAATTCTATTTCTATTTGCAAAGTAATTCTATTTCTATTTGCAAAGTAATTCTATTTCTATTTGCAAAGTAATTCTATTTCTATTTGCAAAGTAATTCTATTTCTATTTGCAAAGTAATTCTATTTCTATTTGGAAAATAATTCTATTTCTATTTGCAAAGTAATTCTATTTCTATTTCTATTTGCAAAATAATTCTATTTCTATTTGCAAAATAATTCTATTTCTATTTGCAAAGTAATTCTATTTCTATTTCTATTTGCAAAATAATTCTATTTCTATTTGCAAAGTAATTCTATTTCTATTTGCAAAGTAATTCTATTTCTATTTGGAAAATAATTCTATTTCTATTTAATTCTATTTCTATTTGCAAAGTAATTCTATTTCTATTTGGAAAATAATTCTATTTCTATTTTTTCTAACTTATTTCTATTTGCTATTTTTTCTAACTAAAAATTCTATTTGCTATTTGCTATTTCTAACTTATTTCTATTTGCTATTTGCTATTTTTTCTAACTAAAAATTCTATTTGCTATTTGCTATTTCTAACTTATTTCTATTTGCTATTTTTTCTAACTAAAATTTCTATTTGCTATTTCTAACTTATTTCTATTCTAAAAAAAACCTAACCTATAATAAAACCTAACCTAATAAAATTTAACCTAATAAAATTTAACCTAAAAAAATTTAACCTAACCTAATCTAACAAAAAAAAGGGGCGCGCGGCTTGGGCGGCTCGGGTCTCACCGGCGGTGGCCGCGGGGGGGTGGCGGAGGGGTGCTGGAGGGGTGGCGGAGGGGCGGCGGAGGGGTGGCGGCGCCGGCGGTGGCCGCGGGGGTGGGGCGGGCGCGGCTCGGGGGAGGCTCAGGCGCCGGCGGTGTGGCCGCAGGGGTGGCGGCGGGCGGTGGCCGGAGGGGTGGCGGCGGGCGGCTCGGGGAGGGGTGGCGGCGGGCGGTGGCCGGAGGTGGCGGCTCGGGCGAGATTTCCGGCGACCGCAGCGATCGGCAGCTAACTCCTCGCGCGCGTCGACGGAAACGGCTAAGTGCCGGGGAGGAAGAAGAGGGGGCTTATATACCCCCCCCTTTAGTCCCGGTTGGGGGCTCGAACCGGGACTAAAGGGTGCCTTTAGTCCCGGCTGGAGCCCCCAACCGGGACTAAAGGGTTATGGGCGATTGGCGCCCGAGCCCCCCCCCCCTTTAGTCCCGGCTGGTGGCTCCAGCCGGGACTAAAGGTGCAATAAATGCGCGCCAAAGCCATAGTTTTTCAGGTTTTCATTTTCAAATATCAATTTTTTATTTTGAATTGAATAACTAATGTATATTTTAGAATCTGATAAAACTATGAATATGAAAAGTGTTTGAAATTGAATAACTAATTCAATAATACTTTATATTTTCAAAATTATTTATTTTAACTATCCAAACTATTAACTAGTTTGCCATTTTCAATTAAAACTATATTAATTAATATTCTTTTTATATATTTTAGAATCTGATAAAACTATGAATATGAAAAGTGTTTGAAATTGAATAACTAATTCAAAAATACTTTATATTTTCAAAATTATTTATTTTAACTATCCAAACTATTAACTAGTTTGCCATTTTCAATTAAAACTATATTAATTAATATTCTTTTTATATATTTTAGAATCTGATAAAACTATGAATATGAAAAGTGTTTGAAATTGAATAACTAATTCAAAAATACTTTATATTTTCAAAATTATTTATTTTAACTATCCAAACTATTAACTAGTTTGCCATTTTCAATTAAAACTATATTAATTAATATTCTTTTTATATATTTTAGAATCTGATAAAACTATGAATATGAAAACTGTTTGAAATTGAATAACTAATTCAAAAATACTTTATATTTTCAAAATTATTTATTTTAACTATCCAAACTATTAACTTGTTTGCCATTTTCAATTAAAACTATATTAATTAATATTCTTTTTATATATTTTAGAATCTGATAAAACTATGAATATGAAAAGTGTTTGAAATTGAATAACTAATTCAAAAATACTTTATATTTTCAAAATTATTTATTTTAACTATCCAAACTATTAACTAGTTTGCCATTTTCAATTAAAACTATATTAATTAATATTCTTTTTATATATTTTAGAATCTGATAAAACTATGAATATGAAAAGTGTTTGAAATTGAATAACTAATTCAAAAATACTTTATATTTTCAAAATTATTTATTTTAACTATCCAAACTATTAACTAGTTTGCCATTTTCAATTAAAACTATATGTAACCGTGTCTGTCGTAGCCATGGAGAATCTTCATCATGCATTACATAAAAGGTTTAATACATTATTACATTATAGCACCAACAATCCTATCTATTATTTCTGTTTTCTCCTGGGTCGTAGCCATGGAGAATCTTCATCGTTCAGTAGGATGCTTGGGTCAGTTTTCACTTTGAAGGGCGGAATTTCATGAAACTTATTATAATCTACTGACATGTCTGTCTTGTCATCTACTCCCACGATGTTTTTTTCCCTGAAAGAACTATGTGGCGCTTTGGCTCATCGGACGATGTCTTCTTTTGCTGATTTCTTTTTCTCGTTTTTGTAGACATGTCCTTCACATAGAAAACCTGAGCGACATCGTTGGCTAGGACGAATGGTTCATCCATGTACGCAAGATTGTTGAGATCCACTGTTGTCATGCCGTACTTTTGGTCTACAACTACCCCGCCTCCTGTCAGCTTCACCCATTTGCACCGAAACAAAGGGATCTTAAAAGTAGGTCCATAGTCAAGTTCCCATATCTCCTCTATGTACCCGTAATATGTTTCCAAACAGTGCCCATTCTCGTCTGTTGCATCAAAGTGGACACCACTGTTTTGGTTGGTGCTCTTTTTATCTTGGGCAACCGTGTAAAATGTATTCCCATTTATCTCGTACCCTTGGAAAGTACATATAGTAGAAGATGGTGGCCTGGCCAAACAGTATAGCTGATCTCCAACGGTGTCATCATTCATGAGATGTGTCTGCAACCAACTGCCAAAAGTCTTCTCGTGTTCCCCTTTAATCCAAGAGTCAGTCTTCCCCGGGTTTTCGGAGCATAGAATATTCTTGTGTCTCACGATATACGGAGCCACCACGGTGGAATTGTGTAGAACTGTGTAGTGTGCTTGAGAGAAAGAATGCCCATCCATACATACTTTTGCTTTCCTTCCTAGTGTGCCTTTTCCTGTCAGCCTACCCTCATACCGAGATTCAGGAACACCAATCGGCTTAAGGTCAGGAAGAAAGTCCACACAAAACTCAATGACCTCCTCTGTTCCATAGCCCTTGGAGATGCTTCCTTCTGGCCTAGCACGGTTACGAACATATTTCTTTAAGACTCCCATGAACCTCTCGAAGGGGAACATATTGTGTAGAAACACAGGACCGAGAATTCTAATCTCTTCGACTAGGTGAACTAGGAGGTGTGTCATTATATTGAAGAAGGATGGTGGGAACAACAACTCAAAGCTGACCAGACATTGGACCACATCAATCTGTAACCCTGATAGACTTTCTCGATCGATTACCTTCTGAGAAATTGCATTCAGGAATGCACATACCTTCACAATTGCCAGGCGAACATTTTCCGGTAGAATTCCCCTCAGTGCAACCGGAAGCAATTGCGTCATAAGCACGTGGCAGTCATGAGACTTTAGGTTTTGGAATTTTTTGTCTTTCATATTTACGATTCCCTTTATATTCGACGAGAAGCCAGTCGGGACCTTGATACTGAAAAGGACTTCAAAGAAGATTTCCTTCTCTTCCTTAGTAAGAGCGTAGCTGGCACGCCCTTGAAACTGCCCTGGATGCATGCCATCTCTTCCTTTATGACGTTCCTGGTCCTCCCGTGCTTCCGGTGTATCTTTTGACTTCCCATACAAGCCCAGGAAGCCTAGAATATTCACGCAGAGATTCTTCGTCAGGTGCATCACGTCGATTGCGGAGCGGACCTCATGGACTTCCCAATAGGGTAGCTCCCAAAATATAGATTTCTTCTTCCACATGGGTACGCGCTTATCAGGGCCGTTAGGAACAGGTTGGCTGCCAGGACCCTTTCCAAAGATTACTTTTAAATCTTTGACCATATCAAATACTTCAGCACCAGTACGGATGACAGGCTTCCCCCGGGGTTCTGCCTTGCCATTGAAATGCTTGCCTTTTTTCTTTAAGGGATGCTTGGGCAGAAGAAAATGACGATTGAACGGGTATACATTCTTCCTACATTTGTCCAGATATATACTTTCTGTCTGATCTAAACAGTGCGTGCATGCATTGTATCCCTTGTTTGACTGTCCTGAAATGTTACTAAGAGCAGGCCAATCATTGATGGTTACGAAAAGCAAGGCTCGAAGTTCAAATTCCTCTTGTTTGTGCTCGTCCCACACACGTACACCTGGTTCGGCCCACAGCTGTAAAAGTTCGTCAACTAATGGCCTTAGGTACACATCAATGTCATTGCCGGGTTGCTTTGGACCTTGGATAAGCACTGGCATCATAATGAACTTCCGCTTCATGCACAACCAAGGAGGAAGGTTGTAGATACATAGAGTAACGGGCCAGGTGCTGTGACTGCAACTCTGCTCCCCAAAAGGATTCATGCCATCTGTACTCAGACCAAACCATAAGTTCCTTGCGTCACCTGCAAATCTCGGGAACTCTCTCTCGATTTTTCTCCACTGCCGACCATCGGCGGGGTGCCTCAACTTATCGTCTTTCATACGATCTTCCATGTGCCATCGCAACAACTTCGCATGATCTTTATTTCTGAACAGACGTTTCAACCGTGGTATTATAGGAGCATACCACATCACCTTGGCAGGAACCCTCTTCCTGGGTGGCTCGCCCTCAATCTCACCAGGGTCATCTTTTCTGATCTTATACCGCAATGCAGTGCATACCGGGCATTTATCCATATTCTCATACTTCTCACCGCGGTAGAGGATGCAGTCATTAGGGCATGCATGTATCTTCTGCACGTCTAATCCTAGAGGGCAGACAAGCTTCTTTGCTTCGTACGTGCTGGCGGGCAATTCGTTCTTTCTTGGAAGCATCTTCTTCATCAGTACCAGCAACTTTTCGAATGACGAGTCAGTCACACCGGTCTCTGCCTTCCACTTCAGCAATTCCAGTGTGCTACCCAGCTTCTTCTGGCCATCTTCACAAGTTGGGTACAACAATTTGTTGTGGTCCTGTAACATCTGCTCGAACTGCAACCTCTCTTTTTCTGTGTCGCAGCCTCGCCATGCTTCAGAAATGACCCGGCCAAGATCATCAGCGGGCTCATCTGGTTCCCGTTCTGCACCCTGATCTTCTTCTTCATTGTCTTCCATTGCGGTATCAGCATACTCAGGGAACATAGATCGGTAGTTGTCATCATCGTTCTCTTCTTCTTCATCGTCGTCTTCCATCATAACCCCTCTTTCTCCGTGCTTGGTCCAAACATTATAGCCCGACATAAAACCGGACCGAAGCAGGTGGCTCTGAATGACTCTTGAGGAAGTGTAGTCCTTCTCATTCCGACATTCAACACATGGACAAAACATATAGCCACCACCATGCTTGTTCGCATCGGCCGCATCTCGAAAAGAATGCACGCCTTCTCTGTAAGCGGCTGTGCGTCGATCACCGTACATCCATGGATGGCTCATCTGCGTCATGCAACAGTATATCAAACATAATCACGATCCTAAAAATTAGTACCGCACGGTCTAAACGAGAAAATATAGTTGCTAACCTTTTAGAATAAGTGGAAATAAAGAGGAAGAGACTTAAGCGTGGCTCGGGCACCTCATATCGTAGTTGTGTTCGGTGAACTGAAGCGGCATCGCTCTAACACACATTTCATCAAACACCTCTAGTGCATCCATGCAAAAAGGAGAGCTAGCACACACCCACTTAGATCCATCCAAGAAAAATGCAAGGAAGAGTGGAAAGAGGGGTTGCAGCCATATATATAGGCAGAGGACTTTAGTCCCGATTTGACACACAAACCGGGACTAAAGGGTGCGCACAGGGGGACCTCCCAGCGCGTAGCCCTTTAGTCCCGGTTTGTGTCTCAAACCGGGACTAAAGGGTCGTTACGGGCCGGGACCAAAGCCTCCCGGGCGGCTGGCGAATTTCGGGCGACGTGGCCGGGCCTTTAGTCCCGGCCCAGATGGAGGCCGGGACTAAAGGGTCCTGGCCAAAGGCCCTTTTTCCACTAGTGTGTTTATATGAAAGTCACTTTTAATTTAGTCCATACACTACCTCAGATGCATGCCATTGACCTATAATAGGATGATGAAACGTGTAGTGAGGCATGCAAGTACCTCATTTGGAATCAGCTCGCACTACTTGATATCCAACATAGGCCGAACAAACACACCTACAATAAAGTTCATATGTTAGGAAAAGAAATGGGAAGCTATGAAAATCTGGAAAGATATCACATGTCAATGGAAACGTATATTACCTGAACCTAAAGAAGAACAATCTGGAAATCGGTAATGAATAAAACCAACTGGCACACAGCTGAAGATGATCCAGTAGAATTACCAAAACCAAGACCACCTATTAAAAAGAACAAAGGCATACAGTGAGCTCAACTGAGAGGAACAAAAAAGTAAATAGAGTTGGTACTTGCAAGAAAAAAGAATACACTATAATATTGTTGTAATGTTAATGGAACTAATCAGGTTCCTTACCATCCTCACAGTCCTTTCTCAATCGGAAAGTGGAATGTTTCTTCATTACTTGCTTTCCTACATATCGCACTCCATGACACTGGTCTTTTTGTAATCTGTTTCCAAAAAAAGATTTCAGCAAGTTATATGTTTCATGATTAGAACATGGCTCTGTCATGTTAATTCTAAATATTAGTGAGTCTTTTACCTGCAGATTCTAAAAAAAAATTGGCAATGGAAGCCAAGGTGATTAATTACGTGTTTGACAAGAGGCCACAACTTGGTAAGTTGGTCGTATCATCTTTGATTCGAGTTGCTTCTTCATTCTGAAGGAATATGATGTACTCCCAGTTATGGTACATATGAGAACAAAACTGTAACTTATAACTTCAGAAGTACCTCAACTAATAATGTTATTTCAGAGCTTCTTGATTGCAGTTAGATGTAATATTGCTAGGTTTCAGGCTATGAATCTACTTTTTAGTAGCACATGTCTTATTGATGCAAACAAAGAAGGGGTTAAACAGCTGTATTATTCAAAGTTTTATCTGCCATGTGCTCTCATACATTTTACATGAAAGCTTAAAGAAAACTGAACAAAGGCTTCTTACTAGAAACTCGGTTGATAATTTTGTAGAAATACATTTAGACCGTTAGAATTTCAGACTTGCTGATATCCTGATTAAAACATATGATTGTGGGATGAGGTTTCACCATTCAGAAGCAAAAGGAATTCTCCACCATCACCTTCTTATGCTTTCATTGTTATTTCTGCTGGTCCAGGCACCGCTTCGACTAAAGCTTTTCGGCTCTGATATTACTTCTCAATTCTTATACTTTCTAGCAAGTTCAGTTTTACAATGAGTAAGCTCATAATAAAAGCAAGGGCTGCTACTTTTACTTGCCATCTTCAGGCTTAGTTACACATGGTCATTTGAGCAATTTTTATATTAATTCATTATGCTACCACCTACGGACCCATGGAAGTCCACAAAATAAAATTGACATGCTACCCACCTACAAACCCTTGTATTTAGCACTGATCATCAAAAAATCATACTTTTTCAGAGAACGGACCATGGTGTCACTAGTATAACACATTCTGCAACGTAATTACATGAAGGCTGAGTGCCACTGATCATTTTGCCATGTAATCATAGGAAGTATCGACACCTTCTTTGCCATGTAATAACTACAATTAATCCCGTCACCCCTCCTAGCATGGAAGAACTAGTTATCTTCTGGTCCTGTACATGTAAAACAGTAAAAGAGAGAGGGGTGGGGGTGCTGACCTCGTGGTGGCCGGCAGCAGCAGCGAGTCGATGAGGTGGCCATCATGGTTGGGGTCGACAACGTCTCCCTCGAGCTGGGGCCGGACCGGACGAGGTCGTCGTCGAGCATGTCCTGGTTGTTCCCCTTCTACAAGGACGCGTGACGCCTCCTACTGTATCCAGCGTGGATGAGGAACGAGGACGGGGAGGGCTAGCCGGCGTCGATGAAGAACGGAGCTTGCAGCCCGGCCGCATCTGCCCCACGCGGTGCAGCCGCTCGACGAGATCCCGAGTAGGGTTTCTGTTGCATGCGGGGTTTGGTGATTCCACGAGGTTGATTGTAAAGAGGGGAAGGAGGGGGGGGGGGGGGCGGGAGAGTTGGTCGGCGCGGAAGGGGTCACCGGAGTTGGCCGAGATCTTGGCTGGCGGCGGAGGAGGGGGAAAGGGGTGGGACTGGGATTAGGCGCTGGAAGGAGTAGCTAGGTCACGATGGTTCTGGGACGAGCGGGTGGGGTTCGGGCGGTGATTTGGTCTCCCGGGCGGTGGGCTTGGCCCAATTCGAAAAAAATTGCCACGTTTACGTGAGGCCAAATTCTGCGCGGGATTGGAGGCTTCTTTTTCGAGCGTTGGATGGAGGTCGTGTTGACAGCTTAGATCGTCTTCGGTGGCGTGATTCGTGGGTAGGTATTTCGTCGGTTCTGATTGGCTCGAAAAGTTAAAAATTGACACATTGAGGTTAGTTGGCTTTTATTTATTTATTTGATGCACCAAAAGACAAAAATTCCTCCAAGAACGTCTCGTCAAGGCATCTTGACAAATTACGCTACGTGAAAGTTTCATTTTTTGATTTTTTTTAGTTAGTTCTGCTCAATTTGAGACCCACGTGCTGGAATCGGGGTGGGTTTGCAATTTAACATTAATATGACGAGCTCCAGATTTTTTGCAAAAATCTTTTTTGGATCCACAACACGGTATTTCTTCACTAAAGTTTCACCGTTAAAGCAGGACTTCTCACTGTCTGGCCGCGAGCGGGAGTTTTCGGTCGCTCGTCATGATTTCATCCGAGAACTTTGCTTGGCGTCTATTTATGTCACCTAGATGCCGGGAAAAAAATTTAACCTTGAGAAAAGCAGTTTACCAGAAAGGTCCTTCACAGAAATGACCTACCATGTTCTAGGTTGCATGACTTTTAGGTCAAAATGAGATAGATTTGGCCTTGACCATAGCATAGTTTGTTGGAACGTGGCCATATCGGACACGCACGTGGCCCTTAGGATGGCGAGGAACGCCACGGAGGCCGATTTTCGTTTTGTCCCATGAAAAATGCTTTTTCTATTTTTGGAGTGCCAAAATCGGGTTTTTTTGTGAAGCGGCTACCGAAACACAAAATGAAAGCTGGTAGTAACACCCCACATAAATAATAGACCTCCTGGGATATGCATATCAGGTCTCGTTTCATTGCAGCAGCCTTCTGAGGTATATTTTAAATTTTGCGCAATCTCCTGCCGATTTTGCTGGAACCGGGGTGAGTTTGCACTTTAGCAGAAAAAAGTAAACCTCCTAAATTTTTGCAAAAATTATTTTTGGATCCGCAACATGACATTTCTTCACTAAATTTTCATCTTTAAGGGGAGACTATGCACCATTTAGCCGCGAGCGGGAGTTTTCGTGTGTTGTCATTTCATGCGAGTCCCGACATCATAGACCCGTGGAACATGGAACAACACCGTGGAGTCCAAGAGCATCATAGACCCATGGTACGAATTTCCTATCGCGTCATAGATTTACAAAAATCAAGAGGTTTACTTTTTAGCGCTAAAGTGCAAAACCACCCCGGTTCCAACGAAATCGCCAAAACTTGCACAAAATTCAAAAAATACCTTCGAAGACTGCCGCAACAAAACGAGAGCAGATATACGTATCCCAAGTGGTCTACTATTTATGTGGGGTGTTTTCCCCAGCTTTCGATTTCGCGTTTCGGTAGCTGCTTCACAAAAAACCTCGATTTTGGTATTCCGAAAATGGAAAAAGCACTTTTCGTGGTACGAAACGAAAATTGGCCTCCGTGGCGTTCCTCGCCATCCCAAGGGCCACGTGCGTGTCCGATATGGCCTTGTTCTGACAAACTATGCCATGTTCATGGCCGAATCTAGCTCATTTAAATTAAAAGCCATGCAACCTCGAACGTGATAGGTCATTTCTGTGAAGGGACTTTCTGGTAAACATTTTTTATCAAGTTTTGATTTTTTTTTCCCCGCATCTAGGTCACATAAAATGATGTCACAGGAAGGTCTCACATTTTTTTGATTTTTTTTGAATTAGCTACGCCCGATTTGAGACCCACATGAAATGACAACGCCCGAAAACTCCCGCTCGCGTCCAGGCGGTGCGGATTCCCATTTTTCCCCACATGTTTAGTTAAGAAATGACATGTTGTGGATCTAAAAATGATTTTTGCAAAAAATCAGGAAGTTTAGTTTTTAGCGCTAAAGTGCAAAACTACCCCGGTTCCAACGAAATCGGCAGGAACCTGCACAAAATTCAAAAAATACCTCCGAAGGCTGCCGCAATAAAACGAGAGCTATTATGCGTATCCCAGGTAGTCTACTATTTATGTGGGGTGTTTTCCCCAGCTTTTGATTTCGCGTTTCGGTAGCTGCTTCACAAAAAAAACCGATTTCGGTACTCCGAAAATGGAAAAAGGCACTTTTCGTGGTACGAAACAAAAATCAGCCTCCATGGCGTTCCTCGCCATCCCAAGGGCCACGCGCGTGTCTGATATGGCCTCGCTCTGACAAACTATGCCATGCTCATGGCCGAATCTAGCTCATTTAACCTAAAATTCATGCAACCTCGAACGTGATAGGTCCTTTCTATGAAAGGGACTTTCTGATAAAAAAAATTCTCAAGTTTTAAATTTGTTTCCCGCATCTAGGTCACATAAAATGACGTCACACGAAGGTCTCACATTTTTTCGATTTTTTTGAATTAGTTACGCCTGATTTGAGACCCACATGAAATGACAACGCCCGAAAACTCCCGCTCGTGCCCAGGCGGTGCAGATTCCCGTTTTTTCCCCACATATTTATTGAAGAAATTACATATTTCGGATCCAAAAATGATTTTTTGCAAAAAATCAAGAGGTTTACTTTCTAGCGCTAAAGTGCAAAACCACCCCGGTTCTAGCAAAATCGGTAGGAACTTGCACAAAATTCAAAAAATACCTCCAAAGGCTGCCGCAACAAAATGAGAGCTGATATGCGTATCCCAGGTGGTCTACTATTTATGTGGGGTGTTTTCCCCAGCTTTCGATTTCGCGTTTCGGTAGCTGCTTCACAAAAAAAACCCGATTTTGGTACTCTGAAAATGGAAAAGGCACTTTTCGTTGTACGAAACGAAAATCGGCCTCCATGGTGTTCCTCGCCATCCCAAGGGCCACGTGCATGTCTGATATGGCCTCGTTCTGACAAACTATGCCATGCTCATGGCGGAATCTAGCTTATTTAACCTAAAATTCATGCAGCCTCAAACGTGATAGGTCATTTCTGTGAAGGGACTTTCTGGTAAATATTTTTTCTCAAGTTTTGAATTTTTTCCCGCATCTAGGTCACATAAAATGACGTCACACGAAGGTCTCACATTTTTTGAATTATTTACGCCCGATTTGAGACCCACATAAAATGACAACGCCCGAAAACTCCCGCTCGCGCCCAGGCGGTGCGGATTTCCATTTTTACTACGGTTGACCGGTGGACTTTTTTACTTTATTTTGTTTGTTTAGGCTATAGGAGCACGAAACAACACCGTGGAGTCCAAGATCCCCCCTAGTAGACCCGTCGTGGGAGTTTCCCGCCCTACGCGTGAGACTTTCGAGAGTGTTATCGCATGTGTATGAAGAAGGTGACACCTCGGAGATAGATGTTGCCTCTCTAAGCATCCTAACACACTTAGCTACATATATTTGGGGAAAGTGCTAGCTTTGGGGGATTCCAACTCCTCTCGGGCTGTGCGTACATCAAAACTCTAGCCAAGTGGGCTCGCGCGGTCTACCCCTTTGACTTCCCTCCAATGACGGTTGACCGGTGGACTTTTTACTTTATTTTGTTTGGTTAGGCTATAGGAGCACGTAACAACACCGTGGAGTCCAAGATCCCCCTAGTAGACCCGTCGTGAGAGTTTCCCGCAATACGCCCGAGATTTTTGAGAGTGTTATCACATGTGTATGAAGAGAGGGATATCTTGAATATAGATGTTGCCTCTTTAAGCATCCTAACACACGTAGCTACATATATTAGGGAAAGTGATAGCTTTCGGGGGATTCCAACTCCTCCCAGGCTCTGCGTACATTAAAACTCTAGTCAGGTGGGTCCACGCGGTTTACCCCTTTGACTTCCCTCCAACGATGGTTGACCGGTGGAATTTTTATTTTATTTTGTTTGGTTAGGCTATATGAGCATGGAACAACGCCGTAGAGTCCAAGAACCCCCCTAGTAGACCCGTCGTGGGAGTTTCCCGCCCTACGCCCGAGATTTTCGAGAGTGTTATCGCACGTGTCTGAAGAGGGTGACACCTCGGAGATAGATGTTGCCTCTCTAAGCACCCTAACACACGTAGCTACATATATTAGGGGGAAAGTGATAGCTTTGGGGGATTCCTACTCCTCTCAGGCTCTGCGTACATCAAAACTCTAGCCATGTGGGCCCGCATGGTCAACCCCTTTGACTTCCCACCAACAATGGTTGGCCGGTGGACCTTTTTAATTTATTTTGTTTGGTTAGGCTATAGGAGCACATAATAACACCGTGGAGTCCAAGAGCACCCCCAGTAGACCCGTCGTGGGAGTTTCCCGCCCTACGCCCGAGATTTTCGAGAGTGTTATCGCATGTGTCTGAAGAGGGTGACTGTTGGAATTATGCCCTAGAGGCAATAATAAAGATGTTATTATTATAATTCTTGTTCATGATAATGTTTATATTCCATGCTAGAATTGTATTAAGCGGAAACTTTAATACTTGTGTGGTTTATGAACAACACCGTGTCCCTAGTACGCCTCTATGGACTAGCTCATTGATTAATGATGGTTAAGGTTTCCTAACCATAGACATGAGTTGTCAATTAATAATGAGATCATATCATTAGGAGAATGATATGATGGACAGACCCAAATAAAGCAGAGCAATTAGATCGTGTCATCGTGTTCATCTTTGCGAAACTTTTTCTATGTCATGTATTGTATTCCTTAGACCATGAGATAATACAACTCCCTAGTATCGGAAGAAAGCTTTGAAGCCATCAAACGTCATCCTATGTGAGGGTGATAATAAAGGTGTCTCTCAGGTGATCGGAAAGTACTTGTTGAGTTGTATGTATCGAGATGGAATTTGTCCCTCCCAAGTCGGAGAGATATACTTCGGGCCCACTCGGTAATCGATATCAACACCGCTTGCAAGCACGTGGTTAAGGAGTTAATCACAAAGTAATATCGGATTACGGAACGAGTAAAGTACTTGCTGTGAACGAGGTTGAACTAGGTATGCCGATACCGACGATCGAATCTCGGGCGAGTAAAATATCGCGAGACGAAGGGAATACAAATACGGGATTACTTGAATCCTGACATCGTGGTTCATCCGATATGATCATCGCTGAGTGCGTGGGAGTCAATATGGATTTCCAGATCCCGCTGTTGATTATTGATGGAGATCATGTCCGCGCATTCTCGAACCCGTAGGGTCACACACTTAACGCAAATCAACGCTAGGGTAGTATCGGGATATATGTGAAACTGTTTCAGAGAGATACGGAATTGTTCCGGGTGGAAATTAGTATTTATTAATTGTATGAATTAATAGATATTAAATACTATTTATTTAGTAGAAATAAATAGAAAGAAAAAAAAGGGGGGCATGCATGCATGGCACGCTCACGTGCATGGCTACATGAAATAACGAGGCTTGGCCTCGTGCACGTCCCGCACGCGCGCGCTCGTGCTGATCGGTCACGGCTTCGTGCGCGCGCCCTCGTGCTGGGCCATCTGCAGGCCAAGTGGGCCAGGACGTGGGGCAGGCGGTGGCCGCTCAGGCATCAATCGCAGCGGTGGCCGCTGCGTGCACGGCTGGGTTCGAGGACACGAGTTCGATCCGGCCAGAGCACTGCAGCAGGAATTCGATTCGGTCTGTGCTTACGAAGCGACGGATCCGGCTATTTTTGCTGCATCGGCCGCCTATAAAAGTACGAGGGGCGCCAGCGGTTTTGTGTACAAGTTTTGTGCGAAGCCGCTGCCCGCCTTTTGTAGCCTTTTTCAGTTCTTCTTCCACCACGCAAACGGGCGAAGCCCTGTCGGCGTATACTCTCCACCATAGACACCACGCCGTCGTGCTGTCGATCCCATCTACTACTCCACCATATCTCGCTGGACCGGGAAGGCGGAGTCGTTGGTGCGCTGTACGTGTGCAACTCTCGGAGGCGCCGCCACTTGCGGCGTAGGATCGGATCGGATCGCGAGGAGGAGAAGGCGAGTACGACTACGTCAACCACGTTCTCTTGAACGTTTCCGCTGTGCGAATCTTCAAGGGTATGAAGATCTCATCTACCTCTCTCGTTGATTACATCTCCTAGATTAGATCTTGGCTTTCTTGTTCGTTGCGTAGGAAATTTTTTGTTTACTATGCTTCGAAACCCTTCAGTGACACCTCGGAGATAGATGTTGCCTCTCTAAGCACCCTAACATACGTAGCTACATATATTAGGGGGAAAGTGATAGCTTTGGGGGGGATTCCTACTCCTCTCAGGCTCAGCGTACATCGAAACCTCTAGCCATGTGGGCTCGCGCGGTCTACCCCTTTGACTTCCCTCCAACGACGGTTGACCAGTGGACCGTTTTACTTTATTTTGTTTGGTTTGGCTATAGGAGCACGGAACAACACCGTGGAGTCCAAGAGCCCCCCTAGTAGACCCGTCGTGGGAGTTTCCCGCCCTACGCGCGAGATTTTCGAGAGTGTTATCGCATGTGTCTGAAGAGGGTGACACCTCGCAGATAGATGTTGCCTCTCTAAGAATCCTAACACACGTAGCTACATATAGTAGGGGAAAGTGATAGATTTGGGGGGGATTGCTACTCCTCTCAGGCTCTGCGTACATCGAAACTCTAGCCATGTAGGCCCACACAGTCTACCCCTTTGACTTCCCTCCAAAGATGGTTGACCAGTGGACCTTTTTTAATTTATTTTGTTTGGTTAGGTTATAGGAGCACGGAACAACACCGTGGAGTCCAAGAGCCCCCCAGTAGACTCATCGTGGGAGTTTCCCACCCTACGTCCGACATTTTCGAGAGTGTTATCGCATGTGTCTGAAGAGGGTGACACCTCGGAGATAGATGTTGCCTCTCTAAGCACCCTAACACACGTAGCTACATATATTAGGGGGAAGTGATAACTTTGGGGGCTTTCAACATGGAACAACACCGTGGAGTCCAAGAGCATCATAGACCCGTGGTGCGACCTTCCTATCGTGTCATTTCATGCGATCCCATACATCATTTTCCAAAATCTTGAAACATCAAAATATCTATATTTTATTATTTTATGATATATTTTAGTGGTGCATAAATTATTATGAAACCAAATGCGGGAAAAAAATTCAGAAAAATCTAAGCCGACGGCATTGCAATCGGCATAGGTTGGACCGACGGTCCTCCGTGACGGCCGTTAGGCCTGCAGTTTACGGGCCCACCTTGGGCCGACGGCTTTGATATGCCGACGGCTTTGCTGTCGGCGTATCTTCATAGGCCAACGGCTTTGCTATGCCGACGGCAAAGCCGTCGGCGTACCTTCATAGGCCGACGGCTTTGCTATGCCGACGGCTGTGCCGTCGACGTAGATAACTAGGCCGACGGCTTTTCTACACCAACGGTCATTTTCGTAGGATTCCTATTCAACGAGCTACGCCGACAGCTCCGATAAAAAGTCGTCGGCATAGCTCTGGGCCGTCGACGTAGTGTCTTGTTCCCGTAGACAGCGGCGATGGCACGGAGTCATGGACGCTCTCGCTACAGGATGCCCAGCTCGACAAGGTCGCCACCAAAGGCAAAGCAGGCAGGCAGGACAGCCACCACACTGCTGAACCAGAGCTCTTTATCGTGTTGTGTATGTGGTGATCGACCGATACTGATGCTCCAGGTGATCTACGTGCGATACACCGTCGTTTTCGATCCATCTTCTCAAAGGAGAGGAATAAATTCTAGATTTCTAGTCTAGGAGAGGAGTAGAGGACCACACGCAGCGGTGCCAAAATGGCGCACTGGCAGTCTGGCATGGCGTACGTGGGGGGGTGATTAATTATAACCTGCCCTGTAAGGCAGATCCGTAGCATGGCAGGAGCTCAGCTCTTGACGGTTTGTGCGTTGGTGGCGATTGCTAGCTGGTGGTAATATGATCCGATCCATGGCTCAGCTGGTTTTCCATGTTGCCTAGTGGCGGTGGTAGACTTAAAATATTTGTGATGTCAATCCATTCAATTTTTCATAAAATAATATATATGGACTTACGCTTCATGAACGAAAATGCTACACAATGAGCTACATAGCTTGATCATTTTGCGATTTTTCACATGTCACATGTACTACAAGCTTTAAGCTTGGTCGTGGATCTCTGCTCTGAGGGCATCAGCCAGTCGCCAGTCTCTGCGTGTGGGCCTGTCTAATTTCGTCGGTAGGGGCAAAGGAGAGGCCAATTAATTTTTCTTCATCTTGCGCTAGGGTTACCACTTACCACGCAAGGGGCGCCGCCGTCGCAGTTGCCCGCCTCCCATCGCAGCCGCAGCTGCCCGCCTACTGCCGCCGCAGCTGCCTGCCTCCCGACGCCGTTGCCGCCGCTGCCGCCGCTGCCGCCGCTGCCCATCTCCTGGCGCCGCTGCTGGCCCATCTCATCTGCGCGCCGCTCTCGAGGAGCACGTGTCGGCGGCGGCTCCGTAGCTTGCTTGCCAGATCGACCACCATCCTCCGCCCTCCGCCCTCCACCCTCCGCCCAACCGGCGGCAGCGACCGCTTCATCGAGCCCCACAGCAAGGATGGTGAGAAGGTGCGCTGTCGGGGCCCCTCGCGTGCAGCATCTCACTCGAGTTGCGGATGAAGGAGGCACAGCCGGGGACGGAGACGACGATAGCGGTGAGGAGCCGGCCGTCGTGATTCCGCCGGACCAGCGTCGACTACGACGGCGCCAACGGGTGGATGCCCAGCTGGCAGGACACCGCCGCCCGGCTCATCCGACCTGAGTGATCTGAGGTCCTCTCTGAGTTCTGCCTCTTTGTTACTGGCGTGTGTGGAGGTTAGTCCGCTTTGTTCTTTGATGTAGTTGGCGATGTCTTGATCTGTTTGTTTCTCCCTGATTTGGTCCTTGTAGGTTTGTAGTTTTTGGGTGTGTCCATGGCATTCCATAGGATGGTCTAGACCTGGCAGCGTCCTTTTTTTGTAAGTTTTGTTTTGATAATTTGTGTTAGTTAGTATTGATTGGGCTGGGTATAGTTATGCTGCAGCAACTAAATGGAACTTTGGCACGGATACAATACAAAATACCAATTTGGCAAATAAAATCAGTGGAGAAATCTCTTCTGAACACTTTGGTCTTGTGGTCTTGTGTAGGAGAGGATCCATCAGATGAATGAGTATACATGGATATGGAGGATGGTCGGGTAGGAGAAACTTGGTGAAGGATGGAGAGAATGCCTACCGCACAAAATTTGGTAATGGATTCTTATTCTCTGTCAAGTCAAATGATAAATGGATTTATTGCTCCTAGCTCTTTCCGGTCAATCAATAAGTACTTTTATTGCTACTAGCTCCTTTTCTATATGTTTAACCTTGTGAAGAGTAACAGTAAGTAAAAAAAATATTGTTCCAAACACATTTCCTATTCTTTTTAACTTGATGAGAGTTCATTTTTACTGTAAGATAGGTTGTGCAGAAGATTGTTGGGATGGTTTCAGAACTTGATACATGTCACTTATTGGTGACCGGATGCACTTTTCATTTGTATTGTTGCATCAAGTTCATCACTTAGCAAATTGTTTGCTTTCAGATGCATGTACCATTTGGAAATGTGGTGTTGCTTTCTCTTCTAAATTGTCTTCCATCTGTAACCAGACTATGTATTTCCTTATACTTGAAGTTGGTTGTTCAATCCTTTGGTTCTACTCGAGTAGCTGTGTAGCTTTTCTTTTCTTGTGTTTCTTTTGATCAAGACAAATTGCTACAAAACTTGCATTACTTTTATGTCCTGTTGATGCATCTTGAGATGAATAATTTTGTATCTTACATCTATATTCTAACCAGATATCTTTGTTATACATGGTATATCCTGATACACTGTGTGATGCGCCATAGGCTCAAACATCAGTTAATGTTCTTAGACTAGGTTTGGCTGTTACATGCTTCAATGCTTGCGCATTCACAGTAAATATCAAATGAGTACATATTTCAGTAATTTGTCTTGGTTGTGTAATTTTCATGCGGAAATGTTCTTGGTTTCGTACAAACTTAGTGCCTATGTCTCACTAGCTATACCTGCAGTTCATACCAGTCCCCAAAAAAAATTGATTAGCTTTTAGGGAGTAATGATTGAATAGGATTGCTGGCGAAATTCCCAAGTTATTTATTCATTCTTCTGGGTTTAAGCTTTCTTTACCTTGGAGTTACTTTTGATGTGAATGATCGAATTATCACACTTCAAATGCCAATGTGGCAGTAGAACCAATTGGATAATTATAGTTTTATCTTGTGAATTCTGAGCTGGTTGCCTAGCAAGTTCTTCTTTCTTCTAGCAAAAACCATTGTTTAGTATTCCAATGAAATTATCGGCAGCTCAGTTTGGTTAAAAGATGATTTTGTTGGTCTCACGTTCTAACTTGGTTATTATGTGCGAAGTAGAATGTTGGATTCTTATTGCTGGCAATATCGTAAAGATAACAATGATGGTTTCTTTATTTGATACTAGAATACTCTGATTTTTGCAGAGAAATAATGCATCATAAACTATTTAGCAGTTTTTCCTCATTCCGGTTCTTGCAAATGCTTAAACAACTTAGGAATGAGCATATTATAGTTCTTTCAATGCATTTGCAACTCATGAATGATCATATCATATAGTCTGTTGCTGAAATTTTATCGTGAAGAGAAATAAGGCAACTTGGATTCGATTTAAGGATGATACGGTGACCAGGGATCTATTTTCACATCTGATCATTTAGATATGGTGATGAGAAGCTAATGTATGTTGCATTTGTGATTATCAGATTCACTCTAATACCCCTTCCATGTGATATTTGAGAAGCTGATGTCTGTATAGCCATATGTACTGTATACATCATTCGCAGCGCTCAAACAGCGTAACCGTTCACCAGCAGGCTGCACAAAACACATGATGAAACAACGAATGACAGCCGGGCGCGGTGAAGCGCGCCGGCCCGTCTAGGCCATGCCTGTCTAGATTTTGTCTTATAAGTGAAGGTTGTCAAGAGAAGAACAGAAAACAGAGGAATAAAGTAAGATTTATTTCTAATATAAAGATGGGCAATATTGCCAGCATGACCGATTGCTACTTTGATTTTTTTTAATTTGATCTCCTATTGGATGGCACGCAAACTACAACTAAATTGGTCCAAAAGTTAGCATACATTGATATACATTCTTTTTTTAACCATCCGAAATGAATGATTTTATTACAGTCTGCATCATTCCACATCTTGTGTTCTTTATCAACTGTTTCGGTGAAGCACTAAACATATTTTTTAGTGATGTTTTCCTTTAAAAATTGTCAAGTGAACTTGATTTATCAATAGCTGAGTGGGGTGCTGACGAACATGCCACATCAATTCTGAAAATCTAGGCTTAATCTAAAAGGAAAGTAGTTTAGAAAATATTTTTGTTGGCTCGATCTATTTTTTTTATGTTGTCCTGATCAGTTCCTGCGGTGCTTATTCGCATCTTCCATTCTTTGATTTGCAGGCCAAAGGCTCATGAGTAAGTCGGGGAGTTGTCTGCAATCATCCAATCTATCTTGAGTGACAAAATTCATGACATTGGTATGCTTCTTTACCTGAAATCTGAGCTCTCAAAAACATGAAAGTCAAATTCATGGCCTGTTCTGTTTCTTCATGAGATTGCCATGCTGCCAGTTTAAACATGATATAGTGTCTCAATCTGCTGATGCTCCATGTCTTAATCTTAAATTTAAGTGTAGCTACAGTACCTTTACACATGGTGTTCAAGTACGGTTCCATTTCAGCTCTTGGAATCCGTAACTAAACTTTTTGTGCTATTTTTCCTAGCATAATTGGAGTTAGATATGGGAATTGAACTACCCGACCTTTCCCAATTTTTTGTGGTATCTAATGAACCAGGTTTGAACACCCATTCCTTCATGTTACAGTCCATTGACCCTATTTTCCTTAATTAAACTAAAAATAGATTTATTTTCTGGCCGCTTTTGTTGTTTGGTAATGCTAATATGTCTCAGAATTAGAACCTTCCAAATGTATTTGTATCATATAGCTTCAAGTAATTATTGCTTGGTGTTAGCTTGACAAGAAAGGAGCAACCTGTGACTTGTTGCCCTTGTGAACTGTCCTATGAACATGCAGGTTTTAAATGAAGTCAATTGTAGCTGATTTCATATCTCTGAATATGATGAATTTGAGCTCTCGCGTATAGCCATATGATTAGAACTTTCAAGTACCAAGTCTGTAAGAAGAATGTGAGAATAGTCCATCACATAATAGAAACATGGAAAGAGAGAAAATAAGTCTATTTGTAGCATTATTCTCATTTTACTTAATATAGTGCCCTGGCATTTGGAGTCTCTAATTTAATGCATGATATACTTTTTGCTCCTGTAGTAAATGTGTCATTCCTAGCAAAGTTTTCTCCCTCCTTTCAAATACGCCATTACTTGGTAGTTGGTATTCCAAGTGTTTTAAGTATGTAAGCTGTTCTTTTCTCTCATTATACAAGAAAATGTGATTTCCGGACAAGATGTACAAGGACTACTTCAAGGTATCTAATAAAGAACCCATGTCTATCCTTAGTGGTTATTTGTCTACGCTGATTAAAAAAGGACAGCCCGGTGCATGAAGCTCCTGCTTGTGCGGGGTCCGGGGAAGGGTTGGACCACTTGAGGTTATTTGTCTATGCTGATTAAAAGTAAAAAAAACGAGATAGTGTTTCTAGGTTTACTTTTGCTTTGTTCATGGTTGAACCAAAGTTCAACAATTGGAAGTGAGGCTAATGTGCAATCTTACTTGATCTCTATCATGGAAGAAAGGAAGGGGCTGTCCTATTGAATAAGGAGGCCGAATTTTCTAGGAACATTATGTTTCTGCTCTGGATAGTTCTGAAGATTCCTGCAATTACGGAGTACATAAAAGACTTTCTCATTTTACTGATTTTCTCTTTAAACTTTATGTGCATGTTTTCATTTTCTGATGGAGTGATGGTGAGCTAACTTGGTTGCTCAGGTTTAAGTTTTCTCTATTTCAGATGATTTGTCGTTGCTAGCAGCTGGCGTGTTGGTGACAGTTATGTGGTTCATACTGATTCTGTTGGGTGTGGAGCCCCACGTTTGATGTTTATGAACCTTTTGAATGTAAACTTGGCCGTACCAAACTAAACAACATATGAACCTTTTGAATGTAAACTTGGCCATAGCAAATTAGAATTATAATCTCCTTATTATATTATCTGTCTCACACAGTTCATGGATGGCAACTAAAATGACCGTATCTCTATAAACTTCACTGTCAAAGTAGGCAAAGCATTGACCACTTCATGCCATCTCTCTACTTTACATCTATCATCTTATATCAGAATTTTGGCTCCTTCATTAGTTGTGCTTGCTTGACATATCTTAGTATCTCTAAATTGGACACATATAATTGCTATTTCTGTTGGGAGATTGCATTAGAGACAACATGCATTTTTTTTGCTTTGATCACGTTTCTTACAAATAGTAAGATTTTGAGAAATTAGAAGACTTAAGGGGGGCAGATGGAATAAGTGAAACAATAGAGTACAGTTTTACAAAAAATGTTTCTTATTGATGATCTATTGATGTTTTCTTCTCTGTTCTTTAATTCAGAGTAGAACAGCTCATGTAACAAGGTCATCTAAATTGATGCGGCATTCTGCTGTCTAGCCAGATCGGCATGCTTTTGATGACCTATTCATGTTTTTTCCAGTTCTATATTGGCCTCCTAAGTCAAAAAAGCAAAAGAGATGTCTTTATAATTCTCTTTTATTTCTTTGCATTCTGTGTATTTCCTTTTATTACTTTTTATTTCTATTGCTTGACATAAATCTATTTGTTCAGGTGTCTGGTACTGTCCGCATGCTTTTGATGACCTATTCATGCTTTTTTTTAGTTCTACATTGACCTCCTATAAGTCAATAAAGCAAACGAGCTCCGTATTTTCTTTTTATTTCTTTGTTTGCATTCCTTGTATTTTTATTTATTAATTTTTATTCTGATTGCCTGACATATATCTATTTGTGCAGGTTACTGATTAGTTGCGAGTTGTGTGCCACCATGTTAAAATATCTATTATGTTAAAATTTGTGAGCTTTGTTACTTATTAATTGATCATTATATACAGTAATTCTGGCTTAACTATATAAGACAAAATATTAGTTGTCCATATGTATTCTGAGAACTGTTATTCACCAGATGTTTTTGAGATACTATTTTGTTGTTAAAGCATATTAAAATAAAGCTTTCTACAATTTGCAACCATAAATCAACCCTCTGTACAACCGGTCTGGCAAAGCGCATATATTACATTTGCATTGAGCTAAATGTGCTTCGGCTGATAGCAACACATCCATATACACCTGAAAAATTGCTTAAACAGTGACATAATCCTTCAATGCACTATAGATGCTTAATCCACCACCTTGACCACACAATTTCTAACTGATTGTAGGCGGGCGCGGCGAAGCGCGCCGGCCCGTCTAGTACAATTTATGTTGAAGTTTCACAAATTACAATAACATACTTCCTTTGTTTTCATTCACCTCGCGTTTCGGGTTTAGTCAAAGTTAAACTTTATCAAGTTTGACAAAAATAAAGAAATAACTATCAACTTTCAAAAACAAATGCAAATACTTTATAAAGATTCAAATATCATATATTTTACATTGTATGTCTTAATAGTTTTTTCTAAATTTGGTCAAACTTCATAAAATTTAACTTTGACTAAACCCACAACGCAAGGTAATAAATAAAAACAGAGGGAGTACTTGTATCTTTTACCACATGCAGGCATCTTTTTTTTGTGGTGTTGTGATTGCTAAGATTGAAAATCAAGATCAGATGTAAGTAAATTTTCGTAAAATAATATGAATGTACAAGCGGACCTTCCAAAGACGAAAAAGACCAGTAACTTAACCATAGGTTTATCATTGTGTGACTTTTAAAGGGTTACATATAGTCATGTTTAAATTTGAAAGTTTACATGCACATACTTGTATCCATTATATACGGGCATGATTGTTTCGTAATTTTTACAATAACAAAGTGATGTATTTTTTTAAGATAAAAGGCATTCATGCCTGACTTTAAATTAATAAAGCCACCAAGAGTTCACAGCATACAGTTTAGTACAAACACCATTACAAAGGCGAAATTCACAAGGCAACATTTGCCTTGCGCGCCACACATAGAAAGCTAGAAGTTTAACAAGTTTAATCAGGCAGCTAAAGGTTGTCCTTGTTGAGCGATAACCCTTGTTTGACGATACAAAGAGCGCAGAGCTCCAACCATGACGTCCAGCTTGTCAACGTGCTTCTTCTTTGAGAGTGGCCTCCACAGCCGTAGAAACATTGCAGTTTTGAAGAAGCAATCAGCAGGTTGCTCTGGGAAAGATTTTTCAATGGAAAGCTTGTTACGAATGAGCCAAAGGGCCCAACTTTGCGCTGCAAACAAAACCCAGAAAGATTGTCGCAAAATAGGGGTAAGCTGGTTCAGAATTAAAAGGAATTCTGGAAGATTTTTGGGGTTCCACTGAACTCCAAATGCTTCTCTGATTCCACTCCACATAATGCATGCCAAAACACACGAAAAGAAGATGTGATTGATTGATTCCACTTGGCCACATAAGGCGTACTTCCCATCTGAATTACCATGACGATGTTGGAGTTGCTCATTAGCTGGCATCTTCCCTTTAGCCATCTGCCAAAGGAAGATTTTGATTTTTAAAGGAAGATTCGCTTTCCAGATCAACTTCTCCTGCGGGAGGCTGGGGCCTTGATTGATTTTACGGTAAAGAGAGGAAACAGAAAACTTTCCCCCTGGCTCAAGGGCCCACTTGACCTGATCAGCATCGGTAGAAAGTTGCACCTGAAGGAGATCCTGCACTAGGAGCTCCCAGGCTTCCAATTCTTCCGGCCCAAAGGAACGTCTGAATTGAAGAGTGGCTGGGGAAACTGGGAGAGCTTGGGCTACTAGGATTGTTTTGGAACTACATATGTCAAAGAGTCTCGGGAATCTGATAGCCAGGGGCCCTCCCCTTGCCACCAGTCAGTCCAGAAAAGAACCCTCTCCCTATAACCTAGATGATACTTTGCTCCCAACTTAAAAAGATGCTTGATTTTGTTTATACTATGCCAGAATTGCGAGTCACCCTGGTTGTTGCAAACAAAGATATTGTCCACATTCAAATATTTGGCCCGCAGCAGCTTGTACCAGAGGTTTTCTCGCTCAGTAGGGTCAAAAATTCTCCAAATCCATTTAACCATCAAGGTTGCATTGAAATAGCGGGTGTTGATGATTCCAAGCCCTCCCTGGTCTTTTGGTCGGCACACCTCCGGCCAATTTACCCAATGATAGCTGCGTTTATCCAAGACACCTTCCCAGAAGAACCTTGCTAAGTGCTTGTCAAAGGACGCGTGAGTGCCATCTGCTAGAAGGAAGAGTCCCATCGCATACATTGTTAGGTTGGATAAAGAAGAGTTTATGAGTGTCAATCTAGCAGCTGAGGACATGAAACGGCCCTGCCACGGGTCGACTCGATGTCCCACTTTGCCTACCAGGCCTTCCCACTCGGCCATGGTGAGCGGTCTATCAGCCATAGGGAAACCTAGATAAGTGAAAGGAAAGGCTCCTTGTTTGCAATTTAGGGCATTCGCCACTCTGGCTTGCTCTTCCTGGGAAGCTCCCATTACAATTACCTCACTCTTGAGGAAATTTATTTTAAGACCAGACAAAATTTCAAAGGCTATCAAAAGGAATTTCAAATTGGCTAAGGAGTTGTATTCCAGTTCCAGAAGAAGGATAGTATCGTCTGCGTACTGCAGGTGAGTCACTCCTCCCTGAATCAAGTGAGAAACCACCCCTTTAATGTGCCCAGCTCTGCTAGCCGCATCAATCATGGAAGACAACGCGTCGGCCATGAAATTAAAAAGCAGGGGAGAGATGGGGTCTCCCTGGCGAACCCCTCTCTTATTGCAAAAGAAAGGGCCAATCTCCCCATTAATTGCAATCGCAGTTTGGCCACCTGTTAGTAATTGCATCAGCCTATGAACATTGCCTCCCTAGAAACCCTTCCGAGAGAGAACTGTTCTCTGAAAAGCCCAACTCACTCTATCGTAGGCCTTTTCAAAATCAAGTTTCAGAATTACTGCTCGCTGACCGCTGAATTTTATTTCATCAAGGATCTCATGCAGAGCCAGAGCGCCATCGTGGATAAGCCTCCCTTTGATGAAAGCAGTTTGCGTTGGCGATATCACCCGATGCGCTATCGGGGATAACCTAATGGCAAAGGATTTAGAGTTGAATTTAAAGATTATATTGATCAACGCAATCGGGCGGAACAACTTGATGGAGTCTGCACCAGGAACCTTGGGCAAAAGAGAAAGAACACCAAAGTTCAGCCTAGAAATGTCCAGTCTACCCAACGCAAAATCATTGAGAATTCGCAAAATAAGAGGTTTTAACATTGGCCAAAAAGCCTTGAAAAAGGCCACTGGGAAACCATCTGGCCCAGGGGCTGTATCAAGCTTGGTTTGAGCTAGAACCTCGTCGACCTCCTGAGGGGAAAAAGTTAGGGCAAAGGCAACATTCTCAGCATTCGAAACCCGAAAGCGATCATCCCACAGATTGCTAACAAGAGAAAGGAGTTGCGGGTCTTCCGTACCCATCAACTCATGGTAGAAGGCGTACACATGGGTTGGAATGGCCCGCTTATCAGTGATTGGACCAGAAGGGGTAGTTAGGGCAGTGCTGGCACATTTTCTCCTTCTCACATTCGCAATCGCATGAAAATATGTCGTGTTAGCATCTCCTTCCACCGTCCATTTTATGCGGCTACGCTGCCTCCAGTAGTCCTCTTCCTTCTGATAGATGTTGACTAGGGTTTCCTTTAGGTGATAACGATGCAACCACCCTTCATCATTCAGTCCTACTCCATCCGCAACGACATCCAGCTCTTGGATCTGTTGTAGGAGTGAGTCTTTCTCAAGTCTTGAGTCTCTACGCAGATTAGCTCCCCAGCCCTTGAGGCAATAGCGACATAAGAGACCAATTTGATGATGCCAGAAGCCAATGGCATCGAAAAAAATTCCTTGAACCAGATCGCAAGACCCCCACTTGGCCAGGATCATGTCTGGAAACCCTGGAAGCGCCAACCACGAGTTCTCAAAGAAGAATCTGCTCGCCCTCGGAGCTAAGTTTGCCCCAGTGGTGAAGACAAGGGGAGTGTGGTCCGAACCAATGCTAGATTCTGCAACCAGGGACAATAAGGGAAAAGAGGCTTCCCACTCGGGAGAAATCAACACCCTGTCTAGCACACTGCGGATAGGATTCAGTTGTTTATTTGTCCACGTAAAACGAGCCCCAGAATGAACTACCTCTCTAAGCTGCAAGCGAGCAATGCAGTCGTTGAACAAGTTAACCCTTGTCCAATCAATGTTTCTGTTATTTTTATTGACTCTACCCCTGATCAAATTGAAATCTCCAGCCACCAGCACTGGATAGGCTGCTCGAGAGACCACTTCCTCCAGCTCTTGGAGAAACAGAGGCGAGCGACTATGATCAGCAGGGCCATAGATCCCCACAAACTCGAAGAAAAAACAAGAAGCTTTTAGCACAATTTGGGTAGAAATAAGGAACTCCCCTTTATGAACCACCCCTACTTCGAAACAGGTGTCTCTGAAACCAACCAGAAGGCCGCCTGAATGGCCAGAAGCTGGAAGCCAAGTCCAGAAAAATTTATCCCCTACTTCTAGACTCTCCAGCTCATGGAGAGAGAAGTCCTGTCTAATAGTTTCCTGGAGAAACAGGATATCCACTCGCGAATTCCTAAGGAAGTCCCTAAGCTGGTTTTGGCGGCCTCTGCGCCCAAAACCTTGAATATTCCAGATGAGCGCTCTCATTTGGAAACTAGGGGAGAAGCCTGTGCTTAGCGAGCTGGAGTTTTCCGCAAAAGCCCGGGAGCCAGAGTTGATGAAGAGATCACAGGTTTTTTTTGCAGCACGCTTCGTTTTAGGGATAACATGGGCTGGTTGTTCGTCACTACGAACTGGGCAAGCACCAGGCATGGAAGTCTCTTCCACAGCCGCACTGACTGAGATCGTAGCAACCCTAGTGGCCTCTGTCGCTCGGATGCTTTCCTCTTCTGCACGCTTAGCTAGCAACGCTTGCGCTTGGGCAAGTGAGTCTTGTGCAAGTTGTTTAGCTCTAACCAGCGAAATTAAATCCCTAGCGATACCCACCCCCGGTAACAAAGCAATCCCAGAGTCTGCAGCAACGGCAAGATGATGCTCATCCGGAAGAGAGGAAAGAAGCACAAAATCAGCAGATGGAGCTTGATGCGGGCAGGATGACCACCCAATTGGGAAACCCAAGAGGAAGGTATTATGAGCACAGTAGCAAGTTTTCCCTCAGTAAGAAACCGAGGTTTGTCAATCCAGTAGGAAAAAGCCAAACTTAAGAAGGTGATGCTTGCTAGCTTCGTGACACTCCACCAAGGGTGCCGTTTACGATTCTTGTCGGTGCGTCTTCAACTAGTAGCAATGCGGAACCTGCACACAACACAACCAAGTACTTTGCTCCCAACTTACGATGAGGTTGTCAATCTCACCGGTTTGCTATAAACAAAGGTATGAGCGTATCGAGTGGAAAACAGTAGTAGTATGCGAGAAAGTAAACAATGCGAGTAATAGTAAAACGGTGTAACAATATAAAGGAAATTGGACCGGGGTCCACAGTTCACTAGTGGTGTCTCTCCATAAAATTAATAACAACATGCTAGGTAAACAAATTACAGTTGGGCAATTGATAGAATAAAGATAACGTGCATATGTCACGAGGATCACAATGAGATTTACTCTGGGCATTACAACAAAATACATATATCGCCATCCAACTGCATCTATGACTAATAATCCACTCGCGGGGAATCATCCGAGGACCCTGAAAGTATTAAGTTGCGAACAACAGATAACTACATTAAGCTAAGTGTGTAATGTAAACAAAACGAATGTCCTTGGACACAAGAATGTTGTTTTCTCCCAAGTGGCAACATCACATCTACAACCTTAGAGGTTTCTGTCACTCCCCCAGATTAAATAGAGGCATGAACCCAACTATCGAGCATAAATACCCCATCTTGGAGTCACTAGTATCTACTTGGCCAAGATGGCTACTAACAACGGAGAGCATGCAATATCATAAACAACATAGAGATAACATAATATAATATTTAGCACATCAACTTAACATAACACCAATATTCATCGGATCCCAACAAAGACAACATGTAGAATTACACAAAGATAATCTCGATCATATAAGGCAGCTCACGAGATCTAAACATGAAGCACATGGTGGAGAAGACAACTGATATGTCTCAAACGTATCTATAATTTTTGATGCTCCATGCTTGGTTTTACACCATTTGCTTAGTGTTGCGTTACACTTCATGGCGTTTTTATGCATTTTCCAGAACTAACCTATTAACAAGATGCCACAGTGCCACTTCCCTGTTTTCTGCTGTTTTTGTATTTCAGAAAATTTACACAGGAAATATTTTTGGAATTGGACGAAACAAAAGCCAAACATTCAGATATTTAACAAAGCTTCCAGAGGACCGAAGAGGAGATAGAGAGGGGCCACGAGCCGGCCACACAACAGGGCGGCACGGCCCAGGCCCTGGCCGCACCCCCTATGTGTGAGGCTGCCTCGGTCCACCTCTGACACCGCCCCTTCGCCTATAAAGACCCCCCGACGGGAAAAACCTAAGGACCCGATCAATTTTCTAGAAACACATCGTAATCCGCCACTGTCGTCGACCCGAGATCGGGAGGGTCTAGAAGCTCTTCCCGGCACCCTGCCGGAGAGGGGAATCGCCACCGGAGGTCTTCTTCATCGCCATGCTTGCCTCCGGCGCGATGAGTGAGTAGTCTACCTTGGACTATGGGTCCATAGCAGTAACTAGATGGTTGTCTTCTCCACCATGTGCTTCATGTTTAGATCTCGTGAGCTGCCTTACATGATCGAGACTACCTTTATGTAATTCTACATGTTGTGTTTGTTGGGATCCGATGAATATTGGTGTTATGATTGAGTTGATGTGCTGAATATTATCTTATGTTATCTCTATGTTGTTTATGATCTTGCATGCTCTCCGTTGTTAGTAGCTATCTTGGCCAAGTAGATACTAGTGAATCCAAGAGGGGGTATTTATGCTCGATAGTTGGGTTCATGCCTCTATTTAATCTGGGGGAGTGATAGAAACCTCTAAGGTTGTAGATGTGCTGTTACCACTAGGAACAAAACAACATTCTTATGTCCAAGGGCATATGCTTTGTTTACATTACACACTTTGCTTAATGCAGTTATCTGTTGTTCGCAACTTAATATTCAGGGGGTCCTCGAATGATTCCCCGTGGGTGGATTATTAGTCATAGATGCAGTTGGATGGCGATCTATGTATTTTGTTGTAATGCCCAGAGTAAATTTCATAGTGATCCTCTTGACATATGCACGTTATCTTTATTCTATCAATTACCAAACTGTAATTTGTTTATCCAGCATGTCGTTATTTATCTTATGAAGAGACACCACTAGTGAACTGTGGACCCTGGTCCAATTTCCTTTACATTGCTATCACTTGTTTACTTTACTCGCACTGTTTCTTTTCTAGCATACTACTACTATTTTCCACTCGATACGCTCATTCCTTTGTTTACAGCAAACCGGTGAGATTGACAACCTCATTGTAAGTTAGGAGCAAAGTTCTTGGTTGTGTTGTGTACAGGTTCCACGTTGCTACTAGTTGAAGACGTGCTAACAAGTATATCGTTAACGGCGCCCTTGTTGGAGTGTCACTAGGCTAGCAAGCATCACCTTCTTGAGTTTGGCTTTTTCTACTGGATTGACATACCTTGGTTTCGTAACTGAGGGAAAACTTGCGGCTATATTCTTCACGCCTTCTCTTGGGGTTCCCAACTGGCCGATCATTTATATCATCAACTACATGCCAACAGTTTTCTGGCACCATTCAACACCGCGCCATCAACAAGTTTTCTGGCGCCGTTGCCGGGGAAAAAGAAGACTTCTGCAAGGGGGGTTTCGCACGCACATCCTTTACTTTGTTTTAAGTTTTGCTTTACTTTATTTTTGCTTGCATCATTTTATCAAAAACACAAAAAAATTAGTGTCCTTTATAGTTATTACTTTATTGCTTTTAGTTCATTATGTTGTTCCCTAAGTACGTTTTGGAGGACCTCTCAGTAGGTAGTGGTTCTATTATTGGGAAAAGTAAAATTGAGGAGTTCTTCAATCATACTAGTATGCATAAAGATGTTGAGGAAAAGTCTTTGGCTGAGCTTGCTCCTAGTTATGAAGTTGCTTTTGCTTATTTAGTTCACATGTTGGAAGCTAGGTTTGCTCGCCTTAATCCTTTTATGCAACACATGTTTCTTAAGCTTCATGATATTGAAGAGCCCGAAAAGAAAGCTTTTATCTTGGAAACTTTGCGTATAGAATTTAGAGATGTTGCCATTGAAGCTAGGAAAGTTCTTAAGCGTTTTCATAAGATTGGCTCGCATATAAAGGTTGTTAGTACAAACAATGAAGAAACCCAAATACAATACCTAGCAAACTCTTGGGATTGCATGAACTTTTGAAAATAATTTTGATTGGATCTGTCCCAAAAATCTTTTTAGTGAATTGAGTGAACCAAAGCGTGATCACAAGGGATCTTCAAAAACTTATGTGGATGAAATACAATGCCTTATTGAAAAGACTTCTGCAGTTGATCTTAATACTTCTTTCGAAAATACTTGATTCGCACTTTCTGCGCCTAGCTCAAAGGCGTTAAAGAAAAGCACTTTTGGGAGATAACCCAATGTTTTACTTTCAGTTCATTTTATTTTATTTGAGTCTTGGAAGTTATTACTACTGTAATAACCTCTCTTTATCCTTTTTATTTCATTTTTGTGCCAAGAGAAGCCTCTAATTTGAGTGAGGTAAGATTTGGGGATGTTGCTGTCCTGAAACAGATATTGGTGCTGCACCGTAAAAATTCGTGAAAATTCTCAGGATATCTTTTGGACCTGCGATTTCTTGTGCATATGCCCCAGGTTATATCCAAACTTTCATTAGTTTTACACTTTTTTATTTGAGTAACAGAAAACCCTCTAAAAAATCGACCTTTATCAGCTGTTCTGTTTTGACAGATTTCTGCCATTATTTGTGTTTGCCGCTCGATCGCTTTCTTTTTGAGTTCTTTTGATCACGGAACTTTTGGAGAAGTTGCTACAGTAGTATATGCTTTATATGTGGTGGTTTTGAGTTGAAATCTGAAGCAAAAAGGGGTTGATTCATTATTATGCTTACACTAATGTTGCTAATAGAATTATGTTTAGTTTTATATGAAGGAAGTTTTCAAGTGTAGGGATTGGAGAATAATGAGATGAGTTGAAGAATGGACAAAAGCTCAAGTTTGGGGATGCCCACGCACCCCAAGAAATATCCAAGAGGTACAAGCGTCAAAGCTTGGGGATGCCCCCGAGGCACCCCATCTTCATCGGCGAAAATCAGGCCACCTTTCAACACACTATATTTTTATTGCTTCATGCACTATGCATTTTTCTTGGAGCGTCAGTTGTTTTAGTTTTCAGTTTAGTTTAGTTTTGTTTGCCGCAATAAATGGTTGGACCCTACCAAATTTCTTTTGGAGAAGTTTCCTTGCTTTTCATTTGCCAAGAACACTCCGTTTTTCACTCTTATCGTTCAATGAGTGTTCTCTTTTTCTGCTACCGCATTTAGCTTTCGATTTTCGCCTTGATTTGTGTTCATATATTATTATATCTTTGCATCAAGGTGTATTTTGACCTCTGGTCCATGTTGGTTTTCAACAAAAGAGTTGTTTTAAAAAGGTTCGAATGGTGTTGGAAAAGAGAAAAAGTTTCATGCAAAAAAGTGGTACAAAAAGGAGCTTGTGTAGACTGCGGCCTAGGCTTTTGAATGTCGTGCTTGATGTCGTTTTGATAGTATGCTTAGTGGTTTTGCTGTAGCATGACTTGTCTCAAATGACTGAGATTGCTTAATGAGCCTTTGAAAAAATCATGCGTTGTTTTTATTATTTGGAAGCATTATTTTGGTTTTCTCCTTGATGCTTTATTTGGGTTGACTTGGTGCATGCTCACACATGTTTGACTCATACAAAGTCGCTATTGCCTCTATGATCATTTAGTTTTTGACTTTTGATGCCATCTTATGCTTCTTTTAATGTTGCTTTTTCGCTTTGCATGATTATGGCCGTTATTGCTCTCTTAGTTGGTCACTCCCAGTCTATTGCTAGCCCTCGTTTTGTACTGAGTATGAGCTCTACTCGTGCATCCAACTCCTAAAAACCAAGTTTGCCATTATGTCCACCATACATACCTATTAGCAATTTGCTATTCTAAAGTACATTTGACTTGCTTTTATCTATCCTTCAAATTAAACTCTTTTTGGTGTTATGCGAAAATTGGTCAGTAAAGCTCTCACGAACCTGATGGCACACTTTACTTTTCTCGTTCTTAAAAATTTGACATTGTGGCTCTCTTATGTTGAGTTGTTATGCTTGCAAGTTGTAAGTTGGAAATTAGCCCAGCCATGCTATCTTGGGGCAAGCTTTCAACATTGCACTTCTTATTTGAGTTGATATCGTGATCTTTTGTTTATGGATACTCGCGATGTGAAATAAGTTGGGAATCTTGCGGGATCATGGAGTTTGTATATGTGTTAGAGAAACGCCTGGGCCGCTAATCTAAGCCATGCATAATTCATGGTGGAAATTTACAGCATGCCCATAGTGGACATTCGACGACGCAGCTCAAAATAAAAAGCTATACCAATGGTAAATAAAAGAGATGCTGAGGTGTTCATTGTCTGTTTGTCCTGTCATTTTGATGTGGGCTTGTTCCACGTCATCAGGCACGGAGGTACCCCATTGGCGGTTCTCGATGATACACATATATTTACAATGACAAGAGCTTGCTTGGGACTCTAAGTCGAGTAGCATGAGGTTTGGGTATTCGTATTTCACGGGACATGAGGTTTTCAACTTATGATTTGTCAAGCATATGCTTCATAATTGTACTCGCATTAACTTTAACCATTCAAGATGCCTATGATGGGGGCAATAAGAGCTCAAAACTAGTAAGTACCATAATTTTTGAAGGTTTATAAAACTTGCAATCACTGCTTCCCTCTGCGAAGGGCCTTTCTTTTACTTTTATGTTGAGTCACCACCTTCTATCTTTATGCACCATCTAAGAGAGCATAGTTGTCATTCTGAGTATAATGTGCATTGTCCCAAAGTTTTCATTGATTGATTCATGATGTTGGTTTCACTTGTTTTTAAATTATTTGTATCTAGTCGCCCTCTTAAACTTGAAGGTGTCCTATGCATTTATGTTTTGCTCTCTCATGAAGGACAAGCTGAAAACCATTTGCTATGTTTTTCCTTATGATTTGAACACACGTTTGACTTTCATTGTTTCATTTTCATGATCTTTTGTTTGTGTTCTTCTTCATGTTATAACATGGTTACTAAGTTGTTCTATCAAGATTATATCTTTCATGCCCATGTTTTAAGTTCTTTTGATCCCAGCACACAATGCTTACATAGATGATCAAGATTGTATTGGTGCATGTCACCTCAAAAATTATTCTTTTGTTATCACTTACCTACTCGAGGACGAGCAGGAGTTAAGCTTGGGGACGCTGATACATCTCAAACGTATCTATAATTTTTTATGCTCCATGCTTGTTTTTACACCATTTGCTTAGTGTTTCGTTACTCTTCGTGGCGTTTTTATGCATTTTCCAGAACTAACCTATTAACAAGATGCCATAGTGCCAGTTCCCTGTTTTCTGCTGTTTTTGTGTTTCAGAAAAGTTACACAGGAAATATTCTCGGAATTGGACGAGACAAAAGCCAAACATCCAGATATTTAACAAAGCTTCCAGAGGACCGAAGAGGAGACGGAGAGGGGCCACGAGCCGGCCACACAACAGGGCGGCGCGGCCCAAGCCCTGGCCGCGCCCCCTATGTGTGAGGCCGCCTCGGTCCACCTCTGACGCCGCCCCTTCGCCTATAAAGACCCCTCGACGGAAAAAACCTAAGGACCCGATCAATTTTCTAGAAACACATCGCGATCCGCCGCCGTCATCGACCCGAGATCGGGAGGGTCCAGAAGCTCTTCCCGGCACCCTGCCGGAGAGGGGAATCGCCACCGGCGGTCTTCTTCATCGCCATGCTTACCTCCGGCGCGATGAGTGAGAAGTCTACCTTGGACTATGGGTCCATAGCAGTAGCTAGAGCTTCAAGGATGAACAATGGTTGGTGAAGTTCTAACCCTACCCCAGCTAAGAGAAGGGGTATTTATAGGTAGGTGGGAATCTGGCCGTTGAAGGGAGCACACAGCAGCAATCCCGGCGATAAATCCGGTGGCGCCGGCCTCTGGGCCGGACGCCCCGGCGGTAGGTCCGGCGGGACCAGAATTCTCGCCGGGTATCCGGCGGCCCGCCGGGAGAATCCGGCGCCCCACTGCTACTCGTGTGATGGCGCCAGAAAAGACTGTGGCGTTTAGTTGACGTGGGAGCAGTATGTCCTTGTGCGTGGTGATGACCAGCCCGTTGGGAACCCAAAGAGGAAGGTATGATGAGTGTAGCAGCAAGTTTTTCCTCAGTTAAGAAACCAAGGTATATCGAACAGGAGAAGGGAGACGGTGACGACTGAAGGTGTTTGTGGAACCTGCACACACACAAACAAATACTTTGTCCCCAACTTGCGATGAGGTTGTCAATCTCACCGGTTTGCTTGAAACAAAGGTTATGAGTGTATCGAGTGGAAAACAGTAGTAAAATGCTAGTAAAGTAAACAGTGCGGGAAAAGTAAACAGGTGATTGCAATATGATTAAAATAGGACCGGGGTCCACAGTTCACTAGTGGTGTCTCTCCATAGATAAAATAATATGCTGGGTAAACAAATTACAGTTGGGCAATTGATAGAATAAAGATAACGTGATATGTCAAGAAGATCACTATGAGATTCACTCTGGGCATTACAACAAAATACATAGACCGCCATCCAACTGCATCTATGACTAATAATCCACCCCCGGGGATATCATCCGAACACCCCAAAAGTATTAAGTTGCGAACAACAGATAATTGCATTAAGCAAAGTGTGTAATGTAAACAAAGCATATGCCCTTGAGCATATGAATGTTGTTTTCTCCCTAGTAGCAACAGCACATCTACCACCTTAGAGGTTTCTGTCACTCCCCCAGGTGAAATAGAGGCATGAACCCACTATCGAGCATAAATACCCCCTCTTGGAGTCACTAGCAACTACTCGGCCAAGATAGCTACTAACAACGGAGAGCATGCAAGATCATAAACAACATAGAGATAACAAAAGATATAATTCAGTACAGCAACTTAATCATAAACACCAATATTCATCGGATCCCAACAAACCAACATCATACAATTACATAACGGTGATCTCAATCATGTAGGGCAGCTCATGAGATCTAAACATGAAGCACATGGTGGAGAAGACAACCATCTAGCTACTGCTATGGACCCATAGTCCAAGGTAGACTACTCACTCATCGCTCCGGAGGTAAGCATGGCGATGAAGAAGACCTCCGGTGGCGATTCCCCTCTCCGGCAGGGTGCCGGGAAGAGCTTCTGGACCCTCCCGATCTTCGGGTCGACGGCGGCGGCGGATCGCGATGTATTCTGGAAAACTGATCGGGCCTTAGGTTTTTCTCGTCAGGGGGTACTTATAGGCGAAAGGGGACTGTCAGAGGGGGTCCCACGCCCCCTCACACGGGGCCGGCGCGGCCAGGGGCCTGGCCGCGCCACCCCTGTGTGTGGGGCCCACGTGGCCCCTCTCCTTCTCTCCTTCGGATGTTTGGGAGCTCCCCGGTGAAATATGACTTCAGGAACTTGTTTCGTCCAATTCCGAGAATATTTCCTGTGTATCACTTCTGAAACACAAAAACAGCAGAAAACAGGAAACTGGCACTGTGGCACTTCGTTAATAGGTTAGTTCCGGAAAATGTATAAAAATGTCACTAAGTGTAACGAAACAATAGGCAAATGGTGTAAAACAAAGCATGGAGCATCAAAAATTATAGATACGTTTGAGACGTATCAAGCATCCCCAAGCTTAACTCCTGCTCGTCCTCGAGTAGGTAAGTGATAACAAAAGAATAATTTTTGAGGTGACATGCACCTACACAATCTTGATCATATATGTAAGCATTGATGAGCTGGGATCAATAGAACTTAAAACATGGGCATGAAAGATATAATCATGACAATAAGAACTTAGCAACCATGTTGTAAACATGCAAATGAACACAAACAAAAGATCATGATAATGAAACAATGAAAGTCAAACGTGTGTTCAAATCATAAGGAAAAACATACAAGTGGTTTTCAGCTTGTCCTTCAAAGAGAGCAAAACATAAATGCATAGGACACCTCAAAGTTTAAGAGGGCGACTAGATACAAATAATTTAAGAACAAGTGAAACCAACAATATGAGTCAATCAATGAACCTTGGGACAATGCATATCACACTAAGAATGACAACTATGCTCTCTTAATGGTGCATAAAGAAAGAAGGTGGTGACTCAACATAAAAGTAAAAGAAAGGCCCTTCGCAGAGGGAAGCAGTGATTTAAACATGTGCTAGAGCTTTTCATTTGTAAAACAGAGATAAAACTTGATTTTGAGAGGTGGTTGTCTTTGTCAACGACTGGCAATGGGGTTCTTACTATCTTCCATACAAAAATAAAGCAAGTTTTTGAGAGAGAGATTGGCACTTTGGTGCTCTTTTTACAAAACTTGGCACTCCTCCCCACCTTTTCCTTTCACATACCATGGCTAACCGATTCCATCGGGTGCCCACCAACATTCACATTCTTTGGAGGAGTGCCTTTTTTATTTTTTTTCTTTTTTTTTCTTTTTGGAATAAACAATATGGAAGATAGCAAATCCGACCACTACGTCCCCATGAGCTGAAAACAGTGTCACAAAACGAGAAGTATTTTGAAGGTTTTTGAAAGGTAGCACACGAAAATTTTACTTTGGAATGGCTTACAAATACCATGCATAGGAATTTATAGTGGACACAATGGAAAACTTGGCTTTTAGGAGTTGGATGCACGAGTAGAGCTCATACTCAGTACAAGGTGAGGGCTAGCAAAAGACTGGGAGCGACCGACTAAGAGAGCAGTAATGGCCATAATCATGCAAAGCGACAAAGCGACATTAAAAGAAGCATACGATGGCATCAAAAGTCAAAAACTAAATGATCATGAAGGCTAATGGCGACTTTGGAAGAGTCTAACATGTGTGAGCATGCGCCAAGTCAACCCAAATAAAGCATCAAGGAGAAAACCAAAATAATGCTTCCATACAATAAAAACAATGCATGATTTTTTCAAAGGCTCATTAAGCAATCTTAGTTATTTGAGACAAGTCATGCTACAGCAAAACCACTAAGCATACTATCAAAAAGACATCAAGCATGACATGAAAAAGCCTAAGCCGCAGTCTACACAAGCTCCTTCTTGTACCACTATTTTGCACAAAGCTTTTTCTCTTTTCCAACACCATTTGAAATTTTTATAAACAACCTCTTTTGATGAAAACCAATAAAGTTCAGAGGCAAAAATGCACCTTGATGAAAAGATATGATAATATCTGAACGCATATCAAGGCGAAATCGAAAACCAAAAGCAGTAGCAGAAAAAGTAGAATGCTCGATTTTGAATAAGAGTGAAAACTAGAGCATTCTTTGCAAATGAAACGAGTACATCTCCTCCAAAGGAAATTTGTTGGGGTCCAACCATTTATTGCAGCAAACAAACAAACTAAACAAACTAAGAAAACTAAAACAACTGACGCTCCAAGAAAAACACATAGTGCATGAAGCAATAAAAATATAGTGTTTTGAAAGGTGACCTGATTTTTGCCGATGAAGAAGGGGTGCCTCGGGGGCATCCCCAAGCTTTGACGCTTGTACTTCTTGGATATTTCTTGGGGTGATGCATGGGCATCCCCAAGCTTGAGCTTTTGTCCATTCTTCAACTCATCTCATCATTCTCCAATCCCTACACTTGAAAACTTCCTTCATACAAAACTAAACACAATTCTATTAGCAACATTAGTGCAAGCATAAAATATATTCAACCTCTTTTAGCTTCAGGTTTCAACCCAAAACCACCACATATAAAGTATATACTACTGTAGCAACTTCCACAAGAGTTCCATGATCAAAAAGAACTCAAAAGAAAGCGATAAAGTGGCAAAAACAAATATTGGCAGAAATCTGTCAAAACTGGACAGCTGATAATGGACGAACTTTTGAGGGATTTTCTGTTGCTCAAATCAAAAAGTGTTCAACTAAGAAAAGTTTGGATATAACCTGGGGCATATGCACAAGAAATCTCAGGTCCAAAAGATATACAGAGAATTTTCACGAATTTTTACGGTGCAGCACCGAAAACAGTTTCAGGACAGCAATAACCCCAAATCTTTACCTCACTCAAATTAGAGGCTTCTCTTGGCACAAAAACGAAATAAACAAGATAAGGAGCGGTCATTACAGTAGTAATGACTTCCAAGACTCAAATAAAAGAAAAAGTACTGAAAAGTAAACAATGGGTTATCTCCCAAGAGTGCTTTTCTTTAACGCCTTTGAGCTAGGCGCAGAAAATTGCGAATCAAGTAATATCAAAAGATGAAGCATCAAGATCATAATTTGCTCTAAGAATAGAGTCAAAAAGTAATTTCTTTCTTTTCCTAGGGAAGTGTTCCATACCTTTCTTTAATGGGAATTGATACTTGATAGTGCCTTCCCTCATATCAATGATAGCACCTACAGTTCGAAGAAAGGGTCTTCCCAAAATAATAGGACATGAATCATGGCATTCAACGTCCATAACAAGAAAATCAACGGGAACAAGGTTATTGTTAACCACAATAAGAACATCATTAATCCTTCCCAAAGGTTTCTTCTTAGCCACATCAGCAATAGGAACATCAAAATAACATTTTTCAAGCGGTGGTAAATCAAGCATGTCATAAATCTTTCTAGGCATGATAGAAATACTAGCACATAGATCACATAAAGCATGGCAATCATAACCATTAACATGCATATCAATGATGGGTTCCCAACCATCTTCTAACTTCTTGGGAACAGAGGCTTTTTGCTTCAACTTTTCATCCCTAATCTTTATAAGAGCATTGGTAATATGCTTAGTAAAAGCAATATTTAAAGAACTAGCATTGGGAGTCAAAGCAAGCTTTTGCAAGAACAAAATAACTTCAGATATATTGTAGCCATCAACATCAAAATCATTAAAGGAAATAGAGCTATCATCTCCCACACTCCGAAAAATTTCAGCACTCTTTTGAGAAAAAGTTTTGGCAGTTTTAGGCTTTTTAACACAAGGAGTGGGAGTTTTCTCTACACCAATCAAAGTAAGAGGATTGCTATCAGTAGGAGCAACATCATTAGAGGTAGTAATAGTACATACCTTCATCTCTCTAGCCATCTCATCTTCTCTTTCCCACCTAGCATGCAATTCCGCTAACAATCTAATATTTTTATCAATTCCAACTTGGGTAGCATTAGCGGCAGCAACAATATTGCTCACATTCACATCATTAGGAAACACTTTTAGTTTCAGAAGTTCAACATCATGAGCAAGGCTATCAACTTTAGAAGCAAGAATATCAATTTTGCCTAACTTTTCCTCAACAGACTTATTAAAAGCAGTTTGTTTACCGATGAAGTCCTTGAGCATTACCTCAAGCTCGGAGGGCGCGGCCCTAGTGTTGTTGTAGGAGTTACCATAAGAGTTGCCATAACCATTACCATTGGTAGAAGGATACGGCCTATAATTGTTACTAGCAAAATTGTTCCTATAAGCATTGTTATTAAAATTGTTATTTCTAATGAAATTCACATCAACTTGCTCTTCATGAGCAACCAGAGAGGCCAAAGGAACATTATTAGGATCAACATGAGTCCTATCATTAGCAAGCATAGCCATAATTGTATCAATCTTATCACTTAAGGAAGAGGTTTTCTCAACAGAATTTACCTTCTTACCTTGTGGAGCTCTCTCGGTGTGCCATTCAGAATAATTTACCATCATGTTGTCGAGTAGCTTTGATGCGGCGCCCAAGGTAAGGGACATAAAAGTGCCTCCAGCAGCTGAATCAAGTAGGTTCCTTGAAGAAAAATTCAGTCCTGCATAAAAAGTTTGGATAATCATCCAAGTAGTCAGTCCATGAGTGGGGCAATTTTTAATCATAGATTTCATTCTTTCCCAAGCTTGAGCAACATGTTCATTATCAAACTGAGTAAACTTCATAATATTGCTACGCAATGATATAATCTTAGCAGGAGGATAATATCTACCAATAAAAGCATCCTTACACTTAGCCCATGAATCAATACTATTCTTAGTCAAAGACAGCAACCAATCTTTAGCTTTTCCTCTCAAAGAAAAAGGAAACAACTTGAGCTTAATAATATCACTATCAACATCCTTATATTTCTGCATCTCACATAGCTCAACAAAATTGTTGAGATGAGCTGCAGCATCTTCAGTACTAGCACCAGAAAATTGCTCTTTCATAACAAGGTTCAATAAAGCAGGCTTGATCTCATAAAAAGTAGTAGCAGGAACAGGTGGTGCAATAGGAGTGCAGATAAAATCACTATTGTTCGTACTAGCAAAGTCACACAACTTGGTATTTTCAGGAGTACCCATTTCAGCAAAACGAAAGTAAACAAGTAAAAACAGCTACCAAGGATTCTAATTTTTTGGGTTTTTGATAAAAAGCAATGCAGGTAAAATAAGATAAAGTAAAGCAAAACAAATAACAAAGTAAAGTATGTGTGTGCGAAGAACTCCCCTCGCAGAAGTCTTCTCTTCCTTCCCCGGCAACGGCGCCAGAAAAGAGGCTGCTACTCGTGTGATGGCGCCAGAAAAGACTGTGGCGTTTAGTTGACGTGGGAGCAGTATGTCCTTGTGCGTGGTGATGACCAGCCCGTTGGGAACCCCAAGAGGAAGGTATGATGAGTGTAGCAGCAAGTTTTCCCTCAGTTAAGAAACCAAGGTATATCGAACAGGAGAAGGGAGACGGTGACGACTGAAGGTGTTTGTGGAACGTGCACACACACAAACAAATACTTTGTCCCCAACTTGCGATGAGGTTGTCAATCTCACCGGTTTGCTTGAAACAAAGGTTATGAGTGTATCGAGTGGAAAACAGTAGTAAAATGCTAGTAAAGTAAACAGTGCGGGAAAAGTAAACAGGTGATTGCAATATGATTAAAATAGGATCGGGGTCCACAGTTCACTAGTGGTGTCTCTCCATAGATAAAATAACATGCTGGGTAAACAAATTACAGTTGGGCAATTGATAGAATAAAGATAATGTGATATGTCAAGAAGATCACTATGAGATTCACTCTGGGCATTACAACAAAATACATAGACCGCCATCCAACTGCATCTATGACTAATAATCCACCCCCGGGGATATCATCCGAACACCCCAAAAGTATTAAGTTGCGAACAACAGATAATTGCATTAAGCAAAGTGTGTAATGTAAACAAAGCATATGCCCTTGAGCATATGAATGTTGTTTTCTCCCTAGTAGCAACAGCACATCTACCACCTTAGAGGTTTCTGTCACTCCCCCAGGTGAAATAGAGGCATGAACCCACTATCGAGCATAAATACCCCCTCTTGGAGTCACTAGCAACTACTCGGCCAAGATAGCTACTAACAACGGAGAGCATGCAAGATCATAAACAACATAGAGATAACAAAAGATATAATTCAGTACAGCAACTTAATCATAAACACCAATATTCATCGGATCCCAACAAACCAACATCATACAATTACATAACGGTGATCTCAATCATGTAGGGCAGCTCATGAGATCTAAACATGAAGCACATGGTGGAGAAGACAACCATCTAGCTACTGCTATGGACCCATAGTCCAAGGTAGACTACTCACTCATCGCTCCGGAGGCAAGCATGGCGATGAAGAAGACCTCCGGTGGCGATTCCCCTCTCCGGCAGGGTGCCGAGAAGAGCTTCTGGACCCTCCCGATCTTCGGGTCGACGGCGGCGGCGGATCGCGATGTATTCTGGAAAACTGATCGGGCCTTAGGTTTTTCTCGTCAGGGGGTACTTATAGGCGAAAGGGGACTGTCAGAGGGGGTCCCACGCCCCCTCACATGGGGCCGGCGCGGCCAGGGGCCTGGCCGCGCCACCCCTGTGTGTGGGGCCCACGTGGCCCCTCTCCTTCTCTCCTTCGGATGTTTGGGAGCTCCCCGGTGAAATATGACTTCAGGAACTTGTTTCGTCCAATTCCGAGAATATTTCCTGTGTATCACTTCTGAAACACAAAAACAGCAGAAAACAGGAAACTGGCACTGTGGCACTTCGTTAATAGGTTAGTTCCGGAAAATGTATAAAAATGCCACTAAGTGTAACGAAACAATAGGCAAATGGTGTAAAACAAAGCTTGGAGCATCAAAAATTATAGATACGTTTGAGACGTATCACCCACCGAAAACCCAATCAGAACACCAATCCGGCGGCCCCGCCGGGCTGGTCCGGTCTGCCGCCGGGTGGTCCGGTCTGGGGGCCGGCCAGACCAACTTTGGCCACTTTTGGCAGGCGATTCCACCATCTTTCGTTTTATGCATTAGAACCCCTTCACCTGTGAACTTAAACCTGTATGCATATAATTCAAATATTAGTTCACACAAAACATAGTCATGTCATTGTAAATCAAAAAAGTAGAAAGGAATAAATGTCCTTTCCATCTCCCCCTTTTTGATTTACGATGACAAACTATGTTAGAGTCTCATAGGAGAAACAAACATGGTATCTAATGAATAGTGAGAGTGCTCCCCCATAACATATGCACATGGTAGAATTTGCTTTTGGAATGCAAAGTGCAAGATTTAGGCTATAGGGAGCTCCCCCACCATCAATAGGAACCAAGTATGGCATGGACAAGATAATATCATGGATAGATAATAATATAGCAAGCATAGTCATATCCAAACATAAGCATAAAGTGCATAGTGCATAATTAAAGTACACACTTGTCCACACACGATAGGGTTCCACGGAGTTTGAGAGATAAAACGGCAAATAAAACGCAAACACAAGCCACTTAAGAACCAAGGAAAATGAAAGCGAGGCTTGTGTCATGCGACGTTATTCCTAGAGACTCTATACTCTTCTCCCCCTTTGGCATCGAAACACCAAAAAAGGGACAAGAGAGTAGAAGATGCTAGCGCTCAAAAATCTTCACTGGGGACAGGAGAACCCTCCGGATCATCTTCTCCATGAGCACCTTCTTCTTCATCAGCATCTTCTGGCTCAGAGGGTGGCTCAAAGTCTCCAAAGTCTTCAACACCAGCAAACATGGCATCATCAAGAGGCGGCATGACATAGTTGACATATGGAACTGGATCCAACTCGGTTCCAATAGGAGGAACTGCACCGCCTCTAGCTGCCAAGAACTCATTCTGCCTCCTCCGAGTCTCCTGACTCATCTCCATGCTCCTATGAGCCACATCATAAGTGCTGCGACACATATCCCACAGATTCTTGAAGAAAGCAGCAACACCTTTCTTGCGAGATGACCTATGATGGCGATGATGACGACGGTGACGAGCTCCAGAGCCAGAGGCATGGTGAGGATCAGGAGCATCCATGGAGCGACCTCTAGCCCTAGCAGGGTGCAAGCCGGGAGCCTCTTCAAAACCACCCTGGAAACCCACTGAGAATGTCTCCATCTCCACAATCTGTCCATGCACCTGAGCAGTCTGAGTCCGGGGCTGCCTGTTGATCAAACGCTGCACATACTGACAGTAGTTGGGAGTCATGCGCTTGAGAGTAGATCTCTTCATCTCCTAAAAAATGAAGTCACAACCATCTATCTTCCGAAGCTTGTCGGGCTGGCAATAGAACAGCAAGTTCCTGTGATAGCCCCTGACACTAGCATCATCTCCAGCCTTACTCACCAGATTCTGACGGAAGAGCTTGGCAAGAGCGTTGTAGTAGTAGTACATCCCTGAAATAGCAGGAGCAGGAAGAGATGGCTCATCTGGATAGCAAACGCGTGAGATCTTCTCCACGGAAAAGGGCGCCTCAGAGTGAATCTTGAAACCTCCAGCCCTACCACCACCATAGCCCAGAGCATCACAGAAATCAGCAAACGTGGCAGTGAACACATCCTGGCCAGTCATCCAAGAGAAGGACTCCGCTGGGTCATTATGGAAGAACACAGTGCAACAGAACTGACGGACCACCATTGGCTGAATAGGCTCGGAGAGGGTGACAAGGTCCAAAACATCCATCTTGAGAAGAGCCTCATTGATGTAGCGAAAGTCCCGGGAGACATACTGCTGAAAGTGCGCGACATTGAGAGATTTAGGCACCACATAGAATCCACTGTTCATGTGCTCAGATGCATCATAGTAATCATCCCACATACGACGCTGAGAATCAGTCCAGAACCTCTTGTCATTGCCAGTATACTGCCTTTCATGAAAGCGGTATGGGTTCGCAAGGCGAAGTTTACGCCAAGTGTTGATAAGAGTTGAACCCAAGTTCCCTTCAATCTCCTGCTCCTTCTCCACATCCACCGGGCCACGAGCCCCCTTTCCCTTCCGGGGAGGATGAGGTCCACGAGTGTATACAAGCTTGGACTTCATCCGCTGCCCTGCAGCTGCAGAGCTGCCACCTTCAGCTGGGGTCTTCCCTGACTGACGAGTATGACGCTGAGGGCGTCCCTCAACCTCATCTAGATTCCTCTTCTTGACTTCAAAGGCTCGAGCATCTTCTTCATTGTCAATCTGGTAGTTACTGTCCTCAGTCGAATAAGAGTCGGAATCTGAAAAACGCAAGCAAAAACAAAGCAACACCAGATAAAGATACATGTCACGGAAAAGGAACTCAAAGTCGGGTAGGGACAAGTGCACGATGGAGAGGTAGTATGGCAGTGAGGTTCGGCGCCAGGTCCGGCGGGACCGGACAGTGGGCCGAACCGTCCGGCGGGCCACCGGGCCATTCCGGCGAGCTCGCCGAACTGGTATACTGAATGCCAGTTCGGCGGGTCCGCCGGGTGTTCCGGCGCCAGGACCGGCGGCCGCCGGATATTTCGCCGAAACACACGATTGTCATACTACCCGCAATCTTGACTCAACAACTTGTCACTACAAACTTTAAGGGTACAAGGATGCCAAGGAACACACACTAGCCCAACAAGGAACGAAACCCTAAAAGGATCTATCCCTAGACAAGATGAATCTAACCCTAGATACACACTAGATCTACTCATACAAGAGCATGAACAAAACGAGTGTGAGGCAAGGGCTAGAGAAAGAAGAGAAAAAGAGGGAGTTACCCGAAGACATGGTGCACAAGAAGATGGGGAAAAATCCCGATCTCCCAATGCGGTTGACGAAACGCGAAGATCTTCGGAGGAAAGCTTCAAAACACCCCGATCTACACCCGATCTAAATTTGGAAGGGATTGGTTGGGTGGAGAGGCTAGGGGGAGGAGAAGCTTGATGGGGTGGCGGCAATGGAGATGGGGGCGGGCGTGGGGAGGGAGGGAAGTGGGGGAAAACTGCTAAGGAAACCCTCCCCATGAATTTATATAGGCCGCCAGTCTGGCGGTAAGTCCGGCGGGACCGGCCCTTTCGCCGGGCGGTCCGGCGGGCCGCCGGGCCATTCCGGCGAGCTCGCCGAACTGGTATACTGAATGCCAGTTCGGCGGGGCCACCGAGATAGTCCGGTGGGCCGCCGGGCAGTCCGGCGCCAGGTCCGGCGACCGCCGGGCAGGCCACCGAAACACCTTTTGGACAGAAAAGTTTTCACAATTGTCGATATGTGACATGTATCAACAAGGAAAACATGGTGTGCGAGAGAAATCAACAGCCATCAAACTTGTTTGCAAGAAAATCAACTTAAGATTGCATGCCTTCCAAAGAAGAGCAACAACAAAACACGAGATTTGAAGACATGCAATGGTGGGGGATTTCTCCCTTATGTGTGATCACCAATGTCGTGACACCGCGAAGAGACATGCTTGGGCTCAAATGACATTAGTGATCTTATGATGTCGCACACTTGAGTATGCATCGTGCCATTGGTTGACACGATGACTATCCTCAACTATGCGCATCTAGACTAGAACAACACACTATAATATGGGAATGAGTGCACACGATCAAGCCACATTGCAAGAGTCTAGGATATTCAAATCATGCCTCAACTCTCGGAATCTTGCTTCATCAAGAGGCTTCGTGAAAATGTCGGCGAGTTGGTCTTGTGTACCTACATAAGATAGGTTAATCTCACCTCGGTTGACATGGTCACGGATGAAGTGGTGGCGGATCTCGATGTGCTTTGTCTTGTTGTGTTGAACCGGATTATGAGCGATCTTGATGGCACTCTCATTGTCACATAAGAGTGGCACCTTGTCGAAGTGAATACCATAATCCTCCATGGTTTGCCTCATCCAAAGAAGTTGAGCACAACAACTCGCGGCCGCCACATACTCGGCTTCGGCGGTGGGGAGACACACACAATTTTGCTTCTTAGAAGACCAACTAACCAAAGACCTACCAAGAAATTGGCAAGCCCCGGAAGTTGACTTCCTATCCACTTTGTCTCCCGCCCAATCCGAGTCCGAGTACCCTACAAGCTCAAAGCTTGCTCCCTTCGGGTACCAAAGGCCAAAAGTTGGGGTATCAACCAAATATCGAAAGACTCTTTTGACCGCCATTAAATGGCTTTCCTTAGGGGCGGCTTGATATCGTGCACACATTCCCACACTAAGCATGATATCCGGTCTAGATGCACAAAGATAGAGCAAAGACCCAATCATGGAGCGATAAAGTTTTTGATCCACTTCTTTACCATTAGGATCGAGATCAAGAGTAACCTTTGAAGGCATGGGAGTCTTGGCTCCCTTCACTCTGGTGTCCATCTTGAACTTCTTGAGCATGTCTTGGGTGTACTTGGCTTGATTGATGAAGGTGCCACCCTTCAATTGCTTTATCTCAAAGCCAAGAAAGAATTTCAACTCCCCCATCATAGACATCTCAAATTTATCTGTCATTAGTCTTGCAAATTCATCATTGAAAGATTTGTTAGAAGAACCAAAAATGATATCATCTACATAAAGTTGGCATATGAAAAGCTCCCCGTTTACTTTCTTAGTAAAAAGAGTGGGATCAATGAGGCCTATCTCAAACCCACGGTCTACAAGAAGCTCTCTAAGATGCTCGTACCACGCACATGGGGCTTGTTTAAGGCCATAGAGTGCCTTATCGAGCTTGTAGACATGGTTCGGAAAGTTAGGATCCTCAAAACCCGGGGGTTGCTTTACAAACACTAACTCATGCAAAGGACCATTTAAGAAAGCACTCTTCACATCCATTTGTTGCAACTTAAAATTATGCTGTGATGCATAAGCAAGAAGGATACGGATGGACTCAAGGCGAGCCACGGGTGCAAAAGTCTCTCCATAGTCGATGCCTTCAATTTGAGAGTATCCTTGAGCAACCAAACGAGCCTTGTTCCTCACAACAATTCCATTTGCATCTTGCTTGTTCTTGAAGATCCACTTGGTTCCAATGACATTGCGGCAATCCTTGGGCTTCTCTACTAATGACCAAACTTTGTTGCGCTCGAAGTTATTGAGTTCTTCATGCATGGCTTCTACCCAATCCGGGTCTTCAAGCGCTTCAAACACTTTTTGAGGTTCCACACAAGAGATATAGGCATGGTGGTTACTAAAGTTTGCCAATTGCCTCCTTGTGGACACCCCTTTCCTTACACTTCCAATCACATTCTCCAAGGTGTGGCTACCTCTTTGGAGAGTTGTTGCAATCTTCATGGCACGGCGAGCTTGAGCTTCTTCAAGAGATTCTTGAGAGGCCACTTGGTCATCACCACGGTTTTGGTCCTCGCCTTGAACTTCAAACCGAGCATGCTCAACATCTTGAGCTTGCTCAATGTCTTGAACTTGATCTTGATCACCACTTGGTGAAAAATCACCATCATGCTCATGGTCTTGATCTTGATCATGCTCACATGGTTGAGGGGCTTGAGCTTGTCTTTGGCTAGCATCAAAGGGACCTTGAGGAGCTTATTGTGTTTGAGAGGGTGAAGGCTCCACTTGAGTAGAGCATAGTCCTTCTCCTTCCGCCAAAAGGTGTCCCTCAACGGGTATGAGATGTCCCACACCCATTCTTCTTATGGCAAGAGGAGGTATTTCGTCACCTACATCAAAAACACCACGTTGCTCCACACGGGAGCCGTCATTCTCGTCGAATCTCACGTTAGAAACTTCAACAACCCGAGCGGAGAGTTTGTCAAAGATTCTAAAAGCGTGAGATTCGGCGGCATAGCCAACAAAGGTACCCTCAAGAGCTTTTGAATCAAATTTGGACAAATGGACACCTTTCTTAAGATAGAAGCACTTACAACCGAATACCCGGAAGTACTTGATATTAGGCTTCTTACCAATGAGGATTTCATAAGGAGTCTTGTTCAAGCCCTTGCGGAGATATAACCGGTTTGGTGCATGACATGCGGTATTAATGGCTTCGGCCCAAAAGTTATACGGAGACTTGAATTCCGCTAACATGGTCCTAGCCATATCAATAAGAGTCCGGTTCTTCCGCTCGGCTACACCATTTTGTTGAGGAGTATAGGGAGATGAGTATTGATGGCGGATCCCCTCCTCACTGAGAAAATCAATCAAGGTGTAGTTCTTGAACTCGGTGCCATTGTCACTTCGGATCATCAATATGTCTTGACCATATTGGCGTTGCACTTCATTGGTGAAGTCTTTGACGGTTTGTTGAGTCTCACTCTTGTGTGTCAAGAAGAAGACCCAAGTATATCTTGAATAGTCATCGACAATCACCAAGCAATACTTCTTTCCTCCAAGACTTTCATAAGAGGGAGGGCCGAAGAGATCCATGTGAAGGAGCTCTAGGACCCTCTTAGATGAAATGATGGTCTTGCTAGGATGAGGAAGTTCATGCATCTTTCCTTCAATGCAAGCTCTACACACACGATCTTTTGAAAAGGTTAGATCGGTTAGTCCTAGGATGTGGTTGCCTTTGTGGAGACTTTGCAAAGTCCTCATATTGACGTGGCCTAGCCGGCGATGCCAAAGCCATCACACATCAACTTTAGCCATGAGGCATGTCGCGGCTTTAGTGACCTCCTTCGAGAAGTCGATCACATATAGGCCATTTTCGATATGCCCTACATGAGCTACATTAAGAGACTTGCTACACAAAAGAACTACAATCCCAACATCAAAGAAAGTTGCAAAGCCCATATTAGCAAGTTGAGCAACGGAAAGAAGATTATATGAAAGGGACTCAACAAGCATGACATCTTCCACGGTAACATTGTGAGAGACAACAACCTTGCTGAGACCCAATACCTTTGATCTAGAAGAATCCCCATAGGTGACGTAGCCCGCATGGGATGAACCGGTGCGAAGCTCCTTCACCATTTCTTTGCTCCCGGTCATATGATTGGTAGCACCACTATCAATTATCCATTGACTACCACCGGAAGCAAAGCCCTACAAGAGATCAAGTCTTGACTTTAGGTCCCCATTTCTCAATGGGCCCTTTCTTGTTAGTGACAAGGGTCTTTGGAACCCAAATAGACCATGCAACATATTCATTTGATGAACCAACAAATTTAGCATAAACATGTCCATCTTGTGCACGACAAAGAACATAGGAAGGATTATATTTTCCCGCAAAGTTATTATGGTTGGGCATAGCCTTTTTGCCATTCCCAATAACTTCCCTCACCTCCTCCTCAAATACATTACCATTCTCATCATAGCATATTTCACTAGGAACATGCTTCTTTAATGAGGGAGGAGGCGCGGGGACATTCTTCTTCTTCTTGTTGTTCTTCTTCTTCTTGTTCTTCTTGGACTTGGATGTAAATCCAAGTCCCGTCTTGTCACCATGTTGCTTTTGAGCATTCAAAAGCTCATCAAGCATCTCGTTTCCCTTTAGGGGGGCTTTCTCACAAGGGGGGTTAGTTGAGCATAAACTTGCAACAAAAGTGCTAGAAAGAGACTTGGTTGCTTCATTAGCAATTATGAGATTTAGTTTCTCATTTTGCAACCTAAGTTCATTAGCAACGGATTGAGCAATATCACGATCACTTTTAAGTTTGGCAATATCCAAATTGTGAGATTCTTCAAGACCCAACATGGATGTCTCAAGTGACATCCTTATGTCTTGCTCTTCCTCAAGAGATTGAGTAAGAGAAGCAATTTCGTCGGCATAGTCACGAGCATGCCCCTCAAGTTCAAAAATGCGTTCATCATTTTTATCATTTACTTGGATGGCTTCATTAAGTTGATCTAGGAGGATCTCAAAGCGAGCTTTGGTCTCCCCATGCAAGGTTGACATAAACATGTCCATTTCATTTAGATCATCATTTTCACCAACTCGTTCAACACAATCCATCAAAGATAAGCTTTTAGGTATGATGGGTGTAAGAGGCGGTGATACCTTTGTAGCGTGAGCCATGAGACAAGTCGCATTGTGGTTGGAGCGCTTTGATTCATTTGCGGAAGCGAATAGGGATGATGAGGGGGTAGGATGGGCACTGGCGATGGCGGCCCTTCCTATTTCCTCCTTATCACTTGCATCATCCTCGGAGAGGTACTCTTCTTGAGTTATTGATACGTCTCCAACGTATCCATAATTTTTGATGCTCCATGCTTGTTTTTACACCATTTGCCTATTGTTTCGTTACACTTCGTGGCACTTTTATGCATTTTCCGGAACTAACCTATTAACAAGTGCCACAGTGCCAGTTCCCTGTTTTCTGCTGTTTTTGTGTTTCAGAAGTGATACACAGGAAATATTCTCGGAATTGGACGAAACCACATCCTGAAGTCTTATTTTACCCGGAAGCTTCCAGAGATCCGAAGAAGAGTCGGAGGGGGGCCACCAGGGCCCCACATGCAGGGGTGGCGCGGCCAGGCCCCTGGCCGCACCAGCCATGTGTGAGGGAGCCTGGTCCCACTCCTGACGACGCCCCTTCGCCTATATAAAGCCTCGGGACGGAAAACCCTAAAGGAGTCGGAAAATTTCCAGAAAGAGTTCTGTAGTTCCGCCGCCGCCACCGACGAATTTCGGGGGACAGAAGTCTTTGTTCCGGCACCCTGCCGGGACGGGGAAGTGCCCCCGGAGCCATCTCCATTGATCTCCATCACCGTCTCCATCGACCTCACCGCCATCTCCATCAACCTTGCTATCTCCTATGATAAGGAGGGAGTAGTTCATCCCGGGGCTGAGGGCTCTACCGGTAGCTATGTGGTTCACCTCTCTCTCCCATGATGTGATCTTTATGTGATCGTGAGCTTTGTATCATGTTGAACAAGTAGATGTTATTATTCAGATGTTATGTGTACTCTAGTGGTGATTGTTAAAGTAATCTATTCCTCCTGCCTTGGTGTAACGGTGACAGTGCGTGCATCATGGTGGTACTTGGTTTAGGCTATGATTGTGATCTCTTGTGGATTATGAGAATAATTATTGCTATGATAGTTTGAGTGATCTATTCCTCCTTTCATGGTGTAATGTTGACAGTGTGTGCACCGTGTTAGTACTTGGTCTAAGTTGCAATGATATCTATCTTGAGTTGTGATCTGATTTGGATATCTCTATGAGTGGTGTTTGTCAAGTACTTGATGAACTTTAAGGGGTGCTTCTGTAGCCACTACACAATGATTAGTGTTATTCAATAGGAGAGTAATTCAGAGTACCATAGTGGAGAGAAGTTGTTTATTTGTTCAATCATGTTATATTGTTGGGAGTGTGTTCACTAGTGAAAGTATGATCCCTAGGCCTTGTTTCCAAGCTTTGCACACCATTTACTTGCTATTTTGTTACTTGTTTGCTCGCAGCGATATTTATTTCACATCACATTTACTACTTATAATCATCACTACCGCTTGTATTTCACTATCTCTTCACCGAACTAGTGCACCTATACATCTGACAAGTGTATTGGGTGTGTTGGGGACACAAGAGACTTTCGGTATCGTAATTGCAGGGTTGTTTGAGAGGGATAGCTTTGACCTCTTCCTCCCTGAGTTCGATAAACCTTGGGTGATCCACTTAAGGGAAACTTGCTGCTGCTCTACAAACCTCTGCACTTGGAGGCCCAACACTGTCTACAAGAACAAACGTGTGCGTAGACATCAAGCTCTTTTCTGGCGCCGTTGCCGGGGAGGTAAGGTAAAAGGTACTCGCATCCTCCTGTGTGAGTGCTCGGAGTTATTTCCTTTAGATTCTGCAATTACATCTTTTTGTTTCTTGTTTTTATTTTCACTAGTTAGGCTTAATGGAAAACAATGAGTTCTTTAGTCTTTTTCCTGAGTTTAGATATGAAGTGTTTGAAGAGAAAATTGAAAAACCTTTGGAGCTTAATTTGCATGCTAATAGTGTTGTTAGTATGAATGCTTTGAACACCGTTGTTGCTAATGCTATAGAAAAGTCTAAGCTTGGGGAAGCTAGTTTTGTTAAGCATGGTATTTTTAGTTCCCCAGCTTTAGTGGAGAAAGTTTGTTCTGATAATATTTTATCTCCCATATGTGATGTTCCTTCTTATGATGATATGTTTGAAGAATATGCTTTGCGAAATAGCTGTTCTCTAGCTTGTGATGATACTGAACCTCTAGTTTATGATGGCTATGATGATGAGTATAATATTTTTAGTTCACCTACAATTGAGGATAAAATTAGTTATGATTACAATATGCCTCCTATTTATGATGATTATGGTGATGAGAATAATTATTCCATTGAATTTGCTCCTACTACTATTGTTCCTGTGGTGAGTATTAATTCCTTTATGCATGTGGCTCATGATAGAGATGCTTTATGTGATAGTTATATTGTTAGTTCTATTCATGATGCTACTGAAAGTTATTATGAGAGAGGGAAACATGGTTTGATGGATCTCAACAATATTAAGTTTCCCCTCTTTATGTTGCAAATCTTGAAGTGGCACTTATTTTATCTATCCATGCTTGCTAGTATGTGCCTCGTTGATTTATTTTCTTACAAGATTCCTATGCATAGGAAGTGGTTCAGATATAAATGTCTTTCACACTTGCTTTTTGATGCTCTCTATTGCTTTAAGTTCCTATATGGCGCCTTTGCCTCAAGCTCTTATATGGCGCCCACATGAGCATCTTTGCAAATTATTGCGCCTAGCTCAAAGGCGTTAAAGAAAAGCACTCTTGGGAGATAACCCATTATTTTATTTTTAGTACTTTTTCTTTTATTTGAGTCTTGGAAGTTATTACTACTGTAATAACCGCTCCTTATCCTTTTTATTTCGTTTTTGTGCCAAGAGAAGCCTCTAATTTGAGTGAGGTAAGATTTGGGGATGTTGCTGTCCTGAAACAGTTTTCGGTGCTGCACCGTAAAAATTCGTAAAAATTCTCTGTATATCTTTTGGACCTGCGATTTCTTGTGCATATGCCCCAGGTTATATCCAAACTTTTGTTAGTTGAACACTTTTTGATTTGAGCAACAGAAAACCCCTCAAAAATTCGACCTTTGTCAGCTGTTCAGTTTTGACAGATTTCTGCCAATATTTGTGTTTGCTGCTTTATCGCTTTCTTTTGAGTTCTTTTGATCACGGAACTTTTGGGGAAGTTGCTACAGTAGTATATACTTTATATGTGGTGGTTTTGGGTTGAAACCTGAAGCAAAAGAGGTTGATTATATGTTATGCTACACTAATGTTGCTAATAGAATTGTGTTTAGTTTTGTATGAAGGAAGTTTTCAAGTGTAGGGATTGGAGAATGATGAGATGAGTTGAAGAATGGACAAAAGCTCAAGCTTGGGGATGCCCATGCATCACCCCAAGAAATATCCAAGAAGTACAAGCATCAAAGCTTGGGGATGCCCCCGAGGCACCCCTTCTTCATCGGCAAAATTCAGATCACCTTTCAAGACACTATATTTTTATTGCTTCATGCATTATGCGTTTTTCTTGGAGCGTCAGTTGTTTTAGTTTTCATTATTAGTTTAGTTTTGTTTGCTGCAATAAATGGTTTGATCACATCATGTTGTTTTGGAGGGAGATGAACTCCGTTTTTCATTTGCCAAGAACACTCTGTTTTTCACTCTTATCGTTTCAATGAGTGTTCTCTTTTTCCGCTACTGCTTTTGGTTTTCGTTTTTGCCTTGATTTGCATTCAGATCTTCTTATATTTATTTATCAAGGTGTATTTTTTGCCTCTGGACCATGTTGGTTTTCCTCAAAAAGGTTTGAATGGTGTTGGAAAAGAGAAAAAGCTTTATGCAAAAAAGTGGTACAAGAAGGAGCTTGTGTAGACTGCGGCCTAGGCTTTTGCATATCGTGCTTGATGTCTTTTTGATAGTATGCTTAGTTGTTTTGCTGTAGCATGACTTGTCTCAAATAACTGAGATTGCTTAATGAGCCTTTGAAAAAATCATGCGTTGTTTTTATTATATGGAAGCATTTATTTGGTTTTCTCCTTTGATGCTTTATTTGGGTTGACTTGGCGCATGCTCACACATGTTAGACTCTTACAAAGTCGCCAATAGCCTCTATGATCATTTAGTTTTTGACTCTTGATGCCATCTTATGCTTCTTTTAATGTCACTTTGTCGCTATGCATGATTATGGCCATTATTGCTCTCTTAGTTGGTCGCTCCTAGTCTTTTGCTAGCCCTCGCCTTGTACTGAGTATGAGCTCTACTCGTGCATCCAACTCCCAAAAACCAAGTTTGCCATTGTGTCCACTATAAATTCCTATGCATGGTATTTGCAAGCCATTCCAAGTAAATTTTCATGTGCTACCTTTCAAAAAACCTTCAAAACACTTCTCATTTTGTGACACTGTTTTCAGCTCATGGGGACGTAGTGGTCGGATTTGCTATCTTCCATATTGCTTATTCCAAAAAGAAAAGAAAAAAGAAAAGAAAGAAAGAAAAAAGGCACTCCTCCATGGAATGTAAATGTTGGTGGGCACCCAATGGAATCGGTTAGCCATGGTTTGTGAAAGGAAAAAAAGGTGGGGAGGAGTGCCAAGCTTTATAAAAGAGCACAAAAGTGCCAATCTCTCTCTCTCAAAAACTTGCTTCATTTTTGTATGGAAGATAGTAAGAACCCTATTGCCAGTCGTTGACAAAGACAACCACCTCTCAAAACCAATTTTTATCTCTCTGTTTTACAAATGAAAAGCTCTAGCACATGTTTAATCACTGCTTCCCTCCGCGAATGGCCTTTCTTTTACTTTTATGTTGAGTCACCACCTTCTATCTTTATGCACCATTAAGAGAGCATAGTTGTCATTCTTAGTGTGATATGCATTGTCCCAAAGTTCATTGATTGATTCATATTGTTGGTTTCACTTGTTCTCAAATTATTTGTATCTAGTCGCCCTCTTAAACTTGAAGGTGTCCTATGCATTTATGTTTTGCTCTCTTTGAAGGACAAGCTGAAAACCATTTGTATGTTTTTCCTTATGATTTGAACACACGTTTGACTTTCATTGTTTCATTTTCATGATCTTTTGTTTGTGTTCATTTGCATGTTTACAACATGGTTGCTAAGTTCTTATTGTCATGATTATATCTTTCATGCCCATGTTTTAAGTTCTTATGATCCCAGCTCACAAATGCTTACATATATGATCAAGATTGTGTAGGTGCATGTCACCTCAAAAATTATTTTTTTTGTTATCACTTACCTACTCGAGGACGAGCAGGAGTTAAGCTTGGGGATGCTGATACGTCTCCAACGTATCCATAATTTTTGATGCTACATGCTTGTTTTTACACCATTTGCCTATTGTTTCGTTACACTTCGTGGCACTTTTATGCATTTTCCGGAACTAACCTATTAACAAGTGCCACAGTGCCAGTTCCCTGTTTTCTGCTGTTTTTGTGTTTCAGAAGTGATACACAGGAAATATTCTCGGAATTGGACGAAACCACATCCTAAAGTCTTATTTTACCCGGAAGCTTCCAGAGATCCGAAGAAGAGTCGGAGGGGGCCACCAGGGCCCCACATGCAGGGGTGGCGCGGCCAGGCCCCTGGCCGCGCCAGCCATGCGTGAGGGAGCCTGGTCCCACTCCTGACGACGCCCCTTCGCCTATATAAAGCCTCGGGACAGAAAACCCTCAAGGAGTCGGAAAATTTCTAGAAAGAGTTCCGTAGTTCCGCCGCCGCCACCGTCGAATTTCGGGGGACAGAAGTCTCTGTTCCGGCACCCTGCCGGGACGGGGAAGTGCCCCCGGAGCCATCTCCATTGATCTCCATCGCCGTCTCCATCGACCTCACCGCCATCTCCATCAACCTTGCTGTCTCCTATGATGAGGAGGGAGTAGTTCATCCCTGGGGCTGAGGGCTCTACCGGTAGCTATGTGGTTCACCTCTCTCTCCCATGATGTGATCTTTATGTGATCGTGAGCTTTGTATCATGTTGAACAAGTAGATGTTATTATTCAGATGTTATGTGTACTCTAGTGGTGATTGTTAAAGTAATCTATTCCTCCTGCCTTGGTGTAACGGTGACAGTGTGTGCACCATGGTGGTACTTGGTTTAGGCTATGATTGTGATCTCTTGTGGATTATGAGAATAATTATTGCTATGATAGTTTGAGTAATCTATTCCTCCTTTCATGGTGTAATGTTGACAGTGTGTGCACCGTGTTAGTACTTGGTCTAAGTTGCAATGATATCTATCTTGAGTTGTGATCTGATTTGGATATCTCTATGAGTGGTGTTTGTCAAGTACTTGATGAACTTTAAGGGGTGCTTCTGTAGCCACTACACAATGATTAGTGTTATTCAATAGGAGAGTAATTCAGAGTACCATAGTGGAGAGAAGTTGTTTATTTGTTCAATCATGTTATATTGTTGGGAGTGTGTTCACTAGTGAAAGTATGATCCCTAGGCCTTGTTTCCAAGCTTTGCACACCGTTTACTTGCTATTTTGTTACTTGTTTGCTCGCAGCGATATTTATTTCACATCACGTTTACTACTTATAATCATCACTACCGCTTGTATTTCACTATCTCTTCGCCGAACTAGTGCACCTATACATCTGACAAGTGTATTGGGTGTGTTGGGGACACAAGAGACTTTCTGTATCGTAATTGCAGGGTTGTTTGAGAGGGATAGCTTTGACCTCTTCCTCCCTGAGTTCGATAAACCTTGGGTGATCCACTTAAGGGAAACTTGCTGCTGCTCTACAAACCTCTGCACTTGGAGGCCCAACACTGTCTACAAGAACAAACGTGTGCGTAGACATCAGTTATCAAAGCGTGAGTTGGGAGGACTCTCTTCTTGTCGGAGTTTCTAGGGTAAGACTTGGACTTCATTTCCTTGCGGACAAGCCTTCCATTGTGATCTTCAACTCTTTCATAAGGACACTCCGCAATAAAGTGGTTAGTGTTACCACAATTGTAGCAAGTCCTCACTCTACTTGTAGCCTTGGGCTTGGAGGGGCTAGATGACTTCCACTTCTTCATGAATGCCCTTTGAGCAAGAGCCATATGCTCGGCATGAGCATACTTCATGTCCTCGGGGCTTCCACCCAATACTTCTTCCTCTTCCAACAAGCTTTCTTCTTCATGATAGGTGACTTTGGCCTTCAAAGCAAGGTTGGGAGCACGCACACCACGTGCACGAGCAAGAGCATCATCCGCATTCTTCTCGGAGATCTTCCTTGCCATCATCTCTTGCAAAATGTCATGAGCGGACATCGTCCGGAAATTTGCATTTCCCTTGATGGAGTTCACGGTTTCCCTATGGAAGGGCAAGAGAGCTTGAATGAACTTCCTCTTCATCCATCTCCAATCACATTGGGTGGAGCCAAGATCCGTTAGCTTCACTTGGAGTGATGAGAGACGCCTATGGAGTTCTTCGGGAGTTTCACCATCAAGCATGGCAAAGTTGTCCGCTTCATTGGAGGCTTCATCAAACTTGGATTCTTGAATACTCTCATTCCCAATGAAGAGGTTGGTGAGAATATCCCAAGCTTCTTTGGTGGAGGAGATGTTGCGGACGAACGCCTTGTCCTTCTCGGTAAGCGACATGTGAATGAGATGCAAGGCGGAGGCATTGAGTTGCTTGTCGATTTGCTCCCAAGGTAGCAAGTTGGTCAAATCCTTGGAAGTTGGATGGAAACCCTGCTCAATGATCCTCCAAAGCTCAATAGGCACAAAGTTTATGTGAGAGCGCATGTTATCTTGCCAATTGGCAAAGCTAGAAGCATCAAGTGGTGGCGGTGGACCGCAAGAAGCAAGGTGTGGCATTTGAAGATGTCTTCCGGAGACATAACTCGTGGGATGTGGAATTCCCGGACTATGCCCCCGAGAGGTGTCATCTTTGTTGGGGGTGTCATCTACCTTGGGGGGTTCCTCTCCGCCCTCATCCCCATCCTCATCCGGATTATCCTCGTTTAAGTCGGGCTTACCCGAGGAATCAACCGGGGTCGGTGAAGTGGTACTAGACGTTCCACTCACGAGGGCGTCAAGTTGAGATTTTTGGCTTTCCATGGCTGCCATTATAGCATCCATACGTGCCATTATATTATTTAGATCCCCCTTAGTGGCGGGTTCCTCTTCGCCCATAACCTCTTAGGCGGTTAAGCCCAATCAAAGAGCACTAGGCTCTGATACCAATTGAAAGGATCGGTACGGGCGACTAGAGGGGGGGTGAATAGGCGCTAAGTCAATTTTTAATCTTTTTCAATTTAAGGCTTGACACAAAGTAAATTCACTAGATGTGCAACTAGGTGAATTTCCTATAAGTGGCAAGCATGCAAGTAAACAAGTAACTAGCAAGATACAAGTAAGGGAAAGAAATAACCGAAGAGTGGAGAACGGAGACACAAGGATGTATTCCCGTAGTTCCTTCCTTTTGAGGGGAAGTACGTCTACGTTGGAGAGGTGTGGTGACACGGAGTCGACCAACGCCACAAAGGCTCACCTTGTTCTCCGGTGAGCAAGCCACGGAGGCTAGCTCGTTTCCACTAAGCGGTGGTATTGGGGGAACCACGAATCCCTTACACGGAGTTTGGGGCACAACTCCACAACTCAATTGGAGGCTCCCAAGAAAGCCACGGAGGCAAGAATCACCACAAAGACAAGTCAATCAACCAATTACAACACCTAGGGTCACAAGATCCCCAAGGTGCAAATCCTCCAAGCAAATGGAGGTGGAAATGAAATTCCTTCGGTGAAGATGTAGATCGGTGCCTCCTCCTTCAATCCTCCAAAGATCAAGAGCTTTGGTTGGCTAGAAGGGGAGATCTATGGAATTTGGTGTTTTTCCAATGGGGGTAGGTGAGAGCTTCAAGGATGAACAATGGTTGGTGAAGTTCTAACCCTACCCCAGCTAGGAGAAGGGGTATTTATAGGTAGGTGGGAATCTGGCCGTTGAAGGGAGCACACAGCAGCAATCCCGGCGATAAGTCCGGCGGCGCCGGCCTCTGGGCCGGACGCCCCGGCGGTAGGTCCGGCGGGACCGGAATTCTCGCCGGGTATCCGGCGGCCCGCCGGGAGAATCCGGCGCCCCGCCGAAAACCCAATCAGAACACCAATCCGGCGGCCCCGCCGGGCTGGTCCGGTCTGCCGCCAGGTGGTCCGGTCTGGGGGCCGGCCAGACCAACTTTGGCCACTTTTGGCAGGCGATTCCACCATCTTTCGTTTTATGTATTAGAACCCCTTCACATGTGAACTTAAACCTGTATGCATATAATTCAAATATTAGTTCACACAAAACATAGTCATGTCATTGTAAATCAAAAAAGTAGAAAGGAATAAATGTCCTTTCACCATCAATGTCACAAAGCGCGCAGTGCGGCGGAGCCTTGCAGTTGGACTGATAGTGGCCCGGCAGAGAGCAGTTGAAGCAAGTGATCACGGGCTTGGTGGCTACTGGCTCAACCTCGAGCACATCAGATTGCGACGAAGCACCCACAGAAGGGCGCTAAGACGACGATGCAGGCGTGTCCATCACCTGGCGGGGCTTCGGCTTGCTGGACACCACCTTGCGCTTTTGCGGTTTCCCACCTCCCCCGGCTCTCGGGGAGGCAGAACCTGGAGCAAAGCGCCCTGCTTCCCCATCGAAATGACCCGCCTCCATGAGGCGAGGCGGAGATCTGTCCCCTTGTCGGCCCCTGTGGCGATTGGAGTCGATCTGGCGCTCCAGCAGAAGGCGGAGCTCCGCTTATGACAACGAATCCACCCTGCGCTCCTCTAGCGGAAGGGTTTCCTCATACGGCCTCTTGAGGTTCTGACGGCCCTCCCAGCCATCCCGATCGTCCCTACGACCGCGATCCATGGGTGGCGCCCGAGCTGACTGAGGGAGAAGGAGCACGCGAGTGTGGAAGGGAGGGAGACAAGCGCACTGCAGATCTGGCATGGAGGCGGAGAAGGCGAAAGAAGAATCTAGGGTTCCGACCGGTCTCCACGCCCACTTAAGAACGGGGGAGAAAAGCAACCCTAGCTGAGCTGGACCGTTAACACGCTTACCAGGCTGGGCCAGAAGCGTAGAATGGGCCAAAATGGGCCGCGCACCATCCACCACCCCCGGCGGCACAGACAGGCTGACCGATGGGTCCCGCTCCCGCCCGGAACTGCGTGGACTGCACGCGTCCACGTCGCCCGGCTCCTCTGTCGGCTGGAACCCCTCCAGATCTGGCGGCGGCGACGGCACCACAGGCGAAGCCACCGGCGGCGAGGGCTGCGACGGCACCTCAAAGAACCAAGACCCCACCTGGAGCTTGAACGCAGAGATCTCCAGCGACCCGCAATCGCTCGAGCTAACCACACCGGCCGAGAGCGGCGGGAAGTCAGTAGAGCTGAAGGAGACTGGATCTCGACGGATCTCCGGCGATCTCGACCTCGAGGCGCTCCGGAGACACTCACGGCGGTCAGCAGCCCCAAGCACACCCCGCTCCAGCCCCAGGAAGTCCCCAAGCACCCTTGAGGGCGGCGGAGACCAGGCTCTCCGGTCCCCTGCTCTCCGGTGATGTATTTTTTTCAAAATTGAAAGTTGGGTTCACATGTAACAAGTTACATATATTCCCCTTATGAAAAAAAAAGATACAAAGATTCCCAGTAATAATCAAATGAGCTCAGGATCGTCATCCCTAGCGCCGCACAAGAACACGTTGCACGCACCATGGTCGCGCACCAAGGGGCCGTAAAAGGGGTACTTGCACACATCGACAAGGAACCGGGCCAACCAAAAAGCCATCTCCGTCCCTGTGTGGTGCATACTTGCACAAGCAGAAATCTCCAGAATTGGCATCAGGTGGACCACAGTTAACAGTAAATTAAGCTGCATAATTGTGCCCAATGGTGATTTTCTTATGGACATTGTTGGGGCTTGATTAGTTAATCTGGTGGTGTTAGCAAAATCCTTGGCAAGACCCCGGCACTTGGCCCTGCTCACAGGTTGTTTTTCCGTCCCTGCATGTGTGCTAGTCGCTCCCTTCTCGAGTTGTTCGTAGAACATTGCAAGCTCGTACGGTGGTACATGTGCATGTGCACCAGAAAGGAAAAGAGCACTGCTATAACGTACGGGCATCTAGATGTGGCCAACTTAGCAAGGTTTATTGTACAAGTTGTACAGTACAACAATAGCAACACAAGGTGGTGGTCCATGTATTAAGAAGAGTGATGCCAACGCTCTACAGGGGCTAGCTTGCTCCATACCTTCCAGCGTGGCATGTCATAGAGTGCTAAACTATGTCCGTCCAAATATACGATCGATTGTGTGAGTGTCTTCGCTGTTTTTGTATATATCTAATTAATACGTGTCGAGTTATGTTTACACGGACTAGTACTAGTTTACTTAACTTCTTAAAATTGGTTGAGTAATTAAGTAGCGTCGACACTGAGCTTTGCTTTGTTTTCGAAGGTTAACTGTTGTGGCCTTGTAAGGATGATCCTTGGCTAAATCCGGCACAAAACCTTGGCCACACCTTGTTGTTTCATGGCATTTAGAAGGCCTTAATTAATTTTATCTGTGAAAAGCTAGAGCAAACTGCAAGTGTACCTGCATGTGCACCAAAAGGCGAGCAACCTGGTGTACGTGCAACTAGACATGACCAACAATATTAATTAGATTAGGATGCGCTTGCATGGTTAACACTACATGCCAAGGCTCAGCGTGTTACCACGTGTCAATTGTGTGTGTCTTCAATATGTCTAGCTGGCATTACATGAGAATGCATGTTACTAGCTATTTTACTTTCACTATGGATAGTCTAAGAGGGCTACAAGCCGGTACGTCCTCATTGGTTCTAGAGACGATCTAGGGTTCCGTCTTCCTCGTCGGCATTGTCGTAGGCTCGACCCGTCTTCATTGGTTTTGGAGCCTTGAAGGTGCGGCCGACAAAGGAATGTCACCGGCGGGACAGGAGGGGTCTAGTTCTCGTTTTTTCAGATATTTTGTAGTTTCTTTTACGGAATGGTGAGCCAACGGCTATGTCCTGAGTCAGAATAAGATCCTCCTACCTTAAGCCCATTCTAGCAGTGCAAGCCCTACAGAGGGCATGTGTTATCTTCTTGCTAGATCTCCTAGGATCTAGTCGGTGATCGTATCATTCGGTGTGTTTATAGGTTTAGCCCTTTCGATCTCTGGATTTTTTTGTGACAGAGCCATGCATTTTATGCTAAATCTTATTAAAATAGTGAGTTTTACCATCTAGGCGATCCCTAACATTTTTATTGCACTTGTTCTTTGATTGGACTTCCTCAAACTAATTTTTCTGCCTCCGCCCCTGGCAGTTAGTCAACGTCCATGCTTAAGGGTTTTATCGAGCAATGACCTATAGTAAAACAAAATAATTCTTAAACTTTGCAAACTTATTGGAGATAAGTGGAGCCAGCTCATACCCGTATAATACGCGGGCTTGCCCCGTTCAACCCACAACGACCACGACACCACCGGTGTGAAGGCGTGCATCCGGAAGCTCCAAGATGACCTACCTGACATGCTACAAGTGGACTTCTTGAAGAACTACCTCTAACGGATGATATAATATCAAGATCAGAGAAAAACTTAACATGCAAGACTACGAAGACCTAGCGTGCCACATGGAGACACCTACAGCCGGTGCCTATACATACTTAAGACCATTCATCAAGACAGCAGGTTCCACATTTACACTGAAGTCGTCGACATAGACTCCATAGCCATAAACCTTAGATATACTTGTAAACCTCGTTGGGCAAACTCTATAAGCCCACCAAGATCTTGGTCGTTTTAGTCTTTGTATAATATTTTGTGATTCCACCAATAATAAAGTTCAAGAGAACTTCTTCATCTTCATCATCAACGTGTTCTTGATCCAAACATGTTGAGCCCAGCCTCCCGCCGAACAAATAAACTCGTCTTTGACCTCCGAAGTGAGATCGACTTTGGATCGTGAAAACTATCCTCCGTCAAAACTAACACTTCAAATCCTGGTTCTTTAGTAGTTTGGTTGTATGTGACACATAATAAGTTGAGTCTAGAGTCTAGACCATGAACCCCACCGAAACGGAATAGGAAAATAAGGTGGACAGATGATGGATCTGGATCTGATCGGACGGGCTGCTGATGTAGACCCAGGTTGGCCAGCAGTGTGCCGGCCAAAAGACCAAGGAGGTTTGGGGGTTATCAATTCTAGATTTATGAACATTGCCCTCATGACTAAGTGGATCTGGAGATTGTTTGATCCCTCTGAGCAGGATAATTTGTGGTTTAAGCTTTTGCAAGCTAAATATGTGAACTCAGATAATATTTTTGCCGCTTCCACTCAGGGCGGCTCCCAGTTTTGGCGTAGTCTCAACAAAATCAAACATTTTTTCAAGCTAGGTTCCAGGTTTGTGGTGGGAAACGGTAGGAAAACGTTCTTCTGGACTGACTGCTGGCTGGGAGAGTCCCCATTAGCCGTCAGATTTCCAAGACTATTTGATATCTGTGCTTCCAAGGAGATTATGGTTGTTGAAGCCCTTCCAGTTTCGGCGACCTCGCTCCAATTCCGTCGCTCTTTTGGTCCAGTTGAGCTTGACCTCTGGGCGGCCTTGGTGCAGGAAACTTCCAGTGTGGAGCTTTCCAACATCGGGGATACAGTTCGCTGGGATTTGGAACCGAGTGGTAGGTTTTTGGTCTCGTCCCTTTATCGGAAAATCAACCAGGGTCCCAGCTTGCCGCATGAATCTATACTTTGGAGTGCTAAGCTTCCTCTCAAAATCAAGATCTTCCTGTGGCAGATGGCCAAAGGAAGGTTACCTTCAAACGAGCAGATTAATAGAAGACATGGGGCGTCAAATGGTAGATGTGCGTTGTGTGGTCAGCTCGAATCTGTAGATCACATTTTCTTTGTATGCGACTTAGCAGCCTTCGCTTGGAGTGGCATCGGGGAAGCTTTTGGGGTGCAGTGGAACCCTAGAACCTTCCAGGAGTTCTTTGCCATTGTGAATTCGTTGTCACCTGGTTTTAAGCAGGTTATCTGGCTTTTGTTCGCCGCTCAGAGTTGGGCATTATGGAACATTAGGAATAAGATAACTATTGAGCATAAGCTGCCATCTCACCCTGCTGACTGCATTTTCAAAACATCTCTTTTTCTTCAGCTTTGGAGGCCACTTCTGAAGAACAAGCTCTCGGATAAGATGGACATCATGCTGGAACTTCTGCGAGTTCTTTACCTGCATTCCTGGGCTGCCCCGACGCCTACTTTACCTAATTTATCTCCGTCGAACTAGTTGGCTTATTAAAACTCTTATCGTTGTGCGTTTGGCAAGTGTTGCCTTATGTATTTGTGCCCATGTGTGGGATGTTGTTGTAATGGTTAAACTACCTAGTTGTATCTGAACCTGTTGCAGGGCTTTATTAATTTAAAGTCGGGCACTACTGTCTTTTATCTAAAAATGTAGACCCAGGTCAGTGTCAGTATCACCGTGTGCACGCCGAAGTCCATCCGAGCTGTGGTTGCCTGTCCGTGCATGGGCTAGCTCCTCCCCGTTCATGCTCCAATCCAAGGCTAGCCTTTGGTTGCATCTTCTGGCCGGGCATGAAGTGATTCACATCGCACCAGCTCACATAGATCACCGCCGTTCCTTCTTACGAACTGATTTGTGAATTAATTGCTGATGTAGTGATGACAAGTTCGATACGAAAACAGGAAATGAAGTGAACAAAATAACCTTCTTACATCATCTTCATGGAAGAAGGTTTTGCAACTTTTTCTTTTTTTACATCCTTTTTGTCTTACGTAGAACGCACCAGCTTTTTTTTTTTTGCATGATGCGCAAAGGCCATTATGTAAGCACGCACTCGCACTGATATATATAGCTATCTGGACCGAGTTGAGGATAACAAAAATAAACTAATACGCATAGATTTGAGGCTTTTAATCTGTAAGATTGCTTTTGGGTAAGATAAGCCGATATGTACTGCAAGTAGTACACTCGCTCAACTTGTATATACAGCAAACTAATTAAGCAAGTTTCGAAGTAAGTTGAGTCCAGGTCGCCTCAACTTGTATACAACAAGGTACATTATATGCCTCCATTGCAACTACTCTATTTTATAGACTTCTTGGCAGCCGATCGAATAAACATGTTCATATATCATCTTTAGCGTTGTTCGATCTGCTGCCAAGATTGAGCAATGTGTCCAGATCATCAGCCCGAAACTACCACACGATCGAGCATGCATATATCGAGAGACTTGTCCAAACCTGATGCTGATCTTGCATGCGTGGCCTTCATTGCACGCTAGGTTCAAGAAAGTATTGAAATGAGGTTGGAGCACAGCAATTAGGTACTACTAGGCGGAGAAAGGGAGATTAGGAGGAGCCACTTGGTGTATGATAGATGTGTTAGCCCTAAGACGGTGCCCTTGTTTCAAAACGAAAAAGAAGCGTGGGCCAGAGCCTGCCGGGCGCGGCCTCCTCTATGGGCAGCAGGGACAGCGACGCCCAAACTACTAGCGCCAAGTGGGAACATACCTTTTGCAGCGTCGTCTCTTTGACATCGGATCGGATGGCTATATTAATCTGATGGCAACTTGTACGCGCGCGGACTTTGGGTTGAGCATGATGCAAGGCTTGACACTCCGAATTGAATGAATAATCGACATGTGCATGCATGGCATGGGGTGTGCGCCCCATATTCGTCCAATCTTCTCATGGAAACACAAACCCTTTGAGTCTCGCCAATGTACTACTCCCTCTATTTTAAAATAGAATGCGTATAGTTTTTAGTTGAAGTTAGTTTTTTTGAAAGTTTGACCAATTATAGAAAAAGTGTCGATATTTATATTTGTAAATTAATATTATTAGAACAATCATGAAATATATTTTCTTATGGTGTGCATTTAGTATTGTAGATGTTAATTTTTTTCTATATAAATGGTCAACTTTAAAAAGTTTGAATTTGACCTAAAACTATATATATCCTTTTGGGGGACAGATTGAGTATTTACTTCTGTAGATGGTAGCACCATAAGTAAACAACAATTACTTAGCCTAGTGATTAGCAGGTGTATTTTCCAAGCCTGTTAAATTCTTGGTATGATTTCTAGGCAGTACTTGATACTTTGTGTTTGATCTAATAAATATATGTGTGCATCGCTTCGGGCTAGCTATGCTCCCATTTTGGAAAAAAGGCAGTCCTCCTCTTCGGACTAAAGGCCAGTCCATGGAGCATGTCCGCCCAACAAAAGCACGAACTCTTTGAGAGTTCACGAGATGGTCTAGCCAATGTACTAATGAGCGACTAGTTCTCGATCGATCGAGAACTAACTTAGTTCTTGGTCAGTTGTGTCCCACTTGTAACTCCCAATCAGCATGAATCAATCAAACGGTTAGAAATACTTTTTCATTAGTCACAGCCCACACTCAGTTGCAACCCACTTATAATTCACATGACACACACAAATTACGATGTAATGGTCAGAGCAAGTACAATAAGATCCAGTCAGCAGGCTATAAGGATTAAAGTAGTATATTTGTGCTTAGTTGGAGGTGAGAGAATAAGAGAGAGAAGGAGAGTGGGCTCTCATGCAAGAGCCAGCTCTAGCACGTGCTCCTAGGCACTTTGAGAGAGTGAAAGTGGGCCACATATTGATAAAGTACTACAATTTTATAATTCACTATTGTACATGTTAGCTCTAAGTTGGCTATAGATGATATGGCACTGGGCTTATAGCCATCAGCCGACTACACTATTGAAATTGCTCTCATAGAGTCGACCGAGCTCTACGTAATTATCAGGTGACCAAGATCCAGCAAAACCTATGTACCAGTTACTTCTGCAGATGATAATACCATCACTAAATAACAATTAACCTAGTGATTAGTAGGTGCTTTTTCCAAGCCTGTGATTGTCCCTGGAGTAGAAAGTTTAGCCCCAATGCCCCATTAACAGCTCACTATGGTCTATCGCGAGTATGATTAGCAGGCCTAGCTAGCTAGCGTAGCCCATGTAATCTGGATCGTATCAACTTTGGTGAACACGTACCTGACACGATCATAATAATCACATTATTTACTCGCCATAAAATGGTACGATGATCTCCTTGCCGAGGAAAGCGATGGCAAGGCAGCAGAGATCGATTAAAGCCACGACGTGGTAATGCCGACAAGCTTTGTATCCCAACAAAAATCATTTTAGTATACAGATCTCAGAGTTTTATAATCTGAGGTTACCTGACAAATTAATACGCGCATGCAGATCATTCGGAACATTTTGGATTGATTGTCCCTTCGGGAGAGCTGGCATGCTGCAGCAACTTGCAAAAGTTTTCTCCAGAATCAAGGCAGGACTCCTTTGGATACGTTCAGCTGTTTGTTTAGTGTCGAATCATTCTGGTTAGATAGATTCAGATCGTTTAGCTAGGATACCTCTCCTAGTTGCACCTGTAAAGTATTTCCCGATCTCCATTGAGCAGGTGTCTCGCACATGTTGTTTGCCCCTTAGGACAAACATTTGACGCAGTTCCCTATGTCCTTTTCATTCTATATATACTTGAGTTTCTAATGTGACTTGACTCACAAGTAATTAGGTAATAACTGGCCGAGTTGGCCTCCACAATTTGTACGGCTAGACTTGAGAGTGGGAATGACAAAGTTGATCATTTCCAATAAGTTCAGACAAAAAAACTCAGTGCCGTTTTTCTCAACGCCATTCTCCACAGCGTTGAAATTGACTATATCAATGGCACGTGTCTTGTTATTGAACAAACTTAGGATTTTCACGCACAAAATGAAGATTTCCACCTCAACGCTGTGGTTCGCGATGCTGGGCTAATATACCTCAATCTCAATGGTCATGATCCATGGCATTGACCCCCTTTCAATATTTTGTCAGATTTCTTCTTGCTTTCATGTGTACCAGTATAGAACGGGTGCATAGTGGGAGGTGGTGTTTTGGCTCTCAGGTCCTTATAAACATAATATAAAATAGTGCGTAAAAAAATTTAAAAGTGTCAAAAAATCAAAAATAAATTTTGCGTGTAGATCCGGATATTCTATGTTCGCACACAAGTTTTCTAAAAAAACATTTCATATGCTCTCAGTAAAAAATACAAAAAATATCATATAAATAGTCATATTGAAGAATCAAACTTTGTCTTTTCATATGGACATAAAAAAATATTCTTTTCCCCCAAAAACTCGAGTGTAAACATAGAATGTCCGGATGTAGATGCAAAAACAAATAGCCATTTGAAATGTCTTCTTCAACAATGGGTTGATATGGACCAAGAGCCAAATTGGATTTCCCGTGCATCCTATGTGTTTTATCTACTTTAGTCAAATTTCTTTTTTTCTAGGAAGTGGTGAGAATTGAAATTTCTGACCTGAGGTTGAAACGCTGAATGATCTGGGGCCAAGGCGTTGAGTTTCTGAGATGACCGAGCATGACCTACTAACATGGAATCATGGAGAGGCTCTACACACCGATCCAAACTTTGCAGAAGGGGTCATTTTTGTCATTTCACACTAAAATGTGTACCTATGTATGTTTTGCAGTGTATCAATAAAGGCCGAGTGCGCCAAAACCTCAAATGGAGCTTGAACTCCATGGAGACATTTTTTAATAAAAAAAAGTCGAAAATGGCACCTAGAAAGTTAAAAAAAAATACAAAAAATCTTGTAGATAATTAAGAGATGTACTAGTGTGCAAAATTCAGTCTGAAACTTATTGTATTGCTCAGGAAAAAGAGTTTTAGATTGATTTTTTGTACACTATTAGATCTCATGATTTTTTGAAAGAAATGCGGTAGGGGAAGCCCCTACGGCGGGTTTTATTTTTTAAATAATAATAACCCAGATTTGCGTCAGTGAGGATTTGAACCTGGGTGGCTGGGTTGTACATCCACTTCTCTAACCAAGTGAGCTAGGCAAAAAAAAAAGTTATCCCATTTCTTTTGAAATGTTCAATCATCATTTTCTAATATTTCAAAAAAGGGGCTACATGGAGCTCAAGCTCCATTTGTCCATGCCCCTCGAGTGCACGGATCTCTAGCACAACAGATGGTGTAACTAGTTAGCGTCCATGGTAGAACAGCATTTCTCCTTACGTACATCTCTTCCGGTACTCGTTCTGGCCGCGGGTTTGGAGTGTGTACATGTTAAAGATTTGCATAGGACATAATTATGTCAACCAGATGATTCTTTGTCACGGAGGACGGAGCCCTAGTTCACAATCTCAATTGGTAGTCTGAATTGCGAACGCCATCTACAGTTCTTTACCGACATCGTTGACGAAAAAAATGAGAAAATATCACGAAGGTTCGCCCAAAGTCTGAGAAACATGGCCCAGGGGCCGCAAATTCTTGACACGGACGTAACCCTGTGCTGTACGTACACGGCGCGCATGCGGCCCATGCCGAAGTGCGCTGCCTGCGTGGGGGTTGCCAGCGTTGTTCACTGTTGTTCTGGGTTTCGGCGAACAGAACAGCTAATTCGGCGTGACTGCCGGCTTGCACTGCACTGCACTGTGCGAGAACGCCGACGATGGTCCTCGGCGGCACGTCGGAAGGAATGGGGCGTGGCTTTGCTGCCGTACGCGGACACGGTATCGTCGATCGTGTGTCGGCGTACGTCCGTGCGCCATACCCCGACGTACTCCTGTATCAGCCGGTACGGTACCTATCACACACTACAGGGACTCGCGTCGGTGACGATCTACGTGCAGCACCGCTGCCACACGATCGGCGGAAGCTTCTCGATCGCCGTGTCGACGTCTCGGGAAGCATGGTCCGCCGGCCGATCCTATCGTCCGTACTTGTCTCGTGCAAGAGACACCGTCGTGATCAACTTCATGATAGAGCCCGTGCGAGCACCACTTCATGGGCAACTTCGTCATGCCAGACCGATCAACATCCACCTAGCTAGCCGATAAGCCATCGTCTCTAAATTTCCAGTAAAATTCCATGATTGCCAACAGCTCGATCGATTCGTACGTGCGCGTCTCTGAAAATAAGCGACTTTGAGCGATCGATCGATCGAGTAGGTGAGATGGCCGACGATGGGCCAGGCACGCCGGTCCCAATTAGGAAGCAGCACGCGAAGGATGATGGATGGCGCAAAGGGATCGATGAACAGGAGCTCCCAAAATCAATCAATGGCGCGCGGTACGGGCGCACCGTACATGCGCGGCGATCTTGGGCGCACGGCAGCGTGCGCCTGCGTTTTCGTGCGGAGGATTCAGGGCGCATCCAGCAAGCGTGTCCCGGAGTGGTCGCCCTCATGCCGGAGATCGATTCCGTACTTTGCCTGCCCGGCCGACGGCTCGACCGACGATCGTGCGTGCCGCTGCAGGAGTACATCGACCATATTCGGCCGGCCAGCGGTGCAAATCTCCGCCAGCGATGGCAGTACGAGCACGAAAACGGAAGGAGAGCTAGGAGGACGAGGAACAACGCCGCTATCATAGACGTAAACCATGTCCACACACCACACCACACATGCGTGCCATATCCCCGTGTTCTGGATTGGCAGACTGATCAGTAGTCAGATCCCCGCCGTTCTGAGTTTGTGCGGTCGATGCCGGCCGCTGCGAGCTTCGTCGCCCACCGGAATCCTGGGCTCAGACGCCAGCGATGACATCTAGCCCGTGTTTGTGTTAGCCCGGACATCGGGGGTCCACCCGCGTCCTCTTTTAGCCATTCCGGATCCTCCCGCCAGCGGCAGAGAATACTTTGGCCAATCCTACCCGCTACTCCCTTCTCCAAACCTTCGCCCCCCATCTCCGCTGCCGCCATATCTCGCCGTTGGCCAGCAGCGTCAACCTAAATCACCACCGCCACCGGCCGTTAGCAGCAGCGTACAGGTGAGGCGTCAGAGCCTCTAGTTGGCCCCTGCCCACAATCTGTTCGATCATTCGCCCGGCCGTATTTGAGATATGTTCGCCGGTCTTTTCAGGTTTCGGTGGCACTGGCGTTGGCATGGACACTGATCACAGTTTGCACTGTTCTTGTAGATGGGCAGCAGCAGTTGTAGGGCAGCAGCCCTGGCATACTACGATAATGTGCTTATGTCATCGTCTGATGAGGACTTGAACGGCGAGACCGATCTTTTGATGGTTGTTGTCGGCATAGTGAACGAGCACTTCCTAATGCCGCCTCGTAGGGCGGCTCGTCTAAAAAGCGGGAGGCCCACGTCGATCACGATCGAGAAGCTGGCCACGCGCGCCTATACGAGGACTACTTCGACCCGATCAATCCGCTCTATAAAGAGAAGACATTTCGTCGCCGGTATAGAATATCCAGAAAATGTTTCTGATCATTCTTAACCGTTTGGTAGCTTGCATATGGAGTGCCAGATGATCTCATTGACGATTACATGTGCATGAGCGAGTCCACATGTCATGACGTCATGTACAGGTTTTGCAAAGTTGTTATTATGGTGGTTGGCGAATGTTATCTGCGAGAGCCAAACACCGATGACACTTCCTGCCTCTTATCCATCAACCTGAGTAGGGGGTTCCCTGGGATGCTTGGCAGCATTGACTACATGCACTAGCAATGGAAGAACCGTACTTTTGGTTAGCAAGGGCAGTTCAAAGGGCATAAGGAGGGATGCACTGTTATATCGTGCCTCATGGGATCTTTGGATTTGGCACTCCCTCTTTGACATGGCAGGATCAAACAATGATATCAATGTGTTGCATCGCTCTCCGGTATTTTCTAGGATTACCGAATGCATAGCTCCTGAGATTTTCTATGTGATCAATGGTAACCCTTATGATAAGGGTTATTATCTAGCTGATGATATCTACCCCTCTTGGGCCATCTTTGTGAAAACAGTGCGTAACCCTGCAGATGAAAAATGCAAAAGGTTTGCTAAAGATCAAGAGGCTGCTAGGAAGGATGTGGAGCGGGTGTTTGGCGTGCTTCAGTTAAAATGGGCTATTGTTCGGTACCCTGCTAGAACTTGGAGCTTTGAGAGGATGTGGAATGTGATGACTGCTTGTGTGATCATGCACAATATGATCGTTGAGAACGAGCGGGATGACGACATCTATGACCAAATCTGAGATTTTCAGGGTGAATTGGCTGACCTAGCGCCAGGGGTAGCATCTTGGGAACAGTTTATGCATATCACAGGAACTTTTCATGATCGCCATATCCATAATCAGCTTCAAACCGATTTGATTGACCATATTTGGACTTTTGCGGGAAACCAACAGGGTTAATCCGCTTATTTATTTCGTGTAATTTGAAATATATTTAATTCTTCATATCAAACTATGTTGTTGTTAGCTATTTATATTTATGAGCTACTTTTTATTTTATTTATTTTAGTTCTTTCATATAGTTTCAAATTAGTCGCATGGCCAGTGTCGCCAAAATGCAGAACATTGCCAACGTCAAAATGGCCAGTGTCAGAAGGGGGCGTCGCGCCGCTGCGCATGTTGGCCAAGCGGGCCAAACCGCAACGCATTTTCTTTCAGAGTCTCGACGCTAACAGACCAGGACGAACCGTTTGCGTCGGCCAGATGCGTCAGCCCGCTGGAGGTGCCCTAACACAATAGAAAGTGTATGTAGGTAGCGTCCAAGGTACACCAATACTCCTCATGCATGTCCAAATAGCTTTTGGGTTTGGAGTTACATGTTGAAGATTTTAACTCCAGTGAAGTACATGGAGTCCTAGGGCGCGATTGGTAGCCTGCAGCCCTTTTTGGGCTCCCTGGGCGCTGGCGCTGGCGGGCCTGGGTGGCACGGTGCGGTGCAAAAGCCAACTAGGGCGTTTCGTTTGGTTGCCCACAACTAAAATTCTAAGGCCCGGGAGAGAAACTTGAGCGGTTGATTGGTTGGCAGCGATGCCCATTTAGAGATGAGCTGTGGGTGTTTGGTTGTCAATCATTGATGCGCTATGGTAACCTCTTCCTACCAGTGGTGAGGATACCATAGCAACATCAGCAAAAACACAAAGAACAACACAAGAACACGAAGAACAGCACAAGAACATAAAGAACAGCATAAGAACACAAAAAAATAGCACAAGAACACAAAGAACAGTAGAACTAGATAGGGTAGTCTAAGTACGAGTTTACATAGGACCAGCAGGTAGTACCATATGTTTTTAACCCAAACACAGGGCAGCATAACATGCATTAGTAGGAAGACATAACGTCGATCACTCCTCATCGGCCGCCTGAAGCCTCTTCATGCTACAAGGGTGTTTCGGGCACCTGCCAACAACCTCACAGCACGAGTGGTCGAAGACGACCACCCTGTACTCCCTTGCGGTGAGCTTCTTGAAGAACAGGAGGTAGCCGATCTTGAGGTTGTGGGCGACGGTGAATTCTGGCCAGCCAGCTTCCAGGACGGCCTTGCTGCTCACCTCCTTGATGCTCATCTCCCACTGGCATCCAGTGGTGGTCTGATATGTCTCGAACGTATCTATAATTTTTGATGCTCCATGCTTATTTATACACCATTTGCTTTGTGTTTTGTTACACTTCGTGGCGTTTTTATGCATTTTCTGGAACTAACCTACTAACGAGATGCCACAGTGCCAGTTCCCTGCTTTCTGCTGTAAAAAAGCTACACAGGAAATATTCTCGGAATTGGACGAAACAAAAGCCGAACCTCCTATTTTTACCGAAGCTTCACGAAGACCGAAGAAGAGACGGAGGAGGGGCCAGGGGCCAGGCTCACCATAGGGTGGCGCGGCCCAGCCCCTGGTCGCGCCACCACATGGTGAGGCCAGGTGGCCCACCTCCTGACGCTGCCCTTTCGCCTATAAAATCCCCTCGACGGAAAAAACCTAAAGGACGGATCGCTTTTCCTCGAAACATACTGCAAGCCACCGCCATTGTCGAAGCGAGATCGGGAGGATCCAGGAGCTCTTCCCGGCACCCTGCCGGAGAGGGGAATCCCTGCCGGAGGCATTCTCCACCACCATGGTCGCCCCCGGAGTGATGTGTGAGTAGTCTACCTTGGACTATGGGTCCATAGTAGTAGCTAGATGGTTGTCTCCTCCACCATGTGCTTCATGTTTAGATCTTGTGAGCTTCCATACATGATCAAGATCATCTTTATGTAATCATACATGTTGTGTTTGTTAGGATCCGATGAGTATTGGTACTATGTCAAGTTGATATGCTGAATATATATCTTTATGTTATCTCTATGTTGTTTATGATCTTGCATGCTTTCCGTTGCTAGTAGATATCTTGGCCGAGTAGATGCTAGTGACTCCAAGAGGGAGTATTTATGCTCGATAGTTGGGTTCATGCCTCTAGTAATCTGGGGGAGTGGCAGAAACCTCTAAGGTTGTAGATGTGCTGTTGCCACTAGGGAGAAAACAACATTCTTGTGTCCAAGGATATTTGCTTTGTTTACTTTACGCACTTTGCTTAATGCAGTTATCCGTTGTTCGCAACTTAATACTCAAGGGGTACTCGGACGACTCCCCGCGAGTGGATTATTAGACATAGATGCAGTTGGATTACGGTCTATGTATTTTGTCGTATTGCCCAGAGTGAATCTCATAGTGATCCTCATGCATATGTACGTTATCTTTATTCTATCAATTGCCCAATTGTAATTTGTTTACCCAGCATGTTGTTATTTATCTTATGGAGAGACACCACTAGTGAACTGTGGACCCCGGTCCAATTTCCTTTATATTGCTATACCATTTTACTTTTACTCGCACTGTTTACTTTTACTTACATACTATTACCCTTTTACCACTCGATACGCTCAATCCTTTGTTTACAGCAAACTGGTGAGATTGACAACCTCATCGCAAGTTGGGAGCAAAGTTCTTGGTTGTGTTGTGTGCAGGTTTCACATTGCTGCTAGGTGAAGACACACCAACAATATTTCTGGCGCCATTGTCTGGAGTGTCGCGAAGCTAGCAAGCATCACCTTCTGAAGTTTGGCTTTCTCCTACTGGTTCGATAAGCCTTGGTTTCACAACTGAGGGAAGACTTGCTGCTGTGCTCATCATACCTTCCTCTTGGGGTTTCCAACGAGCTGTTACTTACAAGCCATCAACGAGTTTTCTGGCGCCATTGTCATGGAGAAAGAAGACTTCTGAAAGGGGAGTCTCTCACGCACAATCTTTTACTTTGTTTTTGTTTTGCTTTATTTTATTTTTGCTTGCATCTTTTTATCAAAAATACAAAAAAATTAGTTCCTTTCATAGACCGCATTCTGTTACTTTTACTTTTAGTTCATTATGTTGTTCCCTAAGTATGCTTTGGAGGACCTTACAATAGGTAGTGGTTCTATTATTGGGAAAGGTAACATTGAGGAGTTCTTTAATCATGTTAGTATGCATAAAGATGTTGAGGATAGATCTTTGGCTGAGCTCGCTCCTAGTTATGAAGTTGCTGCTGCTTATTTAGTTCACATGTTGGAGGCTAGGTTTGTTAACCTTAATCCTTTTATGCAACAAATGTTTCTTAAGCTTCATGATATCGAAGACTCCGAAAAGAAAGGTTTTATTTTGGAGACTTTGCGTAGAGAATTTAGAGATATTGCTATTGAAGCTAGGAAAGTTTTTGAGCATTTTAATATGCTTGGCTCGCCTGTTAATGTTGTTGGTACAACCAAAGAAGATATCAAAGTACCAATTCCTTGCAAACTTGTAGGATTGCATGAAGCATTGGAAAATAATTTCGATTGGATTTGTCCTGAATACCCTTTTGATGAAAGTAGTGAACCAAAGAGTGTTCATAAGGGATCTTCAAAAACTCATTTGGACACAATTTAATTTATTGTTGAGAAGACTTCTGCAATTGATCTTAATGCTTCATTTGATATTACTTGATTTTCACTTTCTGCGCCTAGCTCAAAGGCGTTAAAGAAAAGCACTCTTGGGAAATAACCCAATATTTTTCTTTTCAGTACTTTTTCTTTTATTTGAGTCTTGGAAGTTATTACTACAGTAATGACCTCTCCTTATCATTTTTATTTTGTTTTTGTGCCAAGAAGAACCTCTAATTTGAGGAAGGTAAGATTTGGGGAAGTTGCTGTCCTAAAACAGATTTTTGCGCTGCACCGTAAAAATTCGTGAAAATTCTCAGCATATCTTTTTGATCTGAAATGTCTTGTGCATATGCCCCAGGTTATATCCAAACTTTCATTAGTTTTGCAATTTTCGATTTGAGCAACAGAAGGTCCTCGAAAAAATCAACCTTTGACAGCTGTTCTGTTTTAATAGATTTCTGCCACTATTTGTGTTTGTCTCTTGATCGCTTTTTTTTAGGAAGTTGCTACAGTAGTATATGCTTTATATGTGGTGTTTTTAAGTTTGAAACTGAACCAAAATGGGTTGATTTACTATTATGTTTATGCTAACGTTGCTAATAGAATTGTGTGAAGTTTTGTATGAAGGAAGTTTTCAAGTGTAGGGATTGGAGAATGATGAGATGAGATGAAGTATGGATAGAAGCTCAAGCTTGGGGATGCCCATATCACCCCAAGAAATATCCAAGAGGTACAAGCGTCAAAGCTTGGGGGTGCCCCGAGGCACCTTCTTCATCGGCAAAAATCAGGTAACCTTTCAGCACACTATATTTTTATTGCTTCATATTCTATGCATTTTTCTTAGAGCGTATTTACTTTTGCTTTCCGTTCTCTTTTGTTTTGTTTGCTGCACTAAATGGTTGGACCCTAACAAATTTCTTTTGGAGGAGATTTACTTTGTTTTTCATTGCCAAGAACACTCTAGTTTTCACTCTTATCGTTCAACGAGTGTTCTCTTTTTCTAGAACTGCGTTTAGCTTTCGATTTTTGCCTTGATTTTTGTTCAGATCTTGTTTTATCTTTGCATCAAGGTGTATTTAGACCACTGGTCTATGTTGGTTTTCATCAAAAGAGTTATCTCAAAAAGGTTTGAATGGTGTTGGAAAAGAGAAAAGGTTTCATGCAAAAAAGTGGTACAAAAAGGAGCTTATTTAGACTGCGGCTTAGACTTTTTCATGCCATGCTTGATGTCGTTTTGATAGTATGCTTAGTAGTTTTTGCTGTAGCATGACTTGTCTCAAATGACTGAGATTACTTAATGAGTCTTTGAAAAAATCATGCGTTCTTTTTATTATATGGAAGCATTTATTTGATTTTCTCCTTGATGCTTTATTTGGGTTGACTTGGCGCATGCTTACAACATGTTTGACTCTTACATAGTCGCCATAAGCCTCTATGATCATTTGGTTTTTGACTTGTGATGCCATTTTATGCTTCTCTTAATAATGTTTTGTCGCTATGCATGATTATAGCTGTTATTGCTCTCTTAGTTGGTCGCTCCCAGTCTTTTGCTAGCCCTTATTTTGTACTGAGTGTGAGCTCTACTCGTGCATCCAACTCCCAAAAACCAAGTTATTCCAATATGTCCACCATACATACCTATTAGCAATTTGCTATTCCAAGTACATTTGACTTGCTTTTATCTATCCTTCAAATTAAACTCTTTTTGGTGTTATGTGAAAATTAGTCAGTAAAGCTCTCACGAACCTGATAGCACACTTTACTTTTCTCGCTTTTAAAATTTTGACATTGTGGCTCTCTTATGTTGACGTTATGCTTGCAAGTTGTAAGTTGGAAATTAGCCCAGCCATGCCGTCATGGGGCAAGCTTTCAACATTGCACTTTCTCTTATTTGAGTTGATATCGTGATCTTTTGTTTATGGATACTCACGATGTGAAATAAGTTGGGAATCTTGCGGGATCATGGAGTTTGTATATGTGTTAGAGAAACGCCTGGGCCGCTAATCTAAGCCATGTATCATTCATGGTGTAAATTTACAGCATGCCCATAGTGGACATTCGATGACGCATCTCACAATAAAAAACTATACCAATGGTAAATAAAAGAGATGCCGAGGTGTTCATTGTCTGTTTGTGCTGTCATTTTGATGTGGGTTTGTTCCATGTCATCGGGCAAGGAGGTACCCCGTTTTTGGTTCTCAATGATACGTGTATACTTACAATGACAAGAGCTTGCTTGGGACCCTAAGTCGAGTAGCATGAGGTTTGGGTATTCGTACTTCATGGGACACGAGGTTTTCAACTTATGATTTGTCAAGCATATGCTCATAATTGTTCTCGCATTAACTTTAACCATTCAAGATGCCTATGATGGGGGCAATGAGAGCTCAAAGCTAGTAAGTACCATAATTTTTGAAGGTTTATAAAACTTGCAATCACTGCTTTCCTCTGCGAAGGGTCTTCCTTTTACTTTTATGTTGAGTCTCCACCTTCTACCTTTATGCACCGTCTAAGAGAGCATAGTTGCCATTCTGAGTTTAATGTGCATAGTCCCAAAGTTTATCATTGATTGATTCATGATTATGGTTTCACTTGTTTTTAAATTATTTGTATCTAGTCGCTCTCTTAAACTTGAAGGTGTCTTATGCATTTATGTTTTGCTATTCTATGAAGGACAAGCTGAAAACCATTTGCTATATTTTTCCATATGATTTGAACACACGTTTGATTTTCATTGTTTCATTATTCATGATCTTTCGTTTGTGTTTCTTTTCATGTTATAACATGGTTGCTAAGTTTTTATTGTCAAGATTATGTCTCTTATGCCCATGTTTTAAGTTCCTTGATCCCAGCACTCAATGCTTTACATAGATGATCAAGATTGTGATGGTGCATGTCACCTCAAAAATTATTCTTTTGTTATTACTTACCTACTCGAGGACGATCAGGAGTTAAGCTTGGGGATGCTTGATACGTCTCAAACGTATCTATAATTTTTGATGCTCCATGCTTGTTTATACACCATTTGCTTTGTGTTTTATTACACTTCGTGGCATTTTTATGCATTTTCCGGAACTAACCTACTAACGAGATGCCAGAGTGCCAGTTTCCTATTTTCTGCTGTTTTTATGTTTCAGAAAAGCTACACAGGAAATATTCTCAGAATTGGACAAAACAAAAGCCAAACCTCCTATTTTTACCGAAGCTTCGCGAAGACCGAAGATGAGACCGAGGGGGGCCAGGGGCCAGGCTCACCATAGGGTGGCACGGCCCAGCCCCTGGCCGCGCCACCACATGGTGCGGCCAAGTGGCCCACCTCCTGACGCTGCCCTTTCGCCTATAAAATCCCCTCGACGGGAAAAACCTAAAGGACAGATCGCTTTTCCTCGAAAGATACTGCAAGCCGCCGCCGTCGTCGAAGCGAGATTGGGAGGATCCATGAGCTCTTCCCGGCACCCTGCCGGAAGCCTTCTTCACCACCATGGTCACCTCCGGAGTGATGTGTGAGTAGTCTACCTTGGACTACGGGTACATAGCAGTAGCTAGATGGTTGTCTCGTCCACCATGTGCTTCATATTTAGATCTTGTGAGCTGCCATACATGATCAAGATCATCTTTATGTAATCATACATGTTGTGTTTGTTGGGATCCGATGAGTATTGTGAAAGGGCATGTGCCCCCATGTGTGGTTTTGGTAATTAATGACAATCCCTATGGACTAATGTTTGCATTGAGTCATATTTGTAGGACTTGTCCGTAGACAATGCTTGATCCATATGTTGGGTTCAAGGTTGGAAGAAGTTGAATATAAAAAAGATTATGTGATGACCAAGGTGTTATTCAAGGAGTGATCTGAAGATTGGTCATAAGGGAGTTGAGCCTATAGAGTGTGTCTTGAGGAATAAGATGGAGTGAACTCTCATCTGCATTCTCAAGACATCATCATTATGAAAGAAGAAGATGAAGTGCAATGTTGATCAAGTCGAAGCGCAAGATCAAGATAGGCTTCTAGAAGATATCATTTGCTTGAAGCTCGGTGTCCATTTGGTGGTAATGGACATGTGAAGATATTTCTACTAGTGTCTCTCCCATAGTGAAGTATGGGGGAACAATACGCAAGACTTCACCGAGCAAGCGCAATCAAGAAAGGTAGTCCAACTTGAGAAGATCAAGATCGTCACCATCTAGCTCAAGTGGGATGCGCAAGGCAAAGGTATGTTCTTGTTAGGGTTTCTTTCTTACCGGTCTCATGGTGTGGGAGACCGGGTTTAGGATCGATAGCCGTACTATCAAGAGGGGCTCTCGAGTGAGTAACTTATTCGTATCGTTCGGAGAGAGCTCAAACCTTTGCATACTTGGCATTATCTTTCTTGGTTCTTATTTGGATTTTATCCATGTGAGATTCTAGAGCTTGTGGTTATTTCCATGGCAAGCTCTAGCTCATCAAAAACGGATTTCGTATGGATCTCTTATTGCGTTTTTGGTGTTTGGAGAATTTACCGGTTCCTCATATAGAGACACTTATGTCCTCTAAATTCATAGTAAATTCTCCCTTGTGAGGTTCTCCTTGTTGTTAGCTTTCCAACAAAATTGGTTTCATCTCATTCGGAGTTTCCTTGCAAAAGTTATTTGGTTTTTGGGCTGTCCAGTTCGGCCCCTGGTCCGGCCAGGCCGGGCTCCAGGCCGGACCTTCCGGCGGCAGACCGGGCCAGTCCGGCGGGGCCGCCGGACTGCTATTCTGAATCGCCTTTCGGCGGGGCGCCGGATCCGTCCGGCGGGCCGCCGGACCGTCCGGCCCAGAGGCTGGCGCCGCCGGACTTACGGCCGAACTGGCCGGCGGGCTGCTTCCAACGGCTAGATTTTCCCCACCTATAAATACCCCTTCTTCCTCCTTGAGCTGTAAACGTTTTTGGGCTTCTCTCTCCTCCATTGTTGACCTTCAAAGCTTGCCCTCCCTCCTCACTTCCCTCCATGTTTCTTGCATCTTTTTAAGGGAAAAGAGAGAGGAGATCTAGATCTACTTTTCAACCAATCACTTTCTCCTCTAAGTGAGGGGAACCTATTGGATCTAGATCTTGGAGTTCTTTGTGGATTTCCTCCTTGTTCTTCCTCTCATATCCTCCATAGCATTTGTTGCTTTGGTAGGATTTGGGAGAGAAGGATTTGAGCACTTCGTGTGTTCTTGCCATTGCATTTGGTGCATCGGTTTGAGTTCTCCTCGGAGATTCGGTGGTGAAAGCAAGAAGCTTATTTCCTCTTGGGTTCTTGGAACCCTAGACGGCTCAGTGGATTTCTTGGGGACCTCCAATTAAGTTGTGGAGATCTTCCCAAGCTTTGTGGTGCCTCCGTGGCGATTATTGGGAGCCTCCAATTGAGTTGTGGAGTGTGCCCCAATCTTAGTGGCTTTGTGGATTTGGGAGCCTCCAATTAAGTTGTGGAGTAGCCCCAAGCTTTGTGCGGGATCGGTGACCGCCCTCAAGGGTCCCATAGTGGATCGGGTCTTCCATCTTGGTGGGAGGGCTCGAGGAGATTACAGTGTGCCTCCGTGGCGTTTGGGGAGCCTTGTGCCTCCACACCGCTCCAACGGAGATTAGCACCCGCAAGGGTGTGAACTTCGGGTTACATCGTTGTCTCCGCGTGCCTCGGTTATTTCTATACTCGAGCTCCTTTACTTATGCAATTTACTTTGTGATAGCCTTCGTGCTTGAAGTTATATATATCTTGCTATCACATAGTTGCTCATCTTGTTTAGCTTAAGTTGTTGGTGCACATAGGTGAACCTAGTTTATTTAGGTTTTGTATGCTTGGCAAATTAAACGTTAGTTTTATTCCGCATTTGTCAAGCCGCTCGTAAAAGTTTTAAATCGCCTATTCACCCCCCCCCTCTAGGCGACATCCGTGTCCTTTCATATTGGTACTATGTCAAGTTGATGTGCTGAATATATATCTTTATGTTATCTCTATGTTGTTTATCATCTTGCATGCTTTCCGTTGCTAGTAGATATCTTAGCCGAGTAGATGCTAGTGACTCCAAGAGGGAGTATTTATGCTCGATAGTTGGGTTCATGCCTCTAGTAATCTGGGGGAGTGACAGAAACCTCTAAGGTTGTAGATGTACTATTTCCACTAGGGAGAAAACAACATTCTTGTGTCCAAGGACATTTGCTTTGTTTACTTTACGCACTTTCCTTAATGCAGTTATCCGTTGTTCGCAACTTAATACTCAAGGGGTACTCGGACGACTCCCCGCGAGTGGATTATTAGTCCTAGATGCAGTTGGATTACGGTCTATGTATTTTGTCGTATTGCCCATAGTGAATCTCATAGTGATCCTCATGACATATGTATGTTATCTTTATTCTATCAATTGCCCAACTGTAATTTATTTACCCAGCATGTTGTTATTTATCTTATGGAGAGACACCACTAGTGAACTGTGGACCCCGGTCCAATTTCCTTTACATTGCTATACCGTTTTAGTTTTACTCGCACCGTTTACTTTTACTTGCATACTATTACCCTTTTACCACTCAATATGCTCAATCCTTTGTTTACAGCAAACCGGTGAGATTGACAACCTCATCGTAAGTTGGGAGCAAAGTTCTTGGTTGTGTGTGTGCAGGTTTCACATTGCTGCTAGGTGAAGACACACCAACAATATTTCTGGCGCTATTGTCCGGAGTGTCGCAAAGCTAGCAAGCATCACCTTCTGAAGTTTGGCTTTCTCCTACTGGTTCGATAAACCTTGGTTTCACAACTGAGGGAAGACTTGCTGATGTGCTCATCATACCTTCCTCTTGGGGTTCCCAACGAGCTGTTACTTACAAGCCATCATGGTCTTGATGATCATCTTGCCCGGCATCGGGCCTAGATAAGGCCTGAAGCCGTCCAGGAGTGGCAGCACTGCGATCCCAGGCGCCATGAGGATCTTGCAGAAGTGCGTAGGGGACATGTCCTCGTGGAAGTGGCCTACCAATGGTGGCTGTCCAATACGCTTCCTGCTAGAACCCTCCTCAGGAGGTACCTCCATAGGCACTCCTAGACGCAGCATCTACACAAGTAAAGATTGCTTAGCATAGCACAAAATTAGCGACAGACACAACAAAATGATGCCCACAAGTGATGAAAACAAGATATGTGGAGCCTCATAGTAGTGATGTGTTGCACCAATGATATTAGCTAAACTAATGCAATTCACATTTTTCACTACATGTGCAAGGCATAGGGTCAGATAAAATCATTGGGCAACCTACATCAGATCATGTTTTGAATCATTGGCTCAAGGGCAAGAAAAACATTGATCTAGAAACTCAAACGCCTCATACAATGCTAACCTTGCGGCACAAATGATCCCTCTGGACCAAATGCATGGCTCATTGTAGATGAAATGTGCAGTGCATCAGGTCTAGAAAGATCATTCGGCCACGAATACCCAGCCCTATTTGAATCATCGGCTAATCACATATATGACTGAGCAAAAAACACATCAAAACAGACAGTGTATATGTGGTAGACGCCACAATTGATGCTATTCAACCATGTATGTTTAACAAGGACTGATTTTTGTTGTACAAACATGGTTGAATAGAACGAATTGTAGCAACGTCTGATCAAATTAATGAGATAATCGAACATTTAACATATGGCCAAGCACACCATACTTTGGTGAGAAGAGCACATGTTAAATGCTTCCTACCTTACTTAAGTCTGCACACAAATGGTGTTCATCATCGGCATGATAGTCTATCAAAATAGATCTAACAAATGGTGTTTATCATCGGCATCACTCCTCACAACCACACATGTTGTACTCAGATCGAACCCTACCCCTAGCAGTTGCGCACATATTATGTCCATTGATACGTCTCAAACGTATCTATAATTTTTTATGCTCCATGCTTATTTATGCACCATTTGCTTTGTGTTTTGTTACACTTCGTGGCGTTTTTATGCATTTTCCGGAACTAACCTATTAACGAGATGCCATAGTGCCAGTTTCCTGTTTTCTGTTGTTTTTGTGTTTCAGAAAAGCTACACAGAAAATATTTTTGGAATTGGACGAAACTAAAGCCGAAGTTCCTATTTTTCCCGACACAAGCTGGAGTCCAAAGCAGAGACCGAGGGGAGCTAGGAGCCAGCCACACCATAGGATGGCGCGGGCTAGCCCCTGGCCGTGCAACCAGGTGGTGGGGCCACCTGGCCCACCTCCTGACGCCACCCTTCCGCCTATATATTCTCCTCGACGGGAAAACCCTAAGGACCCGATCAATTTTTCATGAAACATACTGCAAGCCGTTGCCGTCATCGACGCGAGATCGGGAGGGTCCAGAAGCTCTTCCCGGCACCCTGCCGGAGAGGGGAATCACCACCGGAGGCCTTCTTCATCATCATGCCTGCCTCCAGAGTGATGTGTGAGTAGTCTACCTTGGACTACGGGTCCATAGCAGTAGCTAGATGGTTGTCATCTCCTCCATGTGCTTCATATTTAGATCTTGTGAGCTGCCTATCATGATCAAGATCATCGTTGTGTCATTCTACATTTTGTGTTTATTGGGATCCGATGAATATTGATACTTTGTAAAGTTGATTTATTGATTTATCATCTCTATGTTGTTTATGATCTTGCATGCTCTCCGTTGCTAGTAGATATCTTGGCCGAGTAGATGCTAGTGACTCCAAGAGGGAGTATTTATGCTCGATAGTGGGTTCATGCCTCTAGTAATCTGGGGGAGTGATAGAAACCTCTAAGTTTGTAGATGTGCTGTTGCTACTAGGGAGAAAACAACAATCTTGTGTTCAAAGACATTTGTATTGTTTACATTACACACTTTGCTTAAGGCGATAATCTGTTGCTTGCAACTTAATACCCAACGGTTGCTCGGACGACATCCGACGGGTGGATTATTAGTCATAGATGCAGTTGGATTACGGTCTATGTATTATGTTGTAATGCCCAAGTGAATCTCATAGTGATCCTCATGACATTTGTATGCTTGCTTTATTCTATCAATTGCCCAACTGTAATTTGTTTACCCAGTATGTTATTTATCTTATGGAGAGACACCTCTAGTGAAACTGTGGACCCCGGTCCATTATTTTACATTCTTATTACCGTTTACTATTTACTCGCTTTATTTACATTCTCGGAAACTACTATCTTTTACCACACCATACGTTTAATCCTTTGTTTACAGCAAACCAGTAAGATTGACAACCTCATTGTAAGTTGGGGCAAAGTACTTTGGTTGTGTTGTGTGCAGATTCCATGTTGCTGCTGGCGCAAAGCTACGCCCCAGATAAGGCGCCATATATAAATTGTCTGGAGCTGTCGTGAAGCTAGCAAGCATCAACCTTCGGAAAGTTAGTTCTTTCTCCTACTGGTTCAATAAACCTTGGTTTCATACTGAGGGAAGACTTGCTGCTGTGCTCATCATACCTTCCTCTTGGGGTTCCCAACTGGGCGGTCATCTACACGCCATCAAGCAATTTTTCTGGCGCCGTTCCGGGGAGAAAGAGGATTTCTGCAAGGGGAGTCTCTCGCTTCCAATCTTTTACTTTGTTATTATTTTGCTTTACTTTATTTTTGCTTGCATCTTTTTATCGAAAATACAAATAAATTAGTTCCTTTATAGTTGTTTTTTTTTACTTGTCTACTTTTAGTTTTGTTAGAATGGGTACTCCCGAGAACACCAAGTTGTGTGATTTTACTAGCACCAATAACAATGATTTTATCTACACTCCTATTGCGCCACCTGCTCCTGAGGCAAATTTTTATGAGATTAAACCTGCTTTGTTGAATCTTGTTATGAAAGAGCAATTTTCTCGTGCTAGTACTGATGATGTTGCAGCTCATCTCAACAATTTTGTTGAGCTATGTAAGATGCAAAAGTATAAGGATGTAGATGGTGATATTATTAAGCTTAAGTTGTTTCCTTTCTCTTTAAGAGGAAGAGCTAAGGATTGGTTGCTATCTTTGCCTAGAAATAGTATTGATTCTTGGGTTAAGTGTAAGGATGCTTTTATTGGAAAATATTATCCTCCTGCTAAGATTATAGCTTTGAGAAGTGATATTATGAAGTTTAGACAGTTTGATAATGAACATGTTGCTCAAGCTTGGGAAAGAATGAAATCTATGATAAAGAATTGTCCCACTCATGGACTGACTACTTGGATGATTATCCAAACCTTTTATGTAGGACTAAATTTTTCTTCAAGAAATCTCTTGGATTTAGCTGCCGGAGGTAGTTTTATGTCCATCACCTTGGGCGCCGCAACAAAGCTTCTTGATAATATGATGGTAAATTATTCTGAATGGCACACCGAGAGAGCTCCACAAGGTAAGAAGGTAAATTATGTTGAAGAAACCTCTTCCTTGAGTGATAAGATTGATACTATTATGGCTATGCTTGTTAATGATAGATCTCATGTTGATCCTAATAATATTCCTTTAGCCTATTTGGTTGCTCAAGAAGAGCATGTTGATGTGAACTTCATTAGAAATAATAATTTCAACAACAGTGTTTATAGGAACAATTTTGCTAGCAACAATTATAGGCCGTATCCTTCTACCAATGGTAATGGTTATGGCAACTCTTATGGTAATTCCTCCAACAACACTAGGGGCACGCCCTCTGATCTTGAGGTCATGCTCAAGGACTTCATTAGTAAACAAACTGCTTTTAATAAGTCTGTTGAGGAAAAGTTGGTTAAAATTTATGTTCTTGCTTCTAAAGTTGATAACCTTGCTCTTGATGTTGAACTTCTGAAACTAAAAGTTTTGCCTTATGATGTGAAAGAAAGCAAGACTTTGAATGCCATCCAGGTTAGAATAAATGAAAATGTTAGGATGTTAGCAGAATTGCATGCTAGGTAGGAAAGAGAAGATAAGATGGCTAGAAATATGAAGGTTTGTACTATTACCACCTCTAGTGATGTTGTTTCAAATGCTAGTAATCCTCTTATTTTGATTGGTGTAGAGAAAACTCCTACTCCTTGTACGAAAAAGCTTAAAACTGCAAAAACGTTTTCTACAAAAAGTGCTGAAATTTTTCAGAGTATGGGAGACAATAGCTCTACTTCTTTTAATGATTTTGATGTTGATGGTTGCAATATCTCTGAAGTTATTTTGTTCTTGCAAAAGCTTGCTTTCAGTCCTAATGCTAGTTCTATGCATGTTGCTTTTACAAAGCATATTATGAATGCTCTCATGTAAATTAGGGAAGAAAAGTTGAATATAAGGTTTCTATTCCCAAAAAGTTAAAAGATGGTTGGGAGCCCATCATTGATATGAATGTGAATGATTTTGATTGTCATGCTTTATGTGATCTTGGTGCAAGCATTTCTATTATGCCTAGAAAGATTTATGATATGCTTGGTTTACCACCGCTTGAAAATTATTATTTTGATGTTCCTCTTGCTGATGTTGCTAAGAAGAAACCTTTGGGAAGAATTAATGATATTCTTATTATGGTTAACAATAACCGTGTTCCCGTTGATTTCCTTGTTTTGGATGTTGAATGCAATGCTTCTTGTCCTATTATTTTGGGAAGACCTTTTTTTAGAACTGTTGGTGCCATTATTGATATGAAGGAAGGCACCATTAAATATCAATTCCCACTCAAGAAAGGTATGGAACACTTCCCTAGAAAGAGAAAGAAATTACTTTTTGACTCTATTCTTAGAGCAAATTATGAACTTGATGCTTCATCGCTTGATATTACTTGATTTCCACTTTCATCGCCTAGCTCAAAGGCGTTAAAGAAAAGCACTCTTGGGAGATAACCCAATATTTTAATTTCAGTACTTTTTATTTTTGTTGAGTCTTGGAAGTTATTACTACTGTAATGACCTCTCCTTATCATTTTTATTTTGTTTTTGTGCCAAGAAGAACCTCTAATTGGAGTTAGGTAAGATTTGGGGAAGTTGCTGTCCTGAAAAAGATTTCTGCGCTGCACCGTAAAAATTCGTGAAAATTCTCAGAACGTCTTTTTGATCTGTGATTTCTTATGCACATGCCCCAGGTTATTTCCAAACTTTCATTAGTTTTGCACTTTTCGATTTGAGCAACAGAAGATCCTCAGAAAAATCGATCTTTGTTAGCTGTTCCGTTTTGACAGATTTCTACCACTATTTGTGTTTGCCTATCGGTCGCTTTCTTTTTGAGTTCTTTTGATCACGGAACTTTTGAGGAAGTTGCTACAGTAGCTTATGCTTTAATGGGTATTATACTTGAGTTTGAAACTGAACCAAAAGAGTAGATTTACTATCATGCTTACACTAATGTTGCTAATAGAATTGTGTGAAGTTTTGTATGAAGGAAGTTTTCAAGTGTAGGGAAAGGAGAATGATGAGATGAGATGAAGTATGGATAAAAGCTCAAGCTTGGGGATGCCCATGTCACCCCAAGAAATATCCAAGAGGTACAAGCTTCAAAGCTTGGGGATGCCCCGAGGCACCCCTTCTTCATCGGCAAAAATCAGGTCATCTTTCAAGACACTATATTTTTATTGCTTCGTATACTATGCGTTTTTCTTGGAGCGTCTTTACTTTCTCTTTCAGTTTTCTTTTGTTTTGTTAGCTGTAATAAATGGTTGGACCCCAACATATTTCTTTTGGAGAAGACACACTCCGTTTTTCATTGCCAAGAACACTCTAGTTTTCACTCTTATCATTCAACGAGTGTTCTATTTTTCTAGTACTGTGTTTAGCTTTTGTTTTTCTCGTTGATTTTTGTTCAGATATTGTTATATATTTGTATCAAGGTGTATTTAGACCACTGGTCTATGTTGGTTTTCATCTTAAAGAGTGGTTACAAAAAGCTTGAATGGTGTTGGAAAAGAGAAAAAAGTTGCATGCCTATAGTGGTACAAATGGGAGCTTGTTTAGACTGTGGCTTAGACTTTTGCATGTCATGCTTGATATTATTCTGATAGTATGCTTAGTAGTTTTTGCTGTAGCATGACTTGTCTCAAATGACTGATATTTCTTAATGTGCCTTTGAAATAATCATGCGTTGTTTTTATTATATGGGAGAATATTATTGTGGTTTTCTCCTTTGATGCTTTATTTGGGTTGACTTGGCGCATGCTTACAACATGTTTGACTTTAACAAGTCGCCATAAGCCTCTATGATTATTTGTTTTTTTGACTTGTGATACCACTTTATGCTTCGGTTAATGATGGTTTGTCGCTATGCATGATTATGGCCGTTATTGCTCTCTTAGTTGGTCGCTCCCAGTCTTTTGCTAGCCTTCATTTTGTACTAAGAGGGAATACTTCTCGTGCATCCAACTCCCAAAAACCAAAGTTCTCCAATGTGTCCACCATAACTACCTATTAGCAATTTGCTATTCCAAGCACAATTCGTTTTGCTTTTATCTATCCTTCAAATTAAACTTTTTGTGTTATGTGAAAATTAGTCACTAAAGCTCTCACGAACCTGATGGCACATTTAATTTTCTTGCTTTTAATAAATTTGACCATTGTGGCTCTCTTATGTTTATTTTTATGCTTGCAAATTGTAAGTTGGAAGTTAGCTCAGCCATGCCGTCATGGGGCACGCTTTCAACATTGCACTTACTCTCATTTAGTTGATATCATGATCTTTTATTTATGGATACCTACGATGTGAAATAAGTTGGAAACTTGTGAGCTCATAGAGTTTGTATATGTGTTAGAGAAATGCCTGGGCCGCTAATCTAAGCCATGCATCATTCATGGTGGAAATTTACAGCATGCCCATAGTGGGCATTCGACAACGCATCTCAAAATAAAAAGCTATACCCATGGTAAATAAAAGAGATGCCAAGGTGTTCATTGTCTGTTTGTCTTGTCATTTTGATATGGGCTTGTTCCATGTCATCAGGCAAGAGGTACCCCGTTGGCATTTTCGATGATACATGTATGCTTACAATGACAAGAACTTGCTTGGGACCTAAGTCGAGTAGCATGAGGTTTGGGTATTCGTACTTCACAGGACATGAGATTTTCAACTTATGATTTGTTAAGCATATGCTTCGTAATTGTACTCGTATTAACCTGAACCATTCAAGATGCCTATGATGGGGGCAATGAGAGCTCAAAGCTAGTAAGTATCATAATTTTTTGGAGGTTTATAAAACTTGCAATCACTGCTTCTCTCTACGAAGGGCCTTTCTTTTACTTTTATGTTGAGTCTCCACCTTCTTCCTTTATGAACCGTCTAAGAGAGCATAGTTGTCATTCTGAGTTTAATGTGCATAGTCCCAAAATTTATTATTGATTGATTCATGATCATGGTTTTGCTTGTTCTTAAATTATTTGTAACTAATCACCCTCTTAAACTTGAAGGTGTCCTATGCATTTATGTTTTGCTATTCCATGAAGGACAAGCTGAAAACCACTTTGCTATATTTTTCTAGTTGCTCGAAACACACACTTGACTTTCAATGCATTATTACTCATGATCTTTTGTTTGTGTTACTTTTCATGTTATAATATGGTTGCTAAGTTTTATTGCCAAGATTATGTCTTTTATGCCCATGTTAGAGTACTTTGATCTCAGCACTCAATGCTTTACATCGTTTGATCAAGATTGTGTTGATGCACGTCACCTTAAAAATTATTATTTTGTTATCACTTACCTACTTGAGGATGAGCAGGAGTTAAGCTTGGGGATGCTTGATACGTCTCAAACGTATCTATAATTTTTGATGCTCCATGCTTGTTTATGGACCATTTGCTTTGTGTTTTGTTACACTTTGTGGCGTTTTTATGCATTTTTCGGAACTAACATATTAACGAAATGCCACAGTGCCAGTTCCCTATTTTCTGCTATTTTTGTGTTTCAGAAAAGCTACACAGGAAATATTCTTGGAATTAGACGAAACAAAAGCCAAAGTTCCTATTTTTCCCGACACGAGACGGAGTCCAAAGCAGAGACGGAGGGGAGCCAGGGGCCAGCCACACCATAGGGTGGCGCGGGCCAGCCCCTGGCCGCGCCACCAGGTGTTGGGGCCACCTGGCCCACCTCCTGACGCCACCCTTCCGCCTATATATTCTCCTCGACGGGAAAACCCTAAGGACCCGATCAATTTTCCATGAAACATACTATAAGCCGCCGCCATCGTCGACGCGAGATCAGGAGGGTCCAGAAGCTCTTCCCGGCACCCTGCCGGAGAGGGAAATCACCACCGGAGGCCTTCTTCATCATCATGGTCGCCCCCGGAGTGATGTGTGAGTAGTCTACCTTGGACTACGGGTCCATACAGTAGCTAGATGGTTGTCCTCTCCTCCATGTGCTTCCTGTTTATATCTTGTGAGCTGCCTATCATGATCAAGATCATCGTTGTGTAATTCTACATGTTGTGTTTGTTGGGATCCAATGAATATTGATACTTTGTAAAGTTGATTTATTGATTTATCATCTCTATGTTGTTTATGATCTTGCATGCTCTCCGTTGCTAGTAGATATCTTGGCCGAGTAGATGCTAGTGACTCTAAGAGGGATTATTTATGCTCGATAGTGGGTTCATGCCTCTAGTAATCTGGGGGAGTGACAAAAACCTCTGAGGTTGTGGATGTGCTGTTGGTAATCGGGAGAAAACAACAATCTTGTGTTTAAGGACATTTGTATTGTTAACATTACACACTTTGCTTAAGGCGATAATTTGTTGCATGCAACTTAATACCCAACGGTTTCTCGGACGACATTCGGCGGGTGAGTTATTAGTCATAGATGCAGTTGGATTATGGTCTATGTATTATGTTGTAATGCCCAAGTGAATCTCATAGTGATCCGCAAAATATTTGTATGCTTGCCTTATTCTATCAATTGCCTAACTGTAATTTTTTTACCCATCATGTTATTTATTTTATGGAGAGACACCTCTAGTGAACTGTGGACCCCGGTCCATTCTTTTATATTCTTATTGTCGTTTACTATTTACTCGCTTTATTTACATTCTTGCAAACTACTATCTTTTACCACACGATATGTTTAATCCTTTGTTTACAGCAAACCGGTGAGATTGACAACCTCACTGTAAGTTGGGGCAAAGTACTTTGGTTGTGTTGTGTGCAGATTGCACATTGCTGCTGGTGCAAAGCTACACCCTAGATAAGGCGCCATATATAAATTGTTTGGAGCTGTCGCGAAGCCAGCGAGCATCAACCTTCGGAAGTTGGTTCTTTCTCCTACTGGTTCGATAAACCTTGGTTTCATACTGAGGGAAGACTTGCTGTTGTGCTCATCATAACGTCCTCTTGGGGTTCCCAACTGGGCGGTCATCTACACACCATCATCCATCATCGGCACGACGAAAGGGGAAAAAACCCTGACACTACAGTACCGAGATCGAACCCTAAACCTAGCAGATCCGCTATGCATGTGAACTAGTGTGCGCCTATGAACTGTAAGAAGGGAGATCGACTGTACAAGATGGGGATTGAGGGTGCTTACCGACATTTTGCAGGCGGCGGTTGAAATCCAGCCAGATGGCCTCCGCGACGACGATGCGAGGAAGCGGCGAGGAAGCAGGGCCTCCTCCATCTGTGTAGTTCTCGGCGGTGGAAGAGAAATCGTCCACCGGTTTGGGAGAGGAGAGTGAGAGGAGAGAGAGAGGGGAGAGGTTGGGCGGTGAGGGGAATTATGGCGCGTGCGACGAAACGACACGGCGTCTCGCGCTCATTCCCCAAAGTCTCGGAAACATGGCCCAGGGGCCGGCATAACACTATGCTCTACGTACATGGCGCGGATGCGGCCCATGCCGAAGCGCGCTGCCTGTGTGGGGGTCGCCAGCGTTCACTGTTGCTCTGTGTTTCGGCGAACAGAACAGCTAACAAATCTGGCGAAACTGTCGCTGATTCGGCATCGCAGGCAGGCACGCATGTAGGCAGCCACGGGCCATGGCAGATCGTACGAAGGGCGCCATGCCGCGAAACATTCTTTCCACCGCATTGATCAACCTGTTAGTGCTAGGCTTGCCGCGCGCGGCGGCGTGACGGCCGGCCTGCACTGCACTGCACCGTGCCGGGGACCCGGGGTCCGTGGCACGTAGGAACGTATGGGGGGTGGCTTTGCTGCCTCACGTATCATCGATCGTGTGTTGGTGTACGTCCAACCTCGCCGCCGATTGCCATACCGACGTACGTACTCCTGTAGTACAAGCTTGTACTTGTTCTCACGCAAGAGCAAGGCAGGAGGGGCCGGCCGGGGGCGTGCATGGCCGCCGTGTTCGATGCATCGTCTACAGGTCTACAGGTCTATGGTACAGGAAACTCTATCTCCGTCGATCGCCATGCTCGAATGCTACCACCGACACATATATGCCGTTCACACGAGTCACGAGTGGCATGCCGTGCAGAAATTTCACGAGGGCGAATGAGTGGTGTGCATATGGTGCAATCAGACGCGCACGACTACATCATGCATGTCAGCGTCAGCCTGGCAGGGAAGAGCCAATCCCAGCACCACATTCATGGGCAACCTCTGCAAGTCCAACCGATCAACATCCACCTAGCACGGCTAGGCGATGAGCCATTGCCTCGAAATTTCCAGGAAAATGCATCATTGTCAACAGCTCGACCGCATTCGTACGTACGTGCGCGTCGATGAAGATAAACAACTTTGAGCGATCAATCGAGTAGGTAGGATGGCCGACTACGGGCCCAACGGAGCAGCACGCCAAGGATGCAATGGCGTTACGACTTACGAGATGTGACGCGATCTTGGGCGCACGGCAGCGTGCGTTGGCATTTGGCCGAACATGTCGGCCACGTCGGGCAGGTCTTCGGTGGCACGCACTCGTGGAGCCTTGTTGTGCCCCGACGATGTGTCACCCGCCACAGGCGTGCGGTTGAGGTCGATGATGGACTGGAACGCGCCTCCGCCCGCCATGAACTGCACATCCGGCGTTGTCGGCACGCCGAGACGCGACAAGGCCGCGGGTTGGGGAGCTGGCTCATGCGTTGAAGACAGGGCCGACGATGCAGGATGGTACCAACCGACCACCGCGGACGACACGGAGCTGGTTGTGGAGCCAAATTGGTCGGCGGCGAACTAGGTGACCACCTCGCCCTTGAGCATGGCGTGGACGACGGCCTGCTTGGCCAGAGCCTCGATGGTAGCTCTAGCATGAACGGACTGTAGGATTTCGGCATGCCTAGCCTTCTCCTCGACGATCTTCCTGTCCTTCTCCTTCTGCTTGGCCACGACCTGCCGGACAGCCCGCTTCTTCGATTCCGCTGCCCGGGCCTTCGGCGTCATTTTCTTCTTGCCCTTGGCAGGGACTGTGGGTGCAGCGGCCGGGGACTAGGTGGAGACCACGGCGACATGATCTATGGTCGAGCACGCGAGGGCGGTGGGGCGCTGGCTTCGCCAATGGCGGCGGCGGCGTCCATCTCCATGGTTGGGGTTTGGGCGGGAGGGGCGCGTCGGCCGAGCGGGAGGGGAAAAATGAGGCAATCTGCCTCTGTCGACTGGGTCCGGGGCGGACAAGAGGGACACACAGGAGGATGCGCGTGCTGTCCGGGCCGACTCATTTTGAGCTCAAATCCGAGGCCAAAATGGGTGCGCGCGGACGCGTTCGGACAGCTCTATCTTTTTGAGTCGTCCCGCTGGGCCGAATGTTTTGTCCGCGCGAACACGTTCGGATGCGCGATGGTTGTTTCGGTCGGCCCGCTCGAGATGTCCTCACTGCCGAAGATCGATTCCGTACCAGGCTCGACCGACGATCGTGCGTGCTTCTGCAGGAGTATCCATCCATATTCGGCTAGCCAGCGGTGCAAGCTCTGCCAAAAAGATGGTAGTACGAGCACCATATCGGCCTACTTGCCTCTGCAGTCGCCGCCACGAAAACGGAAGGACCCATGAAGGAGCTAGGAGGAGGAGGAACGACAATGCCGCAATGGCGCAATCATAGACATAAACCATGCCCTTGAGCGAGCTCCACACATCACACATGCGCCATGTCCCCGTGTCCTGGCTCGGTGCACGGATCCTTGCCGTTCAGAGTTTCAGCGGAAGATGCAGGCCGGACTGCATAGTTCGGTTCTGTCATGTCAGGCGGCATCGTGGGCTCGGCCACCAGGCACCAGCGAAGAATGCCGGAGCCAAGAGCCACATAGGCACACAGCCCGACGTCTACGTTCACGCACGGCTCCAGATTCTGCACATATGGGGTCGTGGACGCGGCTCGTCTGACTTTCTTAAACGCACGTCAGAACTGCCGTAGGTGACCCAATCCGCCATTTCTATCCAGCTAAAAAGATCCAACGGAAGGCAAAGCAGCTTCGCTCCTTCCGCACAGCTAGCGCGCGAAATTGCTCTGCTTTCTATTCTCTGGCGCCAAAACAGCAGAGGACTTCTTATATTCTCGCGCCAAAAACAGAGCCGAACCGTCATGGCCGTGCAGTGCGAGGAAGGCGGTCATCTGAGGCGTGCCGCCGCGGCCGCCGCCGATCATCGCTGAAGACGAGAGACCCATCGTCGCGCAGGGTGCGATGAAATTGATCATCCGCCGGCGTGCCGCCGCGGCCGCCGGGATCATCACTGAAGACGGCCAACGTCCGATCGTCGGCGCATCTCTCCGCTAAGACTCACGCCAACCACATCTTTTTGAAGGTGAAATACCATCAACCATCTTGTTTGCACGCCATCTTCTTCCTCTTTTCATCCTACTGCTCTATCCTTTTCTGCCTTCCAACTCTTGTTCAGTCATAGCTAAATTGGTGCGAACAGCCAAAGCATTAGCCTCTATAAAATGGAGAACCAGATGAACGAGGGAAACCAGACCAATGGGTATTTTCAGCCGCACGTCATGGCTTATGCACTTTTCACATAATGCAAAACGCCGTTAAACATTTATGTTGTCGCAAGGACAAGGACAAAGACAAGGACAAACACAAGGACAAGAACAAAGAAAAAGAGAAGGAAAAGGACAATGAACCCAATATTCTTGCAGACTTCAGTGCTTGTATGTTCGAGTATGATGATGTGGAAAAATTTGAAGAAGCTTTTCGCACCATGAGAACTAAAGTGGAGAAACAAACTCTAGCATGCAGCTCGGAAGAATGTTGCATTTTAATTGATGATGCACTTGAGAGCGTTGGTAAGAAGGTTGATGCTAAGCTGAAACAACTTGGAGATCAAAGTAGCCCTGATAAGAGATGTGATACACAAGTGCTCCCTGAAAAAACAAATGAACTTTTAGCTGCTGCACGTCTAAAGAAAAAATCTCCTCGGAAAAAAACTAAAAAGAGAAAGCGAACTTGGGTTGAAAAGTTTCACAAGGGCAAGAAGAAGAAAGGACCAACAGAAGTTATGGAAGCACAAGAATTACCAAAGGTATGTTCAGTATGTGAAGCAGAATAATTACTTCAGTTTTCAGTTCTAATCAAACCTTTATGTTGTTTGTGGGTTCCCAGCAACAAGAAAATGGAAGCACAAGTCACAATAATAATTCCCAAGGTTCTGGGTTCATCCGAAGTTTTACTGATCTACTAACGGTATGTTCCATGTGCAAGTGTTTTGAGATTTGAAGTTTTACTCAAGTACACAATTATCGGTGTTCTAAGGTATCAAATGTTATTAAAACTGCAGGTTGCTAGTGTTGATGACATTGGTGCAGAACTTTTCTTATGATTACACATAGAGTTCTCGGTACTTTGTGAGGTTCATGCATGCTTCATGAATATTATTGCCATGTATTAAATGATGATACTATGGTGTACAAGCAGCCAAGTTTGTGGTCTGAACTTTTAGACTGTCTCCTGCTCAGTTTGTGTTCGTCAGTGATGCGTCCTTGCCGTCCGCCGCGGCGTCGCGTCTTCTCCAAAACTAATTTGGTGTACGAGCAGCCAAGTTGCCCCTTATTTGTTGTACTTTTTTCAGTTTGATTTGGTGTAATTCGCTAGTTCATGGTCTGAACTTTAAGACTCTATCTCCTGCTCAGTTTGCGTTCGTCGGTGATACGTCCTTGTCGTCGGCGTCTTCTCCGGAACTGTTGGCAGCATGACGTTTTGCTGTCCGCCGCCGTGCAACGCTGAGATGAGTGATCACCTTCATTTGATCGTGGACGGCAAAAAAGCCTCTGCTGTTTTGGCGCCAGAGAATAGAAAGCAGAGTAATTTCGCGCGCTAGCTGTGCGGAAGGAGCGAAGCTGCTTTGCCTTCCGTTGGATCTTTTTAGCTGGATAGAAACGGCGGATTGGGTCACCTACGGCAGTTCTGACGTGCGTTTAAGAAAGTCAGACGAGCCGCGTCCGTATCTATTCAGGATCTGACCTTCTATCCTTGCTTCCTTAACAATACGATTGCATACAGCAATTTAGGTTGTAATTTGTAGGCAAAGCGCGATGCACCGAGCCACCTATACCACAGTGTCTTATGACTAGCTATTATCAAGCGTTAAAAAGCATCTACCAGATACTGCATTCACTGATCAAATAACACGAAAGCATGATAAAGATCTCCATTACCAAACAGGCACCTCTGATACAATCTCTTGAAACTCACAGTAATCACCACAAACCCTAAACCCTAAACCCTCAAACTCACAGTAACCACCTATGGAGCAACCAAGCTACGGTCTTCTCCAGATTCACATAACCACCGCTTCAGATCACAACAAAATTTCAGTTGCGACATGAGATTACTACAGGGGCCCACCACATATAGCGCAAAGACAGATCACCTCATTACATGTTTTTTTGGTTTCTAGGGAGACAAAAGAAATATTCAGGTGTTTCTGCGATTCTTGAATGGCCCATTGCGTCACTGCTACGCAAACAACTTGTATCCTGCCAAGTCAGGCCTCAAAAAAGGTGCCACCATATATCATCCTACTACTACATGTAAAGATGATTTTCAATCCTGCACTTCTGACCACTGCCAGCTTCCAAAGCATGGCGGTGAATACAGAAGCAAGTCCTGTCACGTGGCAAGATAAAGACATAATCAGATTTGTCATTGACACATGGGCAACACAAACTACAAATACTGAAGAATATACATGTACCAACCTCCGGAAGTGTTCCTGGGACATATGGTAATCCATCGAATGTCTCATTGCCTTGGGAAAAGATTGGCTTGTCAAGTGCGTCTGACTGACCAAAGGTATTAAAATCCTCATGACAACGGAGGGGATCATCCACATTAGTCCCAGCCAAAGGCGCTAAAGTGAACCAGTCAGGTTCCTTAGCATCTGCCAGGCTAACAGCAGGTTGGTCTGCTTCCTCCTCCTCTTCTTCTTCTTCCTACAGTAAATGACATATCAGACACACAAAGTTATTACTCTTAAATGGTAAACAAATCACGTGATCTAACTTTTTAACAATACACGACCAGAATAGCAACATATGCTCAAACGTATTCACAGTCTTCAGGATATCGAGGTTAGTGCTTCTGATCTTTCCTCATAAAGAATAACTGTAAAAACTATAAACCTTACACGAATTATGATTACTATCAATTGGGTATTTTAGTCTACTAGCTTCCAAATTGGCTCGATGCAGATCAACTTTAAACTTAGTTACTTAAAGGCTAGCCCTGTGCAGTTTCCTTTTTAGAAAATACTATACAATAATTTTATCAAGTATCATTAGTCTTCTGTCAATCATTTCTTACTGAGAACTGGTTAAGTAAAAGGTTATGCGCAAATTTCACATGTCAGTGATTTACCTGGTCCTGCAAGATGGTATCATTCTGCTCAGTGTCACATGGACTATTGTTTGGGCGACATGGCTGTGGGGTCTTTGTCTTGGGAGTTTTTGGACAAACACTTGCAGCAAATGTGTCACATGCTTCGTTACCCATTTCTGTTTCGGACTTGTCCACCTGCTTTGTCTTCACTTGATATAGGATTTTGGAAACAGCAAACTCCCCAACCTCTTCCTTTTCCTCTACTCCGAGATGGTACTGATGCATCACCCAATCATCTTTATCAGGTTTGCCACCTGTTTGCGAACCTTTGTACAGAACCAATATCTTCTTCCACCCTTTCATAACACCATTGTCATATATGGGCCTTGATTTACCTGTCTTGTGCCATCTCACATGCTCATCAGAAGTGGTCTGATCAATGTGGCTGATCTTCCGACGCTTACGCTGGCCACAACCATATGCCTTTGGGACTCTATGGAAGAAATGAGCACAGCTTCCATCTTTCTTTGTGCCTATAAGGATGAAAAGGGCCCAGTTAGAACATGAATAAACCAAAGAATTGACCTATAGCATCTCAACTTAAGAATGCCTACCAGGAAGATTTTCAGGATGTGAATAGTAGATCCCTTCATCATTCTCCACAGTTGGAATAAATTCATCGATGAACATATGGGGCTTTGAACCACCCACGCCAAGTTTTTGTTCTAAATGCTCGAGCAATTCCAAATCAGATGGATCAAACTTCACGCCAGCTGGCAGCCCAGGCCACTGTACAGTAACCTGCAAATGATGGAATACCGTGAAATGTTTTTAGAATGAGTAATATTGTACCATAGGATGCGAAATGAAATGGGTTCCGTTTTGCAAAAGCTTATGCGATACAGTGAAATGTTTTTAGAATGAGTAACACTGTACCATGGAAGGTGAAGTGAAATGGATTGTGTTTTGCAAGTATATGTAATTCCGAAACTTATGTGATCGAATACAGTTCAAATCCTTTTATTGACGTTCAGTCCCTAGAATGAGGAATGTAGCAGAGTATCTACTGCAGACAAAATTCCTTCTTTGCTACCATCTACAGTACAGCTAACATAGGTAGGGCTGCTATCAACAAAGAATACATTATCTACGGATTATTCATGTAACATCCAGTAAGGGTAAACCAAAACCGTGAAGAAGAGAAGTTCTCCTTCAAAGGAAAAAGAGCTTATGTGTACTTACATCACTATTATCAATGATATGTTTGCAGTTCGGGCATTCTCTGCATGCTTCTGCACCCAGTTCACTTATCTGGCGAACAGCACAGTTGGCATTCCTGATTTTCTTGGCAACACCCCTAGAAGTTATGAGCCATGTCCTGCAGCAAAAGAATCGCATTGGTGCTTGGTATTAACAAGTACTTACATAGCGGTATATTAAGGTGACCATGATAATGTTAATTAAATATGACCAGTACATAAGAAAGTAGTAGTTCTACCTCGTATAAAAAGACATGCTAGCTACAGAACTGAAGACATAACATGTAAAGAAGGAAAGGTATAGAACTACTGACAGTTGGTAAGTTGTGTGTTGAAAGACATACTCCCTCCGACCACTAATACCTGTCTCTAGATGGATGTATCTGGACATCTTTTAGTGTCTAGATACATCCATATAGAGACAGGTATTTGTGGTCGGAGGGAGTAGTAGATTTCGATAGATGCCCTGTTTCCCCTGTTCTTTGAAAGCGAAACCTTATTTGCTGAACAATGCTATAGAACACAGTGACGAGAAACAAAGCATTTTCTAAATGTTCACATAGATGATAGAGTGTAACAATGAAGCTAACCAGGTCATGTGTTGGAGATCTGTATTGATCAATTAAGTTCGAACATAACAAAGCTTGGGCATATAAAAAATCCATCAATTTCAATGTCATCACGTTTGCTCAATCAATGAGACAATGTACAGGAGGATGCTTTGCAAAAATGCAGAAGAAACTGCAACTGATAATTTACCCCAATCTACACTATGTAAGAAACTGTAAATCTACGATTTCCTGCATCTGCATTCTCGATCGGGAGGTAAAAGGAATAGCTGCATTGTACGAGGAACAAATCGTTGCCGGGGGAATCGACGGATTAGTTTAAGCTAGGACAGACATAAGCGTAGACATATAAAAATGCAGCAATTTCGATGTCATCACATTGCTCAGGTAAGGACTCAATGTAGGCAGGCAGGCTTCGCAAATGTACAAGAAACTGCAACTGATCATTAACTTCAGACTACACCCTGTAAATAACTGTAAATCCACACTCTGAAATGTGCGATTCCGGAAATATCGACCAAGCCCTAAGCAACAGTGGGGTGGGGGTGGGTGGGGGGGCGGGGGGGAGTAACCTTGCCATGGCGGCGGTGTACTCCGATGACAATCGGAGTTGCGCGCACGGACCGCCGCGACGATCAGCAGACCCGACGAGCTAGGGCAGGGGAAAACCTAATCGGGCGGCGGCGGCGGCTGCTCTCCCCGCTCCAGTCTCCTCCCCCGCGCTCTGCTCGGTGCAGTTGTGCCGCGCCCGCCGCTCTATCCTCCCCCGCCTCCCCGCCGATAACGGAGGCACGGCGAACTTGAGGGGAAGGCTCGCGGTGGGGGGCGGTGGTGGGGGGGGGGGGGGGGGGGGGGGGGCGCTGTCTCCGACGCTTCCGCTCCGTAATTTCCTCACCCTTTTCGGCCTGGAGAAACCCCCCCAAAAACCCCTGCTGCGCTGCGCTGCCGCGGAGACAGGGGCCGTTGTGGTTTCCTTCCTTGGCAAGCCGAACTTGGTCCCACCCAGAGAAAATATAGAGCAATAGGGAATATTTGAATTTGTAGACAACTTTAATTTTCATTCAAAATATTTTGAATTTGTAGATAACTTGAGATTTCATTCAAAATATTTGAATTTGAAGATAACTTGAAATTTCATTCAAAATTCAAGTAAAAAGCATTCAGAATTTGTTATATAATACAAATATAAATTAGAAAATGAGATGGTATCCCTGGGTGTACGTACTCCCACGTTTAATATACCACACAGATGAGTCAATTATACCTATTTATAATTTTTAATATACTTCATTAGTTAATATTAGATACCTCAAAGTGAGTTTTATGAAAAATTTCATTTGAGTCTATATACCTCATATTATTTACGTATATACTGCATTTTCTGTACGTAAAAGTGATATATTAAAAAAACTAAGGGTTCCGGTGAACTTTTTTCCATACTACTTGTATTGAGGTATATTAGAATAATTAATAAGGTATATATAGAATGATAAAGAGGTATAATACCCACGTATATGAGGTATATTGAACATGGGAGTATGTACACCTAGGAGTATATAAGAGGAGTCCATATAAATTAAATTAAACTAAAATTTAAATAAACTAAACCTAACTAGGTATCTTGGCCGTCCTCGTGGCGCGCGCCATAACCACTCGTAGTAGGCATTGCTCGACTCCCCAGACTCAATGACAAGTTTACATACAAATTATTAAGATCTAGAAATCACAATCTCATACTTATAACATAAGTCAACAAGAGTAGACCAGTCCCATGACAAATTGAAAAATAATGAAAACTTAACATAGATTCACATGTTAGTGTAAACGGGCTAGGTATGGGTATAACCACGAATACAAGGCAACGACAGTGCCCTACCTATAACTTAGCGGGTAGGATATAGATATTATCCATGGTATAAAATGCATGCCCATACCATACTATGCGATGACGGTAGCTGTAGGTAAAATTGCCACCCTTATTCATCAAGTCTGCGAGAGGCCACATTAGCCTCGATATTTTGTTGGGGCCTCATCGGTGCGCATCGACGCCACCTATTGAGTGTACTTTTATAACGAGAGCACCGGCTCCTTCGGCCGGCGGAAGCGGGTGTACCCGTGAGGCGGCAACGGTTGCCACAACTCGCAGATCATGATGTCATCGGTGCGGCGGCGACTCCTGGGAAAGGACATCGCCTCATCCTCTATCACGATCTTTGGGACAACAATTGTTGTGTGGTGCATGGCGTTGACGACCAGGACCGCGACGCTGATAAGACTACTCATAGTGGGAGTAACATAGCTAGTAACATCACACACTCCAATGCATTTTGATGACATGGCATGCTAGTAATGAGGAAAGAGAGTGTTGTAGTAACATATTATGTTATTATAATATCACATACCTCAATACACAATGAGTCTATAATCTAATAAATAAGGTCTTGCATGACACTACACATATGTTATTCCCTACTATGAAGGTAGTAACATAGACTAGCAACATCTGCATGATACTAGTCTATGTTACTCCCCACTATGAGCAGTCTGACGAAGAGCAATAAACAGTTTTGACATGCAGCATTCAGGAAGGTGCAGCTCACATTAATTACATCGCAAGTTTTTCAACCAAGGTACCGTCTTACATGGCTTCGCATAACCATCACTGTGGGCACAGCAAAACCTGTGAGTTGTGACAGACATAATTAAGAAACTACTACAATTACAAACATAGTAAAGAGCTAACTTACTCCAGGTTTCAAATTTCGCAAAAGAAAGGACAACCCTTTTACATGCCCTTTTTCAGTGTTTAGGAAACTAAAGAGGCGTCCAGGTGTTTGTTCGACTATTCAGTGGCTCAAAGCGCACTCATGCGAGTTCAACTTCTATCTTGCCAAGCCAATGCCAAAAAAAACGTTGCCACCATATCATCATACTAGACGTAAAAGAGATGGTCTCCGATCCGCCAGTGCTTCTACTTTCTCCAACGACCTACATGCGCTCCAGCCAGCTGCCAAAGCTTTCCTGTGAATAAATCTGCAACTCCTGTTGCATGACGATAGGACGACATGATCAGATTTGTCATAACAAGCATATGGGCACCACAAAAACAAATGACAAAGAATATGCTTACAGCTAGTTGAGCATCTGTAAGTGTTCCAAGGTCGACATGTTGGAGATCCGGTAATCCATGAAGCCCACATCTGCCTTGGGAAAAGATGGGCCAGTCAAAGGTCAGACTCTTTTCATGATCGAAGGAATCCAAGACCTCATGACAACGCAGGGATTCATCCAAGCTAATCCCAGCTTGAGATCTCATCTCAGTAGCCTGAGACGTTAAAGCACACCATGCAGGATTCTCAGCTTCATCCACCAGGCTAACATTTTCTTCTTTCTACAGTAAACAACATATCAAATGGTCAAGAAATCACTCACTCAAATTTTTTAACAACACAAAAACAGAATGACAAACAGGTACGCTCAAACATATTCACGATCTCAACATAACTAAGATATAATTTCCAGGATACTGAGATTAATTAATGACTTCATACTTTCAATATTAAAAATAATCGTACAAATCTAAATCATATAATGATTATTATTACAATTAATTGGGTACTTGGATGTTGTATATCCTGCCAGGCCATTATCCATTAGCTTCCAAACCAGCTAGATGCAGATCAACTATAAGAACCTTCAATCGCTAAGAATATTGTGCTATTTCAGTTTCTATTTTTGTAAATGTAGAGGAATTTTATCAAATATTATCAGTCTTCTAATTTTTTTTATAACTGGTTTAATCAAAGTTTATGACTAATTTGAATAGCCTTGGGGAATGGTTTATCTGCACCTAACGTGACTGTGACATAAGGTATGCAAGACTCATGCGCCCATGTTGCAAAACGAGAGAAGCACATAATGAAATTTGCCATAACAAACATATGTGCCCCAAAATTTACAAACACCAACGGATATGCTCACAGGGATCTGAGGATCTGTAGATGCAAGATTGATATTATAGAGATAATTTAATCCAGGAAGTACCCGTAAGTTGTCAAGTGTCTCATTTCTGAGCTGGGAAAGGATTGGCATCTCAAATGTATGACTGTTTTCATGATTGATGGATTCCAAAACTCCAGGATGACGCAGAGATTTGTCCAAGCTAGTCCCAGCCTGAGAAGCCACCTCAACAGCCTGAGATGCTAAAGCACACCATGGAGGGTTCTCAGCACCATCCACCAGGCTAACAGTCACAGCCTCATCCACCAGGCTAACAGTTTCATCTTTCTACAGTAAATGACATATCAGAAGCACAAAGTTATTAGTGCAAAATGGTCAATAAATCAGACAATCAAGAACTTCAGCAAAATGCAACACAATGAACTACAGACAAATAAGCTCGAACATATTCAAAATCTCTACAAGACTAAAATATATTTTTGAGGATATTGAGATTAGTACTTCTGTACTTCCACCATATCGAAAAATCGTAAAAAAAAAACACGTACGGAATTGAGATTAGTTGGCTATTTGGATGTGGATTCTAAAACATGGCTATGCAGATTAACTTTAAACACCTCAACTGCTTACAGAATTGGGCTGTTGCAGTTGTTTTTTGTGACCATACAGAATTTTATTAAATATTATTTGTCTTTTATCAATTGTTTTTACTGAGAACTAGTTTAATCAAAGGTTATGTTAACTCTGAATAGCCTTGAGGAATGGTTGATCTGCATCGGACACACTCTACGACACCATGCAGAAACATCATGCATGTATGACTCTTGTGGCCGTGGCGCAAGATGAGAGAAAGAGATGATCAGATTTGTCATAACAAACATATGATCACCACAAGATAAAAAAAGCCAAAGAATATGCTTACATCAATCGGAAGATCTGCAGGTGTTCCAAGGTCGACATTATGAAGATCAGGTAATCCATGAAGCTCACATAGGTTCTTGTTAAGTGTTTCATTGCTGAGTTGGGAAAGGATTGGCCTGTCAAATATATGACCGTCTTCATGATTGAAGGAATCCATAAGACGCAGAGATTCGGCTAAGCTAGTCCCCGCCTGAGGTGCCAACTCAACAGCCTGAGACGATAAAGCACACCATGGAGGGTTCTCAGTGTCATCCGCCAGGCTAACAAATTCTTCTTCCTACAGTAAATGACAGATCAGAAGCACGGTTATAACCATAAAATGATCAACAGATTACTCAAACAAGAAAAATAGCAACACACCAACAGAATAACAAGCAGATAAGCTCAAACATATTCACAGTATAAGACTAAGATACAAATTTCCATGATACTGAAATTAGTTCCTTTGTGCTTTCATTGTAAAGAATAATCACAAGAATATACTGTTAAATAATACACATGTTAACTGGATATTTGGGTGTCTATCCTATAAAGTAGTTATGTTTCCTACTAGGGGACTTCAACTAGCTTCCAAAGAGGCTAGAGGCAAATCAACATTAAACTCCTCGATTGCTTAAAAAATCATGTTGTTGCAGTTTCCCTTTTGTTCTACAGGAATATTTTTAAGTGTTGTTAGTTTATGTCAAAAATAAAATACTGAGAACTGGTTTAATCAAATCCTATGTGTATACTCTGAAAACTTTGCATGTCAGTGATATACCTGGTCTGGCACGATGGGATCATTCTGCTCAGTTTCACATGGACTATTCTTTGGGCGACATGGCTGAGGGGTCTTTGTCTTCGGAGTTTTCGGACAAATACTTGCAGCAAATGCAGTATATTCTTCATTAATCATTTCTGCTTCTGACCTGTCCACCTGCTTTGTCTTAGATTGATAAAGTATTTTGGAAACAAGAAGCTCACCAACTTTTTCCTTTTCATCTACACCCAGATGATACTGATGCATCACCCAGTCATCTTTATCAGGTTTGCCACCTGTTTGCGAACCTTTGTACAGAACCAATATTTTTTTCCACCCTTTCATAACACCATTGTCATATATAGGTCTTGATCTACCCGTTTTGTGCCATCTGACATGCTCATCAGAAGTGGTCTGATCCCTGCTGCTGATCCTTCGACGCTTGCGCTGGCCACAGCCGTATGCATTTGAAACACTATGGAAAAAATGAGCACTGCTTCCATCTTTCTTCGTGCCTATGAGGATGAACTGGGCAAAGTCAGAACATGAATAAACTAAAGAATTCATAAAACACCTATACCATCCGAACTGAACAAATTCCCTACCAGGAAGATTTTCAGGATGTGAATAGCAGATCCCTTCATCACTCTCCACTGTTGGAATAAATTCATCAATGAACATATGGGGCTTTAAACCTCCCACACCAATCTTTTGTTCTAAATGTTCGAGCAATTCCAGATCAGATGGATCAAATTTAACTCCAGCAGGCAGCCCAGGCCACTGTACAGCAACCTGCAAGTAACGAAATGAAGTGAAATGGTTTTTAGAATGTGTAACACTGTATCATCTAATGTGAGCTGAAATGGACTGCATTTTGCATGCATCTGCAATGCTGTAGCGTATGCAAGTTAATACTCCAGATTTCCTTATTTGCTATGCTATCTCACCATCTGCAGTACATCTATCTTAGGCAGCTACCAGCAAGAGAATAAATAATCTATGAAGTATTACTCTAAAAAAGAAGCAGGCTTCCAGTAAGGTAAGGGTGCATTAAAAAGCAGAGAAGAGAAGTTCTCTTTACAAAACAGTTTACATGTACTTACATCGCTGTTATCAATGACATGTTTGCAGTTGGGGCATTCCCTGCATGCTTCTGCACCCAATTCACTTATCTCGCGATTAGAGCAGTTGGTATTCCTGATTTTCTTGGCAACACCCCTAGAAGTTATAAGCCATGACCTGCAGCAAAGGAATCACATTGGTGCTTGGTAAAAACAGTAGTTCTACATGGTAAAAAAGACACTAGCTACAGAGCTTGAAGATATAATAAGACATGAAGGAACAACATGGAACCATTGACAGTCGGCAAGCTGTGAGTAGCAATACATAGGATGTTTCGATTGAGGTCATGTTTAATCTGTTCTTAGAAAGAAAAACATTGCCCCTTCAACAGGACACCATTCAGTCATTTACTAAAGTGACTGAACATTGGTACAGAACAGAGCAACGAGACAAACAAGGATATGGGCTGGAATGAAGTAACCTGGTCACGTTTTGGATTGTCCGTATTGGCCAATTAAGGTAGAACATAACTAAGTTTAGACATACTAAGAAGCAACCAATTTTAATGTCGTCACATTGCTCTATCGATGACTCAAATGTACCCGGGCAGGCTTCGCCGATGCAGAACAAAACGCAACTGATAATTTACTCCACTCTACGCTCTGCAAGAAACTGTAAATCTACGAACTGCAGCACCGCACCGGCGCTGCAATCCCAAGCTAGAGAGCAGAAATGCGGGTGCCCAGAGCTATCGAGCAAGCCTTAAACAACAGTAACAGGGTAAAATAAACAGGGGAAAAGGGGGAGGGGGAGGCGTAACCTCGCCATTGCGGCGGCGCGTCCCGACGACGATCGGAGCTGCGCACGCCGACCGCCGCGACAATCAGCCGGCCCGACGAGCTAGGGCGGGGGAAGACCAAATCGGGCGGCGCGGCGGGGCGGCGGCGGCTGCTGCTCTCCCCGCGCTCCTGCTCGGTCCAGCTGCGCCGCGCCCTGCTCCCCCGCGCTCGCCGCTGGTAATGGAGGCGCGGCGAAGATGAGTGGAAGGCTCGCGGCAGGAGCGCGGAAGAGGAGGGTGGGAGGGGGATGCTTCGGCTCCGCAATTTCCTCCGGCTTTTGCGCCTCGGGAAACCCCCCAAAACCCCTGCTGCGCTGCGCAGTGGCCGTTGGGGCGTGGTTGCCTTCCTTGGCAAGCCGAACGTGGTCCCCCCGGAGAACGCAATTAATGGCCGTGTACTGGACCCGTGGACCGCAAGTCTTCTGCTAATGGGCATCTAAGAGAGAGCCCAGCCCAGCCCAGCCCAGGAAAGCTACGCAGGCTGCCCTCAATTAGACCTTGAATGATGATCGCAAGAATGATAAGTACAGAATGGAGATAAAAATGGAGTGGAATTTTTTTAAGTTCACAAAAAAAACATAAATAGAATGAAAATTCGGAAGAAAATTTTGGGAACCAAAAGGCAATTTTTTTTGGCAGAAATGGAAACAAAAACAAAATGATGTTTTCAAAAGAATTTCTGAAATTCTGTTTCTGACTAATGCAAAACTTTTATTTTACAATTGTTTTGCGTAGCCAATATAGAGCATGCTCAATATATGACCTTGTCAAGCTAAATTGCCTAAGCAACGCATCCCTACTTATCATTACACCGAGCAATCGTGACAGGGTTGGAGAATATGTTGTGTAGGTTAACATGAGTTTCTTGAGGTTTTTACGCATCATTTTAGGTGTCTTTTGGCTCCAGCAATCATTCACTTTGGTCTGTTTTTGCACCGTCTTACATCCATATCTTTTTGAAATGTTTACACTCACGCAAAAAGAAATGAAAACGAATGTGACATTGGCGAGTTCCGTCCTTTTCATCTCTAGTATTGTATTTGCATCTCTCGCATAAGCTGCAGACAAGATCTGAAAAATCAACAAATCATGAAAGTTGTCTTTTAAAAAAAAAGTAAAATTTGTATCCCAAATTTGAGCCCTTGTTATTTATTATGGGTGTATCCACTAAAGGTCGTAGAATAATTTAGTGAACTTAATACAAATTTTTTTGCGAGCAAAATTAATAAAAAAACTTCTATCAGCTCATCGATATGTTTTCGGATTAGAGGGACTGCTATTGGACTAGTGACCATGAAATGGCTTAGCGGCAGCCCGCAAGTGAAGGAAAAAAAAATGAAATTTCAGCGGTTTATGAAATTAGTGGCTAAGATACCAGCACTATATAGCTAGCCTAAAGCCATTGAGCTCGTATCATGACAGGATCATTCATTTGATTTGATTAGGCTTAAGGTACCGACCACCAACTGCTGGCCGTAGTCATTATTACCGTTACAGTTCGCGCCTTAATAATCATGTTAACGCACGCACCCATAAATTTTTTTTTTGGGCGAAAACATGAACCAGCTTTCGACGTACGTACTCCATCGCAGCGGCCGAATAGAAACGCGGTGTTGCCACCTATATATCGTTATCGTTACCATGGCAGCGTGTCGACGCAGTAAATAACAGCGCGGCGAAGAAGACGCGGCGTGACCGAGACGTCGGGGAAAGCGAGACCGGCGCGGCGAAGGCACCGAGACGCGCGGCGCGCGTGGATGATGCAGGTCGGACCAACTAACCAGCCGACCGGCATGGCGCTACGTTATCCGCTCGGGAAACGGCCCGGTCGACCGTTACCAGCACTGTATGTATACCACACGTCTCCTCCTGACCTGATCTTCACCACTTTACGGCCAGGGCCAGCTCAGCCTGAATGCGTTCGACCGAACCGGCGCGCCGGTTTCGCATGCTTCAACGATGCGACGTATCTAGACCGATGCGTCCGGCCCGACGTATCGGTCCATCAAATTTGGATCACCGATGCGTCGGCGCGGACAGGCGCGCTGTCGGCTCGTGTCCTCCCGTGTGGGTCTAGGCCCCGCATGGCAGCGACTCAACGGGCGATAGCTATGCTGGTCAAAGGCTGGGCGCGTCGCCTGGCCGTCTGCTGCGCCGTCCCGTCGCGTCGCTCAATGCCCTGGCATTGGCAGCCTGCTGCGCCGCCCGACGCATGGCGAGGTCACTTCAATGCTGGCGCTTGGACCTCCGCGCCGACATCCAATGCCATCATGCCTTTTTAAATCGGCCGCGGCCAGCCAGTTGAGCACACCGACGCAGCCTTCTTCCCCACCGTTCTTCTCCACACCACCGCTAGACCATGGCCGGAGGCATTGGATCGAGGGGAGGGCGGCCACCGGGCCGTGGTCGTGGAGGCAGCCGAGGAGGGAGCCGCGGTGCTGGCTCCCGGAGCTCGTCGCCGCCACCCACCCGTGGACGCCCAGGACAGCGTGGACGGCACGGCGAGGGCAGCCGTGCTGGCGGCCGGAGGCATTGGATCGAGGAGACAGCATCGCCATCTCCTCCGCCTTCTCCCTCTCCCCCCTCGACGCCCGAGCCCGAGCCTATTGACGGGTTCGAGTTCGGCATCACCCTCAACTACGGCGCTGATCCGGACTCCATCAGGCTACCCCGCAAGTTCGGCAAGGTCGTCGACGTCAAGACGAACCAGGTCGTTCTAAGGGTGCGCGACGGCGCCACCGGCTTATGGAAAATGGAGCTCCAATTCGGCCGCACCGGCACCCCGTACCTGGCCAGCGGGAGGAGGAGGTTTTGCCAGCGCCACGAGATCGTGGCCGAGCACTTCGTCGTCTTCAACTACGACGGTGAGCACCAGATTACGGTCTCGGTCTTTGATCAGACCATGTGCCGTCGGCACTATGTCGCGACCGCCCGCAGCAAGGCCGCCGTTTCCTCCTCCGAGGACGACCAGTAACCACGGACTACTTTTTTCAGTTCTAATGTATGCAACAAAGTTTGCATTGTATCCTACATATTTGCAAATGCTAGGGTAATTTAGTTTTATTCAAATCGATTGCACATACAAAATACGTCGGAACAACCTACCACAAACTTGCCAAAAGTTGCTAAACTAGCTAAAACTACGGCGCTTCCGACGGCGGTGCCCGGAGCCTGAAGCCCCACTGCGCTTCTAGAGCCCGCAGCTCGGCCATCGTCACCACTACGTCCTGCTGCGCTTGCTCGAACTGAGCGCGCAAAGTGACGTCTCCGAGGTTGGCACGCAAAGCCTCCAAGATGTCCATGCATAGCTCTTGGAATGCACGCAGCCGGAGCACCACCGGCAACATGACATCGTCGGCCACTGCCCACGAGAAAGGCTCCCCTGTGGTCTGATTGCTATAGCTACCGAAGCCCGGTTGCGCAGCAGAGGGGCCTTGCAAGCGCCGCCGCCCTCGTGCCACCCCATTGCTGGCCGGCTGCTCGCCCTTCTCCACGACCGGCGCCACTGCTAAGAAGAGGACGCGCTGGCATGGTGCTCGTTGTTGTGGTGGGAGACACATTTTTATAGCGGCGGACCGAAGAGACACATGTCCCTGCGCGGGAAACAGCCACCGTCCTGGCGGGAACGCGCTAGAACGCGACGGAAACGCGCTGGCCAAATTAAAAATATGACCGGCGGATAAGATGCATCGCGCCACAATCTTTTTTGCGATCTTTACATTCAAGTCAAGGCCAGCGCAAGTTTAGAGCCCTAGCAAATTTGTCCATCTGAAGCACATATAGGACTTTGAGAATTTTACGACACACTATTTTTCAATTAACTTTGCATTTGGCATCGGAGGTAGTGCCCATACCCGCCCAAAGAAGAGCTCGTTCCAACTTGTTGATTTATGCAATACTCCCCAGTGGGATGATGAGCAGAGTCAAATGATATGTTTGTGATGTTTTCCTTTTTGAACGGAGATGGGTGCAAGGCAGAAGGCACCCAATAGAACTGCTTTAAAAAACGTCAGTGGAGTACACTTTACAAAAAAGACCCAAAAGAAAGAAAAAGTTATAACAAGGTCCTACAAAGTGCAAAGACAATCCTAGGGAAAAATTAGAACGTGATCAAGTCATGGACAACTTCCTCCACATCGCCGATGACGCTACGAGCACGGCGGCCGCACCTCCACAAGGACGACATCGAGCTAGAGCAAAACGGTAGGGGAGCGACTGCCCTACAATCGTTAAGTTCGGCGGGACGACGGATCTGGCTGCCGAAATCCACCAGAGAGAAGCTCCCTAGCCGCTTCTCCACCACATGAACACCACCACAACACCGCCGCAGAGGGCGACTTCCTCCAGGAGCTACCATGGCCTACCGAGGCAGAGGAGCAAACGCATCTGCGCCTGTGACGAAGAGGCCCACATACGACCTCTAGTCGAAGCAGAAGCACACCACATCGCAGATCCCCCCTCACCCCACGGCCATCCAGGAGCTGAGACGCCGCGCACACCACATCGATCTCCCTCTCCTCCTCGCTACCACAGCCGGCCAGGAGAGGAAAATCAGAGCAGCGGCTCTGATGTGGCCGGACTCCAACGGCGGCTTATTGAAGACAGCGTCAGCCGACAACACCACGCCCTGCCTCCGCCGAAGAAGCCTAGACGTGATGATGAAGGCCCCATGCTCCAGATCTGGCCGCATTCAACCGGAGCACCACCACCGACGAGCAAAATGCCCACTACAACCGGCGAAACGCTGGGGAACCTACAGTTAGACCTAAAGACTACGTCGGCACCTCTCCTCTGCCATCTTCGGCTGGCTACGTCTGCGAAAAGGGCTCGAGATTAGGCCGGCAAGGAGGGAGAGCTCTCGAGTTACTGCTCACAGGAGGGGAGGAGGGGAAGGCACCATGATATATGTTTGCAATGTGATGACCGATTTTAGGAAAGAAGTCTGGCCGGCCAGTGTAACATACTTTCCATTCCACTGTGGGGAGCTTGCCGGCACATTTGTCCTCAAGAAAACCTTGATTACGGATCTTGCATTCTCGCAGCAACGGAACAAAGTGGCGTAGGGTCGCACAGAGAGGAAAGAGGTTGCTAACAGCCAATCAGCAGCCTGTTTCGTCAATCTGGCCGAGGTGGACGCCCCGACACCAACAGCCTGTTCCCACTCCCCACCCACATCAGCAGCAGGCCGTTTAACAACTCGGACCATTTGCAGCTGCCAAACAGGCAACTTCCCTTCCCCGGTTCAAAAGATGGATTACCCAATTCGACCTGCCAAACAACACGCTGTTGCGGTTCTTACCAACCTGAAAACAGACACCAAAAGGCACCGCTCTTTCTTTAACCTCGTAATGAACCTGTGAAGTTGCCGTTGGGGAAACTTTGCACAGTTCGGTGTTTAAAAGAGTAGTATGACAGCAACAGCATCACATGCTAACAGGATTGAGACACTTGACCAGAAACAACTGATGGCCAATGCCAGCGGCGACGCACATGGGTATGAATCATGTCGAGCATCTGGTAAGTACTACTAAATGGCAGCACACAGGAATATCACTCAGTTTGTAATCTACAATGGTCTCTGAGTTCATATATCAATCATGGAAGCAATGAATCAACAACTCAGCTGGTAAGCACACACACACTGCTAAGCTCCTCTGCAAAAAAACAAGCACGCAGCAGCGACCGAGCATGCGCTATGCTGTCAGGCCTCCCAAATGTTCGAATTACACGGTACAAAGTCATGAACCCAACCCGACAAGCGATCGCTCGAACCAAGTCAGTCAGCCGATTGTATCAGACACAGCCGCTGTTCTCCAAGGGTTCTCCAAGGGGGGCATCAGATCTTGACGCAAACCGCAGAGGCTAACCACTTTCTCTCATACAGTTGCCAGGAAGAAGATATCTGTACTGGTCGACCTTCTCGAGCAGATAGGCAGGGAGGTGGACTGCAGAGTACGTGCTCGGAATCGGTCCCAGCTTGGCGATGATCTCCTGGAATGTGTATTCTTCGGGAAGCATGTCGAAGAGATCGGCCCCCTGGCAAATCACGTGCTGGATCCTCTTGGGGTTCAGGAAGTAGCTAAATCTGATCCGGTCGACGTGGCTGTAGGCTTTCATCTTGAAGATGAAATCATTTATGTACCGGAAGCAGAAGCTGCAGTGCCACCCCGAGTCTGCCAGAAGGACATCGGTTTGCCGGTAGTGTGCGTACCTCGTCGTCCCAGCTCGGAATCTGTGTATCGAAGCTCTCCAGCTCTTATCATCAAGGAGAAATTCAAATGAGTAGAGATAGTTCTTGAGCTGCAGGTGGAGTATCTCCGGGGTATCATCGCACCATCTCAAGAGGTTGATTGTATGGCCACTCGGGATCTCGTCAACATCAGACATGATCAACAGGTCGTCGTCGGTGATTCCGGCGATTTTTAGCAGCTGGTCCAGGGCAACTCTCTGATATGACTCCTCCACAAACGGGTTCTCCCCCTTCACAAACCTCCCCCCTATCATGCCATAGGTCAACCGTGATTCAGCAAACTCAAACTTTTGGCGGTTTTCCTTGAAGTGGAGCTTCTTTTCCAGGCCAGTGAAGGTTGAATTGGACTCGAGCAGCACAAATTCTGTCACATATGGGCTAAGCTCGTGCCAACGGATATCAAGAATGTCGAGCTCATTGCTGAAAAGCACGGCATCAAAGACACGCCGTGGAGCCTCCCGGACCTTCCATCCATGCAGCTTGCAGAGGTTCGCCATTGAAACATTTTCACTGTGGTAGTGAGGAAGTACTGTGAAAGGTTCCGGGGGCTTCTCCCAGATTGGTCGCAGGAAATATGTGACCTTCTGGCCATGAACATATATGACAAAGATTATTATCGGCACGCCAATCAGCAGGAACAAAAGTGCCCTTAAATCAAACCCCCGAAGTGCGCACTTCAGCCTCGACATGCTCAAAACTGCTTTTGAACCGTGCTGCAAACAAATGCGGAAATCAAGTGAGAACATAGGTGATGGAAACAGCAGGAATCATGAATGGAGTTAAAAGTAAACAGACAATGTACACCCATCTTCTTCGAACAAGTATTTGAACTTGAACTACAATAAACAGTACAAACTGCAGGATATGCAACAAAACTGATTATACCTAGCTCAAGACACCAATGTCTATTGTAAACAGATTAGCAAAGCCTACTGAACATGGAATTCAAGAACACATTGCATATTGGAAACTTCTGGCCAAAGAAAGTTAACTGATGAAAAACAGGGAAAACTTTAAAACCCACTAAGAAAGGAAAGCACAAAAACATAATAATCTATTCAAGTGCAAATCTGATAAGCAGAGCAAGAAATTAAGTGGTAGCCTAATTCAGATCAACCAATAAGAGCAAGCAACATATTATCCCTTCCCGAAATTCCTCTGTAATCTATTTTGGCAGCAAGACTCCCCAGCATGCGCAAGAATCAATCTGGAATTTCTACTAAAAAGCTCGAACCTTTTCACGGCCGCGTCTCAGCCAGGAAAAGAGAAGATTCCAGGAGGGTTAGGCGGAACACCCAAATTCGGCCAGCTCGCGAGATTCCGCCAGCAACACAAGCATCAAAACTTTGAATTTCACCTAATACCCCCACGTGTAGCGCCGGACGAGATCAAAGATTACTCCAGAGCAATTAAGCAAGCATCTCCGGCTCCCGACTCGTCCAATCTGAACACAAATCAATCCGAACCCGGAACCTGGCGACCCGACATGAGGAGATTGGTGGAATCGAAGGGCGAGCAGGAGCAATCGGAGCATCAAGCGAGCGAGCGGTTTCCGCGCCAGCCAAGACGCGTTAATAATTAAAAATAATAATGACAGGAAAGCGTCGCCGCGACCGTGGCCTTCCGGCGGACCGGGTCAGCAATCCACGGAGAGAAACACACGCGGCGCGGGGCGCGAGAGAAAGGGACAGATCTGGCGGAAGGTCCTCACCTCGCCGTCGCAGACGCCCTCGCAGATGCCGTCGGTCTTCTTGCAGTTGCTGTAGTCCATCGCGGCGAGGAGCGCCAGGCCGCGCACGGGGCGCCCGACTAACGAGTCCGCCGGTGGCCGCCCGGACGCGCGGGGCAGCTAGAAGGGCAGGGCGCTCGGGGAGCTCCCTCCAATGGCGCTCCGATCGGCGCCGCCGTGGGCGTGGGTCGCTCGGCCGCCGAGCCCGGTGCCTTGGGCCGTTTCTTGCTCTAGGTATCGGTGTTTTCCTCGTCAGGCACGCCTGGCTGGGCTCCCTCTCGGCTGTCGTGCGGGTGTTGGTTGGTTGGCTGCCCGGTGAGGTGCGGTGCGGAGAGGAAATACTATGGCGAGGGGAAAAGGAAGATGGAGGGGGATTATGGGAACCGCCGCTCTAATTATAGCCGTTTGCGCGTGGGCTCTCTCTGTGCTCTGCTCTGGCTCCGGCTGTGGCTGGGTGGCCGGCCGAGGGGGAAGAGATGGTCTTTCTTTGTCCTCGTGCTGGCTGGGTCTCGCTGGGGGTATCTCGTTTCGCAGAGTTTTTATTGTGGGTCGCTGTCGTGTCTTTTTCTAATCGATTTTGCCCTGTTTCTTTCCCTTTTCGAATTGTGGAAAAAGTCCTGCCCATAACCGTGTTTCTCACAATATTTACATGTGTACTGCTACTACTCCCTTTTGGAACTGGAATTTGGAAGGTTTGTAAAGGTTTACATCGATGAAATAGGCCGGGCCGAGGTAGTAATACCGTGTAGTATCACACTTACTGTGAGCTATGAGCTTGTGATGGTCACCTTTGATTTTGTTGATTTTAGCCGTCTTGTCGCTTGGCTAATCAGCTGCAAAAGAGAACAAAGTCACATCATTGTCACTCAAAAAAGTAGAAAAGACGTATGCAAGTATGTGCCATGTAAAATGCTTTGATTTTCATATTCCATGGGAATTACCTGGATTTACATGTCCTTGGTGAAAAAAATCCCTAAATTTTGTGTCTTTCTTACTGTTAAAAAAAATGTGTTTCCTCATTTACATGTGGACGATGCTCGTTTGCAACCAAGAAGGGTCTCGATGAACACAAGGTAAAAGCTTTATTTAGAGTGGTTGCATGCTTATAAATTGAAAATTGTTTTTAAAAGCATAACGTACATAAAAGCACTTCATTTTAGAAAATAAATAAATCAAAATTTCATCCATTGTATTTTCATTTTATATTATTACTATTACTACTCTCTTCAGTACCGGAATTAGAATGGTTTACAGAAAACACAAGGTCGATATGTTTTGTTCATTTTAGGTTACAAGCTTGTTTAAAAATAAGGAATCACATGGTACAACGATGAATTATTCCCATCCAAGGTACTAGTTATGTTGTGTTTAACACTCACAGTGAGTTATGAGCTTGTTATGATCACCTTTGATTTAGTTGATTTTAGTTGTCTTGTTGCATGGCTAATCAGCTGCAAAAGAGGCCAAACTCACATCCTTGTCACTCAAAAAGTAGAAAAGACTTATGCAAGTATGTGACACGTAAAATGTTTTGGTTTTCACATGCCATAGGAATTACCTGGATTTACATGTCCTTGTGAAAAAATACTGTAAAAGAATATGTCTTTCTTACTATTTAATACATGTGTTTCTTCATTTACATGTGGATAATTCTTGTTCTCAGCTGAGAAAGGTCTTGATGAACACAAGCTAAATGCTTTATTTAGGTGGCAACATTCTTGGAACATTAAAAAGTTCTTAAAAATCATAAAGTACAACAAAATCCTTAATTTTAGAAAATAAATGAATTTGAATTTCGAACATTGAATTGTTCATTTTATTTTATCACTACTATTATTCCCTTTGGAACCATAATTTAAAGCTTTTACAAAAGTAGATAACTGGTTTATTAATTTTATTTTAAAAAACGTTTAGAACATAAAAACTCGCATGGCACTGAAATGAAATACGCTGATCCAAAGTATTTACTGCCATGATTGACATTTACCGTGAGTTATGAACTTATGATATCCACTTTGATTTTGTCCATTTTAGATGTCTTGTTACTTTGGCTGCAAAAGAGGACAATATCACATCCTTGACGTATGCAGGTATGTGGCAAGTACACTGATTTTATTTTCATAATGTCGTGGGAGTTACTTGGATTTTAGTCTCATCATGAACATACATCCTCAAATAAAGGCGCATGCAAGCATTTTTGCAAGTAGAATGTTTTTATTATGATATATCTCGTGGGAGATACTCCCTCCGTTCATAGTTACTTTGCATTATAAGATTAGTCAAAGTCAAACTTTGCAAGTTTTAATAAATATTTATGAACAAATATCAAAATCTACAATAGAAAATATTGTATTAGAATCATTATAAACTATATTTTCATATTTATATGCAGGTGGTATTATAAATGTGATTTTTCTTATATTCTTGGTCAAACTTTATAAAGTTTAACTTTGACAAAACCCAAAATACGAGGTAAATAAAAATGGAGGGAGTACTAGACTTTTCTCCTTCGGAACCAAGAAAAACCTTGAGAAAACACCATTTGTTTTATACCTTGTTGAAATCCTAATAAAATATGCCTTAATTCAAGAGTGGTCCATCGCTATGTTTAGGAGCACAAGGATAGTATTTGGTAATGACGTGTGGATTATGATGATTTTGGTTTGGTGTAACTAAATTAACACATTTTGTTTCACTAATCAATTATGATGGTTTTGAAATGGCATATACTAACATAAAAGCCCAACATAATAACTACCAAACAATGAGGCAGTACATTACTTCTATTTTCACATAACTTCTTTCAACATGGTTTAGTAAATATTGCAGCAAAAAATTCTATGTAAGTTCCGGGCAACACAATTCGACAAGCTCAAACAATCCCAAAGCCCTCTCTTGGTAACTAAATCACGCACTTAATATTTTTCTTCTTAGCAGTAATATTCATATACACTAAGTTGCAAACATTCAGGCTTTGGTCTTACATCGTAAATGTTGGCACCACATCATCGCGGTCTGCAAGGAGAGGGGCAGGAGAGGAGAAGTGGGATAAATGAAAGGCGAATGAGAAACGGAAGAAAGAGGGGTGACCGCCAATAAAGGTTAGGTGAACAATGATGAATCTGGGGTGGTGATAAATATGAGAAGAAGAAATACTGAAAGAGAAACATGCAAGCAAAAGTGATTTGGGTAACAAGACCAGTGGCGAAGCTTGGGCCGAATTTCTGGGGGGGCAAAATAGGCTGGGGGGCTAAAAATTGTGCTTCAAACTGATTTTAGAGGACAATTCGACCCAATACGTATAAAAAATGGGTGTTTTCTTCATGGGCTAGGGGGGCCACGGCCCACTTTGGCCCCCATGAAGCTACGCCACTGAACAAGACCATATGAGAAAGAAGGTGATGCTAGGTGTAGTGAGAGAGAGAGAGGGGAAGGAAGGGAGAGAGAGAGAGAGAGAGAGAGAGAGAGAGAGAGATAGAGAGATAGAGAGAGAGAGAGATATGAGAGAAAAAAGACAAGGTCAGAAACACAAAACATAGACTGACCTACACATAGCTCTTTTTTCAAACATTTAAATTCATATTTTAAATTTTTAAAAACACATAATTCTAGAGTTAGCCAATAATGAATACTACAAACATACATAATCTCAATATGATCTACTTTCTATCAGGATACACAAAAATATTCACTATAAAATATCAAATTTTGTTATTTTTGTGTAGTTAGTTCATATTAAGATTTTATACATTTATAATATTCGTCATTGGCAATCTCTAGAAGTTTGTTTCAGATTTTTTAAACTTTTAAATATAAATTCTAAATTTTTGAAAAAAATGAAAAGCTACATGTAGCTCGGTCTACGTTTATTCACACCCTGAGCGAGGTGTCTATGAACTAGCTAGGGCGCTAATAGCAGCAATGCAATAGTTTTTGTATATGTTTATTGTAGCCGTTACCATGAAAACGTAGGTACTAGCTTTTATGCGGGATGGTTTGAACTATTTGTAAGTGAGGCGAATAAGTTAATAGATAATTGTGTGCATCATTCAATAGTGATATAGGGTGTGTTTGGTAGCCCGGGTCATCTGAGAATAGCTATTTGGCCTTATACAAGCTGACTCTAGCCAAAGCTGGGTTGAGATTTTACAGTGTGTTTGGTAGGTCGGGTCTGTTGGGATATTCTGAGGTGAGATGTTGTTTGGTAGCCTGTGTAAGTTGAGTACATAAATAAGTGCAACTAGGTCCCTAAAGAGATAATTTGAAAGCAATCAGGACCCTACACCGAAATTTAAAAACAATCAGGTCCCTACATACAAAGTTAAATGCAATCAGGCCCATGGAAGAAAGTTAGAAAGCAATCAGGTCATGTTCATCCCTATCGATGCGCTCGCGCAGATCTCGTGGACATGCTCAGGGAGGGTCGTTGTCGATGTGCTAGCTGGTCGGTCGCGCTGGTGGCGGCTCTAGGAGGCGGCGCTGGTCATCGGGCAGGGCTGGTGGTGGCGCGGGGAGGTGCGTCGTCCAGGCTAGTGGCGGCGTGAGCAGACGAGCTCGGGGATGTCTGTGCTCGTCGAGGTGATGGTCGATGTGCTCGTCGATGCGCCGCTGGGGGCGGAGGAGCACGGCCACCTTCCTGTCCTTGCGCGGCGAGCAGTGGGAGCCGCCGCCACCGCAGGGTCGGGGAGGGGGTCAGGCGCAAGAATCAGATGAGCTCGGGCACCGATCTTCCATGGGCGAGGCGGAGAAGCACGGGCTCGACCACCGGTCTCGTGGGCGAGGTGGAGTAGCTCGGGCACAAGATGCGGACGCGCGACGAGCTCGGCCACCGGCCTTCCCGGGGCGAGGTGGCGGCCCAAGTTGCGGCCAGAGATGCAGATGGGGAGGGAGAGAGAATGGCCTGCGGGGAAAATGAGAGTGGGGGGCGATGACCCCTGCGGTTTCGGTGCCTGGCGCAGGACGCGGCGTAAGTTTTCGGGGCGAGTCCGGCCGAGCTCAGTTGCAAAGCTCGATTTGGGCTTCGCAACCGGGCAGGGCCGAGAGGCAATATTTGTATAAGTTGGGCAATGCCCAGATAAGTAAACCGGGCTACCAAACAATAAAATCTCGATTGAGATGGAAGATTCTGAGTTGAGCCGGTCTACCAAACACACTCATAATGTATGTGACAATATCTCCTTTAAAAAAAATAGTTAGCACCATCGGAGCTGCCACAGCGAAACTTTTTTGAGGGAGACGTTTGCATGAAAATGAATATCCCTCGGTTCCAAATTATTTTTTTACGAATAGAACTTTAGCATTAAAAGAAACATTAAACAATACAAAATACCTCAACAAAAATAAAAATTATATCAAATTCTTGAGATGCCCTTCATCTTCAATCTCCGGACCGTGTCGATAGCACGCCGCTGCTGCCGCTCCTCCTAGAGCCGGCATGACGTTGTTGGTTGCGGATGAAAAGTCGCCGAACAGACCCAAAAGAGCACATCCGTTCCAAATTAGTTAATGCAAACATTTCTTTCAAAATAAGCATGGCGATAATTAACTTTAAACGGATGAAGTATATATTATCATTGTACATAAGTTTGCTCTCCTCGATGTTGTGCATTTAGCAGACATAACCAAGTGCTTTGTTCAGTCCCGTAGCACCTATGCTAGAAAGTTGCACCGAGTGGATCAAATTCTGGCGACGTGTCGAAAATTGGCCAAAAATTGTCGTTTAAGTTGATAGACTATGGGAAAATGAGAAAGAAAAAAAATACACAATCCATGTGAGAAAAAAAAATCACGTTATGTGGGTGAACACGTTTCTGAACCCAGATGACACAGCAAACTCTCATCAAATGCAAATCCCCAACATGCAACACCTTCACACGGTACTTGCACCTCTGAATTGAACAAAGACGCGTTTTGCTGTAGGCTGTGTGCCCATGTCCACTGAGAAGAGTTTTGGCGTGATAAATAACAACACGACATGGTTCCGATGTTGGCATCGATCCAGCTCGCGGCGATCGCCCTATTGTGGGTTGGATCCGAACAAGGCGATCGATAGCAACAAGGACATCAGATGTTATGGCAATATCAAGGACATCAGATGTTATGGCAGTATCATATTGCCGATAGGGCATCTTGGCGACACACTTTTGTATTTCCTTTTTTCCCCTTGCTTCTTTCGACGAAGACTGTGGATTAGATCATATCGAGGCATGTGAGGCAGCTGGGCGCAGCATTTTTCTCTGCACAAACGTTGCTATCGTACCTCTGGATAAACTATGTTTTCTTAAAGCGCAGACTAATAAATTAGCTGACCATGTAAAAATCCTAGAAATTGTTGAGCAACTGTCTGGTTTGCAGGATATTATTGTGGATTTAGACTGTACTACTAGTATAGATCCTAGAACAATTGCGCAGCAGCGCAAGATAATATTTCGTCTAGTTAAACCAACATGGTCAATGGACTATGTCTCTGCAACCCGCTTAATGTAATCGAACCATCACTGGAAAACAGGATTGAACGGCCGGGTCCGTGAAGAAGTCGGTCAATGGAATAATTGAGCCTAGTGGCGGTTCTTTTCTCGCTTGAAACTCCTCAAGTGGCATTCCCTTCTTCTCTCGATGAAACAAACGGCCGGAACTCGTCAACGGCTCGGCGCTGATGCGCATATGGAGATGCGACCATGTTCGTGTTCTTTGTCTAGGCGAAAGGGCAACAGGGAGAACGGCGAGGCGCACCGTGGACGGAGGACATGGAAAGGCGCAGATCGAGCTCATGGCCTCGACCGCGACGGATCATCATCATCATCATATATATCGTGGATCCGCCGGTGCTTCTCCCATAGCCTGTCGCCTGGCTCAGTTGCGACCTCGTAGGCATCGACAAAAACATAAATTTGTTGCTTGGGATAGTTTTTGTCACTGTTTCACCAATCGAAGCACATAGTATGAGATCGATCGGTAGTGGTGGTCGCAAACTAATTAAAAGTCGACACTTGATGATTATTCCAGGGATACTTTTCCGGTGATAAAGCTACATTCGGCGTGGTGAGAGGAGGCAAAAGGGAGCGTGATGGTCTGAGAAAAGCCAGGCGAGCTCGGTTATTCCATGTTGTACATGGTTCCATGTCTCGTGCTTTACATCCGTGTTCTTTCTTTGGAGGCCAAAGGATTTCTGAAAAGAGGTAGCAGGAACCCTAGCCAGGAACTATATAGGAATTATGTGTTATGCAACTATATTCAAAGTTACTTAGAATTATTTAATATTTGGAATACTTTATTATGAAAATATACTTAAGTGTTAAGAGCTTAAGAAAGCTGGCCGATTATGAGTGAAATACTTTGTATTCATATCCAAAGACTACCCGAATACATTGATAATTGGAAGGAACTAGGTTATGGATTAGGTTATGGCTCTAATAGCAACCTACATGATTAATGGAATTTAGACATGATCATGGCGCATTGCTCACAAGTGTATGTTCTAGGGATGAACGGGTAGAGTTCGTTAATAGACATCGTGGTTGGTAATTTGATCTGGACTATATTCCAGAAACTAGTTTAAGAGACTAGGAATCTTATCTGTATAAAGAGACGGACTCTTTGGAAATACAGTATAAGAAGATCCATATCCCCTAGCCTCATATATATGAATTGTGAGCGGCACCACGAATAAGCGCAGAGAAATCACTACAACACGGAACGCCTATACCGACGGTCCAAAGCCGTCGGGTTAGGCCCAAAATGTCATCGGCTTAGGTGTCGTCGACGTATGGGGGCATCGGCTTAGACCCAATTGTCGTCGACATAGCCTATGTTGTCAGCGTAGGCTATGCCGACGGTCTAAAAATGTCGTCGGCATAGGTGATTTTCTTTTTTTAATCAAAGTTTTGAAAAAAAAATCAATTTTTATTTCCTTTAAATTTTTTCTTATCTTTGAATTTTTTGATATCTCTCTAATGACACTGGAACAATGACTTCCCGCTCGGTCATCAATCCTCAGATTGCTACAAGCCCAGCATGTTTAACTCCTAAGTTCTATTTGAATAAGCTACTCTACACTACTAAATCTTTATTGATATTAGTATCATATCAATCCTCTTAAGCTATATATGTCTATATGACTGTGTGTAAGTATGTATGTGTATATGTCTATGTATATGTATAGGTATGTGTATGCATGTGTATATGTGTTTGTTAACATTTTGACGATATGGATCTGAAGTGTTATTCCGTTGCATTTTGATGTAATATAAGGTTGGTCTGTATGACTACCTATGTAACCCTTTTATTTATTATTAATGGTTGTGACTATGATATCAACGATGTTATGTGAATCACAACAAGATTATCCTAGGGTTGTGATGTATTGCATAACGGACATTCGAAATTGTAAATACTGGGTGTTAGAATGATAGCAGCATAACACATCGAGAGGAAGTATGATGTATAGTTGGACCGATAGACTAAGTGACGAGGGTTAACTCAACAAATGTCCGAGATGAAGGACTTAAGATCGGGGAGATAGGGCGTCAGATGAACTCGAAGGTAAAATCAGTCAAACAAGGTGTGTATCGAAAGTAAACGTGGGTATAAACTGGCTTGCTTTCAATCTGTCCCTCACCGTCCTCTCCTGGCCCCTATATATGGGTGGCCAGGTCTCAAGGATCGGGAGGGATCCAACACAGATTATAATATCGACATACGACATGAACTCGTATTTCGACTAGCGTTACAACTGGGCCTAGCTTAATGGGCCTCAGGGGTACTCAACTGTCGGGCTCTATTATCTACACCCTTGTCAGTAGCCCCCGAGATTCTACCAGAATTGCAGATTCGGGTTGAATCTCAGATCTTCAAATCTTCGAATTGATCAATGATACGTCTCAAACGTATCTATAATTTTTGATACTCCATGCTTGTTTTTACACCATTTGCTTAGTGTTTCGTTACACTTCGTGGCGTTTTTATGCATTTTCCGGAACTAACCTATTAACAAGATGCAACAGTGCCAGTTCCCTGTTTTCTGCTGTTTTTGTGTTTTAGAAAAGTTACACAGGAAATATTCTCGGAATTGGACGAAATAAAAGCCAAACATCCAGATATTTAATGAAGCTTCCAGAAGACCGAAAAGGAGACGGGGAGGGGCCACGAGCCGGCCACACAATAGGGCAGCGCGGCCTAGGCCCTGGCCGCGCCCCCTATGTGTGAGACCGCCTCGGTCCACCTCTGACGCTGCCCCTTCGCCTATAAAGACCCCCCGACGGGAAAAACCTAAACACCCGATCAATTTTTCAGAAACACATCGCGATCCGCCGCCATCGTCGACCCGAGATCGGGAGGGTCCAAAAGCTCTTCCCGGCACCCTGCCGGAGAGGGGAATCGCCACCGGAGGTCTTCTTCATCGCCATGCTTGCCTCCGGCGCGATGAGTGAGTAGTCTACCTTGGACTATGGGTCCATAGCAGTAGCTAGTTGGTTGTCTTCTCCACCATGTGCTTCATGTTTAGATCTCGTGAGCTGCTTTACATGATCGAGACTACCTTTATGTAATTCTACATGTTGTGTTTGTTGGGATCCGATGAATATTGGTGTTATGATTGAGTTGATGTGCTGAATATTATCTTATGTTATCTCTATGTTGTTTATGATCTTGCATGCTCTCCGTTGTTAGTAGCTATCTTGGCCAAGTAGATACTAGTGACTCCAAGAGGGGGTATTTATGCTCGATAGTTGGGTTCATGCCTCTATTTAATTTGGGGAAGTGACAGAAACCTCTAAGGTTGTAGATGTGTTGTTGCCACTAGGGAGAAAACAACATTCTTATGTCCAAGGGCATATGCTTTGTTTACATTACATACTTTGCTTAATGCAATTATCTGTTGTTCGCAACTTAATATTCACGGGGTCCTTGGATGATTCCCCGTGGGTGGATTATTAGTCATAGATGCAGTTGGATGGCGGTCTATGTATCTTGTTGTAATGCCCAGAGTAAATCTCATAGTGATCCTCTTGACATATGCACGTTATCTTTATTCTATCAATTGCCCAACTGTAATTTGTTTACCCAGCATGTGTTATTTATCTTATGGAGAGACACCACTAGTGAACTGTGGACCCCGGTCCAATTTCCTTTACATTGCTATCACATGTTTATGTTACTCGCACTGTTTACTTTTCTCGCATACTACTACTGTTTTCCACTCGATACGCTCATTCCTTTGTTTACAGCAAACCGGTGAGATTGACAACCTCATCGTAAGTTGGGAGCAAAGTACTTGGTTGTGTTGTGTGTAGGTTCCGCGTTGCAGCTGGCAAAGCAAAGCACTGGACGAGGCGCCCTATAAATTGTCCGGAGCTGTCGCAAAGCTAGCAAGCATCACCTTCTTGAGTTTGGCTTTTTCCTACTGGATTGATATACCTTGGTTTCATAACTGAGGGAAAACTTGCTGCTATATTCATCAAACCTTCTCTTGGGGTTTCCAACTGGCCGGTCATTTATATCATCAACTACACGCCAACAATTTTCTGGCACCATTCATCACCGCGCCACCAACAAGTTTTTCTGGCGCCGTTGCCGGGGAAAAAGAAGACTTCTGCAAGGGGAGTTTCGCACACACATCCTTTACTTTGTTTTAAGTTTTGCTTTACTTTATTTTTAGTTGCATCGTTTTATCAAAAACACAAAAAAATTAGTTTCCTTTTAGTTGTTATTTTTACTTGTCTGCTTTTAGTCTTGTTAGAATGAGTAATCCTGAAGTTGAAGTTCGTACTTTTAAGAAACAAGGGGGAGAGAGTTTAAAAGATGCTTGGTACCGTATTAGCAATTCTCATCATAAGTGTACTAAGAAGCATTCTACCATGATCCTCCTTAGAAATTTTTATGTTGGTATATCTAGTTGGAATAGGTATGTTCTGGATACTCTTGCAGGATGTAATTTTCTGGGTACTCCCGCTCTTGAAGCATGCACTTTAATTGAAAGTTTAGTGGGAGTACCACTTATTCATGTTGTTAAAACTGAGGTCACTTTGGAGGAAGTTTTAGAAAAGCTTAGCTCTTTAGAAAAAAGTTTGCCAAATATCCTTGATAATGCTAGTCGTGTTAATGAATTGATAGAAAGTATCAGTAAGAGAATTGCCGTTTTAGAGGCTAGCACTACTCTTGATAGTCAAAATCTTAGGATTGGGAAACTGGAGGAATCTATAGAAACTTTAAGTTCAATTTTCTCTTCTCTTAAGTTTAAGAAGGAGAAAGCTTTTGTTGAAAAAGAGCAAAAATTTATGTATGTTCCCAAGGTGTCTATGCCTAAACCGCAGCATGTTTTTAAGATTGGTAAGACTTTTAGTGCAACTAAGAGTGACTTGCAGGTTGAATCATCTTCGGGAACCTCTAAAGTGCCTAGTGTGGTAAGTGGTGATCTTGAGGAAACAGTTGATCTTAATGCTTCTTTCGAAAATACTTGATTCGCACTTTCTGCGCCTAGCTCAAAGGCGTTAAAGAAAAGCACTCTTGGGAGATAACCCAATGTTTTACTTTCAGTTCTTTTTCTTTTATTTGAGTCTTGGAAGTTATTACTACTGTAATAACCTCTCCTTATCATTTTTATTTCGTTTTTGTCCAAGAGAAGCCTCTAATTTGAGTGAGGTAAGATTTGGGGATGTTGCTGTCCTGAAACAGATTTTGGTGTTGCACCGTAAAAATTCGTAAAAATTCTCAGTATATATTTTCGACCTGCGATTTCTTGTGCATATGCCCCAAGTTATATCCAAACTTTCATTAGTTTAACACTTTTTTATTTGAGCAACAGAAAACTCTCTAAAAATTCGACCTTTGTCAGCTGTTCTGTTTTGACAGATTTCTGCCATTATTTGTGTTTGTCGCTCGATCGCTTTCCTTTTGAGTTCTTTTGATCACGGAACTTTTGGGGAAGTTGCTACAGTAGTATATGCTTTATATGTGGTGGTTTTGAGTTGAAACCTGAAGCAAAAAGGGGTTGATTCATTATTATGCTTACACTAATGTTGCTAATAGAATTGTGTTGAGTTTTGTATGAAGGAAGTTTTCAAGTGTAGGGATTGGAGAATGATAAGATGAGTTGAAAAATGGACAAAAGCTCAAGATTGGGGATGCCCACGCACCCCAAGAAATATCCAAGAGGTACAAGCATCAAAGCTTGGGGATGCCCCCGAGGCACCCCTTCTTCATCGGCAAAAATCAGGTCACCTTTCAACACACTATATTTTTATTGCTTCATGCACTATGCGTTTTTCTTGGAGCGTCAGTTGTTTTAGTTTTCAGTTTTCTTTAGTTTTGTTTTCTGCAATAAATGGTTGGACCCCAACAAATTCCTTTTGAAGAAGTTGCCTTGCTTTTCATTTGCCAAGAACACTCTGTTTTTCACTCTTATCGTTCAACGAGTGTTCTCTTTTTCTGCTACTGCATTTAGTTTTCGATTTTCGCCTTAATTTGTGTTCAGATCTTGTTATATCTTTGCATAAAGGTGTATTTTGACCTATCGTCCATGTTGGTATTCGTCAAAAGAGTTGTTTCAAAAAGGTTCGAATGGTGTTGGAAAAGAGAAAAAGTTTCATGCAAAAGAGTGGTACAAAAAGGAGCTTGTGTAGACTGCGGCCTAGGCTTTTGCATGTCATGCTTGATGTATTTTTGATAGTATGCTTAGTGGTTTTGCTGTAGCATGACTTGTCTCAAATGACTGAGATTGCTTAATGAGCCTTTGAAAAAAATCATGCGTTGTTTTTATTATTTGGAAGCATTATTTTGGTTTTCTCCTTGATGCTTTATTTGGGTTGACTTGGTGCATGCTCACACATATTAGACTCATACAAAGTCGCCATTGCCTCTATGATCATTTAGTTTTTGACTTTTGATGCCATCTTATGCTTCTTTTAATGCTGCTTGGTCGCTTTGCATGATTATGGCCGTTATTGCTCTCTTAGTTGGTCGCTCCCAGTCTTTTGCTAGCCCTCATTTTGTACTGAGTATGAGCTGTACTCGTGCATCCAACTCCTAAAAACCAAGTTTGCCATTGTGTCCACCATACATACCTATTAGCAATTTGCTATTCCAAAGTACATTTGACTTGCTTTTATCTATCCTTCAAATTAAACTCTTTTTAGTGTTATGCAAAAATTGGTCAGTAAAGCTCTCACGAACCGGATGGCACACTTTACTTTTCTCGTTCTTAAAAATTTGACATTGTGGCTCTCTTATGTTGAGTTGTTATGCTTGCAAGTTGTAAGTTGGAAATTAGGCCAGCCATGCCGTCATGGGGCAAGCTTTCAACATTGCACTTTCTTTCATTTGAGTTGATATCGTGATCTTTTGTTTATGGATACTCGCGATGTGAAATAAGTTGGGAATCTTGCGGGATCATGGAGTTCTTATATGTGTTAGGGAAACGCCTGGGCCGCTAATCTAAGCCATGCATAATTCATGGTGGAAATTTACAGCATGCCCATAGTGGACATTCGACGACGCATCTCACAATAAAAAGCTATACCAATGGTAAATAAAAGAGATGTCGAGGTGTTCATTGTGTGTTTGTCTTGTTATTTTGATGTGGGCTTGTTCCATGTCATCGGGCAGGAGGTACCCCGTTGGCAGTTCTGGATAATACACATATATTTAAAATGACAAGAGCCTGTTTGGGACTCTAAGTCGAGTAGCATGAGGTTTGGGTATTCGTACTTCATGGGACACGAGGTTTTAACTTATGATCTGTCAAGCATATGCTTCATAATTGTACTCGCATTAACTCTAACCATTCAAGATGCTTATGATGGGGGCAATGAGAGCTCAAAGCTAGTAAGTACCATAATTTTTGAAGGTTTATAAAACTTGCAATCATTGCTTCCCTCCGCGAAGGGCCTTTCTTTTACTTTTTTGTTGAGTCACCACCTTCTATCTTTATGCACCGTCTAAGAGAGCATAGTTGTCATTCTTAGTATAATGTGCACTGTCCCAAAGTTTATTATTGATTGATTCATGATTTTGGTTTCACTTGTTCTTAAATTATTTGTATCTAGTCGCCCTCTTAAACTTGAAGGTGTCCTATGCATTTATGTTTTGCTATTCAATGAAGGACAAGCTGAAAACTATTTGCTATGTTTTTCCATATGATTTGAACATACATTTGACTTTCATTGTTTCATTTTCATGATCTTTTATTTGTGTTCTTTTTCATGTTATAACATGGTTGCTAAGTTTCTTCTATCAAGATTATATCTTTCATGCCCATGTTTTAAGTTCTTTTGATCCCAGCACACAATGCTTACATAGATGATCAAGATTGTGTAGGTGCATGTCACCTCAAAAATTATTCTTTGTTATCACTTACCTACTCGAGGACGAGCGGGAGTTAAGCTTGGGGATGCTTGATACGTCTCAAACGTATCTATAATTTTTGATGCTCCATGCTTGTTTTTACACCATTTGCTTAGTGTTTGTTACACTTCGTGGCGTTTTTATGCATTTTCCAGAACTAACCCATTAACAAGATGCCACATTGCCAGTTCCCTGTTTTCTGCTGTTTTTGTGTTTCAGAAAAGTTACACCGGAAATATTCTCAGAATTGGACGAAACAAAAGCCAAACATCCAGATATTTAACGAAGCTTCCAGAAGACCGGAGAGGAGATGGAGAGGGGCCACGAGCCAGCCACACAACAGGGCGGCGCGACCCAGGCCCTGGCCGCACCCCTATGTGTGAGACCACCTCGGTCCACCTCTGACGCTGCCCCTTCGCCTATAAAGACCCCCCCCCCCCGATGAGAAAAACCTAAACACCCGATCAATTTTCTAGAAACATATCGCGATCCGCCGCCGTCATTGACCTGAGATCGGGAGGGTCCAGAAGCTCTTCCCGGCACCCTGTCGGAGAGGGGAATCGCCACCGGAGGTCCTCTTCATCGCCATGCTTGCCTCCGGCGCGATGAGTGAGTAGTCTACCTTGGACTATGGGTCCATAACAGTATCTAGTTGGTTGTCTTCTCCACCATGTGCTTCATGTTTAGATCTCGTGAGCTGCTTTACATGATCGAGACTACCTTTATGTAATTCTACATGTTGTGTTTGTTAGGATCTGATGAATATTGGTGTTATGATTGAGTTGATGTGCTGAATATTATCTTATGTTATCTCTATGTTGTTTATGATCTTGCATGCTCTCCGTTGTTAGTAGCTATCTTGGCCAAGTAGATACTAGTGACTCCAAGAGAGGGTATTTATGCTCGATAGTTGGGTTCATGCCTCTATTTAATCTGGGGGAGTGACAGAAACCTCTAAGGTTGTAGATGTGTTGTTGCCACTAGGGAGAAAACAACATTCTTATGTCCAAGGGCATATGCTTTGTTTACATTACACACTTTGCTTAATGCAATTATCTGTTGTTCGCAACTTAATATTCACGGGGTCCTCAGATGATTCCCCGTGGGTGGATTATTAGTTATAGATACAGTTGGATGGCGATCTATGTATCTTGTTGTAATGCCCAGAGTAAATCTCATAGTGATCCTCTTGACATATGCACGTTATCTTTATTCTATCAATTGCCCAACTGTAATTTGTTTACCCAGCATATGTTATTTATCTTATGGAGAGACACCAGTAGTGAACTATGGACCCCGGTCCAATTTCCTTTACATTACTATCACCTGTTTACTTTACTCGCACTGTTTACTTTTCTCGCATACTACTACTGTTTTCCACTCGATACGCTCATTCCTTTGTTTACAGCAAACCGGTGAGATTGACAACCTCATCGTAAGTTGCGAGCAAAGTACTTGGTTGTGTTGTGTGTAGGTTCCGCGTTGCAGCTGGCAAAGCAAAGCACTGGATGAGGCGCCCTATAAATTGTCCGGAGCTGTCGCGAAGCTAGCAAGCATCACCTTCTTGAGTTTGGTTTTTTCCTACTGGATTGATATACCTTGGTTTCATAACTGAGGGAAAACTTGTTGCTATATTCATTAAACCTTCTCTTGGGGTTTCCAACTGGCCGGTCATTTATATCATCAACTACACGCCAACAGTTTTCTGGCACCATTCATCACTGCGCCACCAACAATCAATGCTTGACTTCTTCATATCTTCAAATCTTTGACTTGGTCTTTCGACTTATCTTTTTACTATAATGTCTCGCAAGGGGTTTTCATGAACAAGCCTGACAACTCTGACGGATCAAGAGGCCAGTTAACTATCGGAACATATACTTGTCACCTACTTCAAATTCAATCCCCTTGGATTTGAATTCGGGAAATCGGTCAAACCAATTCTTTTGCCGCATTTAGGACTTACAAAGAATGAATCCTAGTGGTTCTCAGGGTACCCAGTGCGTCCACCAGGATTTTCTTTGCGTCGTGGACACGGATAAGTACCAGCAGAGCGCATCCATGTGCGTATATCGGGCCACACAGGATGGATCCCGGGGTCTTACCTTCGTGATATATTTCAACCACGGCATTCAAGTTTTGTCGCGATGACGCAACTCGAGAATCATATGTCGTAGCCTTGTTTGACTGCTTCAATTCTCAAAATATTCGGGTTATTCAACCTTGATTGATATAAACTCCCTCCCAATGGTAGTAATGATGCTTTCGAAATCCTCTTTCGCCTTCTTTGCTCCATTATTCATGAAAAAACATCGTCGGGTGCGCGCCCAGCGCTCCCGATGGAAGTAGCCCCCGAGGCTATAGTCCAAAAACTTATTTCAAGTATAGGCTCAAGTACATTGTGCTTATTTTTACTCATCAGATCGTAGCTGTATTTTAATATCGTCGGGTGCGCGCTCAGCGCTCCCGATGGTAGTAGCCTGATACGTTTCAAACGTATCTATAATTTTTGATGCTCCATGCTTGTTTTTACACCATTTGCCTTGTGTTTCGTTACACTTCGTGGCACTTTTATGTGATTTCCGGAACTAACCTATTGACAAGATGCCACAGTGCCAGTTCCCTGTTTTCTGCTATTTTTGTGTTTCAGAAAAGCTACACAGGAAATGTTCTCAGAATTGGATGAAACAAGTTCCTGAAGTCTTATTTTTTCCGGAAGCTTCCAGAGATCCGAAGAGGAGAAGGAGAGGGACCACAGGCCAGCCTCACACTAGGCCGGCGCGGCCCAGGCCCTGGCCGCGCCGCCTAGGTGTGAGGAAGCCTGGGGCCACCCCTGATGACGCCCCTTCGCCTATAAGAAGCCTCGGGACGGAAAACCCTAGAGGAGTCGGCGAAATTTCCAGAACAGTTCCGCAGCGCCGCCGCCGTCGAAGCCAAATTTCGGGGGACAGAAGTCTCTGTTCCGGCACCCTGCCGGGACGGGGAAGTGCCCCCGGAGCCGTCTCCATCGACCTCAACGCCATCTCCATCAACCTTGCTGTCTCCTATGATGAGGAGGGAGTAGTTCTTCCCCGGGGCTGAGGGCTCTACCGGTAGCTATGTGGTTCACCTCTCTCTCCCATGATGTGATATTTATGTGATTGTGAGCTTTGTATCATGTTGATTAAGTAGATGTTACTCTTCTTCATTATGTGTACTCTAGTGTGTTATTAAAGTAATCTATTCCTCCTGCCATGGTGTAACGGTGACAGTGCGTGCATCATGGTGGTACTTGGTCTAGGCTACGATTGTGATCTTTTATGGATTATGAGAATAATTATCGCTATGATAGTATTGAAGTGATCTATTCCTCCTTTCATGGTGTAATGTTGACAGTCTGTGCACCGTGTTAGTACTTGGTCTAAGTTGCAATAATATCTATCTTGAGTTGTGATTTGATTTGGATATCTCTATGAGTGGTGTTTGTCAAGTACTTGATGAACTTTGAGGAGTGCTTCATAGCCCTACGCAATGATTATTGTTGTTCAATAGGAGAGTAATTCAGAGTACCATAGTGAAGAGAAGTTATCTATTTGTTCAATTATGTTATATTTGTTTGGAGTGTGTCCACTAGTGAAAGTATGATCCCTAGGCCTTGTTTCCAAGCATTGCACACCGTTTACTTGCTGTTTTGTTACATGTTTGCTCGCAGCGATACTTGTCTTATATTACATTTACTACCTATAATCATCCATACCACTTGTATTTCACTATCTCTTCGCCGAACTAGTGCACCTATACATCTGACAAGTGTATTGGGTGTGTTGGGGACACAAGAGACTTTCTGTATCGTAATTGCAGGGTTGCTTGAGAGGGATAGCTTTGACCTCTTCCTCCCTGAGTTCGATAAACCTTGGGTGATCCACTTAAGGGAAACTTGCTGCTATTCTACAAACCTCTGCACTTGGAGGCCCAACACTGTCTACAAGAACAGACGCGTGCGTCGACATCAAGCTCTTTTCTGGCGCCGTTGCCGGGGAGATAAGGTAAAAGGTACTCGCATCCTCCTGTGTGAGTGCTCGAAGTTATTTCCTTTAGATTCTGCAATTACATCTTTTTGTTTCTTATTTTTATTTTCACTAGTTAGGCTTAATGGAAAACAAAGAGTTCTGTAGTCTTTTTCCTGAGTTTAGATATGAAGTGTTTGAAGAGAAAATTGAAAAACCTTTGGAGCTTAATTCGCATGCTAATAGTTTTGTTAGGATGAATGCTTTGAACACTGTTTTAGAAAAGTCTAAGCTTGGGGAAGCTGGTTTTGTTAAGCATGATATTTTTAGTTCCCCAGCTTTAGTGGGGAAAGTTTGCTATGATGATATGTTTGATGAATATGCTTTGCGACATAGTAGTTCTCTAGCTTGTGATGATACTAAACCTCTAGTTTATGATGGTTATGATGATGAGTATAATATTTTCAGTTCACCTACTTTTGAGGAGAAAATTAGTTATGATTACAATATGCCTCCTATTTTTGATGATTATGGTGATGAGAATAATTGTTCTGTTGAATCTGCTCCTACTACTATTGTTCCTGTGGTGAGTATTAATTCTTTTATGCATGTGGCTCATGATAGGGATGTTTTATGTGATAGTTATATTGTTAGTTCTATTCATGATGCTACTGAAAGTTATTATGAGAGAGGGAAACATGGTTTGATGGATCTCAACAATATTAAGTTTCCCCTCTTTATGTTGCAAATCTTGAAGTGGCACTTGCTTTATCTATCCGTGCTTGCTACTATGTGCCCCGTTGATTTATTTTCTTACAAGATTCCTATTCATAGGAAGTGGTTCAGATATAAATGTCTTTCACATTTGCTTTTTGATGCTCTCTATTGCTTTAAGTTCCTATATGGCTCCTTTGCCTCAAGCTCTTATATGGCGCCCACGTGAGTATTTTTGCAAATTACTGCGCCTAGCTCAAAGGCGTTAAAGAAAAGCACTCTTGGGAGATAACCCATTGTTGTACTTTCAGTACTTTTTCTTTTATTTGAGTCTTGGAAGTTATTACTACTGTAATAACCGCTCCTTATCCTTTTAATTTCGTTGTTGTGCGAAGAGAAGCCTCTAATTTGAGTGAGGTAAGATTTGGGGATGTTGCTGTCCTGAAACTGTTTTCGGTGCTGCACCGTAAAAATTCGTGAAAATTCTCTGTATATCTTTTCGACCTGCGATTTCTTGTGCATATGCCCCAGGTTATATCCAAACTTTCATTAGTTGAACACTTTTTGATTTGAGCAACAGAAAACACCTCAAAAATTTGACCTTTGTCAGCTATTCTGTTTTGACAGATTTCTGCCAATATTTGTGTTTGCCGCTTTATCGCTTTCTTTTTGAGTTCTTTTGATCATGGAACTTTTGGGGAAGTTGCTACAGTAGTATATGCTATATATGTGGTGGTTTTAGGTTGAAACCTGAAGCAAAAAAGGGTTGATTCAATGTTATGCTTACACTAATGTTGCTAATAGATTTGTGTTTAGTTTTGTATGAAGGAAGTCTTCAAGTGTAGGGATTGGAGAATGATGAGATGAGTTGAAGAATGGACAAAAGCTCAAGCTTGGGGATGCCCATGCATCACCCCAAGAAATATCCAAGAAGTACAAGCGTCAAAGCTTGGGGATGCCCCCGAGGCACCCCTTCTTCATCGGCAAAAATCAGGTCACCTTTCAAGACACTATATTTTTATTGCTTCATGCACTATGCGTTTTTCTTGGAGCGTCAGTTGTTTTAGTTTTCAGTTTTCTTTTGTTTTGTTTGCTGAAATAAATGGTTAGATCACATCATGTTGTTTTGGAGGGAGATGAACTCCGTTTTTCATTTGCCAAGAACACTCTTATTTTCACACTTATCGTTTCAACGAGTGTTCTCTTTTTCTGCTACTGCTTTTGGTTTTTGTTTTTGCCTTGATTTGCGTTCAGATCTTCTTATATTTATTTATCAAGGTGTATTTTTGCCTCTGGACCATGTTGGTTTTCCTCAAAAGAGTTGGATTAAAAAAGTTCGAATGGTGTTGGAAAAGAGAAAAAGCTTTATGCAAAAAAGTGGTACAAGAAGGAGCTTGTGTAGACTGCGGCCTAGGCTTTTGCATGTCGTGCTTGATGTCTTTTTAATAGTATGCTTAGTGGTTTTGCTGTAGCATGACTTGTCTCAAATAACTGAGATTGCTTAATGAGCCTTTGAAAAAAATCATGCGTTGTTTTTATCGTTTGGAAGCATTATTTTGGTTTTCTCCTTGATGCTTTATTTGGGTTGACTTGGCGCATGCTCACACATGTTAGACTCTTACAAAGTCCCCAATAGCCTCTATGATCATTTAGTTTTTGACTTTTGATGCCATCTTATGCTTCTTTTAATGTCGCTTTGTCGCTCTGCATGATTATGGCCATTATTGCTCTCTTAGTTGGTCGCTCCCAGTCTTTTGCTAGCCTTCGTTTTGTACTGAGTATGAGCTCTACTCGTGCATCCAACTCCCAAAAACCAAGTTTGCCATTGTGTCCACTATAAATTCCTATGCATGGTATTTGTAAGCCATTCCAAGTAAATTTTCATGTGCTACCTTTCAAAAAACCTTCAAAATACTTCTCATTTTGTGACACTGTTTTCAGCTCATGGGGACGTAGTGATCGGATTTGCTATCTTCCATATTGCTTATTCCAAAAAGAAAAAAAAAAGAGAAAAAAAGAAAGAAAAAAAGGCACTCCTCCATGGTATGTGAATGTTGGTGGGCACCCGATGGAATCGGTTAGCCATGGTTTGTGAAAGAAAAAAAGGTGGGGAGGAGTGCCAAGCTTTATAAAAGAGCACAAAAGTGCCAATCTCTCTCTCAAAAACTTGCTTCATTTTTGTATGGAAGATATTAAGAACCCCATTGCTAGTCGCTGACAAAGACAACCACCTCTCAAAACCAATTTTTATCTCTCTGTTTTACAAATGAAAAGCTCTAGCACATGTTTAATCACTGCTTCCCTCTGCGAAGGGCCTTTCTTTTACTTTTATGTTGAGTCACCACCTTCTACCTTTATGCACCATTAAGAGAGCATAGTTGTCATTCTTAGTATAATGTGCATTGTCCCAAAGTTTTCATTGATTGATTCATATTGTTGGTTTCACTTGTTCTTAAATTATTTGTATCTAGTCGCCCTCTTAAACTTGAAGGTGTCCTATGCATTTATGTTTTGCTACTCCATGAGGGACAAGCTGAAAACCATTTGTATGTTTTTCCATATGATTTGAACACACGTTTGACTTTCATTGTTTCATTTTCATGATCTTTTGTTTGTGTTCATTTTCATGTTTACAACATGGTTGCTAAGTCTTTATTGTCAAGATTATATCTTTCATGCCCATGTTTTAAGTTCTTTTGATCCCAGCTCACAACGCTTACATATATGATCAAGATTGTGATGGTGCATGTCACCTCAAAAATTATTTCTTTTGTTATCACTTACCTACTCGAGGACGAGCAGGAGTTAAGCTTGGGGATGCTGATACGTCTCAAACGTATCTATAATTTTTGATGCTCCATGCTTGTTTTTACACCATTTGCCTTGTGTTTCGTTACACTTCGTGGCACTTTTATGCGATTTCCAGAACTAACCTATTGACAAGATGCCACAATGCCAGTTCCCTGTTTTCTGCTATTTTTGTGTTTCAGAAAAGCTACACAGGAAATATTCTTGGAATTGGATGAAACAAGTTCCTGAAGTCTTATTTTTCCCGGAAGCTTCCAGAGATCCGAAGAGGCGAAGGAGAGGGGCCACAGGCCAGCCTCACACTAGGACGGTGCGGCCCAGGCCCTGGCCGCGCCGCCTAGGTGTGAGGAGGCCTGGGGCCACCCCTGACGACGCCCCTTCGCCTATAAGAAGCCTCGGGACGGAAAACCCTAGAGGAGTCGGTGAAATTTCCAGAATAGTTCCGCAGCGCCGCCGCCGTCGAAGCAAAATTTTGGGGGACAGAAGTCTCTGTTCCGGCACCCTACCGGGACGGGGAAGTGCCCCCGGAGCCATCTCCATCGACCTCACCGCCATCTCCATCAACCTTGTTGTCTCCTATGATGAGGAGGGAGTAGTTCTTCCCCGGGGCTGAGGGCTCTACCGGTAGCTATGTGGTTCACCTCTGTCTCCCATGATATGATCTTTATGTGATCGTGAGCTTTGTATCATGTTGATTAAGTAGATGTTACTCTTCTTCATTATGTGTACTCTAGTGTGTTATTAAAGTAATCTATTCCTCCTGCCATGGTGTAACGGTGACAGTGCGTGCATCATGGTGGTACTTGGTCTAGGCTACGATTGTGATCTTTTATGGATTATGAGAATAATTATCGCTATGATAGTATTGAAGTGATCTATTCCTGCTTTCATGGTGTAATGTTGACAGTGTGTGCACCGTGTTAGTACTTGGTCTAAGTTGCAATAATATCTATCTTGAGTTGTGATTTGATTTGGATATCTCTATGAGTGGTATTTGTCAAGTACTTGATGAACTTTGAGGAGTGCTTTGTAGCCCTACGCAATGATTAGTGTTGTTCAATAGGAGAGTAATTCAGAGTACCATAGTGAAGAGAAGTTATCTATTTGTTCAATTATGTTATATTTGTTGGGAGTGTGTCCACTAGTGAAAGTATGATCCCTAGGCCTTGTTTCCAAGCATTGCACACCGTTTACTTGCTGTTTTGTTACATGTTTGCTCGCAGCGATACTTGTCTCATATTACATTTACTACCTATAATCATCCATACCACTTGTATTTCACTATCTCTTCGCCGAACTAGTACACCTATACATCTGACAAGTGTATTGGGTGTGTTGGGGACACAAGAGACTTTCTGTATCGTAATTCCAGGGTTGCTTGAGAGGGATAGCTTTGACCTCTTCCTCCCTGAGTTCGATAAACCTTGGGTGATCCACTTAAGGGAAACTTGCTGCTGTTCTACAAACCTCTGCACTTGGAGGCCCAACACTGTCTACAAGAACAGACGCGTGCGTAGACATCATAGCCCCCGAGGCTATAGTCGGATACTTTCGGGTATAGACTCAAAGAATGAGTTTTTCTTCCTTGATTCCTCTGTATCTTTCATGTCAGTTTTTCGTCGACTTCCTTGGTCATCATCAATACGCAGATCTGTCATACCATACTTTTGCTGAATTTTCACCTATTAGTGTCCACCTCTTATCATGTTCTGATTTTCCTATGACTCGAATTCTTGTGATGTCATTATCAGAGTCATTCTTTAAATGACTTGACTGGGCGCTGACCGTTGCGTGGGCAACACGGAAATTTTGCAATTTTCTTGCCTATTAGTGGGCTGCCGTTTCCGCTCCTTACACCATGTCTCAGCCCATGTTCCTTCATCAGGAAGCTATATAAGGGGGGGAGTGGAGATTTTACTGTTTACCAGTTCCTCGCTTCTGCCGCCGCCACCATTGTTGCAAACCTTGCACGCTTCTGAGCTCCTGCACAGCCCCCGCGCGCGGCTCGTAGATGCGCTTCAAGACCCGCGTGCAAAAGAACAAGATGGGGAAAACCAACACCACCAATGCATCGACCAACTGGGTGCCTACTGAGTTCAAGCAAACGGATCTCAACAAGGCCCTGGCTGATGGTCTCATCACCGACGGCGACCAGGTCATCTTCCCTAGCACCGAGCGCATCCCCAAGCCCCCGAGCGGCTTCCGGGTGATGTTTCTTGCCTTTCTCTTACGCGATCTCTCTTTTCCTGCCCACGAGTTCCTTCGTGGGCTTATCTTTGTGTACAGTGTGCAGCTTCACCAGCTCACCCCAAACTCGATTCTGCATATTGCCTGTTTCATCACTCTTTGTGAGTCATTCTTGGGGATCGAACCCCACTTTCTTCTCTGGAAATATCTCTTTCGCCTCCGTCCCAGTGTTGCTTTATCAAAAAGGCTAGAGCTAGGCGGGGCTGTTGTTTCTGTCCGCGCGGAGTCTCAGTACTTGGAATTTTCCATGGCTGCCTCCGTGCAAGGTTGGAGGAAGAAGTGGTTTTACTTAAAAGACCAGAAAGTCTCTCCCTTTGATCAATACGGCATTGCTCCTTTTGATGCCGCTAAAAATCTCAAGAAATTGGCCTCGTGGGATTCGCCTCCCACGGAAGCTGAGATGGAGGACATCAAGCCATTGCTAGCTCGCATCCAGGCTCTGAAGAGTGATGACGGAGGTTGATGACCCACAAGTATAGGGGGTGTATCGTAGTACTTTCGATAAATAAGAGTGTCGAACCCAACGAGGAGCAGAAGGTGTTGACAAGTGGTTTTGATCAAGGATTCACTGTTAATACTAGCAAATGGGTTTTCAGGGGTATTTGGTAATGCAAATAGATAAAGTACAAGTAAATAAAAGACAGTAATAGCAATTGCAACAAGTGGTCCAATCCTTTCTAGAGCAAAGGACAAGCCGGTTGTGTAACTTATGATGACCAAATGTTCTCGAGGACAGACGGGAGTTTCTGTCAAGAGCTTTCGCTTCATGCCGCTAAATAATCTTTATTGGTTTGATAAGTGTTATGGGGGTGAACCTGTGCTAGCGCACTACCCTTACTAGGATAAATACACACTTGTGATTATACCCCTTGCAAGCATCTGCAAATACAAGAAAGTAATTAAGATAAATCTAACCATAGCCTTAAACTCTAAGATCCTACGCTCCCTAGTGCAATGGTTTCCTAACGGAGGTTTAGGTTTCTGTCACTCCAGCAACCCCACAATTAGTAGCCAAATACACAATGCATCTCACTAGGCCCATAAATGGTGAAGTATCATGTAGTCGACATTCACATGACACCACTAGTGGAATGGCACCACAACAAATAAATATCAAACCACTAAATATTACTTAACATAATTCCACTACTAACATCTTGACTTCTCCCTTGTCCTCAAGAACTAAATGAACTACTCCCAAGACATCATATGGATCATGATCAGAGGTGAAATAATGGTAAATAACAATCTGAACATAAACCTTAATTCAACGGTTCCACTCAATAGCATCAACCACAAGAGTAATCAACACCGGGAAAGTTTCCCCTAAGAATTTAACAAGATTCAACTCAAGATGTTACAGCGGGATGGCGTGGTGATGGTGGAGATGAAGGTGCTGGTGATGGAGATGATGATGATGATGATCCCGATGAAGTCCGGTGCGATGGTAATGACGATGGCGACGATCTCCCCTCTCCGGGAAGGAATTTCCCCGGCAGATTCCTGCCTGCCGGAGAGCTTTTCTCTCTCTGGTGTTTTCCGCCCCGCAGAGGCGGCGGTGTCTATCTCTCAGCCCCCCCTTGACTTAGATTTTCGGGGACGATCAAATACGCGAAGGGGCAATGGCCGAAGTGGGCCAGGGCAGCCACACAACAGGCCGGCGCGGCCAGGGGTCAGGCCGCGCCCCCTGTGTGTGTGCCTGCCCTGTGGCTCCCCTCGCCTCCTCCTTTTGGCTTCTTCAGTCTTCTGGTAAAATATAATTTCTTCGTATTTTTCTGGAATTTCCTGATCTTCCGAAATATGGTGTCTTGATGGTCCTTTTTCCAGCAGAATCCTGATTCCGGCTCCTCTAATGATCATCAAACATGTAAAAACAGACGAAACAACATAAGTATCATCTCTAAATGTGAAATATATCAATGAATAATAGTAAGTTATGATACAAAATAGTGATGCAAAATGGACGTATCAACCCCCCAAGCTTAGACCTCGCTTGTCCCCTAGCGAAAACAGAACTCGGTAAACAAGACCACGGGTTTATGGAGTGAAGTGTTGATAATCAAAATACGGACAAGAAGCATCACATTTACCAAAGCACAAAGTATAATAGACAACAACTTCCCTTTATATAATATAGACTTGCAATAAGTAAAAGGGAATCACAAATAAAGATGCACAAGGTAAACTATAATTGGTGATGGCAAACCTTAGTTCTTGGTCAGAGAATCAATGAACAAACTCTACTTATTTTTGAACGAAGCTTTTTAAAACAGAGCTAATATAGCAAAAACTATATGCTCAACAAGACAAACTCTTTGTAATCATGGAAAGCTTTCAAAGATATATTCCTTCAGGTAAAAGCATTATACTAAACAAAGGAAGATAATAAACATAATTGAATGGATCAACATATGGATGAGTGAAACATAACAACTCAAATGCTTGCTTGAGATAGAGGGGAATAGGTTGACAAAACATAAAAGTAAAAGACAGGCCCTTCGTAGAGGGAAGCAGGGATTAAACATGTGCTAGAGCTTTTCATTTGTAAAACAGAGATAAAAGTTGTTTTGAGAGGTGGTTGCTTTTGTCAATGACTAGCAACGGAGTTCTTGATATCTTCCATACTAAACAAGTGAGAGCGGTTCCGAGATGTTTGATTAGTTGGCACAATTGTGCTCTTTTATAGCTTAGCACTCCTCCCCACCTTTTCCTTTCTCAAACCATGGCTAACCGATTCCATCGGGTGCCCACCAACTTTCACATACCATGGAGGAGTGCTCTCTTTTTTCTTGTTTAGATTACAATGGTCTGACCAGCTCCCTTGCAAAATTAATGACAAGCAGATGAAGCTGCCTAGTCGAGGGGTACTCAATTTAGTATGGAAGATAACAAACCCAACCACTACGTCCTCATGAGCTAAAAACAGTGGCACAAAATGAGAAGTATTTGAAGGTTTTTGAAAGGTAGCACATGAAAATTTACTTGAATGGCTTGAAATACCAGGCATAGGAATTTATAGTGGACTCTTTGGAAGTAACTTGGCTTTTGGGAATTGGATGCACGAGAAGTATTCCCTCTCAGTACAGGTTTTTGGCTAGCAAAGCTGGGTAGCAAGCATAAGAGTTGCATGAAACAAACAAATATACATATAATAGGAACAATCATGAAATCTTCCTTGAAAGTACAACGATTTTAACTTGAGAATACTATTGCTTATGAGCTAAACATGAAGGAAAGCTGAAATGATGTATCTACTAGCACTTCTTTCTTCTTTTTCTACTCAAAACTCAAGGTAATGTTGCTACTGACCAAGCTAAATTTGCCAAAACCAACTAAATTTACTCATGCTCCCAAAGTGATACCAATACTAATCAACAAGACTAATCGTATAAGAGAGATTGCAAACTAAACGATAAAACTTCTCATTAGTATTTCATTACCGCAACTCACACCAAGGGATACATAGATAACCAACTAAGGAGGATACTTCCACACTGCAAACTATTCTATAAGATAACTTCTCTATTCATGATATGACTCTACTTGAAAAGTAAATGAGCAAAAGATAATGATGTGATACCGCGGCACTCCCCCAAGCTTGGAACAAGCCAAGGGGATGCCTATACCAATGAAGAATTACTCCTTTGGCGGTGGTGGTGAGTCTTTATCATCATCATACTTCCAAGGCAGAGGTCCCCTATCAAGGAAGGATGTCTTGGTCTCCAATATCCTGAAACTTTCAGCAGCACTCATTTGTTTAAACCTAGCTTCATACTCACAGTTTTGGTTCTGCAAGTCGTAGAGTTGTGCTTGTAATTGGTTAGTGGTCTCATGGAGCGAAAAGATGTCACTCAAGAGCTATGTAGTCTCTTTCTTGTACTTGGTGACAAGCTCTTGATTAATCCTATGGATGATGTCCACCTCGCGTTCCGCCATCTTCTTATATTTAAAAACTTCTTGTTCCAGCGCTTCCATCCTGGCTTCGAGACTCCCTTCTCCCTTAGGGCCCTAGACATCTTCAATCTGCAACTCCCCATCCTTGAGTGGCAACTCCTTCGGATGCATCTTCAGCTCCCTCATGTACGGATTAATGATATCCGCAAGAGAGTTCTCCTCGGATGGACCGGACGAAGACATTGTAACTCCAAAGCTGAGAACAATCCCCTGACAGAAACAGCTCGAAACGAAAACACTACGAAACACGATATACAAACCTCGGGTACTCCGGGGCATTATATAGGCGAAAATTACACATTGAGGTGAAATCACAGGAGGAAACCGGGACGAAAACGAGCTCCGGGGTGCTCTCACACCAGGGCGGTGCAGCCAGGGGTGGGCTCGCGCCCCCTGTGTGTGAGGGCGCTCCGGTCTCCGTCTCCTGCCCGTTTTCGTCTCGTCATTTTTCATATTTAGCAAAAACAATAAAAATAATACTAAAAAAGTTTAACGCGAACCTTTTCTGCTAGAACTGTTACCTATTCGAAAACGAACTCTGCAGGTTCCTGCATATTGTCCTGGATGAATTCTTCCGGAGAAACCGTTTGAATAACATCAACATCTTCATTATAAGAATCTCCAGCGATATAATGTTTGAGTCTTTGACCATTCACCACTTGTGTAGTGTCATCTTTTAATGAAGCAATCTTTATTGCACCTGAGCGGTACACTTCTTCAATAACATAAGGTCCTTCCCATTTTGAGAGTAATTTTCCTGCAAAAAATCTGAGACAAGACCTATAGAAAAGAACTTTCTCACCAACATGAAACTCTCTCTTAAGTATTCTCTTATCATGCCATTGTTTGACTTTCTCTTTGAAAAGTCTGGCATTCTCATAAGCTTTATTTCTGCACTCATCTAGGGAACTTAAATCAAGCAACCTTTTCTTACCAGCGAGTTTAAAATCTCTATTAAGCTCTTTCACTGCCCAAAAAGCTTTATGTTCTAATTCTAAGGGCAAGTGACACGCTTTTCCGTAAACCATCTTGTAAGGAGACATGCCCATGGGGTTCTTATAAGCAGTTCTATAAGCTCATAAAGCATCGTTTAACTTGCTAGCCCAGTTTTTCCTAGATCTATTGACAGTCTTCTACAAGATAGACTTGATCTCTCTATTTGAAAGCTCTACCTGCCCACTAGTTTGGGGATGATAAGCAGAAGCAATTCTATGATTAACGTCATATCTAGCAAGAGTTTTTCTAAAACCTCCGTGAATAAAATGAGAACCTCCATCAGTCATAAGATACCTAGGTACACCAAACCTAGGAAAAATAACATCCTTAAGAATTTTTAACGAGGTCTCACCATCAGCACTCTTTGTAGGTATAGCTTCTACCCACTTGGTAACATAATCTACAGCAACAAGTATATGAGTATACCCTTTTGAAGGGGGAAAAGGACCCATAAAGTCAAATCCCCAACAATCAAATGTTTCAATAACAAGAGTGTAACTCATAGGCATTTCATTACGTCTAGAAATATTACCAACTCTTTGACATTCATCACAAGATAAAACATACCTTCTAGCATCTTTAAAGAGGGTTGGCCAATAAAAACCTGATTGTAGAACCTTTTGTGTAGTTCTATCTCCAGCATGATGTCCTCCATATGCACTACCATGGCATTTTCTCAATATTTCTTGTTGCTCATACTCTGGAACACATCTTCGCATAATTCCATCAACTCCTTCTTTATATAGGTGTGGGTCATCCCAAAAATAATGCCTCAAATCATAAAAGAATTTTCTTCTTTGCTGAGCTATAAAGGTTGGAGGCAAATACTTGGAAACAATAAACTTAGCATAATCAGCATACCAAGGAAGGTCTCGCGAAGTTACATTTATTGAGGCCAACTGTTCATTTGGAAAACTATGATTAACAGGAATAGGATCAAAAGAAATGTTTTCCAATCTAGGCAAATTGTCAGCAACAGGATTTTCAGCACCTTTCCTATCTACAATATGCAGATCAAACTCTTGTAAAAGCAACACCCATCTAATAAGCCTTGGCTTAGCATCCTTCTTCGACATAAGATATCTAATAGCAGTGTGATCAGTACACTAGTGGGGACAGGGCCTATAGTCCCGGCCCGTAAGGGGCTTTAGTCCCGGTTCTCTAACCGGGACCAAATAGGCGGGACTAAAGGCCTAACCTTTAGTCCCGGCCCTGTTCCAAGCCAGGACCAAAGGAGCTCCACGTGGGCGCCTGGGAGCGCCCTCAGGGGCAGGCCCTTTAGTCCCGGGTCGTAACACAGACCGGGACTAAAGATTTTCTGCAGATCTTGTTTTTTGTTTTTTCGTTTTAGGGTTTTAGGGTTTAGGTGTTCGGGGGATTAACGTGATGCCTCGTTTAGTGCCTTGTTTGGTGTTCGGGGAATTAGTTTTCGTATAATTCTAAATATACATGTTTATGCATATATATAAGATTAACTTATCTTACAAGCGAGCATATATATACAATTATATGGAGATCTGAATTATCGGGACTAGAGCCCGTCTATTCGATTACATGGACCAACATCAGTAATGGCCCCTAGCTACACTAAATCGTCCTTTGTCGTCTATAGCTTCTGTCCTCAGAAAGGCCGCTAGCTCCTCTGCAACAGCAATCGCGCGTTGCTCTGGTAGGTACTTCTCCCGCATGGCCGTGTACTATATAAGAAGAGGAGATGAATATGAATGTCAATCATGATAACAAAGAATGACGGGTAAAAATAGAGGTGTGAATGTTTATTGCTTACGTCGTATCTGTAATCCTTGTGCTTAGAGGTAAACGTGCGAATGGACTCGCAAACGTAGTATCCACATAGATGCTGATGTTTACGCACTTCTATTCTTGCAGACACTTGTTGGGCCTCCAAGTGCAGAGGTTTGTAGAACAGCAGCAAGTTTCCCTTAAGTGGATCACCCAAGGTTTATCGAACTCAGGGAGGTTAGAGGTCAAAGCTATCCCTCTCAAGCAACCCTGCAATTACGATACAGAAAGTCTCTTGTGTCCCCAACACACCCAATACACTTGTCAGATGTATAGGTGCACTAGTTCGGCGAAGAGATAGTGAAATACAAGCGGTAGTGATGATTATAAGTAGCAAATGTGACTTGAAGTAAATATCGCTGCGAGCAAACAAGTAACAAAATAGCAAGTAAACGGTGTGCAATGCTTGGAAACAAGGCCTAGGGATCATACTTTCACTAGTGGACACACTCCCAACAATATAACATGAATGAACAAATAAACAACTTCTCTCCACTATGGTACTCTGAATTACTCTCCTATTGAATAACACTAATCATTGTGTAGTGGCTACAGAAGCACCCCTTAAAGTTCATCAAGTACTTGACAAACACTACTCATAGAGACATCCAAATCAGATCACAATTCAAGATAGAAATCATTGCGACTTAGACCAAGTACTAACACGGTGCACACACTGTCAACTTTACACTATGAAAGGAGGAATAGATCACTCAATACTATCATAGTAATAATTACTCTCATAATCCACAAGAGATCACGATCATAGCCTAAACCAAGTACCACCACGATGCACGCACTGTCACCGTTACACCATGGCAGGAGGAATAGATTACTTTAATAACATCACTAGAGTACACTATAATAATTAAGCATAGGAGTAGCATAATATCTGAATAATAACATCTACTTGTTCAACATGATACAAAGCTCACGATCACATAAAGATCACATCATGGGAAAGAGAGGTGAACCACATAGCTACCGGTAGAGCCCTTAGCCCCGGGGATGAACTACTCCCTCCTCATTTATAGTGGACACAATGGCAAACTTGGTTTTTGGGAGTTGGATGCACGAGTAGAGCTCATACTCAGTACAAGGCGAGGGCTAGCAAAAGACTGGGAGCGACCAACTAAGAGAGCAATAACGGCCATAATCATGCAAAGCGACATTAAAAGAAGCATAAGATGGCATCAAAAGTCAAAAACTAAATGATCATAGAGGCTATTGGCGACTTATTTTTGTAGTCAACATGTGTAAGCATGTGCCAAGTCAACCCAAATAAAGCATCAAAGGAGAAAACCAAATAAATGCTTCCGAATAATATAAACAACACATGATTTTTCAAAGGCTCATTAAGCAATCTCAGTTATTTGAGACAAGTCATGCTACAGCAAACCACTAAGCATACTATCAAAAATACATCAAGCATGACATGAAAAAGCCTAAGCCGCAGTCTACACAAGCTCCTTTTTGTACCACTTTTTTGCATAAAGCTTTTTCCCTTTTCCAACACCATTTGAATTTTTTTAATCCAACTCTTTTGAGGAAAACCAACATGGTCCAGAGGCAAAAATACACCTTGATAAATAAATATAAGATCTGAATGCAAATCAAGGCGAAAAATGCAAACTAAACCCAGTAGCAGAAAAAGAGAACACTCGTTGAAACGATAAGAGTGAAAAACGGAGTGTTCTTGGCAAATAAAAAAGCGGAATAAGTCTCTCTCCAAAACAACATGATGCGATCAAACCGTTTATTGCAGCAAACTAAACTAAACTAATAATAAAAACTAAAACAACTGACGCTCCAAGAAAAACGCATAGTGCATGAAGCAATAAAAATATAGTGTCTTGAAAGGTGACCTGATTTTTGCCGATGAAGAAGGGGTGCCTCGGGGGCATCCCCAAGCTTTGACGCTTGTACTTCTTGGATATTTCTTGGGGTGATGCATGGGCATCCCCAAGCTTGAGCTTTTGTCCATTCTTCAACTCATCTCATCATTCTCCAATCCCTACACTTGAAAACTTCCTTCATACAAAACTAAACACAATTCTATTAGCAACATTAGTGTAAGCATAGTAATGAATCAACCCTTTTTGCTTCAGGTTTCAACCTAAAACCACCACATAATAAGCATATACTACTGTAGCAACTTTCCCCAAAAGTTCCGTGATCAAAAGAACTCAAAAGAAAGCGATAAAGTGGCAAACACAAATATTGGCAGAAATCTGTCAAAACTGAACAGCTGACAAAGGTCAAATTTTTGAGGGGTTTACTGTTGCTCAAATCAAAAAGTGTTCAACTAACAAAAGTTTGGATATAACCTGGGGCATATGCACAAGAAATCGCAGGTCCAAAAGATATACAGAGAATTTATACGAATTTTTACGGTGCAGCACCGAAAACAGTTTCAGGACAGCAACATCCCCAAATCTTACCTTACTCAAATTAGAGGCTTCTCTTGGCACAACAATGAAATAAAAAGGATAAGGAGCGGTTATTACAGTAGTAATAACTTCCAAGACACAAATAAAAGAAAAAGTACTGAAAATAAAACATTGGGTTATCTCCCAAGAGTGCTTTTCTTTAACACCTTTGAGCTAGGCGCAGTAATTTGCAAAGATGCTCATGTGGGCGCCATATAAGAGCTTGAGACAAAGGCACCATATAGGAACTTAAAGCAATAGAGAGCATCAAAAAGCAGATGTGAAAGACATTTATATCTGAACCACTTCCTATGCATAGGAATCTTGTAAGAAAATAAATCAACGAGGCACATAGTAGCAAGCATGGATAGATAAAACAAGTGCCACTTCAAGATTTGCAACATAAAGAGGGGAAACTTAATATTGTTGAGATCCATCAAACCATGTTTCCCTCTCTCATAATAACTTTCAGTAGTATCATGAATAGAACTAACAATATAACTATCACATAAAGCATCCCTATCATGAGCCACATGCATAAAAGAATTAATACTCACTACAGGAACAATAGTAGTAGGAGCAGATTCAGCAGAATAATTATTCTCATCACCATAATCATCAAAAATAGGAGGCATATTGTAATCATAACTAATTTTATCCTCAATAGTAGGTGAACTGAAAATATTATACTCATCATCACAAGCTAGAGAACTACTATGTCGCAAAGCATATTCTTCAAACATATCATCATAAGAAGGAACATCACATATGGGAGATAAAATATTATCAGAGCAAACTTTCTCCACTAAAGCTGGGGAACTAAAAATATCATGCTTAACAAAACCAGCTTCCCCAAGCTTAGACTTTTCTATAGCATTAGCAATAACGGTGTTCGAAGCATTCATACTAACATCACTATTAGCATGCAAATTAAGCTCCAATGGTTTTTCAATTTTCTCTTCAAACACTTCATATCTAAACTCAGGAAAAAGACTACAGAACTCATTGTTTTCTATTTAAGCCTAACTAGTGAAAATAAAAACAAGAAACAAAAAGATGTAATTGCAGAATCTAAAGGAAATAACTCCGAGTACTCACACAGGAGGATGCGAGTACCTTTTACCTTACCTCCCCGGCAACGGCGCCAGAAAAGAGCTTGATGTCTACGCACTTCTATTCTTGTAGACACTTGTTGGGCCTCCAAGTGCAGAGGTTTGTAGAACAGCAGCAAGTTTCCCTTAAGTGGATCACCCAAGGTTTATCGAACTCAGGAAGGTTAGAGGTCAAAGCTATCCCTCTCAAGCAACCCTGCAATTATGATACAGAAAGTCTCTTGTGTCCCCAACACACCCAATACACTTGTCAGATGTATAGGTGCACTAGTTCGGCGAAGAGATAGTGAAATACAAGCGGTAGTGATGATTATAAGTAGCAAATGTGACTTGAAGTAAATATCGCTGCGAGCAAACAAGTAACAAAATAGCAAGTAAACGGTGTGCAATGCTTGGAAACAAGGCCTAGGGATCATACTTTCACTAGTGGACACACTCCCAACAATATAACATGAATGAACAAATAAACAACTTCTCTCCACTATGGTACTCTGAATTACTCTCCTATTGAATAACACTAATCATTGTGTAGTGGCTACAGAAGCACCCCTTAAAGTTCATCAAGTACTTGACAAACACCACTCATAGAGACATCCAAATCAGATCACAATTCAAGATAGAAATCATTGCGACTTAGACCAAGTACTAACACGGTGCACACACTGTCAACTTTACACCATGAAAGGAGGAATAGATCACTCAATACTATCATAGTAATAATTACTCTCATAATCCACAAGAGATCACGATCATAGCCTAAACCAAGTACCACCACGATGCACGCACTGTCACCGTTACACCATGGCAGGAGGAATAGATTACTTTAATAACATCACTAGAGTACACTATAATAATTAAGCATAGGAGTAGCATAATATCTGAATAATAACATCTACTTGTTCAACATGATACAAAGCTCACGATCACATAAAGATCACATCATGGGAAAGAGAGGTGAACCACATAGCTACCGGTAGAGCCCTTAGCCCCGGGGATGAACTACTCCCTCCTCATCATAGGAGACAGCAAGGTTGATGGAGATGGCGGTGAGGTCGATGGAGACGGCGGAGACGGCGATAGAGACCGATGGAGATGGCTCCGGGGGCACTTCCCCGTCCCGGCAGGGTGCCGGAACAGAGACTTCTGTCCCCCGAAATTCGTCGGTGGTGGCGGCGGAGCTGCGGAACTGTTTCTGGAAAATTGCCGACTCTTTTAGGGTTTTCCGTCCCGAGGCTTTATATAGGCGAAGGGGCGTCGTGAGAGGAGGAGCCAGGCGCCCTCACGCGGGCCCGGCGCAGCCAAGGGCCTGGCCGCGCCGCCCCTGCGTGTGGGGCCCTGGTGGCCCCCCTCCGACTCTTCTTCGGATCTCTGGAAGCTTCCGGGTAAAATAAGACTTCAGGATGAGGTTTCGTCCAATTCCGAGAATATTTCCTGTGTATCACTTCTGAAACACAAAAACAGCAGAAAACAGGGAACTGGCACTGTGGCAACTTGTTAATAGGTTAGTTCCGGAAAATGCATAAAAGTGCCACGAAGTGTAACGAAACAATAGGCAAATGGTGTAAAAACAAGCATGGAGCATCAAAAATTATGGATACGTCGGAGACGTATCAGATGCGTCCCCCGTGGCTGCTGGTTGCACTTTACGAGAATAGAATATAATCAAAAAAATAATCTAGCATCATAAATGTATTGAAAATAGAAGTATATCATACTACTACTTACCTGAGCCGCTCTAAAGGTCAGCTTCTCATGCTCGATACCGTCAGTCACGTACTTGAACCGCTTCCAAACCCTGCCCGACAAGGAAAATGATTTGCTAAGTTTTTCATTAATTAATATATCAGAAAATCATCGAAAGAGACCGATAGAGCGCAAGAATGATTGAAATTACCCTTGGAGCATGTCCTGCAGGCTTTAGAACTGTTCCAAGGGTCTCGATAATGGGTCGAATGCATCAACTCTTCCCTTATCAATTTGAATGTCCAACAGAATCCAGTGGTAGCTGCACATGTATATATATATATGTCAGTAACTTATCAATTACACTTATAAGTGAATGGACACAACAGAGTAAGACCCTCACCTGAAGTTGTATGGAAACAGTATGTGGTCACAGAAATTTTGATCTGTTAGAAACCTTAGAAGGTTTTTCTCCGTCTCCTTGGGGTTATCAGTTAGCGTCTTTATATGTATTTTATCTGGGTCAATAAACCCAATATTTAGGATGTTCCTACTTTTACATTCCAGAATCTTCATTCTGCATAATAGAGTACAAGTCAGAACGGAACAAGTTATATGTAGACAATGAATTGAAATAACTGAACAAGTTATATGTAGACAATGAATTGAAAAACTTACTGACAATCGCAACTCATAAGCGATTTGTCGAGGGCGTCGCCATTGTACATCTGGAATAGTTCATCAAAGTCAATATGGATGTCTTCGGGACGGCCGTAGTACTCCCGGGGCACACGCGCCACGATCATCGTTCTCCCATTCTTTGCTTCACTTAAGTACCATGTATGCAAGTAACGCATATTTGTTGGGAGATCATCAAACTTATCTTTGCTGACCAAAGGCGCTCCCATGACAAACTGCGGCTTAGGGGCTACCACAGCCTTGGGTAACCTGTCGTCTTGGGAAGCCAGAACGTCTTCAACACTTATACCCCATTCAGCCGCCCACTTCTTTGCTAATTCCAAATCTTGCCCCTGCACCAGAGAGGGAACATTCTCGGGTAACACCCTGAGGGGTGGGATCGACTGTTTGGCCTGTTGTCCAAGCTGAGGAACGTCTGATCTTTTTTGCTTGTAGTTGAACTTGATTTGCTCCCACTTGCACTTGCACGTGATCTGCTCTTTTTCCCTTCCTTCTACAATGCGCATGTATAGTCGTCAGGCTTATGGTGCAAGTCATACTGTGATGGAAGGGTCAGTAAGTATTTTGCATATGCTATGTGCTTCTCGGTGTATTCCGGGCGGGGCTCGGGTTCCTTCTTTTTCATCTGCGCATCATAATGTTCCTTTGCTATCCTGGCGTTTTCCTCGGGGGTACGATCATAAGGTCTGATGGGAAGATTAGCATGAGGTACCTTTGGGAGGGGCGACAGTTTGCGCTTTGGGGAGCTCCGTCGCTTAGAACTCATCGACAGAGCATTCTTGCTGGCACGCTTCCGCTTAGTATCCTTAGCGGGCGGCGGCGGAGACGGCCGACCCAAGTCCGGCGGCGGTGATCGAGATGGACTCGTGTTGTGGTGGTCGTCGTCGTGTGGAGGGCTTGGAGGTGATGGAGGTGTAGGTGACCTGCGACGACTCGGAGGCGGTGTTGTCCTTGGGGCCGAGCCTGGAAGCTTGATGTAGTTCTTGTCCCATAGGATGACTCCACCCAGTACTTCTCCGAGTGTCCTCTCATCTTTGGGTCCAGCTATATCGAGCTCCATATCATGAAACCCCGACACGATTTCATCCACCCCGACTTTAGCATAGCCAGCTGGAATCTCACGGCCATGCCAGCGTACATCAGGGCCAGAATGTAAAGCTTGTCCGACGGCCACCTTCATGGATATGTTCTTGATTCTCTGATGGAGTTCACATGATGTTGACTCCTTGATTCCATCCACGGGGTAGCCGGGACCGCCCTCTATCATTCTTCGTGCATCGTCGATCGGGGCCTCAGATTCAGCCACGCTGCTTTTCCGCTTAGATGGGGCGGCGGTAATATCGAGTGCAGGATCTTCCTGGTGCACTACTCCTATAAGTTCGTCAATCTGCTGCTGTTGCTCGTTAAGCCTCGCAAGCAACTGGTTGAACTTGTCATTTTCCTCATCCTGCTGTCACTTCTTTGCTCTCGCTCGGCTTCTGTAAGTGTCTTGGTCTCTGGCAAACCCAAGCCACCACGGGTAAGAAGGACCGAAGCCTCGCGTTCGTCCTCCATGTTCGTCATTGCCGAGGACCAGTGTGAGCAAATCTTTCTCTCTATCTGGAGTGAACTGTCTTTTTCCCTCTTTAATTTTTTTCACTATTTTTTCCAATTCTCCCTGGGTATCCTAAGACCGTCACTGCAGATAAGGTCCCCTGTTTCTTCGTCGTACGAACCACCATGCACAAGGAACCAATTTCTTGCTCTCAATTCCCACTCATCACAGATGGGTTCAGGTATGATCCCTTTAGCTAGCATATCTTGCTCTTTCTTATCCCACTTTGGGATGGCAGTCTCATAGCCCCCTGGCCCCAGCGTGTGGTGATATTTCTTCTTGTCGGCATTTTTCTTGTTCTTTTCTGATAATGCCTTGGCATCTTCTGACTGCTTGTACTCCTGAAATGCCTTCCAGTGATTTGCCTGCTTGGCTAGATACCCCTCGAATACTGGCACTTTCTTTGTCTTCAGATAGTTTTTCCATAGTTTCTTCTTCCAGCTACGGAACAGTTCGGCCATCTTCTTTAGAGTCCACTGCTTGACTTTGGCCCTCAGTTTTTTTGCGGCGTCTTCATTCTCACATTCTGGAAGGTTGAAATGTGACATGAGATCATTCCAAAGATTATCTTTATACCTTTCGGCGATAGTCACTATCGGCTGCCCCTTTGCACTTGTTCCACTCCCGAACGCTGATCGGGACGTGATCCCTAACAAGAACTCCACATTGCTTCTTGAATGTGTCAGCAGCATTCTTAGGAAGCTTGGGTTCGCCCGTAGGCAATATCACCTCAAAGGTGTAATGCGTCCGTGCATCCAACTTTTTGGTCGGGCCTCGTTTCGTAGCTTTGCTCGATGTGGAGGCCTAAGAGGGAGAATCATTCGTCAAATTAATGTATATGTATACAATATAGAGCTATCTCCAATATTACAACTGATTGCCGAACTTCATATGTATACCTCGCCGGACTTCGTTATTTCTCCACCGACTTCTCCATCAGCGGAGCTATCACCTTCTCCGTCATCGGAGCTATCGCCTGCCCCGTCGGCTTCATCTTCGTGTCGGTCGACCTCCATTCCATCTCCGGAGGGGTTCAGATATGACGACGGAGATTCAGCTGGTTCAACATCGGGGGCGTCTTTGATTATATCTTCGAGAAGTTCTTCCTCTTCGAGGTTCCTGCTATGTGGATCTATAGTTTCTGCAAAAAACCGACATTTATATTTCAATTATGGACGCTATATGGAATAATAACTAACAAAATAACCTTACTTATTTTCTAACTACTAACCCTAACTAATAACAAAACAAATATATCTAACAATTATTTTGCTAACAATTATTACTACTTAACAAATATTTGCTAACAATTATTACTACTTAACAAATATTTTGCTAACCTATTTACTAACAATCTACATAGCATTTCTATTATTAATAATTATTTTGCTAACAATTCTATTACTAACAATTATTTTGCTAACCTATTTACTAACAATTATTACTACTTAACAAATATTTGCTAACAATTATTACTACTTAACAAATATTTTGCTAACCTATTTACTAACAATCTATATAGCATTTCTATTATTAATAATTATTTTGCTAACAATTCGATTACTAACAATTATTTTGCTAACCTATTTACTAACAATTATTTTGCTAACAATTATTACTACTTAACAAATATTTGCTAACAATTATTACTACTTAACAAATATTTTGCTAACCTATTTACTAACAATCTATATAGCATTTCTATTACTAATAATATTTTGCTAACAATTATTTTGCTAACCTATTTAGTAACAATTATTTTGCTAACAATTATTACTACTTAACAAATATTTGCTAACAATTATTACTACTTAACAATTATTTTGCTAACAAATATTTGCTAACAATTATTTGCTAACCTATTTGCTAACAATTATTTGCTAACAAATATTTGCTAACAATTATTACTACTTAACAATTATTTCTATTACTAATAATTATTTTGCTAACAATTATTTGCTAACCTATTTGCTAACAAATATTACTACTTAACAAGAAATTAACAAAAATATTACTACTTAACAAAAATTAACAAAATTAAAACTTTTTTACCTTCTTAATTTGCAGGGTCGGTCGGCCGGGGGCGGGGCGGTGGTGCGGGCGCCGGAGTTGGCCGGGAGGGCGGCGGCAGCACGGCGGGAGGCGCGCGCGCGCGGCAGCACACGGGCGGCGGCGCGGTGATGGTTGATGGTGCCGGCGACGGATTCCGGCGACCGCAACAATGCAGGGGACGATCTCCTCGCACTGGTTTCCGAAACGGCTAAGTGTTGGCCGGGGAAGCGGCGCCCATGCTTATATACCCCCCCTTTAGTCCCGGCTGGGGGCTCAAACCGGGACTAAAGGGGGTCTTTAGTCCCGGTTTGAGCCCCCAACCGGGACTAAAGGGTGGTCGGCGGTTCGCGCCCTCCCCCCTCCCCCCCTTTAGTCCTGGCTGGTGGCTCCAGCCGGGACTAAAGGGGCCATAAATGCGCGCCAATGCTTAAGTTTTTTCAGATTTTCATTTCAAATATGAATTTTTAATTTTGAATTGAATAACTAATGTATATTTTCGAATCTGATAAAACTATGAATATGAAAAGTGTTTGTAATTGAATAGCTAATTCAAAACTATTTTCTATTTTCAAAATTAATTATTTTAACTATCCAAACTATTAACTATTTTGTCATTTTCAATTAAAACTATATTGATTAATATTCTTTTTGTGTATTTTAGAATTTGACAAAACTATTAATATGAAAAGTGTTTGAAATTGAATAACTAATATGAAACTATTTTCTTTTTTCAAAATTAATTATTTTAACTATCCAAACTATTAACTATTTTGCCATTTTCAATTAAAACTATATTGATTAATATTCTTTTTGTATATTTTAGAATTTGACAAAACTATTAATATGAAAAGTGTTTGAAATTGAATAACTAATATGAAACTATTTTCTATTTTCAAAATTAATTATTTTAACTATCCAAACTATTAACTATTTTGCCATTTTCAATTAAAACTATATTGATTAATATTCTTTTTGTATATTTTAGAATTTGACAAAACTATTAATATGAAAAGTGTTTGAAATTGAATAACTAATATGAAACTATTTTCTATTTTCAAAATTAATTATTTTAACTATCCAAACTATTAACTATTTTGCCATTTTCAATTAAAACTATATTGATTAATATTCTTTTTGTATATTTTAGAATTTGACAAAACTATTAATATGAAAAGTGTTTGAAATTGAATAACTAATATGAAAAGTCTTTCACGGGCTTGCAGGGAAATTTTTCCGAGGCGGAGCTTCCGAAGATGCCGTAGGGCGTGAGCACCAACGACATCTTCGAGAAGCTCCGTCACGGGAGGTTTCCCAACCCTTTACGCAACACTGTTAGAGGAGATGGAGTCTTTCACGGGCTTGCAGTGAAATTTTTCCGAGGCGGAGCTTCCGAAGATGCCGTAGGGCGTGAGCACCAACGACATCTTTGAGAAGCTCCGCCACGGGAGGTTTCCCAACCCTTTACGCAACACTGTTAGAGGAGATGGAGTCTTTCATGGGCTTGCAGGGAAATTTTTCCGAGGCGGAGCTTCCGAAGATGCCGTAGGGCATGAGCACCAACGACATCTTCGAGAAGCTCCGCCACGGGAGGTTTCCCAACCCTTTACGCAACACTGTTAGAGGAGATGGAGTCTTTCACGGGCTTGTAGGGAAATTTTTCGGAGGCAGAGCTTCCGAAGATGCCGTAGGGCGTGACATCAACGACATCTTCGAGAAGCTTCGCCACGGGAGGTTTCCCAACCCTTTACGCAACACTGTTAGAGGAGATGGAGTCTTTCATGGGCTTGCAGGGAAATTTTTCCGAGGCAGAGCTTCCGAAGATGCCGTAGGGCGTGAGCACCAATGACATCTTTGAGAAGCTCTGCCACGGGAGATTTCCCAACCCTTTCCTCCATCCATGGGGATGAAACTCTCCCTGCCTTCGAGCTATGCTTGCCATGGCATATCGATGCTCCTTTTATAGGCACGGCGCCGCTTCTACTTTTGTCGTGTTCCTCCGACAGGGGCGTCGTGCGCTACATGCTTTATCTCATCGAGCAGTGCATCCACCCATGCATCCTTATCCTACCGATAGCTTTAGTCTCGGTTGCACCCACCAGCCAGGACTAAAGGTTACCCATGCATCCTTATCCTGCCGACAGCTTTAGTCTCGGTTGCACCCTCCAGCCGGGACTAAAGATTGTCATACATGCATGCTCCTTAAATAAAGGTTTAGTACATTTCATACATGCATTACATAAAAGGTTTAATACATTATTACATTATTGCACCAACATTCCTATCTATTATTTCTGTTTTCTTCTGGGTCGTAGCCATGGAGAATCTTCATCATTCAGTAGGATGCTTGGGTCAGTTTTCACTTTGAAGGGCGGAATTTCATGAAACTTATTATAATCTACTGACATGTCTGTCTTATCATCTACTCCCACGATGTTTCTTTTCCCTGAAAGAACTATGTGGCGCTTTGGCTCATCGGACGATGTCTTCTTTTGCTGATTTCTTTTTCTCGTTTTTGTAGACATGTCCTTCACATAGAAAACCTGAGCGACATCGTTGGCTAGGACGAATGGTTCATCCATATACGCAAGATTGTTGAGATCCACTGTTGTCATGCCATACTTTTGGTCTACAACTACCCCGCCTCCTGTCAGCTTTACCCATTTGCACCAAAACAAAGGGATCTTAAAAGTAGGTCCATAGTCAAGTTCCCATATCTCCTCTATGTACCCGTAATTTGTTTCCAAACAGTGCCCATTCTCATCTATTGCATCAAAGCGGACACCACTGTTTTGGTTGGTGCTCTTTTTATCTTGGGCAACCGTGTAAAATGTATTCCCATTTATCTCGTACCCTTGGAAAGTACATATAATTGAAGATGGTGGCCTGGCCAAACAGTACAGCTAATCTCCAACGGTGTCGTCATTCATGAGATGTGTCTGCAACCAACTGCCAAAAGTCTTCTTGTGTTCCCCTTTAATCCAAGAGTCAGCCTTCCCCGGGTTTTCGGAGCGTAGAATATTCTTGTGTCTCATGATATACGGAGCCACCACGGTGGAATTGTGTAGAACTGTGTAGTGTTCTTGAGAGAAAGAATGCCCGTCCATACATACTTTTGCTTTCCTTCCTAGTGTGCCTTTTCCTGTCAGCCTACCCTCATACCGAGATTCAGGAACACCAATCGGCTTAAGGTCAGGAAGAAAGTCCACACAAAACTCAATGACCTCCTCTGTTCCATAGCCCTTGGAGATGCTTCCTTCTGGCCTAGCACGGTTACGAACATATTTCTTTAAGACTCCCATGAACCTCTCGAAGGGGAACATATTGTGTAGAAACACAGGACCGAGAATTCTAATCTCTTCGAATAGGTGAACTAGGAGGTGTGTCATTATATTGAAAAAGGATGGCGGGAACAACAACTCGAAGCTGACCAGACATTGGACCACATCAATCTGTAACCCTGATAGACTTTCTCGATCGATTACCTTCTCAGAAATTGCATTGAGGAATGCACATACCTTCACAATTGCCAGGCGAACATTTTCCGGTAGAATTCCCCTCAATGCAACCGGAAGCAATTGCGTCATAAGCACGTGGCAGTCATGAGACTTTAGGTTTTTGAATTTTTTGTCTTTCATATTTACGATTCCCTTTATATTCGACGAGAAGCCAGTCGGGACCTTGATACTGAAAAGGACTTCAAAGAAGATTTCCTTCTCTTCCTTGGTAAGAGCGTAACTGGCACGCCCTTGAAACTGCCCTGGATGCATGCCATCTCTTCCTTTATGACGTTCCTGGTCCTCCCGTGCTTCCGGTGTATCTTTTGACTTCCCATACAAACCCAGGAAGCCTAGAATATTCACGCAGAGATTCTTCGTCAGGTGCATCACGTCGATTGCGGAGCGGACCTCATGGACTTCCCAATAGGGTAGCTCCCAAAATATAGATTTCTTCTTCCACATGGGTGCGCGCTTATCAGGGCCGTTAGGAACAGGTTGGCTGCCAGGACCCTTTCCAAAGATTACTTTTAAATCTTTGACCATATCAAATACTTCAGCACCTGTACGGGTGACAGGCTTCCCCTGGGGTTCTGCCTTGCCATTGAAATGCTTGCCTTTTTTCTTTAAGGGATGCTTGGGCGGAAGAAAATGACGATTGTACGGGTACACATTCTTCCTACATTTGTCCAGATATATACTTTCTGTCTGATCCAAACAGTGCGTGCATGCATTGCATCCCTTGTTTGACTGTCCTGAAATGTTACTAAGAGCAGGCCAATCATTGATGGTTATGAAAAGCAACGCTCGAAGGTCAAATTCCTCTTGTTTGTGCTCGTCCCACACATGTACACCTGGTTCGGCCCACAGCTGTAAAAGTTCATCAACTAATGGCCTTAGGTACAGATCAATGTCGTTGCCGGGTTGCTTTGGACCTTGGATAAGCATTGGCATCATAATGAACTTCCACTTCATGCACAACCAAGGAGGAAGGTTGTAGATACATAGAGTAACGGGCCAGGTGCTGTGACTGCAACTCTGCTCCCCAAAAGGATTCATGCCATCTGTACTTAGACCAAACCATAAGTTTCTTGCGTCACCTGCAAATCTCGGGAACTCTCTCTCGATTTTTCTCCACTGCCGACCATCAGCGGGGTGCCTCAACTTGTCGTCTTTCATACGATCTTCCATGTGCCATCGCAACAACTTCGCATGATCTTTATTTCTGAACAGACGTTTCAACAGTGGTATTATAGGAGCATACCACATCACCTTGGCAGGAACCCTATTCCTGGGTGGCTCGCCCTCAATATCACCAGGGTCATCTTTTCCGATCTTATACCGCATTGCAGTGCATACCGGGCATTTATCCATATTCTCGTACTTCTCACCGCGGTAGAGGATGCAGTCATTAGGGCATGCATGTATCTTCTGCACGTCTAATCCTAGAGGGCAGACAAGCTTCTTTGCTTCGTACGTGCTGGCGGGCAATTTGTTCTTTCTTGGAAGCATCTTCTTCATCAGTACCAGCAACTTTTTGAATGACGAGTCAGTCACACCGGTCTCTGCCTTCCACTTCAGCAATTCCAGTGTGCTACCCAGCTTCTTCTGGCCATCTTCACAAGTTGGGTACAACAATTTGTTGTGGTCCTATAACATCTGCTCGAACTGCAACCTCTCCTTTTCTGTGTCGCAGCCTCGCCGTGCATCAGAAATGACCCGGCCAAGATCATCAGCGGGCTCATCTGGTTCCCGTTCTTCACCCTGATCTTCTTCTTCATTGTCTTCCATTGCGGTATCAGCATACTCAGGGAACATAGATTGGTAGTTGTCATCATCGTTCTCTTCTTCTTCATCGTCATCTTCCATCATAACCCCTCTTTCTCCGTGCTTGGTCCAAACATTATAGCCCGACATAAAACCGGACCGAAGCAGGTGGCTCTGAATGACTCTTGAGGGAGTGTAATCCTTCTCATTCCGACATTCAACACATGGACAAAACATATAGCCACCACCATGCTTGTTCGCATCGGCCACATCTCGAAAAGAATGCACGCCTTCTCTGTAAGCGGTTGTGCGTCGATCACATACATCCATGGATGGCTCATCTGCGTCATACGACAGTATATTAAACACAATCACGATCCTAAAAATTAGTACCGCACGGTCTAAACAAGGAAATATAGTTGCTAACCTTTTAGAATAAGTGGACATAAAAAGGAAGAGGCTTAAGCGTGGCTCGGGCAGCTCATATCGTAGTTGTGTTCGGTGAACTGAAGCGGCATCGCTCTAACACACATTTCAACAAACACCTCTAGTGCATAGCAATGAAATGGAGAACTAGCACACACCCACACTCCTTCATCCTAGAAAAATACAAGGAAGAGGGGAGAGGGGCTGCTGCCATATATATAGGCAGAGGCCTTTAGTCCCGGTTTGAGACACAAACCGGGACTAAAGGGGGCGCACATGCGGGCCGCTTAGCACATAGCCCTTTAGTCCCGGTTTGTGTCTCAAATCGGGACTAAAGGCTCGTTACGGGCCGGGACTAAAGCCTCTCGGGCGGCTAGGCGGTTTTGGGGCGACGTGACCGGGCCTTTAGTCCCGGCCCATATTGCGGCCGGGACTAAAGGGTCCAGGCCAAAGGCCCTTTTTCCACTAGTGGTATGAATAGTAACTTTAGAATCAACAATGTAAGGTCTAAACTTATCACATGCAAAAACAACAGCAAGAAACTCCTTCTCAGTAGTAGCATAATTCTTTTGAGCAGCATCAAGAGTCTTACTAGCATAATGAATAACATTTAACTTCTTATCTATGCGCTGTCCAAGAACAACACCAACATCAAAATCACTAGCATCGCACATAATTTCAAAGGGTAAATTCCAATCAGGTGGTTGAACAATAGGAGCAGTAGTCAAAGCCTTCTTAAGAGTTTCAAAAGCTTCCTTACAATCATCATCAAAAACAAATGGTATATCTTTTTGAAGAAGATTAGTAAGAGGCTTTGAAATCTTAGAGAAATCTTTAATAAACCTCCTATAGAAACCAGCATGACCAAGAATACTACGAATACCTTTAACATCTCTGGGACAGGGCATTTTCTCAATTGCTTCAATACCTCTTTCAGAAATTTTATGTCCAAGAACAATTCATTCATTCACCATAAAGTGGCATTTCTCCTAATTAAGAACAATATTAGTTTCTTCACACCTCTGCAAAACTTTATCAAGATTGTGCAAACAATTATCAAAAGAAGTTCCATAGACGGAGAAATCGTCCATGAAAACCTCCACAATTTCTTCACAAAAACCATGAAAAATAGCAGACATGCATCTTTGAAAAGTAGCAGGAGCATTGCACAAACCAAACGGCATACGTCTATAAGCATAAGTTCCATAAGGGCAAGTAAAAGTGGTTTTCTCTTGATATTCCTTTTTAACAGCAATCTGAGAGAAACCAGAATAACCATCAAGAAAACAAAAATGAGTCTTCTTAGACAACCTCTCTAACATCTGATCTATAAACGATAAAGGATAGTGATCTTTCTTAGTAACTTTGTTTACCTTTCTAAAATCAATGCACATCCTATAACCAACTACTACCCTTTGAGGAATAAGCTCGTTATTCTCATTAGGCACAGCAGTGATACCTCCTTTCTTAGGAACATAATGAACAGGACTAACCCATCTACTATCAGCAATAGGATAAATAATACCAGCATCAAGGAGCTTCAATACCTCATTTCTTACCACTTCCTTCATCTTGGGAATTAAGCGGCGTTGATGTTCAACAACTGGCTTTGCGTCTTTCTCCATGTTAATAGCATGCTGACATAAAGTGGGAGAAATCCCTTTTAAATCATCAAGAGTATATCCCATAGCTCCTCAATGTTTCCTCAATATCTCCAATAACCTTTCTTCTTCCTTTCCTGAAAGCTTAAAACTGATAATAACAGGATATATTTTCTTATCACCTATATAAGCATACTTAAGATCATGAGGTAAAGGTTTTAATTCAAAAACAGGATCTTCCTTAGGTGGCAAAGTGGTACCAAGATCCTCCACAGGTAAATTTTTCTTAATCAACGGTGGTTGACGAAGAAGAATATCGTCAATCTCTTCCCTTTCCTTCTTAAAAATATCACTTTCATGGTCCTCCATAAATTACTGCAAAGCATTGTTAGGAGCAAGAGCAATAGAGGTAAGCTGTTCAACTCGAAAACTTTCATCAGGCAATTCACTTTCAAAAGGAGTTTTAGCGAACTTAGAAAAATTAAACTCATAAGATTCTCCATCAAACTTAGTAAAAAATTCCTCCTTCTTACAATCTATCACAGCGCCACAGGTATTCAAAAAGGGTCTACCAAAAATAATAGGACAAGTTTTACTAGCTTCCTTACCAAGTACTAGAAAATCAGTAGGATATTTAGTCTTATCGCATAGAATTTCCACATCTCAAACAATACCAAGAGGCCAGACAGTCTCTCTGTTAGCAAGCTGAATAACCACATCAATCTTCTCTAATTCACAAGGGCCAATCTCATGCATGATTTCTCTGTAAAGCTCTAAAGGAATGGCACTTGAACTTGCACCAATGTCACATAAACCATAATAGCAATGATCGCCAATCCTGACAGAAATAACAGGAACACTTGTTTTCCTACGCCTATTAGGATGTGAAACAATGTTAGTAGCATCTTCACAAAATACAATATGTTCATCTCCCACATCTTTAGTAACAAGGTCCTTCACTATAGCTACAGGAGACTTAATAATAATTTGCTCATCAGGTTCTGTAGCTTTCTTAGTACTTTTATTAAGCACACTTACCAAAGTAGAATGCTCCTTTACCTTAGCAGGGAAAGGCGTCTTCTCGAAATAAGGTTCAGGCAAAATGCTATCAACAGTACAAACTTCAGTAGCTATAGCAGGAATATGACTAATAGAATCTTTATAAGGCGCATGATATTTGTTCCAATCTTTCTTTGGAACATCAAGATAAGAGGCAAAGGCCTTAAAACAGTTAGCAAGTATTTGAGAATCAAGACCATAAGCCGTGCTAACATTATGAAAGTCATCGGTTCCCATAAAAGCTTTAATGCATTCATAATCATAATTTATACCTGACTTCCTACCTTTGTCGTTTTCCCATCCTTCAGCATTTTCTTAAATACGGTCAAGAAGTTTCCACTTAGCATCTTCTTTCATATGGGTAAATGATCCAAAACAGGAAGCATCCAAAAATTCCTTCTCATGAAGAGTAAGCCTCACATAAAAGTTATCAATAACAATATTATTGGGGAGCTCATGAATGGGACATTTGAGCATTAGTAACTTCAATCTCCCCCACGCTTGGGCAATACTCTCTCCATCATGAGGCCAAAAGTTATATATTTGATTACGATCTTTATGAATTTCACTTGGAGGATAAAACTTGGAATAAAAGAGAGGTACAATTTCCTCCCAAGCGATAGATGGGCCATCTTTCAGCAGCCGATACCACTCCTTAGCTCCGCCTTTCAATGATAAAGAGAATAGCTTCCTCTTGACCTGGCTCGGTTAAATACCTGCACACTTGAACAACTCACATAATTCATGTATAAAGAGTAAGTGATCACCTGGATGGACAGTTCCATCTCCTGAATAGCAGTTATCCATAACACGTTCAACAATTTTCATAGGTATTTTAAAAGGATCTAATTGAGCAGGTGGTGGTTGTGGTTCATCAACATCCGCAACAGTGGTAGTAGTTTTCCCGAATAGGAACCCAAATGGAGAACTCTCCATGGCAAAATAAGATAAAAATAAAAGACAGAAATAAAAACAATACTCACAGCGACGGTTAGCTTTACCAATTCCACTCTTCAATAGCGCTTTACTCCCCGGCAACGGCGCCAGAAAATAGTCTTGATGACCCACAAGTGTAGGGGGTGTATCGTAGTACTTTCTATAAATAAGAGTGTCGAACCCAACAAGGAGCAGAAGGTGTTGACAAGTGGTTTTGATCAAGGATTCACTGTAAATACTAGCAAACGGGTTTTCAGGGGTATTTGGTAATGCAAATAAATAAAGTACAAGTAAATAAAAGACAATAATAGCAATTGCAGCAAGTGGCCCAATCCTTTCTAGAGCAAAGGACAAGCCGGTTGTGTAACTTATGATGACCAAACGTTCTCGAGGACACACGGGAGTTTCTGTCAAGAGCTTTCGCTTCATGCCGCTAAATAATCTTTATTGGTTTGATAAGTGTTATGGGGTGAACCTGTGCTAGCGCACTACCCTTACTAGGATAAATACACACTTGTGATTATACCCCTTGCATGCATCCTCAAATACAAGAAAGTAATTAAGATAAATCTAACCACAGCCTTAAACTCTAAGATCCTACGCTCCCTGGTGCAATGGTTTCCTAACAGAGGTTTAGGTTTCTGTCACTCCAGCAACCCCATAATTAGTAGCCAAATATACAATGCATCTCACTAGGCCCATAAATGGTGAAGTATCATGTAGTCGACGTTCACATGACACCACTAGTGGAATGGCACCACAACAAATAAATATCAAACCACTAAATATTACGTAACATAATTCCACTACTAACATCTTGACTTCTCCCATGTCCTCAAGAGCTAAACGAACTGCTCACAAGACATCATATGGATCATGATCAGAGGTGAAATATTGGTAAATAACAATCTGAACATAAACCTTAATTCAACGGTTCCACTCAATAGCATCAACCACAAGAGTAATCAACACCGGGAAAGTTTTCCCTAAGAATTTAACAAGATTCAACTCAAGATGTTACAGCGGAATGGCGTGGTGATGGTGGAGATGAAGGTGCTGGTGATGGAGATGATGATGATGATCCTGATGAAGTCCGATGCGATGGTGATGACGATGGCGACGATCTCCCATCTCCAGGAAGGAATTTCCCCGGCAGATTCCTGCCTGCCGGAGAGCTTTTCTCTCTATGGTGTTTTCCGCCCCGCAGAGGCGGTGTCTATCTCTCAGCCCCCCCCTTGACTTAGGTTTTCGGGGACGATCAAATACACGAAAGGGCAATGGCAGAAGTGGGCCAGGGGTCAGGCCGCGCCCCCTGTGTGTGTGCCTGCCCTGTGGCTCCTCTCGCCTCCTCCTTTTGGCTTCTTCAGTCTTCTGGTAAAATATAATTTCCTGGTATTTTTCTGGAAATTTCTTGATCTTCCAAAATATGGTGTCTTGATGGTCCTTTTTCCAGCAGAATCCTGATTTCGGCAGCAAATACTCCAATGATCATCAAACATGTAAAAACAGATGAAACAACCTAAGTATCATCTCTAAATGTGAAATATATCAATGAATAATAGTAAGTTATGATACAAAATAGTGATGCAAAATGGACGTATTAGAGGTGCGCTGTCAGGGGATCAACTGATGGCGTTTTTCCTGCAACGTTGAGTTCAGCCTCTTCAGCATCGTATTTCTAAGCTTTGGTCGTTCTCTAGCTTGGGAGATTCTTCTCGAGTATCTAATGATCTTATGGAGAAGAAAGATCTCGACAAGCGAGTGAGAGCTCTGACTACTCTCATGAAAGAAGATGAAATTCCAGCTTTGATTGCTGGTTACTTCGACTTCGAGCATCACTTGCCTGCGGTATGTGCACTGTCTCCATTTATTCGTCTTCTTTTACCTTATCACTTTTTTCTTATAACTTTCGGCTTGTTTTTCTTCCAAGATCATCAGTTCCTTGTTTCTCGCCCCCCTTCCAGAGGGGGGACCTATTCAAAATGTTCCTGCCGATGCTGCATCTGAAGCCCCCGAAGCTGAGGACAGCCAAGATGAAGGTGAAGCCGAAGATTCGCTGGAAAGAACCAACTCGACTATGTCACCTCCGCCTACGCTTTCCGAAGATCTTGGCCTCGACAAGAAGAGGAAACGTGTCGAGGAGCTCGCTTCTTCGAGTGCCTCTGCTCACAAGAATGTGGCCGGGGAGGCCTCTGCTCTAGAGGATGAAGAAGAGCTTTTCGACGTCTTGGACTCATGAGTTTTTTGCTGACTCGAATTTTTATTTTTACTTGCTTCCTTTCTTTTGACTTATGTGAGGTCTCTGCCTTTTGTTTCCTTCATAGTGACAACGAGAACCCAAAGAAAGATGCTGCCACTACTCCTTCTGTTGAGGCTACGGCTGCCGATGAACCTTCTTTGCAAGAAGCTGCTCTGGTGGGTAAGTCTCCAAAAGCTCCTGTTAAGAAGGTCGCCTCTACTCGTGGTTCCAAGACTTTGAAGAAGTCGACATACGCCGGTGCTTCCCTCGACACCCATCGGTCCACGAGCTCCTCCGACGATGTGCGTGTTGATCCTGGTATTTTTGCTTTGTTCCTTGCGTGATCTTCCTACTCACGTGTTTGTCTGGACAGATCTTGATGAAGAAGTTCGTCACTTTGGGCACTGAATGTGTCGAACATTTGAAAGCTACTAGAGCTTCTCAGGGTAATCTTCTTTCCTATGCTTTGCTTGTCTCGAGTGCCTTTCTCTGTTTCTTTATTCAACTTTCTTTTCCCTTCTTTGTGCTGCCGATGCTTTGTCGGCGGCTAACGCTCGCATATTGTCTCTGGCAGCTGAACTCAAAGCTTCCAGAAAAGCTTTTGATGCTGCCGCCACTGCCAAAACCGCTGCTGAGAAGTCGACTAAGTCAGCATTGGCTAGGGCGAAGAAAGCGGAGAAAGCACTTTCTGATGCTAATCAAGGTCGCGTCCAGAGGGAGCAGGCCGTAACTGAACGCCCGAATAAGATTTTGGCTCTTGCTGGAGGTGAATACCATGCTTTTCCCTTCTTTATTGGTTTGCCCATTCTCATACTTACTGACATATGCTGTCCCTTTTGTTCTTTAGAACATACTGGGGTGTCTTTGGCGCCCTTGCAGCCGGATGATGATCTTCTACTGGCTGTAGTTAACTTGCTGGAGTCGAACTGGATATCTATCCAGGAGATCTTTGAGCTGGTTAGTCACGTGTTAACGCGGATTTTCATCGGGTTATGGCCCAAGCAAAAAGAGGATGTGCCAGATGCTGATTTGAAGAAGCTTGCAAAGGCGTTTGACACCCCCAAAGATCCTATCCTTCTGATGAAAGGGCGCTCCATGAAGCAAGGTGCGGAGGGGGCCATTGCGCTTACTTATGCGCATGGCGAGGAGGTTAACTGGGAGAAGGTGAGCTCTTCCCACGGTCGACCTCTTTCGGAGCTGCGGGTTTTCTTCGTGAAGGCGAAGAATTACGCGCCAGGCATCGTATCAATAATTTCCCCTTCGGCGGCTTCTTCGACCTCTGCTACACCGGTTTCTTCGACTCCAGCGACAAGTGGATCGATGTCTCCTCCCAACGCTGGTGCTACCTCTTCTGCCCCTACTTCTGCCACGGAGCCTGCTGTTGAGGTGGCTTAGACTTTAGTATTCCTTCGTAGCCTTTACTTCTTTTGATGTAGTAAACTTTATTTATATTTTGCCCGAGAGTCAATCAGGGGGCCAGTACTCGTTGTAAATACTTTTCTTTTATGAAATGTCGCGCTTGGACTGAGTTTCTGAGATGTTGTCTTTTTCTTTCTGTTGGCTTCCAGCCTGCGCATGTTGGTGGATCGTCGGGTCGTGATCGGGCTTCATCTCCTGCTAATATGTTCGACTCCGGAGCTTCTTCGCCTCCTCGTCCTTCTTGTCAATGTACGGAATATTCGCTAAGGATTTCGGACCTTGAGGGTCATTTATCCTTGATGAAACGCCAGGCGAAGCTTGCTTTGGACAAGGCCAGCAAATCTTGTGGCTTTATGAAACAGATATCCGTACTTGAGGATAAGGTGTCGGGTCTGATGGCCAAAATCCTGCATCTCGAAGAATGCGACTCCTTTCTTATTGGTATCATCGAGTCCGTCTGTGAGATGTTGCGATGTAAGGTTCCTTGCAGCCTTCCTCTTTTCCCTTTTATTCCACTGTTGCTGGCTAATACCTTTTTGTTATCTCAGGTACTTGCCTGGCCTTTGTTGGTGAGACACGTCGGGTTTCTGAGTGAATTGCGCCTCTCGAGAAAGCATCAGAGAGAATCGACAGTTTGTGGTCTGATCCCCGACGCCGTTGTGCCATTGTGCTTCTTCAAGATCGTGCTCAGCACATTGGAGAAGCAGTTGATGGTTGTCAAAGATCTTTGACGACCATGTATTCTGTCATGCTCCCTCGCAATCCTCTGCCTAGAAGCTTTCCGCAACTACTCGACGCTTTTAGATCTAGTCAGCGAATTCATCGGCTGATAGAGCTCAACTTGGTGACTGGGGATGCGGGCAGGATAACCACCCAGTTGGGAACCCCAAGAGGAAGGTATGATGAGTACAACAGCAAATTTTCCCTCAGTAAGAAACCAAGGTTTATCGTATCCAGGAAAAAGCCAATACTCCAGAAGGTGATGCTGACTAGCTTCGCGATAGCTCCGGACAATTTATAAGGCACCTCGTCCAAGCTTTGCTTTGCCAGCTGCAACGTGGAACCTACACACAACACAACCAAATACTTTGTTCCCAACTTACGATGAGGTTGTCAATCTCACCGGTTTGCTTGAAACAAAGAAATGAGCGTATCGAGTGGAACGCAATAGTAGTATGCAAGTAAAGTAAACAATGCGAGTAAAGTAAACAGGTGATAGCAATATAAAGGAAATAGGACCGGGGTCCACAGTTCACTAGTGGTGTCTCTCCATAAGATAAAATAACGCATGCTGGGTAAACAAATTACAGTTGGGCTAATGATAGAATAAAGACAACGTGATATGTCGAGAGGATCACTATGAGATTTACTCTGGGCATTACAACAAGATACATAGACTGCCATCCAACTGCATCTATGACTAATAATCCACTTGTGGCGAATCAATCCGAGAACTCCACAAGTATTAAGTTGCGAACAACAGATAACTGCATTAAGCAAAGTGTGTAATGTAAACAAAGCATATGCCCTCGAGCATATGAATGTTGTTTTCCCCCTAGTAGCAACAGCACATCTACAACCTTAGAGGTTTCTGTCACTCCCCCAGATTAAATAGAGGCATGAACCCACTATCGAGCATAAATACCCCCTCTTGGAGTCACTAGCAATTACTCGGCCAAGATAGCTACTAACAACGGAGAGCATGCAAGATCATAAACAACATAGAGATAACATAAGATAATATTCAGCACATCAACTCAATCATAACACCAATATTCATCGGATCCCAACAAACACAACATGTAGAATTACATAACGGTGATCTCGATCATGTAAGGCAGCTCACGAGATCTAAACATGAAGCACATGGTGGAGAAGACAACCATCTAGCTACTGCTATGGACCCAGAGTCCAAGGTAGACTACTCACTCATCGCGCCGGAGGCAAGCATGGCGATGAAGAAGACCTCTGGTGGCGATTCCCCTCTCCGGCAGGGTGCCGGGAAGAGCTTCTGGACCCTCCCGATCTCGGGTCGACGACGGCGGCGGATCGCGATGTGTTTCTGGAAAAGTGATCGGGTGTTTAGGTTTTTCCCGCCGGGGGGTCTTTATAGGCGAAGGGGCAGCGTCAGAAGTGGACCAGGGGGGCCCACACCACAGGCCGGCGCGGGCCAGGGGCAGGTCGCGCCCCCTGGTGGTGTGGCCACCCTGTGGCTCCTTTCCGTCTCCTCTTCGGTTCTCTGGAAGCTTCGGTAAATATCTGGACGTCTGGCTTTTGTTTCGTCCAATTCCGAGAAGATTTCCTGTGTAACTTTTCTGAAATACAAAAACAGCAGAAAACATGGAACTGGCACTGTGGCATCTTGTTAATAGGTTAGTTCCGGAAAATGCATAAAAATGCCATGAAGTGTAACGAAACACTAAGCAAATGGTGTAAAAACAAGCATGGAGCATCAAAAATTATGGATACGTTTGAGACGTATCAGCTGGCGCCAATTTTGCTCTTGGGTGGACACGTAAGCTTGTCCTTCATGAGAGAGGAAAACATAAATGCATAGGACACCTTCAAGTTTAAGAGGGCGACTAGATACAAGTAGTTTAAGAACAAGTGAAACCAACATCATGAATCAAGCAATGAAAACTTGGGACAATGCACATTATACTCAGAATGACAACTATGCTCTCTTAGACGGTGCATAAAGATAGAAGGTGGAGACTCAACATAAAAGTAAAAGAAAGGCCCTTCGCAGAGGGAAGCAGTGATTGCAAGTTTTATAAACCTTCAAAAATTATGGTACTTACTAGCTTTGAGCTCTCATTGCCCCCATCATAGGCATCTTGAATGTTTAGATTTAATGCGAATACACTTATGATGCATATGCTTGACAAATCATAAGTTGAAAACCTCGTGTCCCGTGAAGTACGAATACCCAAACCTCATGCTACTCGACTTAGAGTCCCAAGCAAGCTCTTGTCATTGTAAATATATGTGTATCATCGAGAACCGCCAACGGGGTACCTCCTGCCCGATGACATGGAACAAGCCCACATCAAAATGACAAGACAAACAGACAATAAACACCTCGACATCTCTTTTATTTACCATTGGTATAGCTTTTAATTGTGAGATGCGTCGTCGAATGTCCACTATGGGCATGCTGTAAATTTCCACCATGAATGATGCATGGCTTAGATTAGTGGCCTAGGCGTTTCCCTAACACATATAAAAACTCCATGATCCCACAAGATTCCCAACTTATTTGACATCGCGAGTATCCATAAACAAAAGATCACGATATCAACTCAAATGAAAGATAGTGCAATGTTGAAAGCTTGCCCCATGACGGCATGGCTGGGCTAATTTCCAACTTACAACTTGCAAGCATAACAACTCAACATAAGAGAGCCACAATGTCAAAATTTTAAAACGAGAAAAGTAAAGTGTGCCATCAGGTTCGTGAGAGCTTTACTGACCAATTTTCGCATAACACCAAAAAGAGTTTAATTTGAAGGATAGATAAAAGCAAGTCAAATGTACTTTGGAATAGCAAATTGCTAATAGGTATATATGGTGGACACATTGGAACAACTTGGTTTTTAGGATTTGGATGCATGAGTAGAGCTCATACTCAGTACAAAATGAGGGCTAGCAAAAGACTGGGAGCGACCAACTAAGAGAGCAATAATGGCCATAATTATGCAAAGCGACAAAGCAACATTAAAAGAAGCATAAGATGGCATCAAAAGTCAAAAACTAAATGATCATAGAGGCAATGGTGACTTTGTATGAGTCTAACATGTGTGAGCATGCGCCAAGTCAACCCAAATAAAGCATCAAGGAGAAAACCAAAATAATGCTTCCAAATAATTAAAACAATGCATGATTTTTTCAAAGGCTCATTAAGCAATCTCAGTCATTTGAGACAAGTCATGCTACAGCAAAACCACTAAGCATACTATCAAAAAGACATCAAGCACGACATGAAAAAGCCTAGGCCGCAGTCTACACAAGCTCCTTCTTGTACCACTTTTTTGCATAAAGCTTTTTCTCTTTTCCAACACCATTCAAACTTTTTTGAAACAACTCTTTTGATGAAAACCAACATGGACCAGAGGCAAAAATACACCTTGATAAAAAGATATAACAAGATCTGAACATAAATCAAGGTGAAAATCGAAAGCTAAACGTAGTTCTAAAAAAGAGAACACTCGTTGAAACGATAAGAGTGAAAAACGGAGTGTTCTTGGCAAATGAAAAGCAAGGCAACTTCTCCAAAAGGAATTTGTTGGGGTCCAACCATTTATTGCAGCAAACAAAACTAAAAAAAATTGAAAACTAAAACAGCTGACGCTCCAAGAGAAACGCATAGTGCATGAAGCAATAAAAATATAGTGTGTTGAAAGGTGACCTGATTTTTGCCGATGAAGAAGGGGTGCCTCGGGGGCATCCCCAAGCTTTGACGCTTGTACCTCTTGGATATTTCTTGGGGTGCGTGGGCATCCCCAAGCTTGAGCTTTTGTCCATTCTTCAACTCATCTCATCATTCTCCAATCCCTACACTTGAAAACCTCCTTCATACAAAACTAAACACAAATCTATTAGCAACATTAGTGTAAGCATAACATTGAATCAACCCCTTTTTGCTTCAGGTTTCAACTCAAAACCATCACATATAAAGCATATACTACTATAGCAACTTCCCCAAAAGTTCCGTGATCAAAAGAACTAAAAAAGAAAGCGATAAAGCGGCAAACATAAATATTGGCAGAAATCTGTCAAAACAGAACAGCTGACAAAGGTCGAATTTTTAGAGGGTTTTTTGTTGCTAAAATCAAAAAGTGTTCAACTAATGAAAGTTTGGATATAAACTGGGGCATATGCAAAAGAAATTGCAGGTCCAAAATATATAAAGAGAATTTTCATGAATTTTTACGGTGCAGCACCGAAAACTGATTCAGGACAGCAACATCCCCAAATCTTACCTCACTCAAATTAGAGGCTTCTCTTGGCACAAAAACGAAATAAAAATGATAAGGAGAGGTCATTATAGTAGTAATAACTTCCAAGACTCAAATAAAAGCAAAAGAACTGAATGTAAAAACATTGGGTTATCTCCCAAGAGTGCTTTTCTTTAACGTCTTTGAGCTAGGCACAGAAAGTGCGAATCAAGTATTTTCGAAAGAAGCATTAAGATCAACTACAGAAGTCTTTTCAATAAGGCATTGTATTTCATCCACATAAGTTTTTGAAGACCCTTTGTGATCACGCTTTGGTTCACTCAAATCACTAAAAAGGTTTTTGGGACAGATCCAATAAAAATTATTTTCAAAAGCTTCATACAATCCCAAGAGCTTGCTAGGTATTGGTATTTCGGTTCCCTCACTGTTTGTACTAACAACCCTTATAGGTGAGCCAAGTTTATTAAAGCGCTTAAGAACTTTCCTAGCTTCAATGGCAACATCTCTAAATTCTATGCGCAAAGTTTCCAAGATAAAAGCTTTCTTTTCAGGATCCTCAATGTCATGAAGCTTAAGGAACATGTGTTGCATAAAAGGATTAAGGCTAGCAAACCTAGCTTCCAACATGTGAATTAAATAAGAAGAAGCAACTTCATAACTAGGAGCAAGCTCAGCCAAATACTTTTCCTCAACATCTTTATGCATACTAATATGATTAAAGAACTCCTCAATGTTACTTTTTCCAATAATTGAACCACTACCTACTAAGAGGTCCTCCAAAACATACTTAGGGAACAACATAATGAACTAAAAGTAATAATGTAACAACTATAAAGGATACTAATTTTTTTGTGTTTTTTATAAAATGAAACAAGTAAAAATAAAGTAAAGCAAAACATAAAACAAAGTAAAGGATGTGCGTGCGAAACTCCCCTTGTAGAAGTCTTCTTTTTCCCCGGCAACAGCGCCAGAAAATTATGCTTGATGTGGGCAGGATAACCACCCAGTTGGGAACCCCAAGAGGAAGGTATGATGAGTACAGCAGCAAATTTTCCCTCAGTAAGAAACCAAGGTTTATCGTATCCAGGAAAAAGCCAATACTCCAGAAGGTGATGCTGACTAGCTTCGCGACAGCTCTGGACAATTTATAAGGCACCTCGTCCAAGCTTTGCTTTGCCAGCTGCAACGCGGAACCTGCACACAACACAACCAAATACTTTGTTCCCAACTTACGATGAGGTTGTCAATCTCACCGGTTTGCTTGAAACAAAGGAATGAGCGTATCGAGTGGAAATCAATAGTAGTATGCAAGTAAAGTAAACAATGCGAGTAAAGTAAACAGGTGATAGCAATATAAAGGAAATAGGACCGGGGTCCACAGTTCACTAGTGGTGTCTCTCCATAAGATAAAATAACACATGCTGGGTAAACAAATTACAGTTGGGCAATTGATAGAATAAAGACAACATGATATGTCGAGAGGATCACTATGAGATTTACTCTGGGCATTACAACAAGATACATAGACCGCCATCCAACTGCATCTATGACTAATAATTCACTTGTGGCGAATCAATCCAAGAACTCCACAAGTATTAAGTTGCGAACAACAGATAACTGCATTAAGCAAAGTGTGTAATGTAAACAAAGCATATGCCCTCAAGCATATGAATGTTGTTTCCCCCCTAGTAGCAACAACACATCTACAACCTTAGAGGTTTCTGTCACTCCCCCAGATTAAATAGAGGCATGAACCCACTATCGAGCATAAATACCCCCTCTTGGAGTCACTAGCAACTACTCGGCCAAGATAGCCACTAACAACGGAGAGCATGCAAGATCATAAACAACATAGAGATAACATAAGATAATATTCAGCACATCAACTCAATCATAACACCAATATTCATTGGATCCCAACAAACACAACATGTAGAATAACATAACGGTGATCTTGATCATGTAAGGCAGCTCACGAGATGTAAACATGAAGCACATGGTGGAGAAGACAGCCATCTAGATACTACTATGGACCCATAGTCCAAGGTAGACTACTCACTCATCGCGCCGGAGGCAAGCATGGCAATGAAGAAGACCTCCGGTGGCGATTACCCTCTCTGGCAGGGTGCCGGGAAGAGCTTCTGGACCCTCCCGATCTCGGGTCGACGACGACGGCGGATCGCAATGTGTTTCTAGAAAAGTGATCAGGTGTTTAGGTTTTTCCCGTCGGGGGGTCTTTATAGGCGAAGGGGCAGCGTCAGAAGTGGACCAGGGGGCCCACACCATAGGCCGGCGTGGGCCAGGGGCAGGCCACGCCCCCTGGTGGTGTGGCCGCCCTGTGGCTCCTTTCCGTCTCCTCTTCGGTTCTCTGGAAGCTTCGGTAAATATCTGGATGTCTGGCTTTTGTTTCGTCCAATTCTGAGAAGATTTCCTGTGTAACTTTTCTGAAATAGAAAAATAGCAGAAAACAGGGAACTGGCACTGTGGCATCTCATTAATAGGTTAGTTCCGGAAAATGCATAAAAATTCCACGAAGTGTAACGAAACACTAAGCAAATGGTGTAAAAACAAGCATGGAGCATCAAAAATTATGGATACGTTTGAGACGTATCAGCTGGCGCCAATTTTGCTCTTGGGTGGACACGTAAGTGGCATCTGAGGCTCAATTATAGTTCTATGTCACTGAGTTTTCCTTCAGGGGGAGCTAGTTTGCGAGTTCATCTGGAGGCTACCCTTCAACCAGCAAGAAGGATCATAGCTAGGTTGCTTCGAGAGGATGCCGCGTTTTTCTGCGAGCATCATTATTTAGACCCCCTAGGGGTGGACGATTCTGATAACCCAATGTTGTAATGCTCATGTTGTATGTGTACTTTGTGTATAGAACGCGAGAGTTTTTGTTTTCTAACTTCTTTTGTTAGAAATTTTTATTCTCGGAGCGTTTACCTTTGTGAATTTTGGTGCGTTTGCTGCAATTTTTGTTTTAAAGATGCGTAAACTCGAATAGGAGGAACTTTGTATTTATTTATGCTTATAATGTAAGATACATACGGTGACCCAAGAGGTCCAGCCAATGACCTGTGTTCTGGATCGAGAGGGCTGATACGTCTCCAACGTATCTATAATTTTTGATGCTCCATGCTTGTTTTTACACCATTTGCCTACTGTTTCGTTACACTTCGTGGCACTTTTATGCGATTTCCGAAACTAACCTATTGACAAGATGCCACAGTGCCAGTTCCCTGTTTTCTGCTGTTTTTGTGTTTCAGAAGTGATACACAGGAAATATTCTCGGAATTGGACGAAACAAGTTCCTGAAGTCTTATTTTGCCCGGAAGCTTCCAGAGATCCGAAGAGGAGTAGGAGAGGGGACACATGCCAGGCTCACACATGGGTGGCGCGGCCTAGGCCCTGGCTGCGCCACCATGGTGTGAGGACGCCTGGTCCCTCCTCTGACATCGCCCCTTCGCCTATATAAAGCCTCGGGATGGAAAACCCTAAGAGAGTCGGCGAAATTTCTAGAACAGTTCCGTAGCGCCGCCGCCGTCGAAGCCAAATTTCGGGGGACAGAAGTCTCTGTTGCGGCACCCTGCCGGGACGGGGAAGTGCCCCCGGAGCCACCTCCATCGGTCTCCATCGCCGTCTCCGCCGTCTCCATCGACCTCACCGCCATATTCATCAACCTCGTTGTCTCCTATGATGAGGAGGGAGTAGTTCATCCCCGGGGCTGAGGGCTCTACCGGTAGCTATGTGGTTCACCTCTCTCTCCCATGATGTGATCTTTATGTGATCGTGAGCTTTGTATCATGTTGAACAAGTAGATGTTATTATTCAGATATTATGTGTACTCTAGTGATGTTATTAAAGTAATCTATTCCTCCTGCCATGGTGTAACGGTGACAGTGCGTGCATCATGGTGGTACTTGGTCTAGGCTACGATTGTGATCTTTTATGGATTATGAGAATAATTATCGCTATGATAGTATTGAAGTGATCTATTCCTCCTTTCATGGTGTAATGTTGACAGTGTGTGCACCGTGTTAGTACTTGGTCTAAGTTGCAATAATATCTATCTTGAGTTGTGCTTTGATTTGGATATCTCTATGAGTGGTGTTTGTCAAGTACTTGATGAACTTTAAGGGGTGCTTCTGTAGCCACTACACAATGATTAGTGTTATTCAATAGGAGAGTAATTCAGAGTACCATAGTGGAGAGAAGTTGTTTATTTGTTCAATCATGTTATATTGTTGGGAGTGTGTCCACTAGTGAAAGTATGATCCCTAGGCCTTGTTTCCAAGCTTTGCACACCGTTTACTTGCTGTTTTGTTACATGTTTGCTCCCAGCGATACTTATTTCATATCACAGTTACTACTTATAATCATCACTACCGCTTGTATTTTACTATCTCTTCGCCGAACTAGTGCACCTATACATCTGACAGGTGTATTGGGTGTGTTGGGGACACAAGAGACTTTCTGTATCGTAATTGCAGGGTTGTTTGAGAGGGATAGCTTTGACCTCTTCCTCCCTAAGTTCGATAAACCTTGGGTGATCCACTTAAGGGAAACTTGCTGCTGCTCTACAAACCTCTGCACTTGGAGGCCCAACAAGTGTCTACAAGAACAGAAGCGTGTGTAGACATCAAGCTCTTTTCTGGCGCCGTTGCCGGGGATTGAAGAAGAATAAGCTCCCACGTCAACTAGGCACCAGCTCTTTTCTGGCACCGTTGCCAGGGAGGTAAGGTAAAAGGTACTCGCATCCTCCTGTGTGAGTGCTCGGAGTTATTTCCTTTAGATTCTGCAATTACATCTTTTTGTTACTTGTTTTTATTTTCACTAGTTAGGCTTAATGGAAAACAATGAGTTCTTTAGTCTTTTTCTTGAGTTTAGATATGAAGTGTTTGAAGAGAAAATTGAAAAACCTTTGGAGCTTAATTTGCATGCTAATAGTGTTGTTAGTATGAATGCTTTGAACACCATTGTTGCTAATGCTATAGAAAAGTATAAGCTTGGGGAAGCTAGTTTTGTTAAGCATGATATTTTTAATTCCCCAGCTTTAGTGGAGAAAATTTACTCTGATGATATTTTATCTCCCATATGTGATGTTCCTTCTTATGATGATATGTTTGAAGAATATGCTTTGCGAAATAGTTGCTCTCTAGTTTATGATGGCTATGATGATGAGTATAATATTTTCAGTTCACCTACTATTGAGGATAAAATTAGTTATGACTACAATATGCCTCCTATTTATGATGATTATGGTGATGAGAATAATTATTCTATTGAATTTGCTCCTACTACTATTGTTCCTGTGGTGAGTATTAATTCTTTTATGCATGTGGCTCATGATAGGGATGCTTTATGTGATAGTTATATTGCTAGTTCTATTCATGATGCTACTGAAAGTTATTATGAGAGAGGGAAACATGGTTTGATGGATCTCAACAATATTAAGTTTCCCCTCTTTATGTTGCAAATCTTGAAGTGGCACTTGTTTTATCTATCCATGCTTGCTACTATGTGCCTCGTTGACTTATTTTCTTACAAGATTCCTATGCATAGGAAGTGGTTCAGATATAAATGTCTTTCACATTTGCTTTTTGATGCTCTCTATTGCTTTAAGTTCCTATATGGCGCCTTTGCCTCAAGCTCTTATATGGCGCCCACATGAGCATCTTTGCAAATTACTGCGCCTAGCTCAAAGGCGTTAAAGAAAAGCACTCTTGGGAGATAACCCATTGTTTTATTTCTAGTACTTTTTCTTTTATTTGAGTCTTGGAAGTCATTACTACTGTAATGACCGCTCCTTATCCTTTTTATTTTGTTTTTGTGCCAAGAGAAGCCTCTAATTCGAGTGAGGTAAAGATTTGGGGATGTTGCTGTCCTGAAATTGTTTTCGGTGCTGCACCGTAAAAATTTGTATAAATTCTCTGTATATATTTTGGACCTGAGATTTCTTGTGCATATGCCCCAGGTTATATCCAAACTTTCATTAGTTGTACACTTTTTGATTTGAGCAACAGAAAACCCCTCAAAAATTCGGCCTTTGTCAGCTGTTCTGTTTTGACAGATTTCTGCCAATATTTGTTTTTGCCACTTTATCGCTTTCTTTTGAGTTCTTTTGATCACGGGACTCTTGTGGAAGTAGCTACAGTAGTATTCGCTATATATGTGGTGGTTTTGAGTTGAAACCTGAAGCAAAAAGAGGTTGATTATATGTTATGCTACACTAATGTTGCTAATAGAATAGTGTTTAGTTTTGTATGAAGGAAGTTTTCAAGTGTAGGGATTGGAGAATGATGAGATGAGTTGAAGAATGGACAAAAGCTCAAGCTTGGGGATGCCCATGCATCACCCCAAGAAATATCCAAAAATTACAAGCGTCAAAGCTTGGGGATGCCCCCGAGGCACCCCTTCTTCATCGGCAAAAATCAGGTAACCTTTCAAGACACTATATTTTTATTGCTTCATGCACTATGTGTTTTTCTTGGAGCGTCAGTTGTTTTTGTTTTCAGTATTAGTTTAGTTTAGTTTGCTGCAATAAATGGTTAGATCACATCATGTTTCTTTTGGAGGAGATGAACCCGTTTTTCATTTTCCAAGAACACTCCATTTTTCACTCTTATCGTTTCACCGAGTGTTCTTCTTTTTCTGCTACTGCTTTTGGTTTTCGTTTTCACCTTGATTTGCATTCAGATCTTCTTATATTTATTCATCAAGGTGTATTTGGACCTCTGGTATATGTTGGTTTTCCTCAAAAGAGTTTCCTCAAAAAGGTTTGAATGGTGTTGGAAAAGAGAAAAAACATTATGCAAAAAAGTGGTACAAGAAGGAGCTTGTGCAGACTGCGGCCTATGCTTTTGCATGTCGTGCTTGATGTCTTTTTGATAGTATGCTTAGTGGTTTTGCTGTAGCATGACTTGTCTCAAATAACTGAGATTGCTTAATGAGCCTTTGAAAAAATCATGCGTTGTTTTTATCGTTTGGAAGCATTATTTTGGTTTTCTCCTTGATGCTTTATTTGGGTTGACTTGGCGCATGCTCACACATGTTAGACTCTTACAAAGTTGCCAATAGCCTTTATGATCATTTAGTTTTTGACTTTTGATGCCATCTTATGCTTCTTTTAATGTTGCTTTGTCGCTTTGCATGATTATGGCCGTTATTGCTCTCTTAGTTGGTCGCTCCCAGTCTTTTGCTAGCCCTCATTTTGTACTGAGTATGAGCTCTACTCGTGCATCCAACTTCTAAAAACCAAGTTTGCCATTGTGTCCACTATAAATTCCTATGCATGGTATTTGCAAGCCATTCCAAGTAAATTTTCATGTGCTACCTTTCAAAAAACCTTCAAAACACTTCTCGTTTTGTGACACTGTTTTCAGCTCATGGGGACGTAGTGGTCGGATTTGCTATCTTCCATATTGTCTTATTCCAAAAAGAAAAAGAAAGAAAGAAAAAAGGCACTCCTCCATGGTGTGTGAATGTTGGTGGGCACCCGATGGAATCGGTTAGCCATGGTTTGAGAAAGGAAAAAAGGTGGGGAGGAGTGCCAAGCTTTATAAAAGAGCACAAAAGTGCCAATCCCTCTATCTCAAAAACTTGCTTCATTTTTGTATGGAAGATAGTAAGAACCCCATTGCTAGTCGTTGACAAAAGCAACCACCTCTCAAAACCCAAGTTTTATCTCTGTTTTACAAATGAAAAGCTCTAGCACATGTTTAATCACTGCTTCCCTCTGCGAAGGGCCTTTCTTTTACTTTTATGTTGAGTCACCACCTTCTATCTTTATGCACCATTAAGAGAGCATAGTTGTCATTCTTAGTATAATGTGCATTGTCCCAAAGTTTTCATTGATTGATTCATATTGTTGGTTTCACTTGTTCTCAAATTATTTGTATCTAGTCGCCCTCTTAAACTTGAAGGTGTCCTATGCATTTATGTTTTGCTCTCTTTGAAGGACAAGCTGAAAACCATTTGTATGTTTTTCCTTATGATTTGAACACACGTTTGACTTTCATTGTTTCATTATTCATGATCTTTTGTTTGTGTTCATTTTCATGTTATAACATGGTTGCTAAGTTTCTATTATCAAGATTATATCTTCATGCCCATGTTTTAAGTTCTTATGATCCCAGCCCACAAATGCTTAATTACATGATCAAGATTGTGTAGGTGCATGTCACCTCAAAAATTATTCTTTTGTTATCACTTACCAACTCGAGGACGAGCAGGAGTTAAGCTTGGGGATGCTTGATACGTCTCCAACGTATCTATAATTTTTGATGCTCCATGCTTGTTTTTACACCATTTGCCTACTGTTTCGTTACACTTCGTGGCACTTTTATGCGATTTCCGGAACTAACCTATTGACAAGATGCCACAGTGCCAGTTCCCTGTTTTCTGCTATTTTTGTGTTTCAGAAGTGATACACAGGAAATATTCTCGGAATTGGACGAAACAAGTTCCTGAAGTCTTATTTTGCCCGGAAGCTTCCAGAGATCCGAAGAGGAGTAGGAGAGGGGCCACAAGCCAGGCTCACACATGGGTGGCGCGGCCCAGGCCCTGGCCGCGCCACCATGGTGTGAGGACGCCTGGTCCCTCCTCTGACATCGCCCCTTCGCCTATATAAAGCCTCGGGACGGAAAACCCTAAGAGAGTCGGCGAAATTTCCAGAACAGTTCCGTAGCGCCGCCGCCGTCGAAGCCAAATTTCGGGGGACAGAAGTCTCTGTTCCGGCACCCTGCTGGGACAGGGAAGTGCCCCCGGAGCCACCTCCATCGGTCTCCATCGCCGTCTCCGCCGTCTCCATCGACCTCACCGCCATCTTCATCAACCTTGATGTCTCCTATGATGAGGAGGGAGTAGTTCATCCCCAGGGCTGAGGGCTCTACCGGTAGCTATGTGGTTCACCTCTCTCTCCCATGATGTGATCTTTATGTGATCGTGAGCTTTGTATCATGTTGAACAAGTAGATGTTATTATTCAGATATTATGTGTACTCTAGTGATGTTATTAAAGTAATCTATTCCTCCTGCCATGGTGTAACGGTGACAGTGCGTGCATCATGGTGGTACTTGGTCTAGGCTACGATTGTGATCTTTTATGGATTATGAGAATAATTATCGCTATGATAGTATTGAAGTGATCTATTCCTCCTTTCATGGTGTAATGTTGACAGTGTGTGCACCATGTTAGTACTTGGTCTAAGTTGCAATAATATCTATCTTGAGTTGTGCTTTGATTTGGATATCTCTATGAGTGGTGTTTGTCAAGTACTTGATGAACTTTAAGGGGTGCTTCTGTAGCCACTACACAATGATTAGTGTTATTCAATAGGAGAGTAATTCAGAGTACCATAGTGGAGAGAAGTTGTTTATTTGTTCAATCATGTTATATTGTTGGGAGTGTGTCCACTAGTGAAAGTATGATCCCTAGGCCTTGTTTCCAAGCTTTGCACACCATTTACTTGCTGTTTTGTTACATGTTTGCTCGCAACGATACTTATTTCATATCACAGTTACTACTTATAATCATCACTACCGCTTGTATTTTACTATCTCTTCGCCGAACTAGTGCACCTATACATCTGACAGGTGTATTGGGTGTGTTGGGGACACAACAGACTTTCTGTATCGTAATTGCAGGGTTGTTTGAGAGGGATAGCTTTGACCTCTTCCTCCCTGAGTTCGATAAACCTTGGGTGATCCACTTAAGGGAAACTTGCTGCTGCTCTACAAACCTCTGCACTTGGAGGCCCAACACTGTCTACAAGAACAGAAGCGTGTGTAGACATCAAGGGCATTGCCCTGGAACAACTCATGGCTTTTACAGCCTTGTTTTTCTACTCTATTCTTTGACGTACTTTGTCACCTATGTCGCCGAGGTCTTCTCTTCTTCTCCTGTAGGTTTGTCTTGTTCTGACGGCTCTACCCGCAATTTTTTCACCTCTGGGTCTGCTGGGTGCCCTTCGAGTTGTTGTGCGGCTCCTGTAGTCGAGCTTTTTGCCTTGTCTTTGGGTTCTCCGTAGTTTGCCATCATGCTGAAGTTTTGAGCCATCTTGTGGAATTCCTTGTCGCATAGATCTGGGAGTTCGAAGCTTCCTTTAACTGTGATGATTCCTTTGGGCCCTGGCATTTTGAGTACCAGGTACGTATAGTGAGGTACTGCCATGATTCGCAAAAACGCGGGTTGTCTGAGGATCGCGTGATATTGTGATGGCCAGTCCATGACTTCGAAGTCGAGCTTCTCTCTTCTGTAGTTTTGCCGATTTCTGAAGCAAACGTTGAGTGCTATTCGACCAAGTGGATAATTAGCGCTCCCTGGGATGATTCCATGAAAGGAATAGTCAATTGGTTTCAGGAACTCCAATGAAATGTGCATTGCTCGTAGGGTCTTTGCATATATAAGATTTATGCCGCTTCCTGCATCCATGAATACTCTGTCGACATCGTATGTCCCAATTTGGGCTTTGAGTACCAAAGGCGCATTTCCTGGCCGAGGTACTGTTATGGGATGATCATCTCTGCTGAATTCTATGGGTTGCTCTGACCAGTGTAGATATTCCATTGTTACTGGAGGCGAGGTTACTGCTAGGTTAACTTGGCGAGTTATGCTTTTTTCCTCTTTGTTCGACTTTGGCACAGGCTGTATCATTGCTGTGATGTGCCCTTTGGATGGAACATATCCTCCATCGTCATCGCGTCCCTGGTTCGGCTGGTCTTGACCTTGAGGAACTCCATTGTTTCCTTGTTGACTTACAGGTGCGCTGCTTGTGTCTCCTTCGTATCCTTGCCGTTTTGCTTCGGCTTGCTTGTTTAGTGCTGCTTCCTGTAGTTTTAAGAACGTTGTGCAATCTTTCATCGCGTGCCTGGATACTCGTTTCCCATCAACAAACGCGGAGTGTATGTGACATGGTCCGTTCAGCATATCTTCTGGTGATGGGTTGTACTCTCTGGATTCTCTTGTCTGAAACTTTTTGTAGTCTTCTTTTCTGTAGCTATGATATCCTGAGTTTTTACGGTCATTTTCTTGGTAGCTATTGTCCTTGTATCCTGCGGCCACCTGGCTGTGAGAGCCATAGTTATCGTAATTGCGGGATCTCCTCCTTTGGCCTCCATATCTGTTTCCTCTATCACCCTTTGGCGACCGTGTCCGTTTATTGTTGCACGCATCTTCTCCGTCTGCAAATCTGTTTGCTATATCTATTAAATCTGATACTGTTTTCGGCTTGATTCTGCCCATCTCTTCGACTAGGTCCCCTCGCCTTAACCCGACTATGAATGCATCTATTGCTCTTTCATCTAAAACTTTGATGTCTACGCACGCGTCTGTTCTTGTAGACAGTGTTGGGCCTCCAAGTGCAAAGGTTTGTAGAACAACAACAGGTTTCCCTTAAGTGGATCACCCAAGGTTTATCGAACTCAGGGAGGAAGAGGTCAAAGCTATCCCTCTCAAGCAACCCTGCAATTATGATACAGAAAGTCTCTTGTGTCCCCAACACACCCAATACACTTGTCAGATGTATAGGTGCACTAGTTCGGCGAAGAGATAGTAAAATACAAGTAGTAGTGATGATTATAAGTAGCAAATGTGATCTGAAATAAATATCGCTGCGAGCAAACATGTAACAAAACAGCAAGTAAACGGTGTGCAATGCTTGGAAACAAGGCCTAGGGATCATACTTTCACTAGTGGACACACTCCCAACAAATATAACATAATTGAACCAATAGATAACTTCTCTTCACTATGGTACTCTGAATTACTCTCCTATTGAATAACACTAATCATTGCGTAGGGCTACGAAGCACTCCTCAAAGTTCATCAAGTACTTGACAAACACCACTCATAGAGATATCCAAATCAAATCACAACTCAAGATAGATATTATTGCAACTTAGACCAAGTACTAACACGATGCACACACTGTCAACATTACACCATGAAAGGAGGAATAGATCACTTCAATACTATCATAGTGATAATTATTCTCATAATCCATAAGATATCACAATCGTAGCCTAGACCAAGTACCACCATGATGCACGCACTGTCACCGTTACACCATGGCAGGAGGAATAGATTACTTTAATAACACACTAGAGTACACATAATGAAGAAGAGTAACATCTACTTATTCAACATGATACAAAGCTCACGATCACATAAAGATCACATCATGGGAGAGAGAGGTGAACCACATAGCTACCGGTAGAGCCCTCAGCCCCGGGGATGAACTACTCCCTCCTCATCATAGGACACGGCAAGGTTGATGGAGATGGCGGTGAGGTCGATGGAGACGGCGGAGACGGCGATGGAGACCGATGGAGATGGCTCCGGGGGCACTTCCCCATCCCGGCAGGGTGCCGGAACAGAGACTTCTGTCCCCCGAAATTTGTCTTCGACGGCGGCGGAGCTGCGGAACTGTTCTGGGAAAAACGTCGACTCTCCTAGGGTTTTCCGTCCTGAGGCTTTATATAGGCGAAGGGGCGTCGTCAGGAGTGGCCCCAGGCCTCCTCACACCTAGGCGGCGCGGCCAGGGCCTGGGCCTCGCCGGCCTAGTGTGAGGATGGCCTGTGGCCCCTCTCCTTCGCCTCTTCGGATCTCTGGAAGCTTCTGGGCAAAATAAGACTTCAGGAACTTGTTTTGTCCAATTCCGAGAATATTTTCTGTGTATCACTTCTGAAACACAAAAACAGCAGAAAACAGGGAACTGGCACTGTGGCAACTCGTTAATAGGTTAGTTCTGGAAAATGCATAAAAGTGCCACGAAGTGTAACGAAACATTAGGCAAATGGTGTAAAAACAAGCATGGAGCATCAAAAATTATAGATACGTTGGAGACGTAGTCAAGCATCCCCAAGCTTAACTCCTGCTCGTCCTCGAGTAGGTAAGTGATAACAAAAGAATAATTTTCTAGGTGACATGCACCTACACAATCTTGATCATGTATGTAAGCATTTGGGAGCTGGGATCATAAGAACTTAAAACATGGGCATGAAAGATATAATCTTGACAATAAGAACTTAGCAACCATGTTGTAAACATGCAAATGAACACAAACAAAAGATCATGAAAATGAAACAATGAAAGTCAAACGTGTGTTCAAATCATAAGGAAAAACATACAAATGGTTTTCAGCTTGTCCTTCAAAGAGAGCAAAACATAAATGCATAGGACACCATCAAGTTTAAGAGGGCGACTAGATACAAATAATTTAAGAACAAGTGAAACCAACAATATGAATCAATCAATGAACTTTGGGACAATACATATTACACTAAGAATGACAACTATGCTCTCTTAATGGTGCATAAAGAAAGAAGGTGGTGACTCAACATAAAAGTAGAAGAAAGGCCCTTCGCAGAGGGACGCAGTGATTGCAAGTTTTATAGACCTTCAAAAATTATGGTACTTACCGGCTTTGAGCTCTCATTGCCCCCATCATAAGCATCTTGAATGGTTAAAGTTAATGCGAGAACAATTATGATGCATATGCTTGACAAATCATAAGTTGAAAACCTCATGCCCCATGAATACGAGTACCCAAACCTCATGCTACTTTACTTAGAGTCCCAAGCAAGGCTCTTGTCATTGTAAATATATGCATATCATTGAGAACCACCAATGGGGTACCTCTGTGCCCGATGACATGGAACAAGCCCACACCAAAATGACAGGACAAGCAGATAATGAACACCTCGACATCTCTTTTATTTGCCATTTGTTTAGCTTTTTATTGTGAGATGCGTCGTCGAATGTTCACCATGGGTATGCTGCAAATTTCCACCATGAATTATGCATGGCTTAGATTAGCGGCCCGGCGTTTCCCTAACACATATACAAACTCCATGATCCCCACAAGATTCCCAATTCATTTCACACCGCGGGTATCCATAAACAAAAGATCACGATATCAACTCAAATAAGAAGTGCAATGTTGAAAGCTTGCCCATGACTACATGGCTGGGCTAGTCTCCAACTTACAACTTGCAAGCATAACAACTCAACATAAGAGACCACAATGTCAAATTTTTAAGAACAGGAAAAAGTAAAGTGTGCCTTCCGGTTCGTGAGAGCTTTACTGACCGAATTTCGCATAACACTGGTAAGAGTTTAATTTGAAGAGAAAATAAAAGCAAGTCAAATTTACTTGGAATAGCAAATTGCTAGTAGGTATGTATGGTGGACACTTTGGAAAACTTTGGCTTTTAGGAGTTGGATGCACGAGTAGAGCTCATACTCAGTACAAGGCGAGGGCTAGCAAAAGACTGGGAGCGACCAACTAAGAGAGCAATAATGGCCATAATCATGCAAAGCGACAAAGCGACATTAAAAGAAGCATAAGATGGCATCAAAAGTCAAAAACTAAATGATCATAGAGGCTATTGGCGACTTTGTAAGAGTCTAACATGTGTGAGCATGCGCCAAGTCAACCCAAATAAAGCATCAAGGAGAAAACCAAAATAATGCTTCCATACAATAAAAACAACGCATGATTTTTTCAAAGGCTCATTAAGCAATCTCAGTTATTTGAGACAAGTCATGCTACAGCAAAACCACTAAGAATACCAACAAAAAGACATCAAGCATGACATGAAAAAGCCTAAGCCGCAGTCTACACAAGCTCCTTCTTGTACCACTATTTTGCACAAAGCTTTTTCTCTTTTCCAACACCATTTGAAATTTTTATAAACACCTCTTTTGATGAAAACCAATAAAGATCAGAGGCAAAAATACACCTTGATGAAAACATATGACAAGGTCTGAACGCAAATCAAGGCAAAAAAGAAAACCAAAAGCAGTAGCGGAAAAAGAAGAACACTCGGTGAAATTGTAAGAATGAAAACGAAGTGTTCTTGGCAAATGAAAACGAGTACATCTCCTCCAAAAGAAATTTGTTAGGGTCCAACCATTTATTGCAGCAAACAAACAAACTAAACTAACTAGGAAAACTAAAACAACTGACGCTCCAAGAAAAACACATAGTGCATGAAGCAATAAAAATATAGTGTCTTGAAAGGTGACCTGATTTTTGCCAATGAAGAAGGGGTGCCTCGGGGGCATCCCCAAGCTTTGACGCTTGTACTTCTTGGATATTTCTTGGGGTGATGCATGGGCATCCCCAAGCTTGAGATTTTGTCCATTCTTCAACTCATCTCATCATTCTCCAATCCCTACACTTGAAAACTTTCTTCATACAAAACTAAACACAAATCTATTAGCAACATTAGTGTAGGCATAACATATAATCAACCTCTTTTTGCTTCAGGTTTAAAATCAAAACCACCACATATATAGCAAATACTACTGTAGCAACTTCTCCAAAAGTTCCATGATCAAAAGAACTCAAAAGAAAGCGATAAAGTGGCAAACACAAATATTGGCAGAAATCTGTCAAAACTGAACAGCTGACAAAGGTCGAATTTTTTAGGGGTTTTCTGTTGCTCAAATCAAAAAGTGTTCAACTACTGAAAGTTTGGATATAACCTGGGGCATATGCACAAGAAATCGCAGGTACAAAAGATATACAGAGAATTTTTACGAATTTTTACGGTGCAGCACCGAAAACTGTTTCAGGACAGCAACATCCCCAAATCTTACCTCACTCAAATTAGAGGCTTCTCTTGGCACAACAATGAAATAAAAAGGATAAGGAGTGGTCATTACAGTAGTAATGACTTCCAAGACTCAAATAAAAGAAAACGTACTGAAAATAAACAATGGGTTATCTCCCAAGAGTGCTTTTCTTTAACGCCTTTGAGCTAGGCGCAGTAATTTGCAAAGATGCTCATGTGGGCGCCATATAAGAGCTTGAGGCAAAGGCACCATATAGGAACTTAAAGCAATAGAGAGCATCAAAAAGCAAATGTGAAAGATATTTATATCTGAACCACTTTCTATGCATAGGAATCTTGTAAGAAAATAAATCAACGAGGCACATAGTAGCAAGCATGGATAGATAAAACAAGTGCCACTTCAAGATTTGCAACATAAAGAGGGGAACTTAATATTGTTGAGATCCATCAAACCATGTTTCCCTATCTCATAATAACTTTCAGTAGCATCATGAATAGAATTAACAATATAACTATCACATAAAGCATCCCTATCATGAGCCACATAAATAAAATAATTAATACTCACCACAGGAACAATAGTAGTAGGAGCAGATTCAACAGAATAATTATTCTCATCAGCATAATCATCATAAATAGGAGGCATATTGTAATCATAACTAATTTTATCCTCAATAGTAGGTGAACTGAAAATATTATACTCATCATCATAGCCATCATAAACTAGAGGTTTAGTATCATCACAAGCTAGAGAGCAACTATTTCGCAAAGCATATTCTTCAAACATATCATCATAAGAAGGAACATCATATATGGGAGATAAAATATTATCAGAACAAACTTTCTCCACTAAAGCTGGGGAACTAAAAATATCATGCTTAACAAAACCAGCTTCCCCAAGCTTAGACTTTTCTATAGCATTAGTAATAACAGTGTTCGAAACATTCATACTAACAACACTATTAGCATGCAAATTAAGCTCCAAAGGTTTTTCAATTTTCTCTTCAAACACTTCATATCTAAACTCAGGAAAAAGACTAAAGAACTCTTTATTTTCCATTAAGCCTAACTAGTGAAAATAAAAACAAGAAACAAAAAGATGTAATTGCAGAATCTAAAGGAAATAACTCCGAGCACTCACACAAGAGGATGCGAGTACCTTTTACCTTACCTCCCCGACAACGGCGCCAGAAAAGAGCTTGATGTCTACGCACGCGTCTGTTCTTGTAGACAGTGTTGGGCCTCCAAGTGCAGAGGTTTGTAGAACAGCAGCAAGTTTCCCTTAAGTGGATCACCCAAGGTTTATCAAACTCAGGGAGGAAGAGGTCAAAGCTATCCCTCTCAAGCAACCCTGCAATTACGATACAGAAAGTCTCTTGTGTCCCCAACACACCCAATACACTTGTCAGATGTATAGGTGCACTAGTTCGGCGAAGAGATAGTGAAATACAAGTAGTAGTGATGATTATAAGTAGCAAATGTGATCTGAAATAAATATCGCTGCGAGCAAACATGTAACAAAACAGCAAGTAAATGGTGTGCAATGCTTGGAAACAAGGCCTAGGGATCATACTTTCACTAGTGGACACACTCCCAACAAATATAACATAATTGAACCAATAGATAACTTCTCTTCACTATGGTACTCTGAATTACTCTCCTATGGAATAACACTAATCATTGCATAGGGCTACGAAGCACTCCTCAAAGTTCATCAAGTACTTGATAAACACCACTCATAGAGATATCCAAATCAAATCACAACTCAAGATAGATATTATTGCAACTTAGACCAAGTACTAACACGATGCACACATTGTCAACATTACGCCATGAAAGGAGGAATAGATCACTTCAATAATATCATAGTGATAATTATTCTCATAATCCATAAGAGATCACAATCGTAGCCTAGACCAAGTACCACCATGATGCACGCACTGTCACCATTACACCATGGCAGGAGGAATAGATTACTTTAATAACACACTAGAGTACACATAATGGAGAAGAGTGACATCTACTTATTCAACATGATACAAAGCTCACGATCACATCATGGGAGAGAGAGGTGAACCACATAGCTACCGGTAGAGCCCTCAGCCCCGGGGATGAACTACTCCCTCCTCATGATAGGAGACAACAAGGTTGATGGAGATGGCGGTGAGGTCGATGGAGACGGCGGAGACGGCGATGGAGACCGATGGAGATGGCTCCGGGGGCACTTCCCCGTCCCGGCAGGGTGCCGGAACAGAGACTTCTGTCCCCCGAAATTTGTCTTCGACGACGGCGGAGCTGCGGAACTGTTCTGGGAAAAACGTCGACTCTCCTAGGGTTTTCCGTCCCGAGGCTTTATATAGGCGAAGGGGCGTTGTCAGGAGTGGCCCCAGGCCTCCTCACACCTAGGCGGCGCGGCCAGGGCCTGGGCCGCGCCGGCCTAGTGTGAGGCTGGCATGTGGCCCCTCTCCTTCGCCTCTTCGGATCTCTGGAAGCTTCCGGGCAAAATAAGACTTCAGGAACTTGTTTCGTTCAATTCCGAGAATATTTCCTGTGTATCACTTCTGAAACACAAAAACAGCAGAAAACAGGGAACTGGCACTGTGGCAACTCGTTAATAGGTTAGTTCCGGAAAATGCATAAAAGTGCCACGAAGTGTAACGAAACATTAGGCAAATGGTGTAAAAACAAGCATGGAGCATAAAAAATTATAGATACGTTGGAGACGTATCAAACTTCGACTGCCGAATTTTTGATGATGCTCCATCTTTGGATATACGCCCTTAATGTCTCATTGCGTTGCTGTACGCAGGCTTTGACTTCTTCTATGGACGCTGGCCGCTTATATGTCGACTTGAAGTTACTCGTGAATTGCTTTGTGAGCTTGATGACCCACAAGTATAGGGGGTGTATCGTAGTACTTTCGATAAATAAGAGTGTCGAACCCAACGAGGAGCAGAAGGTGTTGATGAGTGGTTTTGGTCAAGGATTCACTGCAAATACTAGCAAACGGGTTTTCAGGGGTATTTGGCAATACAAGTAAATAAAGTGCGAGTAAATAAAAGACAGTAGTAATAATTGCAGCAAGTGGCCCAATCCTTTCTTCAGCAAAGGGCAAGCCGGTTGTGTAACTTATAATAACCAAACGTTCTCGAGGACACACGGGAGTTTCTGTCAAGAGCTTTCGCTTCATACCGCTAATAGTCTTTATTGGTTTGATAGGTGTTATGGGGGTGAACCTGTGCTAGCGCACTGCCCTTACTAGGATAAATACACACTTGTGATTATACCCCTTGCAAGCATCCGCAAATACAAGAAAGTAATTAAGATAAATCTAACCATAGCCTTAAACTCTAAGATCCTACGCTCCCTGGTGCAATGGTTTCCCAACGGAGGTTTAGGTTTCTGTCACTCCAGCAACCCCACAATTGGTAGCCAAATATACAATGCATCTCACTAGGCCCATAAATGGTGAAGTATCATGTAGTCGACGTTCACATGACACCACTAGTGAAATAGCACCACAACAATATCAAACCATTAAATATTTCTCAACAATAATTCACTACTAACATCTTGACTTCTCCCATGTCCTCAATAACTAAACGAACTACTCACAAGACATCATATGGATCATGATCAGAGGTGAAATAATGGTAAATAACAATCTGAACATAAACCTTAATTCAACGGTTCCACTCAATAGCATCAACTACAAGAGTAATCAACACCGGGAAAGTTTCCCCTATGAATATAACAAGATCCAACTCAAGATGTTACAGCGGGATGGCCTTGTGATGGTGGAGATGAAGGTGCTGGTGATGGAGATGATGATGATGATGATCCTGATGAAGTCCGGTGCAATGATGATGACGATGGCGACGATCTCCCCTCTCCGGGAAGGAATTTCCCTGGCAGATTTCTCCCTGCCGGAGAGCTTTTCTCTCTCTGGTGTTTTCCGCCCCCAGAGGCGGCTGTGTCTCTCTCTGAGCCCCCCTTGACTTAGGTTTTTGGGGACGATGAAGTACGCGAAGGGGCGAGACCAGAAGTGGGCCAGGGTGGCCTCACACAGGGCCGGCTCGGCCAGGGGTCAGGCCGCGCCCCCTGTGCGTGAGGCCGCCCCCTGGCTCCTCTCTCCTTCTCCTTCTGGCTTCCGGAGTCTTTTGGTAAAATAGAATTTTCTGGTATTTTTCTAGAATTTTCCTGGTCTTTTGAAATATGGTGTCTCGATGGTCCTTTTCCAGCAGAATCCTGACTCCGGCAGCAAATCCTCCAACGATCATCAAACATGTAAAAACAGAGGAAATAACATAAGTATCATATCTAAATATGAAATATATCAATGAATAACAGTAAATTATGATACAAAATAGTGATGCAATATGGACGTATCAACCCCCCCAAGCTTAGACCTCGCTTGTCCCCAAGCGAAAACTAAACTCGGTAAACATGACCACAGGTTTATGGAGTGAAGTGTCGATAATCAAAATACGGACAAGAAGCATCACATTCACCAAAGGCACAAGTTATAATAGACAGCAACTTCCCTTTATATAATATAGACTTGCAATAAGTAAAGAGAATCACATATAAAGATGCACAAAGTAAACTATAATTGGTGATGGCAAACCTTAGTTCTTGGTCAGAGAACAATGAACAACTATACTAGCATTTTGAATGGAGCCTTTTTAAAATAGAGCTAATATAACAAAAACCATATGCTCAATGAAACAACATTTTTGCATCCATAGAAAGCTTTCAAAGATATATTCCTTCAGACAAAAGCATTGTACAAAACAAGGAAGATAGTAAACATGATTAAACGGATCAACATATGGATGAGTGATAAACATAACAACTCAAATGCTTGCTTGAGATAGAGGGGAATAGGTTGTCTCAACATAAAAGTAAAAGATAGGCCCTTCGCAGAGGGAAGCAGGGATTAAACATGTGCTAGAGCATTTCATTTGTAAACAGAGATAAAAAATTGTTTTGAGAGGTGGTTGCTTTTGTCAACGACTAGCAACGGAGTTCTTGATATCTTCCATACTAAACAAGTGAGAGCGGTTCCAAAATGTTTGATTACTTGGCACTTTGGTGCTCTTTTACAGCTTTGCACTCCTCCCCACCTTTTTCCTTTCTCAAACCATGGCTAACCGATTCCATCGGGTGCCGACCAACTTTCACATACCATGGAGGAGTGCTTCTTTTTCTTTTCTTTTTGAGATTATAATGGTCTGACCAGCTCCCTTGCAAAATTAATGATGAGCAGATGAAGCTGCCTAGTCGAGGGGTACTTAATTTAGTATGGAAGATAACAAACCCATCCACTACGTCCTCATGAGCTAAAAATAGTGGCACAAAATGAGAAGTGTTTGAAGGTTTTTGAAAGGTAGCACACGAAAAATTTACTTGGGATGGCTTAAAATACCATGCATAGGAATTTATAGTGGACTCATTGGAATTGACTTGGCTTTGGGATTTGGATGCACGAGAAGTATTTCCTCTCAGTACAGGTCTTTGGCTAGCAAGGCTGGATAGCAAGCATAAGAGTTGCATGAAACAAACAAACATACATATAATAAGAACAATCATGCAAACTCCCTTGAAGGTACAATGATTTTAACTTTTGAGAATAACAATGCTTATAAGCCAAACATAAGGAAAACTGAAGTGATGTAACTACAAACACTTCTTTATTCTTTTCTACTCAAACCTCAAGGTAATGCTGCTACTGACCAAGCTAAGTTTGCCAAAACCAACTAAATTTACTCATGCTCCCAAAGTGATACCAATACTAATCAACAAGACTAATCATATAAGAGACTTTGCAAACTAAGATAAAGTGTGCGGAAAGTAAACGATAGAACTTCTCATTAATCTTTCATTACCGCAACTCACACCAAGGGATACATAGATAACCAACTAAGGAGGATACTTCCACACTGCAAACTATTCTATAGGATAATTTCTCTATTCATGATATGACTCTACTTGAAAAGTAAATGAGTAAAAGGTAATGATGTGATACCGCGGCACTCCCCCAAGCTTGGAACAAGCCAAGGGGATGCCTATACCGATGACGAATTATTCTTGTGGCGGTGGCGGTGGATAATCTTTAATAAGCTTCTCAATCAAATCTTTCAGATCATCAATCTTGTGACTGAGGTTACGAATCATCTCAGAATTGTGCTCAACACGGTTCATGAACCTGTCAGCAAGAGAATCCCGGCTCTTGGAATTATTTCCCCATCCTTCCTCATTCTTGGAACTTTCTTTTCTTGCACTGTTAGAACGATCTATATCCCAACCAGAGGGTAATCACGACCTAGGCACCCTTTGAAACTGATGTTCATGTATTAGAGTATGGAAAGGATTGTTGCCTGACGGAGATGTCCATGGAGCTAAGGTGTGACGCGGCACACCCCCTCTGGTCCTTATGCGTGCACTCTTCTTGAACTTGTCATGATCTGTCACCACCCCTACGCTGGCAATCATGGTGTTTGGCCGTGAACTTTGATCTTCCTCCTCGTCTTCACTTTCAACCTCTTCTTTCAGCCGAAAGTCTTTGGTGTCATCTTCCGGAGGTGTCTTCTCCTTGTCATCGCTTGAAGAGGCCATGGCTCCCCCAAGCTTAAGATCAACTCCTGACAGAAACAGCTCAAAACAAAACACAACGAGAAAATGATATATAGACCTCGGGGACTCCGGGGGGTTAAATAGGCGAAAATTATACATCGAAACGAAATCACAGGAGGAAACCAGGACGGAAACGAGTTCCGGTGTGCTCTCACACCAGGGCGGCGCGGCCAGAGGTGGGCCCGCGCCCCCTGTGCGTGAGGAGCACACGGACTCCTTTTCCTGCCCGTTTTCATCTCGTGATTTTTCTTATTTAGTAAAAACAGCAAAAATATTAAAGTAAGAGTTTTTCGCGAACCTTTTCTGACTAGAACTGTTACCTATTCAAAAACAAACTCTGCAGGTACCTGCAATTTGTCTTGGATAAATTCTTTTGGAGAAACTATTTTAATTACATCAACATCTTCATTATAAGAATCTCCAGTAATATAATGTTTGAGTCTTTGCCCATTCACCACTTGTGTAGAGTCATCTTTCAATGAAGCAATCTTAATAGCACCTGAGCGGTATACTTCCACAATAACATATGGTCCTTCCCATTTAGAAAGTAATTTTCCTGCAAAAAATCTGAGACGAGACCTATACAATAGAACTTTCTCACCAACATGAAACTCTCTTTTAAGGATTCTCTTATCATGCCATTGCTTGACTTTCTCTTTGAAAAGTCTGGCATTCTCATACGCTTCGTTTCTCCACTCGTCTAGAGAACTCAAATCTAACAACCTTTTCTTACCGGCTAGTTTAAAATCTCTATTAAGCTCTCTCACTGCCCAAAAAGCTTTGTGTTCTAATTCTAAGGGCAAGTGACACACTTTTCCGTAAACCATCTTATAAGGAGACATACCCATGGGGTTCTTATAAGCAGTTCTATAAGCCCATAAAGCATCATTTAACTTACTAGCCCATTTTTTCCTAGATCTATTGACAGTCTTCTGCAAGATAGACTTGATCTCTCTATTAGAAAGCTCTACCTGCCCACTAGTTTGGGGATGATAAGCAGAAGCAATTCTATGATTAACATCATATTTAGCAAGAGTTTTTCTAAAACCACCGTGAATAAAATGAGAACCTCGATCAGTCATAAGATATCTAGGCACACCAAACCTAGGAAAAATAACATCCTTAAGCATTTTTAGCGAGGTCTCACCATCGGCACTCTTTGTAGGTATGGCTTCTACCCATTTAGTAACATAATCAACAGCAACAAGTATGTGGGTATAGCCTTTTGAAGGAGGAAAAGGACCCATAAAGTCAAATCCCCAACAATCAAATGGTTCAATAACAAGAGTGTAACTCATAGGCATTTCATTGCGCCTAGAAATATTACCAACTCTTTGACATTCATCACAAGATAAAACATACCTTCTGGCATCTTTAAAAAGGGTTGGTGAACGGATCGTATGGGCACCTAGAGGGGGGGTGAATAGGTGCTACTCAAATTTTAGTTCTTTTTCAACTTAGGCTTGACACAAAGGTAAATTCTCTAGATATGCAACTAAGGTGAATTTACCTATATGTCAACTAGCAAGCTAACCAAGATACAATATATAAAGGCAATAAAGGATAGAGGTAACCGAGAGTGGAGCACGCGGAGACACGGATGTAATTCCCGTAGTTCCTTCCTTTTTAGGGGAAGTACGTCTACGTTGGAGGGGTGTGGTTGCCACAAAGGCCTAACCAACGCCACAAAGGCTCACCCTATTCTCCGGTGCAAGCTTCCGCCACAAAGGCCTAGCTCACTTTCCACTAAGGGATTCCACAAGGCGGAACCGGCCTTTACAATCTTGGGGCACGCATCCACAACCGAATTGGAGGCTCCCAAGCACAACACAATGCTGTCAAACAACAAGTAGCAATATATCAAATACACAAACAAGGTCTTGGGACACAAGGGAACCCAAGACACAAGGGCCCTCAAGCAAATGAGAGGGGAAATCAAATCGCTTCGGTGAGGATGTAGATGATGGTCTTCTCCTTCGATTCTCCAAAGATCAAGAGCTTTGGTGGGTTGAGGGAGGAGATCTAGTTGAATTGGTGGCTCAACAATGGTGGTCTTCTTCTTTTTGGATGAGCTGCCCGTTGGAGAAGAAGAGGGGGGTATTTATACCCCCCCCCCAAAATATCTGACCGTTGCCAGCCAGGAAGTCCGGCTATAGCTGGAGATAAGTCCGGCTAAAGCCGGCCACACCGGCTAAAGCCGGCCTCAGACTGGCTATAGCCGGCCTGAAATATCCGGCCCAGCCGGAAATAGCCGGACAAATAGCCGGTTGAGTCCAGAGGCGCAGGACCCCTTCCGAAATCGGGCAGTCCGGCTATAGCCGGTCTGGGGACCGGCTAAAGCCGGCCTTCCTGGCCCAGCTTTATAAGAAACTTCTCCCAGAGCTTATTTTCACCATTTCCTCAATAATTTCCTTTGGATAATGATAAATATCAAGTATAATATAGGAAACCCAATATCTTGTGCAAGAACATAATTAAATCCTGCAACGCATAATCACACATTAATAGATAATGTATTGTTAACAAACGCCAAAATCAATTAGGCGGGATATGCTCTTTCAATCTCCCCCTTTTTGGTGTTTGATGACAATACATAATTTTGCATGTTTCAAACTATATAAAATATAGACGGAGCTCCCCCTTGCTATGTGCCTTATTTTAAATTTGTATTTGAATACAAAGGCACATCAACAATAAGAACTCCCCCTAGATTTTATAATGTGATCCATATATGCACAAGATATATACCATAATTCAATAGCACATAATCAACAAACATATAATATGACAAGATATAGCAAGTAGGATTAATAACGATAAACATAAGTTCTACTACACAATAAGCATATAGTTCAACACATAGTAGATAACGATAAGTTCAACCATGGGACACAAGCGAGCAAGCACACAACATAAGGGCTTGTGACCCAACCAAATCCAAATGGAAAACCAAATCCAAATGGAAACACATGCAAATGGGACTTTCTCCCCCTTTGGCATCAAGACGCCAAAAAGGGAGACCACAACACGAGATCACTCATCAACATCATCAAAGTCCTCATCGTCCTCATCATCTTCTTGGTCATCGTCTTCTTCCTCTTCATCATCATCTCCATCTTCTTCCTCATCTTCTTCATCAACGGCTTCCTTGCCCTTGGAGGTGACTTCGGCTAACTCCTTCCAATCAAAAGTTGATCCTTCATTCCACTTGCCAAAACAAAAAGTGTCCTCGGATTGATCTTGCTCTTGGGACTCTTCTTCATGGCTAGCACCTTTGCCCTTCTCCACAGCCCTCAAACGTGCATCCAAATCCTTTTGCTTCTTGTGGATGTGCTTGCGGTCCACATAGTCCTTGTATTGAGTGTGACGCACATCATTGTTCATGCAAAACAAAGCCCTTTGCCACCACTTGAGCTTCTTCATCTCTTGAGCCATTCCACCACTTGGTGGATCCACATTCTTCCTCCTAGAACCGGTAGCATAGATGTTGCCACCCAACACATCACTCGAAGAGGGATAAGCACTTGAGGTGCTAGACACCAAATGAGCGGTCTTCTTGTAGAGCTTGTTGGGCTTGTGCACTTCCAACTCTTCATCAAGCAAAGCTTCCTCAATCTCAAAGTCTCCTTCAATGCCTCTGTCAATGATGAGCCTCATGATGAATGGAGCATAAGGAGGGATCTTCCTATCAAGCATAGCAATCTTCATCTCCATGAAGATGAAGTACATCACATCGAGCTCCATCCCTTCACAATCTCTTCCGGCCTCGAAGACAAGACGGGCATGGTGGAGCAAATGCACAAGACCACCTCTGATAGAATCATTGTTGCCCCCACTTGGAGCAATGTTGGCACAGAATATCCGAAGCAAGATATCATAGAGGGGAAGGAGATTTGCAGTCTCTCCCGCTTTGCCCCCTGGACCATACAAACACTGGATCTTCCCCTTGTTGTACTCGGTGGTGTCGAGATGCAAGCGGGCACCTCTAGGTCGATGAATGCCATCAAACCTATAGCCCAAAAGCTTCCCAATGCGAGACATGGTCGAGTACTTCCTTACTTCTCCTGACATCCAAGTGAAACCAACCTCATCTCGAGTATCAAACTCCAATGTGGCAAAGAACTGCTGAATCAGATGAGGATTGTAGTCTTGCTTGAAGACCATCAACTTGTGCAACCCTAGCTTCTCGGTGACCCAAAGAGCATCGGCAAAGTACTCATCCCTGGACAGCGATGCAATGTTGGTGACCTTCATGGGGCAAACCTTTGTGCTCATGGTCACATAAATCTGCTCATATATCCGCTGATGCTCTGACCGGTAGAAGGACCCACTGTCAATGTCCCTAGGCATGGTGTAGAATTTCTGCCCACGGAACTCCCGGTACTCTTGCTTGGACAGCTTCTTGAGATCACTAACGTTGGCAAACAGAGATTTCTTCTTCCGTTCTTCCAACCGCTTCTTCTTCATCGCAGCTGTCACACGAGCATCTTGATGCTCTTGACGGCGGGCAAGCGAGGGATCAACATATCTTGACCGCTTGGGTCGAGAACCACCTGCATACAACACATATGAAGAGAGCATATAGGATAAGCATGCATGCCAGAGGATCAAGGAGCAATAGCATAAAAGGAAAAAAAGCATGACAGTAGTAGGTGATCTACACCGGCTATTTCCGGCCTCAGGCCAGCTTTAGCCGGTCAGGCCGGCAATAGCCGGTCTGACACCGGCTTTAGCCGGACCAGATGGATGAATTTGAGATCTCAGCCGTAGGTCACCAAAACTAGTCAAACATTTTCAAGCTATGCAATGCAGAAGGGAATCACGAGACCAAACATTCTCAGATGAACAAGGTACCCAAAAATTCAACTAACCCTAACCCTAGAGAGAACTAGGGAGAGAGAGAGAGGAGAAGGAGGGGGAGGGTACCCTGATCCATAGGGGAGGACGCCGGAGAGGAGGGCCGGCCGAAGAAGGAGCTCCGGCGGCCGGAGTGGAGGCGATTGACGGCGGCGGCGGCGGCTTCCAAGGGAGGGGCTCAAGCGAGGAAGATAGGCGTGGGGGGGGGGTAACTGAGGAAACCCTCACCCCCACGGCCTAAAGTGATGGGCTCGAAATCCCCAGGCCGGCTATAGCCGGGTGGGCCGGCTAAAGCCGCACCCCGGCTATTTCCGGTGGAGGACCGGCTATAGCCGGTCTAGATGGCACAAAACTGATGAATATGATTTCAGGAAGTTCTGGGCATGCACAAGAGGATGATTTGGCTTTCGATAAGTGGGCTTAGGACAGAAAACAAGCATGGAGTGGTTCTCGGCACTTGGCATTGCAAAACACAAGAAATCTTTGGAAAAACCAATGCTAGTGCCTTCCAATTTCAAGGATAGAGATATTGACGAAAAAGCTCAATAAAATTCAAATAGAATTCGAAAAGAAGAGGTCGGTGGACGAGGCCACCATGTATGAGTGTTATGGCATTGGACCGCGAAGATATATCTTGGGTCCATAACCAATACTCGTCATTGAAACTCATATATCACAAAATGATAGAAAGAGAACAATTTTGTCACTATTGGCATTATGGGGGGAGGGATAGCCCAATTAATTAGGACCGCACTCCCCCTATCTCCATGCCTACACCTAAACCAAACAAGTATTGAAAAATAGGTGTATTTGCAAGATGCTCAAGCCACACTCCTTGAATCAATGATATTTAGCTCATTCCTCAAATATCCAAATCTTGCTTCATCAAGGGGCTTCGTGAATATGTCGGCAAGTTGATCCTTGGTGCTTACATATGCAAGCGCAATATCACCACAGGCAACATGATCTCTAATAAAATGATTCCGGATCTCAATATGCTTGGTTCTTGAATGTTGCACCGGATTATAGGCTATCTTGATAGCACTCTCATTGTCACATAAAAGAGGCACTTTGTCACAATTGACACCATATTCCTTTAAAGTTTGCCTCATCCATAACAATTGAGTGCATCCACTTGCGGCGGCAATATATTCGGCTTCGGCGTTGGAGAGAGATATACAATTTTGCTTCTTAGAAGACCAACACACCAAAGACCTACCAAGAAATTGGCAAGCTCCGGAGGTTGATTTCCTATCATCCTTGTCACCGGCCCAATCCGAATCCATGAAGCCACAAAGAGAGAAATCCGAGCCTTTGGGATACCAAAGCCCATAAGTTGGGGTATGAACCAAATATCGAAAGATTCTCTTAACCGCCATAAGGTGGCTTTCTTTAGGAGAGGCTTGATACCTTGCACACACACCTACACTCAACACAATATCGGGTCTAGATGCGCAAAGGTAAAGCAAAGAACCGATCATAGAACGGTATACCTTTTGATCCACATCTTTACCATTGGGATCAAGCTCAAGATGACATTTTGTGGCCATTGGTGTGGCGGCCCCATTAAGTTCCTTCATTTTGAACCTCTTGAGCATGTCTTGGACATATTTGGCTTGATAAATAAAAGTCCCTTCTTTCAATTGCTTGATTTCAAAACCAAGAAAGAACTTCATTTCGCCCATCATAGACATCTCGAACCTATCGGTCATAAGCTTTGAAAATTCATCATTAAAAGCTTTGTTAGTAGAGCCAAAGATAATATCATCAACATATAGTTGGCATACGAAAAGCTCCCCATTGACCCTCTTAGTAAAAAGAGTAGGATCGATTTGCCCAACTTCAAACCCACGGTCTACCAACAACTCCCTAAGGTGCTCATACCACGCACGAGGGGCTTGTTTAAGGCCATAGAGTGCCTTATGGAGTTTGTAGACATGGTTAGGAAAGTTGAGATCCTCAAACCCCGGGGGTTGCTTAACATACACTTCCTCTTTCAATGGACCATTAAGAAATGCACTCTTAACATCCATTTGTTGCAACTTAAAATTATGATGAGTGGCATATGCAAGAAGGATACGGATGGACTCAAGACGAGCCACGGGAGCATAAGTCTCTCCAAAGTCAATTCCTTCAACTTGAGAGAAACCTTGAGCAACCAATCTTGCCTTGTTCCTCACAACAATTCCATGCTCATCTTGCTTGTTCTTGAATATCCACTTTGTGCCAATCACATTGCGGCACTCCTTTGGCTTCTCCACTAACACCCATACATTATTGCGCTTGAAGTTGTTGAGTTCTTCATGCATAGCATCCAACCAATCCGGATCTTCAAGTGCTTCAAATACTTTCTTGGGTTCAACCATGGAGATATAAGCATGATGAGAGCTAAATTGTGCCAATTGACGCCGGGTTGACACTTTGCTTCTTAAATCTCCAATAACCCTCTCAAGGGTATGACCTTTAAGCTCCAAATCCCTTTCAACTCTTTTCTTGCGACGGGCTTCGATCTCCTCATTTGACCTTGGAGGAGTCACTTGATCATCTTGATCATTTTGGTCCCCGTCTTGACCATCAAATTGACCTTGATCATCATTATCTTCATGAGTAGGTTGATCTTGGTCTTGTGAAGAATTGGGGGCGGTTGAGATAACCGGAGAGGATGTTGGTGCCCCTTCTTCTTCATGAAGGTCCTTGTCTTGTTCTTCGGTTGGTGCATTAGTTGCTTCCTTGGGAGAGGCTTGTTGAGCTTGTGAAGATGAAGGCTCTACTTGAGTAGAGCATAGTCCTTCCCGGTCGGCCACAAGGTGTCCCTCAATGGGGCGGAAAAATCCCACGCCCATTCTTCCTATGGCTTCTCGAGGTATTTCATCATCTACATCACAAGAAACAACATCTCGCCCCCCTTGGGAGCCGTCATTCTCTTCGAATACCACACTACAAGATTCTTCAACACGTCCGGTGGACTTGTTGAAGACTCTATAAGTGTGGGATTCGGCACCATAACCAACAAAAATACCTTCTATTGCTTTCGGATCAAATTTACCTAAACGAACTCCTTTTCTTTTAAAGAAACACTTACACCCGAAAACCCGGTAGTAGGAGATGTTGGGCTTGCTTCCGGTGAGTATTTCATATGGAGTCTTGTTTAGGCCTTTGCGGAGGAAGAACCGGTTTGAAGAGTGACAAGCCGTAGAGATAGCTTCGGCCCAAAAGTTGTATGGAGACTTAAACTCCGCCAACATGGACCTAGCCATATCCATAAGAGTCCGGTTCTTCCTTTCGGCTACACCATTTTGTTGAGGGGTATATGCAGCGGAATATTGATGACGAATCCCCTCATCACTAAGAAATCCATTTAAGGTGTAGTTCTTGAACTCCGAGCCATTGTCACTTCTAATTGCCAAAATAGTTTGCCCATGTTGACGTTCAACTTCCTTGGCAAAGTCGATGACGGTTTGTTGAGTCTCACTCTTATGCTTGAAGAAGTAAACCCAAGTATATCTTGAATAGTCATCAACAATCACCAAACAATATTTCTTCCCACCAAGACTTGCATGAGAGGGTGGACCAAAAAGATCCACATGAAGGAGCTCCAAGATCCTCTTGGAAGAAATGATAGTCTTGCTTGGGTGGGGAGAATCATGCATTTTTCCTAGAACGCAAGCCCTGCAAACACGATCTTTGGCAAAAGAAACATTCTCTTTTAGTCCGAGTATGTGGCCACCCTTGTGAAGGCTTTGCAAAGTTCTCATATTGACATGGGCTAGTCGGCGATGCCAAAGCCAACCCACATCGGCCTTTCCGAATAAACACATTGCACTTGTAGTGGTTTTCCCCGAAAAGTCCACCACATACAAGTTATTTTCAATGTGTCCAACGAAAGCGACCTTTAGAGACTTGCTCCACAAGAGTACCACAATGTCATTATCAATGAAGACGGCAAAGCCCATCTTACCAAGTGCACGAACTGAAAGTAAATTGTAACCTAGGGTCTCAACAAGCATGACGTCCACAAGGGAAATATCCGGTGCGACCACCACCTTGCCAAGACCCAATACCTCGGATTGTGACATGTCTCCATAAGTGACGGTTATGTGATTGTCATTAGGTCTCATCTCCGTCATAATCTTCTTGCTTCCGGTCATATGACTTGTGCATCCACTATCAAGCACCCATTTTGATCCACCGGAAGCATAGTCCTCGGAAGACTTGGCCATAAGGCACTTGACGTTCTTGACAAGAGAGTCCTCATTGGGGGATTCAAAGAGTGATGTGGAGGAAGTTGAGGTGGTTGCCATTGCGGCCATCTCACTAGTTGTAGTTTCTTCTTCTTCACTCTCACTTGCGGAGTACTCTTCTTGAGTCAAGAACACAAACTTTGGTTGCTTCTTCTTTGGTCCACCCTTCTTCACAAATGGCTTCTTGGATGGTGACTTGGTCTTGCTTTTGAAGATGAGCTTTCCACCATGGTCTTCTCTCTTCTCATAAGGGCACTCGGCAACAAAGTGAAATCTATCATTGCAATTGTAGCAAGTCCTCACCCTTTGACCATTGTTGTCATTCCTTTGATAGCCACTTGACTTGCTTCTTCTTTGATTGTCTTCTTTAGCCTTGTGTGGATCAACCCAAAAGGTTTTTCCATAGAAGGCCATGTGCTCATTGTACTCATGCCTTATGTCCTCGGGACACATCTCTAGTCTTGCTTCAATATTCGCTTGAAGAGGAACCTCTTTCTCAACCACACTTGCTTTCAATGCAAGATTAGAGCTTCTTTGCATTCCTATGGCACGGGCACGGGCATCTTCCACATTTTGTGCGGAAACCTTGTAGGCTTGAATCTCTTGCATCACTTGATTGGAGGTCATCTCATTGAAGTTGTGCTTTCCTTGAACACTCTTCACATCCGCGGGCTCATATGGAGTGAGAGCAAGAATGTACTTCATCTTGATCCACTCATCATCAATATGGTGAGCATCGAGGTTCTTGAAGGTGGTAGCAATAGCCTTGAGTCTTCTATACAGCTCTTGATGATCCTCACCATCCATCATGAAGAAACCCTCCGCTTGATTTGCGAAGGCAATATATCTTGTTTTCTTCATGCTCTCGTTGCCAACAAAGACGTCGGAGAGTCCTTGCCAAACTTCTTTGGCGGTGGAGAAGTGTTGGATGTGAGGCAAGTCCTTGGATCCCACGGCGACTTGAATCATGTGAAGAGCGGTAGCATTGAGTTGGCTATCGACCGTCTCTCTTCTTGTCATGTTGTGGGGATCCACGGCCTTGAATCCTTCCTCAACGATCCTCCAAAGCTCGATGCAAGAACTGCGCATATGAGAGATCATTTGATATTGCCATTGACCAAAGTTTAATGCATCAAGCTTAGGCGGATCACCTCTATGGTTAATATGAGGATGAGGAACCGGCGGGTCGGGTGAATACCAATGCGGGTATTCACCTTTCCCGTCGGCCTTGGTGGAAGACTTAGCATCGCCATTTTTGTCGGCACCCTCCTCATCTATCCCCACATTCTCCACTTGTGGAGTAGCGGGTTTTTCCGGAGGTGGAGAAGCATTAGCAGTTTTAGCTTGCATGAGTTGCGCTATCATTTCACGCAACTCACTTATTTGAGATGTCATGGAAGCCATGGATGATTCCAAAGATTTGAACTCACCCATGGAAACTTGACCCGAGCCCTCACTAGGTGATGTTTCCATACTCTTAGGCGGTTAAGCCCGAAATAAGAGCCGAGGCTCTGATACCAATTGAACGGATCGTATGGGCACCTAGAGGGGGGGGTGAATAGGTGCTACTCAAATTTTAGTTCTTTTTCAACTTAGGCTTGACACAAAGGTAAATTCTCTAGATATGCAACTAAGGTGAATTTACCTATATGTCAACTAGCAAGCTAACCAAGATACAATATATAAAGGCAATAAAGGATAGAGGTAACCGAGAGTGGAGCACGCGGAGACACAGATGTAATTCCCGTAGTTCCTTCCTTTTTAGGGGAAGTACGTCTACGTTGGAGGGGTGTGGTTGCCACAAAGGCCTAACCAACGCCACAAAGGCTCACCCTATTCTCCGGTGCAAGCTTCCGCCACAAAGGCCTAGCTCACTTTCCACTAAGGGATTCCTCAAGGCGGAACCGGCCTTTACAATCTTGGGGCACGCATCCACAACCGAATTGGAGGCTCCCAAGCACAACACAATGCTGTCAAACAACAAGTAGCAATATATCAAATACACAAACAAGGTCTTGGGACACAAGGGAACCCAAGACACAAGGGCCCTCAAGCAAATGAGAGGGGAAATCAAATCGCTTTGGTGAGGATGTAGATGATGGTCTTCTCCTTCGATTCTCCAAAGATCAAGAGCTTTGGTGGGTTGAGGGAGGAGATCTAGTTGAATTGGTGGCTCAACAATGGTGGTCTTCTTCTTTTTGGATGAGCTGCCCGTTGGAGAAGAAGAGGGGGGTATTTATACCCCCCCCAAAATATCTGACCGTTGCCAGCCAGGAAGTCCGGCTATAGCCGGAGATAAGTCCGGCTAAAGCCGGCCACACCGGCTAAAGCCGGCCTCAGACTGGCTATAGCCGGCCTGAAATATCCGGCCCAGCCGGAAATAGCCGGACAAATAGCCGGTTGAGTCCAGAGGCGCAGGACCCCTTCCGAAATCGGGCAGTCCGGCTATAGCCGGTCTGGGGACCGGCTAAAGCCGGCCTTCCTGGCCCAGCTTTATAAGAAACTTCTCCCAGAGCTTATTTTCACCATTTCCTCAATAATTTCCTTTGGATAATGATAAATATCAAGTATAATATAGGAAACCCAATATCTTGTGCAAGAACATAATTAAATCCTGCAACGCATAATCACACATTAATAGATAATGTATTGTTAACAAACGCCAAAATCAATTAGGCGGGATATGCTCTTTCAGTTGGCCAATAAAAACCTGATTGTAGAACCTTTTGTGCGGTTCTATCTCCAGCATGATGCCCTCCATAAGCACTACCATGGCACTTTCTCAATATCTCTTGTTGCTCATATTCTGGTACACATCTTCGCATAATACCATCAACTCCTTCTTTATATAAGTGTGGGTCATCCCAAAAGTAATGCCCCAAATCATAGAAGAATTTTCTTCTTTGCTGAGCTGTAAAGGTTGGAGGCAAATACTTGGAAACAATAAAGTTAGCATAATCAACATACCAAGGAAGGTCTCGCGAAGTTACATTTATTGTAGCCAACTGTTCATTTGGAAAACTATCATTAATAGGAATAGGATCAAAAGAAATGTTTTCCAATCTAGACAAGTTGTCAGCCACAGGATTTTCAGCACCTTTCCTATCTACGATATGCAAATCAAACTCTTGTAAAAGTAACACCAATCTAATAAGCCTAGGCTTAACATCCTTCTTAGTCATAAGATATCTAATAGCAGCATGATCAGTATGAATAGTAACTTTAGAATCAACAATGTAAGATCTAAACTTATCACATGCAAAAACAACAGCAAGAAACTCTTTCTCGGTAGTAGCATAATTCTTTTGAGCAGCATCAAGAGTCTTACTAGCATAATGAATAACATTCAACTTATTATCCACTCGCTGTCCAAGAACAGCACCAACAGCAAAATCACTAGCATCACACATAATTTCAAAAGGTAAATTCCAATCAGGTGGTTGAACAATAGGAGCAGTAGTTAAAGCCTTCTTAAGGGTTTCAAAAGCTTCCTTACAATCATCATCAAAGGCAAATGGTACATCTTTTTGAAGAAGATTAGTAAGAGGCTTTGAAATCTTAGAGAAATATTTAATAAACCTCCTATAGAAACCAGCATGACCAAGAACACTACAAGTACCTTTAACATCTCTAGGACAGGGCATTTTCTCAATTGCCTCCACTTTTGCTCTGTCAACTTCAATACCTCTTTCAGAAATTTTATGTCCAAGGACAATTCCTTCATTTACCATAAAGTGGCATTTCTCCCAATTAAGAACAAGGTTAGTTTCTTCGCATCTCTGCAAAACTTTATCAAGGTTGTGCAAACAATTATCAAAAGAAGTTCCATAGACGGAGAAATCGTCCATGAAGACCTCCACAATTTCTTCACAAAAGCCATGAAAAATAGCAGACATGCATCTTTGAAAAGTAGCAGGAGCATTGCATAAACCAAACGGCATACGTCTATAAGCATAAGTTCCATAAGGACAAGTAAAAGTGGGTTTCTCTTGATCTTCCTTTTTAACAGCAATTTGAGAAAAACCAGAATAACCATAAAGGAAACAAAAATGAGTTTTCTTAGATAACCTTTCTAGCATCTGATCTATAAACGGTAAAGGATAATGATCTTTCTTAGTAACCTTGTTTACCTTCCTATAATCAATGCACATCCTATAACCAACTACTACCCTTTGAGGAATAAGCTCGTTATTCTCATTAGGCACAACAGTCATACCTCCTTTCTTAGGAACACAATGAACAGGACTAACCCATCTACTATCAGCAATAGGATAAATAATACCAGCATCAAGGAGCTTTAATACCTAATTTCTTACCACATCCTTCATCTTAGGAATTAGGCGGCGTTGATGCTCCACGACTGGCTTCGCGTCTTTCTCCATATTAATGGCATGCTGACATAAAGTGGGACAAATCCCTTTTAAATCATCAAGAGTATATCCCATAGCTCCTCGGTGTTTCCTCAATATCTCCAATAATCTTTCTTCTTCCTTTCCTGAAAGTTTATAGCTAATAATAACAGGATATATTTTCTTATCATCTATGTAAGCATATTTAAGATTATCAGGCAAAGGCTTTAATTCAAACACAGGATCTTCCTTAGGTGGCAAAGTGGTGCCAATATCCTCCACAGGTAGATTATGCTTGATTAATGGTGGTTGACGAAGAAGAATATCGTCAATCTCTTCTCTTTCCTTACTGAAAACATCACTTTCGTGATCCTCCATGAATTGCTGCAAGGCATTATTAGGACCAAGAGCAATAGAAGCAAGCTGTTCAACTCGAAAATTTTCATTAGGCGTGTCATTCTCATAAGAAGTCTTAGCAAACTTGGAAAAATTAAACTCATAAGACTCTCCATTAAACTTAGTAAAAAAATTCTCCTTCTTACAATCTATCACGGCGCCACAAGTGTTCAAAAATGGTCTACCAAAAATAATAGGACAAGTTTTACTAGCCTCCTTACCAAGTACTAGAAAATCAGTAGGGTATTTAGTCTTACCGCAAAGAACTTCCACATCTCGAACAATACCAAGAGGCCAAACAGTCTCTGTGTTAGCAAGCTGAACAACCCCATCAATATCTTCAAGTTCACAAGCGCCAATCTCATGCATAATTTCTTTGTAAAGCTCTAAAGGAATAGCACTTGCACTAGCACCAATATCACATAAACCATAATAGCAATGATCCCCAATCCTGACAGAAATAACAGGAACACTTGTTTTCCTATGCTTTTTAGGATGTGAGAGAATGTTAGAAGCATCTTCACAAAAAAGAATATATTCATCCCCTACATCTTTAGTAACAAGATCCTTCAATATAGCTACAGGAGACTTAATAGTAATTTGCTCATCAGGTTCTGCAGCTTTCTTAGTACTTTTATTAGACACACTTACCAAAGTAGAATACTTCTTTACCTTAGCAGGGAAAGGTGTCTTCTCAAAATAAGGTTCAGGCACAATGCTATCAACAGTACAAACTTCAGTAGCTGCAGCAGGTATATGGCTAATAGAGTCTTTATAAGGCGCATGATATTTGTTCCAATCTTTCTTTGGAACATCAAGATAAGAGGCAAAGGCCTTAAGACAATTAGCAAGTATTTGTGAATCAAGACCATAAGCAGTGCTAACACTATGAAAGTCATCGGTTCCCATAAAAGATTTGATGCATTCATAATCATAATTTATACCTGACTTCCTACCTTTGTCATTTTCCCATCCTTCAGCATTCTCTTGTATACGGTCAAGAAGTTTCCACTTAGCATCTTCTTTCATATGAGTAAATGATCCAAAGCAAGAAGCATCCAAGTAATCCTTATCCGGAAGAGTAAGCCGCGCATAAAAATTATCAATAACAATATTATTGGGGAGCTCATGAATGGGGCATTTGAGCATTAGTAACTTTAATCTCCCCCATGCTTGGGCAATACTCTCTCCATCATGAGGCCAAAAATTATATATCCGATTACGATCTTTATGGATTTCACTTGGAGGATAAAACTTGGAATAAAAGAGAGGTACAATGTCCTCCCATGCCATAGATGGACCATCTTGGAGCAGTCGATACCACTCCTCAGCTCTGCCTTTGAATGATAAAGAGAATAGCTTCTTCCTGACCTGGCTTTGTGAAATACCTGCACACCTGAACAACTCGCATAATTCATGTATAAATAATAAGTGATCACCCGGATGGACAGTTCCATCTCCTAAATAGCCGTTATCCATAATACGCCCAACAATTTTCATAGGTATTTTAAAAGGATCAATTTCAGCAGGTGGTGGCGGTGGTGGTTCATCCACATGTGCAGCAGTAGTAGATGTGTTTCCAAATAGGAAACCAAATGGAGAGTTCTCCATAGCAGATAAAAATAAAAGACAAAAATAAAACAATACTCACAGTGACGGTTACCTTTACCAATTCCACTCTTCAATAGCGCTACACTCCCCGGCAACGGCGCCAGAAAATAGTCTTGATGACCCACAAGTATAGGGGGTGTATCGTAGTACTTTCGATAAATAAGAGTGTCGAACCCAACGAGGAGCAGAAGGTGTTGATGAGTGGTTTTGGTCAAGGATTCACTGCAAATACTAGCAAACGGGTTTTCAGGGGTATTTGGCAATACAAGTAAATAAAGTGCGAGTAAATAAAAGACAGTAGTAATAATTGCAGCAAGTGGCCCAATCCTTTCTTCAGCAAAGGACAAGCCGGTTGTGTAACTTATAATAACCAAACGTTCTCGAGGACACACGAGAGTTTCTGTCAAGAGCTTTCGCTTCATACCGCTAATAGTCTTTATTGGTTTGATAGGTGTTATGGGGGTGAACCTGTGCTAGCGCACTACCCTTACTAGGATAAATACACACTTGTGATTATACCCCTTGCAAGCATCCGCAAATACAAGAAAGTAATTAAGATAAATCTAACCACAACCTTAAACTCTAAGATCCTACGCTCCCTGGTGCAATGGTTTCCCAACGGAGGTTTCGGTTTCTGTCACTCCAGCAACCCCACAATTGGTAGCCAAATACACAATGCATCTCACTAGGCCCATAAATGGTGAAGTATCATGTAGTCGACGTTCACATGACACCACTAGTGAAATAGCACCACAACAATATCAAACCATTAAATATTTCTCAACAATAATTCACTACTAACATCTTGACTTCTCCCATGTCCTCAAGAACTAAACGAACTACTCACAAGATATCATATGGATCATGATCAGAGGTGAAATAATGGTAAATAACAATCTGAACATAAACCTTAATTCAACGGTTCCACTCAATAGCATCAACTACAAGAGTAATCGACACCGGGAAAGTTTCCCCTATGAATATAACAAGATACAACTCAAGATGTTACAGCGGGATGGCGTGGTGATGGTGGAGATGAAGGTGCTGGTGATGGAGATGATGATGATGATCCCAATGAAGTCCGGTGCGATGATGATGACGATGGCGACGATCTCCCCTCTCCGGGAAGGAATTTCCCTGGCAGATTTCTCCCTGCCGGAGAGCTTTTCTCTCTCTGGTGTTTTCCGCCCCCAGAGGCGGCTGTGTCTCTCTCTGAGCCCCCCCTTGACTTAGGTTTTTGGGGACGATGAAGTACGCAAAGGGGCGAGACCAGAAGTGGGCCAGGGTGGCCTCACACAGGGCCGACGCGGCCAGGGGTCAGGCCGCGCCCCCTGTGCGTGAGGCCGCCCCCTGGCTCCTCTCTCCTTCTCCTTCTGGCTTCCGGAGTCTTTTGGTAAAATAGAATTTTCTGGTATTTTTCTAGAATTTTCCTGGTCTTCTGAAATATGGTGTCTCGACGGTCCTTTTCCAGCAGAATCCTGACTTCGGCAGCAAATCCTCCAACGATCATCAAACATGTAAAAACAGAGGAAATAACATAAGTATCATATCTAAATATGAAATATATCAATGAATAACAGTAAATTATGATACAAAATAGTGATGCAATATGGACATATCAGAGCTCTTCCCAGCTTCCAATTGTTTCTTTTTCTAAATTGCTCAACCATGACCTTGCCGCGCCGGTGAGGTGTAATTGCAAACTTTGCATAGCTGTTTTCTTGGTTCCTCCCAATATTTTTACTGCTTGCAGATAATCCGAGAGCCATGAATGTGGCTCTTGGGATCCATCATACTTTTGCTGATCATGGGGTAGTTTGAAACCTTTGGGTACTGGCGTGGTGCGAACCCTATGGGTAAAGCATGATGCCCCCATCTCCTTTTCGTCATCTTCGTAATCGTATGTCTTGTTTGGAGACCTGGATCTTCGGGTTCCTCCATACTTCGGGCTTTTGTGTCGCCTTGGTGATGGTGTTCTAGATCGTTGACTGCTGCTTCTGTGCCGAGGACTATTGTGACGGTGTGGTGATCTTGGCTTATGGGTTCCTTTGTTGCGATATGCCTCCTCTTCTTTTGCTGATAATTTGTTGCCTACCATCTTCAATCCATTTAGTGCTGCCCAGTGCATATGTTCCCTTGGGTCTCCTCGATTTGGTCGTGTTGTATGTAGGTATGCTTGAGCTGCCACCAGTGCTGCTTCAGGAGTCTTTGGTATAATATTTCCTTGCTCGTCGACCGATAGGAAGGACGAGTCGGGGTTTTTGGAGAGGCTTAGCCTTTCTGAATACTCGAGGTTTTTGAACCTTGAGCTGTGCTGACGATGTATTTTGCCGTTTGTGTATGATGCATCACTACGTGCTCTGCGAGCAGCGTCGCTTGCTGCAATGGCTAAGTCTTTTCTTTTCTGTATTTCAATCCTTTCCTTTGCTAGTTGCTTCGACTGTTGTCTTAAGGCGTAGTGATACCCTAAAAGCATGTTCTTGCTGGCGTTTGTTGGTATTGGCGTGCCATGCTCCACGGCTGTCTTGATTGTTTTCCACTCGTCGACTGATAGTCAAACTTTCTCCCTAGTTGCAAGGGAATCTGCAGTTTCTCCTTCTGCTAAATAATTCGCTCCTCTGTTTACATTTGCTGGGTTGAGCACTGGATTGTTGTTTTCGTCGAGTTCTTCTGAGTTGTCTCCTACAATGGCGAGTACTTGGTATCGATTGTCGAGGTTGCTGTTGAAGCTTGAGAAGATCGAACTGTCATCTTCATGAAGCTCTAATCCTGTCTTCCAGGTATCTGTTGATTTGTCTGAAGTATCATCGTGGCAGATCATGAGATCTTCAAGTTGGACTTCCAAGTCGAAATTCTCCATGGTTTTGTCGCCTCCTACGATTTTTCCTTCTTCTGTTTCTGCGAAACTGACCGGCGAGTTTACCTCGCTGAAAGAGCCTTCTGATGATTCCGACATTGCTACTGTCTTGGGTTCACTTGCCGACGGACCCGGTTTTGCCGGATCTGAAAGGCGAATCGAACCTAGTGATCCGACGCGAAAGTTTAGACTTCCGATCGTCAAATCCATATCTTGATCCATGCTCTCGAATGCTTGCGTGAAACTTGACTGGTGAGGTTGAAAATCGACGGTTCCGAAGGGTATCTGGATTTCATCGACTTCCGGATTGCTGTTAGCTAAAAGCGAAAAAGCCGTCGAATTCATGATTCCAACGCCCCAGCTCCCCACGGTCGGCGCCAATTGACGAGGGTTAACTCGACAAATGTCCTAGATGAAGGACTTAAGATCGGGAAGATAGGGCATCGGATAAACTCGAAGGTAAAATCAGTCAAACAAGGTGTGTATTGAAAGTAAGCGTGGGTATAAACCTGGCTTGCTTTCAATCTGTCCCTCACCGTCCTCTCCTGGCCCCTATATATAGGTGGCCAGGTCTCAAGGATCGGAGGGATCCGACACAGATTACAATATCGACATACGACATGAACTCGTATTTCGATTAGCGTTACAACTGAGCCTAGCTTAATGGGCCTCAGGGATACTCAACTGTCGGGCTCTATTATCTACACCCTTGTCACTAAGTGTACTTAGAATTCGGGTAGTTTTTATCGGATATTTCTCTTATAGAACCTTGGATCATAAAAGTTGGATAATCCATATCTGTGGAATTACTAAATGCGTGTATACCAAAATCGGATACGGATACGAATATACAGAAGAAGTATCTGTACCGTTTACCTCCTTATTTTGTTGCGCAACTCTGGATAAACTAAAACCTTATTTTGGCATCTTGTTTTGAAACTTGCTGCTGCCATTATTGTTAAAAAGGTTGGCATTCAGCCGGCACCTTCCGAGAAATGTTCTTGCGTTACGGTGGAGTACACGTGGTAACGATCGAAGGACGTACGCGATCGCCGACCAGCAGGAATGCCGTCAGAATTGCTTGGGTTGCGCCGTCAAAGTTTGCTTATCACTCACTGGTCGGTCGAACTCGAGCTGAGCTGCGGTGTTACGTTTCGACACCTGTGGCATGTGAAATGTGGATACAGGCGTACGTCGATAATTTTACGCGGGTAGACGATGAGAGATGGCACGTTGCTTGCTTGGATATGCTTCGCACTGAAGCTACCATGCTAGTTAAACCCCTGCTGTTCAAAAGTGGGTTGGATGTTTTAGATCCCTCATCCACTTCGTCTGTTGTGTTAAGGGTGTGAGATCGTAGATGTCGAGACGGCGATCTCAGAAAATAGACTACATGGCGACTCTACGGCGAGCGATGTGGCGGTGGTGATGGCTTTGCTCTTTGGTCGTGTGGATAATGAGGAGCAGGCGGCGGAGAATCCTGGTGTTAGCGGCGCTTCGACAATGTCAGCTCCCAGATCGCGTTCTGGAAGCCTGACTCGGAACATTGGATGACCTGAGATACCGAGCGAGGTGTGAAGGTTCTTCCAGGCGAAAGCTCAACGTTTCTCAACGCCAATGATGACGATGCCAGCGGGTATCGTAACCCTCTTGGGGGCGTTGTTATGGGTACCCTCTCCATGTATGGCTCCGGGTGAAAATCCTTGACCGTTTTTGGAGGCGTCGTTACCTTCTTGGAGGCGTCGTCGTGGAGCTCCGGTTTACCTCAGTTTCATTCTAGTGTCTTTGGTGGCAACTTTTGATTTTCCTTATTTATTTTTGTTTATTTTGATCTGCTTGTAAAAAGGTTTTCCTATTACATTATATCGGTTCAGCTATTATGATTTTATTTATAAAGCGGGGCGAAGGCGGTAAAGCTACCATGCCGTGCATACCGTTGGTGATTCCCATGTCTGCTTGTGTTTGTGACTAGTACTATGTCACCAAATACCGGAAATCAATCGTACTACGTGGCTCTATATATACCGTCACATGCCGTAAGACACGGAAGAATGATTGTTTTCTTTTGTAATTCTGGGATGATTGGATTGCAACGAGTTGGGTTGATCGGCGCTGCCTGTCGGCCTGCAATCAAGGACGAAATTAAAGAAGCCCGCCGGTCTATCCACATGGACATGTACCCTCGGGTCGGGGTCGGGTCGGTCACATGCACATGCAGCTAGTAGCAATCATATAGTCCAGTGTTATATAGGAGTATATGCGTTTTCTAAATTCCAATTATGAGGAAGTTAAATTTCCTGTCCTTCCTCCTCGCGTCGTCTCCTCTGGGCGACCGAGGGGGTGAAACCCTAACCCCCTCAGTCGCCGCCTTTCCCACCTGCCCCTCCCCCTCGCGCGTCCCTTGAGGCTGCTGTCGGCCTGCAGCCACTGGTGATGGGCGTGGCGGGGATCTGTACTTGGGCCCCTTGTTCAGTGGTATGGAGGCAGGCTTCCGCGTGGGGGATCGGCCTCTGCCTCCGGCTGCTAGGCGGCCCTCCTCCCTCTCACCCTCCGCTCGGCTTGCCGGTGCTTGGGTGGCATGGTGGGGTGCTGCCGTCGCGACCCTGGCAGGGTCCATGGAGATCTGGGTGGCGGCCCTGGATGGCGGAGGCGCGCCGACCTGGCAACGGGTGGCGGCCGTCGATGCTGCAGATCGCTCCTTTGGCCGCGCGAGCGGTGAGGGGGCGGTAGTCATGGGCATGGTGTGGAGGTCGCCCCGGTGGACCTCCGGCATCAGATCTGATGCTGCTCCTGCTTGCGGTGCTCATCTAACCTTTCTGGCCCCAGATATTTCCGGTGTCTGGTGGGTGTGGCTGGAAAGGGGCTTTGGACTAGGGGAATCCCTTGGCCGACGGTGGCGGCCACGACGTCGACGATGCTCCCGACACCGTTCTCCTTCTAGAAGGTGACATCGAGGTTGTATCCTGTTCCTCCCTGACCTACCTATTTCGGGTGAAAACCAAAAGCTTCGGTTTAGGTGATGATGGCGCTCCGGCGCCATTCCCTCATTGGAGGCGTCGCCTAGAGATAGCAGGTTTGGTGGTCGAGCTCGCGGTGGATGGTATGCATCGGCCTTGTCTGCTCCTGACAGCTTGGTCTGGTGTGTTGTTGTCGGGTTGCAGGTGGCTGTGATGTCTGTGGATGGCAGCGCGACGAGGCGAGAACATGGAGTCCTCTCCGATAGCAGCCTTCCAATTCCATGTGTGCTTAGGGAGAGCTATCTACCTCCGACAGGTGCGGCGCCCTTCGATTCGAGGCGAGGAAGCAGGGAGCTTTCTTCGGAGGCGGAAACAAATGGTAATGGGAGCTTTGCTTGCTCTAGAGGTTAATGATGGTGCGAGTCCCTCAAGGCGGTCCTCCTTTCCAGCTTCACTTCCCCTTCAGCCACATGGCAAGGCCGGACAATGGATACGAAGCTCAAGCTTTTGCATGCTGTTCTTAGTTTACTGTTAGCTGGTTTGAACTTTGAAGCATTTTGTATCAAACTGTGCTGGCAACGGCATATCAATTTAAGGCAGGGCTACGGCCTTGTGTTTTATAAAAATTCCAGTTATCGGGCTAATTCATCGTCGTACCTAACCTAGCCAACACATAACAGTTCAATTGATAATGATCCGTAGAAATGCTGTCTCGCGTCCGTAATGGAGAAACAGTGATCTTACTGTACTTGGGTAGTGCTCTACCTGCAGTCTGCAGAGACCTGATCCACGCCGGGCCTTCACCTTCACGGCTGTGATCAAGAGTGTTGCGCGTGCGGTTCTTGACGCGGCACGGCCGGGTTACGTACGCGGCACCAAAAAGGGCAATTAAGAGGGGGAACACGGCCAAACCCGATCATGCGTCGAAATCATTGTGCTGTTAGACATGGTCACTCCCTCGTCGCTACGCTAATGCATCTATCTAACCGGGGATCAACCAACTTGGGTACTTCCCGCTCTCTGATTTTCTGTACGGGAACAAATGAATACAAAAGGTAAGCTTTGCCTTGTACCATCAATCTTATTCTTCTTGTACATATGCCAAATGAGAATACCAATCAGTTATACTCTATCCTCTGGATGAGGATAGAGACAAAAACCTATATGGAAGCATGTATAAGAAATGAGAAGAAAATATTCACAGTTAAGAAGCTGACTTCAAATTGGACAAATACAAGTTTCAAGCATTTAAAAGTACCACACAAAATCAAGATTTGGTTGTGGCTAATTTGGCAGAATGCTATTGCAACTAGGAATAATATGATAAAAGGGGATGGGTTGGTGATATAAAATGTAGATTATTTGCAATGTTTGTTCCTTTTTAAAGTACTTGGTAGGTTTGCATCAAGAAAATGAAAAAAGGTTATACCTGGAAGGGTGCCGATAAATTGCATGCAGGAGACGTCGCTGGAAGCTCACAGGCGAGAGAGGAGTAAAAGCATGCTGTAACTGACTGAATTGGGAGATCAACCGGCTGGGTGTTTGCTCCTGATCAACTCTGTGAAGCTCTACTTGCTTCGCTTATCTTGTTATTTCCAATTCGCTCATCGAAAGTCCAGATGTAATTTGATTTGAATTCAAAAGTTTGTGTTGTCTCGCTGTAGTGCGAGGGTGGGTTGTAAGTCAGGTGTTGGCTACCTTCAACTAGTTTACTGGGTTTTCCCTTTTCTTCTTGTTTTTAAAACTTGTAAGATGCTAGACATATTAACTGTTGTTCCGTTATCGTTGATAGTGGAACTCGGAGCCCTCTTTCGAAGGGTTTTGTATGAAAAAAAATCAGATATACTCTAGCCAGAGGCTACGAAATTTGAAATCTGGTGGGAGCTTGTTTAATCCATCTTCTGTTATTTGCATGTGGGTTCGTTTCATCAGATTGGTCAAACGTATTCAACTGGAGCAGTGTTCATGCTGGACGGGCTCTATATGTCCAATTATATATCAACTACATGACATACTCAAGACTACATTATTAAAGTATTTAAAAAAACATACATCATACTACATGTTTAATGTACAAACGGAAACAGTTATCACTACCATGTTATCAGTCACGGCCCCATAAGGTAGGTTCTCAAAACAGTGCACCTGGTTCACACACCATAATTTGGTCTAATAACCCGGTCCACCCTGTTGTCGCCATACAGGCATACACGATGGGTGTAGCCCTTTATTTTTGAATTTCAAAACTGACACTGATAAGTTACAAAAACAATTTAAAAAAGGATTGGATGTAGTCACTGATGTGTCTACCAGAGTATAAAATATCAATGCAAAATTTATTACAAAAATTGATAAAAATCTGACATTCTTTTATAATTCTTCGTATCTTTAAAATATATTTTCCAAACTTTTTAAAAACAAATGGCTACATGTAGCTCATCCTTGATTTGGAGTTTTTGTATGCTTTTTCTTTGACGAAGAAACCACGACACCCTCTTCGACAAGAGAGACCCGTTCAGAAAAAAAAAGACAAGAGAGAGAGACCCGAGTTAAGAAAAAAGTCACCATAACACAGCTCGCAAAAAAGGATAACCAAGAAATTCATTCCACAGCAGCATCGAATCCAACGATTCCAGCGCCATGCCAATCCAAAGTGTCATCCTCACGTCGTGCCTATGAAGATCTTTGTAATATACTGCCGTCATATGGGTCTCGACCAGTTTATTTACATAGTTTATTTTTTTTGCGAAATACGTAGTAGTATATGATTGTATTGTATTATCCATCTGGTTGCGTATGAGGCATGCGCCATACGCAATGCCAACGCGACATTTGACACGCACACATTTTTCTATATTAAAGCCACTTGGATTGATTTGACGTTGCTGAGGTCAGGATCATGAACGAGTCCTAATGTAAGACGTAGTAATCATCGATAGCGAGGCGCCCGTGGTGACTTCGTCAATCTCAAGACCCGATCTGCCGGCTCAGTCTTTCGGAGTTGCTCATAAGGGTAGGGTGTGCGTGTGTGCGTTTATAGGGGTGAGTGTATGCGCGTGTATATGAGCGCTTGCGTTTATACTGTGTTTCTCAAAAAAAAAAAAGGTCAGGATCATGAACGAGTCCTAATGTAAGACGCACTCCCTCCGTTTAGAAATATAAGATGTTTTAGCTTTGTAAAGTAAGTGTATCTAGACATCTTTTAGTGTGTATATACACTAAAAGATGTCTAGATACACTCACTTTACAAAATTAAAGCATCTTATATTTCCGAACTGAGGGAGTAATAATCAATATGTCAAACACTTTTCTGCGACATCCGACATCCGATTTGGCCTAGTTATGGAGCAGAAATGTTCATCTCTACATATATACTCCGTCGATCCTCCATCCCATGTGTAGACCAACTAATCATTCGCCGATCGAGATAGGAAATTAAGGCCATGTGCAATCGGCGGAGCATACATAATCTCGCCGCCCGAATAATCCTAGTATATACAGACCAGACACCGCGCCGGGATACTCCCTGCGATGGCAAAGAGCCAAAGACCCTGCACTACTTGCTGCCTAGGCTAGACATCATCAGAAAGATAGATAGCTTTGCCGCCACTGGTTCGACGGCCCCTCCATCACCAGAAAACGTAGGAAAATTCCCCTACATAGCACTCGATTCCCCACGATAACGTAGGAAAATTCCCCTACATACGTATTCCATCCAAATGTGTCGTAGTAGCCACTGTCCCGTTTCTCTGCAAGTGATTGAGAGCGACGGACACTGCGCTTGGGCACTCGTCGAAAAGAAAAGAAGAAGAAAGACACCGAGCTTTACCGCGTGATGAACGTTTCAGAAGCAAAGTAGCGGAGGAGCCCGATGGTCCGGGCAAAACATGGAGGATTCTGTCGAGCTCTCGATCGAGGTCGCCATCATGTGCTCATCCTCCACTAAAACTTACGCGCCCTAGCCCCTACCAGTTTACCGATCTCCCAGGACAGATTGACACCTGCAGGCACCTCAGCAAGACCCATCGATCCGTCGACGTAGATGTCGATGTCGATGGCGACTCGAATAGACTCTGCTTGTGGGCATCTGAAACTGTCCAAGTGTCGCACCTTGCGGCAAGCATCTAACTATCAAGGATCGTGACAAGCATCAAAATTACAGCCTGATTTTCTCCTTTCGGTTAGATGGAACGGAACAGTGGTATGGCTTCTTCCAGATGTGCGCAAGCCGCTGAAAATCCGGCCAGGCCAGGTGGATGTTCGTGTCAACAGATGGCAGTGGCCGACTAGGCCATTAGCGTGTGCGCTATCACCGTCTGGCGTGTGTGCCGCCCCACCAAGGAAGATGATGTGGTGTCCTATTTCGTGCTGCTACTGGTCTTTGGTCTACTGAACTCAAGTGATCGATCCTTTTTCAGTTGGACGTGGATGTTCACTGCTTGACTTATCTAGTGACCTACAACCTTGTTACCCCGGCCAAACGAATACTATTATTGTTCCGTCAAAAGATGCTTCCACTTGTATTTCTGCCTGCGCTTGAATCCAGTTTTGAGACGAGGCAACATATACATGAAGCGCTCCGGTTAGACAAATGCAGACAGTCAGTCCAGCTACTGCTTATACTGCAAGAACATGCCATACATGTGTCCTACTAGTGGGAACATTGAAAGATGATGATATTCATAGTATAGCAGTAATTAAATTTGCAATACGACGACACCTAACGATTGCTTTTCACGTTCTCTACTCTTCAGGCAACGGAAACTTGTGGAGATAGTAATCGATTTTCTCATCTTCTTCTATATCCTCACTCCTCGACTTCTTCTGCTCTACTGATTCTCTCGATGCTTCATTTGAATGAAACTGATAAAAACTGTATTACAAAAACAAGAATCTCAAACTACAACAAATGAGAAATTCCAGTAATCTTAGCTAAAGCTAAAGAGTGCTTTAGGGCCCATCTCGAACGCATGCTCTCTCTTTTGTCGGTTTTGTTGAAGACCACCCCTAATCTCCTATGTTGCGTCCTCTTTGTATGGTTGGTGTTTGCTCCGCCGAGGATAGAGGAGCGGAGCTCTATGGCTGTTTTGTCTCCTCGTGTTGGGGTCAGTTTGTTATCATTGTCCATCCTGCCCTCTGTTCCATCTACCACTGAAGGCCAGGCCATTGCAGCAGTCGTGGCTCCAGTGCTACAGACTATGCCTGAACTTCAGAGAGCCCCACTTTGCCTCTTTCGGTGGAGCATATGCAGGTGGTTTCGTCGGCAACCTTGTGCTCTCCTGAGTGATCCGATGTGGTTTCCACACCTATTCCATCAACGCTAACACATAATCTTAATGCTCTCTTCGCAAAAGAGCTTTGCGACTTGCTCAACATCTTAGAGGTTTCTGGTCCTGGAGCTGGAAGGACCATTGCTTGCCTCTCAAAGGGACGAGAATCAAGGGCAAAAGCAAGATGGCCAGGAAGAAGAAGTCACTCAAGTGTAAATACAAAAAGAGTGATGCCATAGAAAAGGCAATCGCGGCTGCTTGATGGATGATCTTAGGTTTCTCGGCTTATAGAGTTATAGTCCTGGTTTGGGTTGTTCAGTGGCTCTAGTGTTGCCCATTTACTTTTGTTCAGGTGTCTGATCGAGGGCTCCATTGTGTTGTTCAAGTGTGAGAGGTTGTTGTTGTCATCTGTTGGGAGAGTTTATCGGTTGCCTTTGCGCCCGTGAGTTTTTTTGGCCTTGCGAGTAGTTCGCTTTTGTTCGGTTGTATCTGGTTTCACCGGTAACTAATCGGGCAATACTCTCTTTCTTAAGTAACAAACTGGGGCAAAGTTTTTTGCCCCTTGAAAACACACTAGAGATAACTTAAACATGTACTCCCTCCGTTTCAAAATATAAGATGTTTTAGGTTTGTGAAGCAAATGTATCTAGGCACGTTTTAGTGTGTATATTCGAGTGAACCTACACACTAAAAGATATCTAAATACATTTGCTTCACAAAGCTAAAATATCTTATATTTTGAAACGGAGGGAGTACTAGTTACATACTTAGAACACCTAATCAACATGATGCCCTAGCTTAGGGGATTTCATACGAGTAATTGAGGAATGATCGTGCCTGCTACATGGAGACATGGTGTAGCCCATGGCGTGGCCGAGGGAGACAACCAGCTGGATGGTGCAAAGTGTTATAGTTATATTGTGTTATATATATTTTTATGTCGTTGTATGAGGAGTTTCTAGCATATTTGTCACACATACTTGTACTATATATTGTGGCATTTAGACTCCTGAAAGTATAGGTTGTATTTCCCTAACTAGCAAAGTCCTCATGGTTTGCAATAGTTCCAAAAATAAATCATTATGCATTTTTATTCCAACACTATAATATCGTACAACAAAAAGAAGTTTCAGCTCCATATGTTATGGGTCAAATTCCTCTAAATATAGTTTTTAGAAGAACTCTAACCGAAAATTAAATGATCAAGATGGATACATTTAGTTCAGTAGATGGGGCTTATTTAGAAGCTTTCATGGTGAGATAGATGTATTTAGACTTACTAAATGATCACACTGTATATTTTAGGAAGTACATTTGACAGATGAAAATTAGAATTTTTATGTGATTTCTTCAAACAAAGATGCTTTTAACTTAAAAAATAGCTACGAGAAATTGGCATGGTAGTAGTAAATGTTATTTTTGTGAAAAATATGAGGCAATGCAAAATTTATTCACTGATTGCCCTTCTTTGAAAATTTTATGGCACATTGTTCATATATCGTTTAACATATCTCCCCCAAAGAACATCAAAAATCTGTTCGAGAATTGGCTTCATAAAGTTGAGAAATTAGAAAAAAAGGCACAAATCCGGGTGGGTTCTTGTGCTTCATTGTGGGTTATTTGGAATGTAAGAAATGACTTTGTGTTTAATAAACGAGCAAATCCACCTTTTAAGCAGGTTATTTCTTTGTCCATGCATGCGTTCGTATGTGGTCCTTTCTCCAACAGGTGGAGCGCAGGTAAGACATGACTATCGTGTGCAACCGTTCGGAAACAGTTGCACAAGATAGTATGTTGAGGTTTAGATGCTTTATGTTATTAGTTATATTTTCACGTGGTTTCAGCACGAATTCAGTTTCAAACATATATTGGGTTTCAGCATGATAAAGAAGATTCTTGGCTGTGTGATATTGTTTTCCTAGCACACTTCAGTGTGGAGCGTTGTAAACCACGACAAATGGATTATTCATCATATCTTTAGTCGGGCTACCTGTTCACTGTACTGAACCATTTAACATGTAACTTCAGTTAACTGTATTAGAATAGTAGAAATATGTAACTGATATGCCATTTTTGGTGGCCTCGGGCTGCCCGATCTGCAGGCCAGAGGGCTAGCTCTCAGAACAAGACGGCTGTAGCAATCCTTTGCCGATCGACGACCGCCTCCCCGCACTCTTCACCGCCTCCGTGCGATTCCATATAGGCGACGGACACAAGATTAAGTTCTTGACTGAACCATCAACCATGGATGGACGGCCAGTGCCTTAGGGACATGGCGCCCGCTTTATTCAGCAAATTCACCTGCAAACATGCCATTGTTGCGCAGGCCCTGGACGACAGGCGCTGGACACCCTGTTAAAAAAAAAGACAACCGCTGGACAAGACATCTGCGTCAGGAGCTAGAGCCGGCTGAGCTCATTCAGGCCGATCACCTCTGGGGAAAATTACAACAAGTACACCTGCTGATCGACATCGAGGAACATGTCACCTGGCGCTGGACGGAGTCCGGCTCATACTCTGCAGCTTCTGCATACAACATCCAGTTCGAGGGAGCTGCTCGACGTGACTACAAGATGACCGTACGTCTAGAGTTCTGATGCGCCCTCGCTAGTCATGAGGGTTGAAGCCGCCAGCGAGATCTTCATCTTCACGGCATTGGCTGTAGGGGAGTCGTAGATCCGATCCGGAGATGTGTGCATGAGGTTATTAAATGCTCAGTGCCCATAAATTACCAATGAATTTAGGTTGACGTTGTCCTTGTTTGCCCAAAGGTTGCTCGTTGATTCGATGATGCAAATGGCTCTCAATAGCTGTATTGCCTGCAAACACCACACTTATTTGTTTCACTCCAACACCTCTCAACATACTAGTGTTAATCAGTGGAATAGCTACTACTCTTGGATGTTCTCGCAAAAAAAAAAAATACTACTATACTCTTAGACTACATGCGACCATCTATAGATAGCTAACTTACTACGATTTATGACTCTTTGCGGTGGAATATATATAGGAGCCAAAATGCCTAGATCATCCCATAGCCATGTATGTAGGCATGATTATATTACATTACATATTCATCCAGCTAATTCCCACTATCTGCTAGTACTTTTCTCTTGTTAGGCACAAGGCTTTTTGGACATAAAAGTTGCATGCACAAGCACAAAGTGTGTTTCTCTTATTAGACTAGTCATAGTGGGGAGTAACTTAGACTAGTAACATACATATGTTACTAGCCTATGTTACCACCTCTATAGTGCATAGTAACATAAGGGTAGTATCATGTATGACTATATTTATTAGCTTATAGACTCATCTTACCTTGAAAAGTGTGATGTTACAGTAACATAGCTAGTTACCACTAGCATCTCTTTCTTCATTAAATGACATGCCATATCATCAAAATTCCTAGTTGGCACTGTATGTACCTTATGTTACTACTTAAGTTACTCCCCACTATGAGCAGTCTTAGGCACAAGTCCGTTTCACATTTTCTGTCAACAGATGGCAGTGGCCAGGCCATCATCATGTTTCCTATCACCGTGAGGCGAGTGTACAGCCGCCTTACCAAGGAAGAAATATGGTGTCCTGATCAGCCATGATTAAGTTCCGAGCCATGTTGGTCTTCGGTCTACTGAACTCAAGCAGTGATCGAATTTTTTCAATTGGACGTGCATGTTCACTGGGTAACTTGTCTAGTGATATCCGACTCTCGTTTTTCCAAAAAACGAGGCAGACTTGTTATTTTCATTAATTGAGGATAAGAGAGCCGATTTATTATCGAGAAATTGATAAAAAACGCTACAAATGTACCAATTTCGTCATGAAACACGATCACATTGAGCATCACATGAGCACACACACGCGTCATACAGAAGAAAGACCACAGTCATCGAGGCTAATATCACGCGTCATCGTCACACTTCTCGTAGAGCTAACAACTCTGACTTCACCTTCACAACCACCGACGAAATCTCGCCGCAAACGACGATGAAACCCATGTGGGACCATGCCAACAATCGGCCACACATGCCAACGATAAACATCTTCGAGTTTTTTTACGGGTAAAAATGAACTTTATTAGACAGGAGGGGTTACACAAATGTCAAGATCTAACATCTGAAGAACATCTTCAGACCCAGATCCTAACCAAGTCTCCGATCGGCGTTCTACTCTAGCCATATTTACAAGGTAGTGGCTAACCCTTACCTGGCTACGTTCCACTTTTACAAAGACACAATTACTAACTTGCGATGCTAGGTGCTTAATCTCTGAAATGAGGTGAAGAAGAGGTGATCTGTCTCTTGTAAATGCCTTAGTGGCTGCCACCAATTGTGAGCAATCCGTTTCGATGATGATCGGGAGTGGGCTTCGATGCAATGCCAAGGCCAGACCTTCAACACAAGCACATAGTTCAGCCTCCAGAGCATTCTCACAATCATATCTTCGAGTCTGACAATGAGCTCCACAAGATAAATATGATGGGCTTGCACCCACCGATTCCACCGCAAAAGTACATCAATTACCGGTCATCGTTACCACCTGGACACACCCCACCGAGGATTTAACACCACGACTACACAACAAAGCAAGAGAGAACCATCGAACACGCTGGAAACCGACTACTGAAGCCAAACTCTACATGATGCATCATCGTTGCTAAACTGTATGCAACACCCTAGGACAGGTGCCCGGTAAAAAGCCCCCTTTAACCAGTCTCTTGGACTTAGCGGACTCTGAGACGATGCCCTCAAGGAGAGAGACGCGGCACCACCTCCATCGCCCGACATAGGATCTAGGGTCTCCCCCCATAGTCAAGGCAACAAAAGGAGGAGAGCAGCACCCATAACAATGCTTCCACGCAATTCTACGACACCAACAGGCGTCGGCTACGACCAAAGCCACAACAAGGATTTTTCCCGGCCCACATCCACAGTAGCACGACCAAACGAGTTTTCCCTGCCGATGGCCACCCCTGCTGAAGCTAACTTCCCATGCGATCATCTGACAAGCAACTTCCTCGGATCTTGCATGAGCTCTTCATCCTAAAGACCAGCAATGCGCCGCCCACTCCCACCATCAGGTCGAGCAAGTCGGTGGATTACAGAGCAACAACTCGGTGGATTACAGAGCAACAACTGGATCTTGCCGAGCCGCTAGCAATTTGCCACCGTTAGAGCACACACCTCTAGCAAGACCACCGCCATTCCCACAATAGGTGTCGGCCACCTCCATCTTCACTGTCGAGACGAGTCCATGGGCCACCGCCGTAGAGGCGCACGACTGCCCCTACCACCTTTCGTGCAAGGGCCCGTGCCACCGTGGTGTGCACGTGACAATCCTCTGGCGGATAGGATTTGTTGCGACTGTGTGCGCGGGAGCAGGTTCTATGTTAGTCTACAAACTTTTCCTCGAAACAGGCGATACAATAGTTTGAAACTAAGAAAATGTTTGGCAACAGCAAAAACATGCCTAAAAAGAAAAGAAATGACAACAATGGTGAAGTGACAAAACGATGATGACCCGCAACCGCTGCGCCCTCCGTCTATTGCCCACCACGCTACAAGCACTCCGAAACACCCCCTACCAAGCAACACCTTTGTTAGGGCATTTTCTAGCCCTTCCTAGTTTTGTGTGTTAGATGACAACACTAAGATTTGCAAAAGTATATGATCAAATAAACAAGGGAGCTCCCCCTAAAGATGTGCATAAGTTCAATTGGAGCCCCCCCTAAAGATGTGCATAGATACAACATGGACATAGACACAATAATATGCATAATAACTTAACAATTTCCACAATAATTTAACGGCTAGGGAAGTTCACCAAACACAAGACAAAGGCAAGTTCACAAACGAAATAAACGGAAGCACAAGTTCTCAAGAATGGTAAAAGCACATGCTTGAGCTCCCAAACCAAATGCAAATCCCCGCCAAGAGACCTACTAGAACTACTTCTCCCCCTTTGGCATCAAGACACCAAAAAGGGACAAGAGCATGCTACACGCCCCAAGAAATCACACAAAGTCGTCATCGTCCTCGTCTTCCTCAAAGTCATTGTCGTCCTCCTCCTCATCCTCTTCTTCATCTTCATCTTCCTTAATATCTTCCTCCTCATCCTCTTCATCTTCATCATCAACACGAGTGGTACGACCAACTAAGAGAGACCTCTCCATCGCACCCCAATTATAGGACTCGGAGTGCCACTTGTTGTAGGCAATGGGAGGAGTGGGTGGAGAAAGAGCAGATTGTTCCCCACTTAGCTTATGAAGGATCTCACGCTGAGTATCAAGGATGGTCTTGCGCTCATGGTAGGCATCATAGTTCTCACGGTGAATCTCAACCTTCATGCACAGAACATGCTTCTAAAACCAGCTCAACCTTTTCACTCTCTTGGGCATATCCTTGGACACAAACTTGCCACTTGGGGCACTAGAACGAGCATCCCCCATGAAGGAATCTGGACCAATGGGACCAACTGGAGCCGGTGCTGGCTTGGACTACTTCACATAGAGCCTCTTGACCTTGTGGGACACACACTTCTCGCTGAAATCATGATCCTTGCAAGTGTCTTTGATGAGCCTCATGATGAAAGGAGCATATGGAAGAGAACCCTTGCTGACCATAGCATCAAACATCTCATTGAAGATAAAATCCATCACATCAAGAGAGAAATCAGCATTAGGATCGGTAGATTGAGCACAACCATGAGCAAAGATGAGAAGATCCACCAAAGAGCTTCTGATAGCATCGTTGTTGCCTCCACTTGGAGCATTGTTCTCCCTGAAGATACGCACAAGAAGATCATACAGAGGTAGAAGACCAGCAACCTGACCAGGAACTCCATTAGGCCCATACAGATCACAGAGCAGATTCTTGTTAACTGGAAGCGGAGTGTGAATGCGATGACCAACAGGATTCGTTGGGCCAGCAAAGGGATAGCCCAACACAGCAGCAAACCGAGTGAAGGAGGACTCACAGTAACAAGTCCCAGTCATCCACTTGAACGTCCTGTCATTATCCCCAGAAAAGGCCAAGGTGGCATAGAACTGCACAATAAGCTGAGGATCATAGTCACACTGGAAAGTCAAAAGTCCTGTGAGGCCTAGCCTCTCCACCACCTGAACAGCTGGAACAAAGTACTCCTTGGACTTCAGGAAACCAAGATCAATAGGGTGCATCGGGCGAATGGGCTTACTCATGGGAGCAAAGATGTCCTGATAGATGTATAGCTACTCCATACACCAAAAGAGACGGTCCTCAATGTGATGCGACCTCGGCTGAGAAGTGTACCAATCAAGCTGCCTCAATGCTGAGTAGGAAACTTGGCTCATCTTCTTGTAATCGACTCTAGGAGACTTCCCTTTGTTTGCTTGAGCAGCCCTCTTAGCATCCCGGGCAGTCTTCTTAGCATCCTTGGCTTCCTTGACCTTTCTGACTGCAGCACGCTGTTTTTGACGGATCAAAACTTCATCTTCAAGGATACCATCCTCATTGGGACGAAGATAGCGAGGACGACTCCTCTTGGCTGACCCGGCACCTGTGAAGAGAAGAAGTGGGGAGCACGATGATGAGGATGCACACAAGTACCAGGGAAAAACACTAGAGTGATGGACATAGCAGAGAAACGTATGACAATGATGGTCAAGAGGGGAGAAAAAGAATCATGGTCCAGGCCAGATTATCTGGTCCAAAACTGGGCCGGATAATCCACCCCTAGCGAATTTTTCTCAAATCTTGCCCAAACATGTCAAATGCGTAGATCGGCTAGGTAAATCACTAGAGTATTCTACAAGACCCAAGGAAAGATCCACGGGAACAACTAACACTCCAAGAACTAAGCAAATAAATCTCACAAGAACTTCACCACTAGGGCTAGGAGATGCGAAATTTACCCTCATCCATTGGAGCAACTGCTTGGAGGAACTTGTTCCCGAGGAGAAGGAGAGCACGAGGCTTGAAGATCAGCCGGATCCGACGGCCGGGGAGGCACCAGCGAGCAAGAGGAGGAGCAGGCGGCGGCAGTGGAGAGAGAGGGGGGTCAGGGGTGGAAGAACTGCCAGAGTGGGCAGTTCACCCCGACGCCCCCCTTTTTATATGGACAAACCGCAGGACCGGATTATCCGGCCCAAACTTGGACCGGATATTCTGGCCCCCGGATAATCCGGCCCAGAAGTGGCCCGGATAATCCGGCCTGGAACTCCTTTGCTCAGGAAATTTGTGGCAGAAAAACTGGACTTGTGTGCATGGAGAGAATGTTTAGGGATGAGATGGGCTTAGGTTAGAAGGCAAATATGGAGTGGTTCTCGGCACTTGAAGTTGCAAAACGTAAGAAATCATCGAAAGACCAACCCAAGTGCCTTCCCATATCAAGAGATAAACAAAACCAAGAAAGCTCAAACAAACACTCAAAAGATTTTCAAGGAATCAACTCTTCAAAGGAAGAGGTCGGTGGCCGAAGCCACCATATATGAGTGTTTTGGCATTGAACCGCGAAGATATATCTTGGGTCCATAACCAATACTCATCATTGAAGCTCACATATCACAAAATGATATTAAGAGAATTATTTCATTACTTTCAGCATTATGGGGGGAGGGATAGCCCAATTAATTAGGACCGCACTCCCCCTATATCCATGCCTACATCTAGATTAGAACACGTGCTATCGTATGGGAATGAGTGCACACTATCAAGCCACATTGCAAGAATCAATGATATTCAACTCATGTCTCAACTCTCGGAATCTTGCTTCATCAAGGGGCTTCGTGAAGATGTCGGCGAGTTGATCATTTGTACCTACATAAGATAGGTTAATATCACCTCGATTGACGTGGTCCCGGATGAAGTGATGCCGGATCTCAATGTGCTTCATCTTGTTGTGTTGAACCAGATTATGAGCAATCTTGATGGCACTCTCGTTGTCACACAAGAGTGGAACCTTGTCGCAATGAACTCCATAGTCCTTCAACGTTTGCCGCATCCAAAGGAGTTGAGCACAACAACTCGCCGCGAACACGTACTCGGCTTCCGTGGTGGAGAGAGACACACAATTTTGCTTCTTGGAAGACCAACTAACCAAGGACCTACCAAGAAGTTGGCAAGCCCCGGAAGTTGACTTCCTATCCACTTTGTCTCCCGCCCAATCCGAGTCTGAGTACCCAACAAGCTCGAAACTTGATCCCTTCGGGTACCAAAGGCCAAAAGTTGGGATATGAATCAAATATCGAAAGATTCTTTTCACGGCCATCAAATGGCTTTCCTTTGGGGCGGCTTGGTATCATGCACATATTCCCACACTAAGCATGATATCGGGTCTAGATGCGCAAATATAAAGAAGCGAGCCAATCATAGAATGGTAAAGCTTTTGATCCACCTCTTTACCACTAGGATCGAGTTCAAGAGAAACCTTTGTTGGCATGGGGGTTTTGGCTCCTTTAACTACGGAGTCCATGTTGAATTTCTTGAGCATGTCTTGGATGTACTTGGCTTGATTAATGAAAGTCCCTCCTCTCAATTGCCGAATTTCAAAGCCAAGAAAGAATTTCAACTCTCCCATCATGGACATCTCGAATTTGTCTGTCATTAGCTTTGCAAATTCATCATTGAAGATTTTGTTAGAAGAGCCAAAAATGATATCGTCTACATAAATTTGGCATATGAAAAGCTCCCCATTGACTTTCTTAGTAAAAAGAGTTGGGTCAATGAGTCCTATTTGAAACCCACGGTCTACTAGTAACTCATTAAGATGCTCGTACCATGCACGTGGGGCTTGTTTAAGGCCATAAAGCGCCTTATCGAGTTTGTAGACATGGGTCAGGAAATGAGGGTCCTCAAAGCCCGGGGGTTGCTTCACATAGACCAATTCATGTAGAGGACCATTGAGAAAAGCACTCTTCACATCCATTTGATATAACTTAAAATTGAAGTGAGAAGCATAAGCAAGGAGGATACGGATTGACTCGAGACGAGCCACGGGAGTGTAGGTCTCCCCATAGTCAATTCCTTCAACTTGAGAGTATCCTTGAGCAACCAAGCGAGCCTTGTTCCTCACAACAATCCCATTGGCATCTTGTTTGTTCTTGAACACCCACTTGGTTCCGATGACATTGCGGCAATCCTTGGGCTTCTACACTAAAGTCCAAACTTTGTTGCGCTTGAAGTTGTTGAGTTCTTCGTGCATAGCTTCCACCCAATCCGGGTCTTCAAGTGTCTCTGATATCCCACAAGTATAGGGGATCGTGTGTAGCCTTTTCGATAAGTAAGAGTGTCGAACCCAACGAGGAGCTAAAGGTAGGATAAATATTCTCTCAAGTTCTATCAACCACTGATACAACTCTACGCACACTAGACGTTTGCATTATCTAGGAAATAAACTAGTGCAACAATACGGGTATGAGAGATAGCTTTGCAAGATAATAAATACAAGAAAGTAAATGTTAGTGCTGCAGCAATAAAATATACTAAGCAAACATAAAATAACAGTACCATGAGTGTGGAATAGTGGTGGTAATTGTGGTGGCTTTGTCCAAGATTAACTAGTGAAGATATCGAGTTCATTGTCTTTGATGCAGTTTTCTACGTGGGAGAGGCTAAATCTACATGCGCTCTGCTACTTGGGATTACAAGTACTTATGATTGGATTGTTAGCAAACATCCGTAACTACTAACAATGCATTAAGGTTTCCCCAACCATAGCCTTAAGCTAATGGTCCTCTTACTCCCATACGTGCAACGTTCCGGTTCGCGTCCTCAGGTTTCTGTCACTCCGGCAGAACTACCCCCTTCCTTATGCACATACTACTAACCCTAAGATGTTTAATCCATGCGTGCATAAATATAATGGACACCAAAGGACAGTACCATATCAACATACAACTCTAATAAACCAAAGACATTCAACAAATCAATCTAAGAACAAATAAACTATGGAAACATGACATAGATCATAGGATAAATATTATAGCATCAAACACCATGTTTACATAGGACGGTACAGAGGTGTGTGGGAGGATGAACCACTGCATATGTGATGGAGATAGCGGTAAAGATGGTGGAGAGGAGCAGCGAGGGCGCGGGCGGCAGCGGCGTGGCAGCAGCGGCGCGGGCGGCGGTGCAGGGGACTCCTTCCCCGCCGCCGGCATCATGGGGGAGCGCTGCCCCTTAGCCCCCTTCCTTCATGGCTTCATGGGAGCCCTCCCCCATGGAGATGGGATCCATGGGGGAGGCTAAAACGTGGCTCTGGTGGCTGCAAATTCGTGGGTGGAGGAGTCCCCCATGAGCTAGGGTTCCTCCCTTTATATAGTCTCTCGGATTCCCGTCTCCCCATCTTGGGCCGTAATGGAGCGGGCTTATCTCGCCCGTCCATTCACCTGATTCCCTACAACTTTGTAATTGAAGAGTTTTCCGTTTGACGTCGTCTTCGACCCGTAACGTGACCATCTTCGAAAAAAGTTCTGGCACAGATTTCTGGAAAGTCCCAATTTGACTCCAACAAGGTTTCCACTTGTATTCTTGGTAATTCCTACACATCAAAGTGTAAAATAAGAACATTGTGCACTTTTGCAACTATTAGTAGGTAGTCCAAATAAATTATAAAAGTGCCACAAAGTATAGACAAAACATATAGCAATTGGTGTAAAACAAGCATGGAGCATAAAAAATTATAGATACGTTTGCAATGTATCAACATCCCCAAGCTTAACTCCTGCTCGTCCTAGAGTAGGTAAGTGATAACAAAAGAATAATTTTTGAGGTGACATGCACTATCATAATCTTGATCATCTAAGTAAAGCATTGAGTGCTGGGATCAAAGAACTTAAAATATGGGCATAAGAGACATAATCTTGACAATAAAAACTTAGCAACCATGTTATAACATGAAAAGAAACACAAACGAAAGATCATGAATAATGAAACAATGAAAGTCAAACGTGTGTTCAAATCATATGGAAAAACATAACAAATAGTTTTCAGCTTGTCCCTCATGGAATAGCAAAACATAAATGCATAGGACACCTTCAAGTTTTAAGAGGGTGACTAGATACAAATAATTTAAGAACAAGTGAAACCATGATCATGAGTCAATCAATGAAAACTTTGGAACAATGCACATTATACTCAGAATGACAACTATGCTCTCTTAGATAGTGCATAAAGGTAGAAGGTGGTGACTCAACATAAAAGTAAAAGAAAGGCCCTTCGCAGAGGGAAGCAGTGATTAAACATGTGCTAGAGCTTTTTATTTGTAAAACAGAGAGATAAAAATTTGGTTTTGAGAGGTGGTTGTCTTTGTCAACGACTGGCAATGGGGTTCTTACTATCTTCCATACAAACATGAAGGAAGTTTTTGAGAGAGAGATTGGCACTTTGGTGCTCTTTTATAAAGCTTGGCACTCCTCCCCACCTTTTTCCTTTCACAAACCATGGCTAACCGATTCCATCGGGTGCCCACCAACATTCACATACCATGGAGGAGTGACTTTTTTTCTTTCTTTTTTTCTTTTTTTTCTTTTTGGAATAAAACAATATGAAAGATAGCAAATCCGACCACTACGTCCCCATGAGCGGAAAATAGTGTCACAAAATGAGAAGTATTTTGAAGGTTTTTTTGAAAGGTAGCACATGAAAATTTTACTTGGAATGGCTTGCAAATACCATGCATAGGAATTTATAGTGGACACATTGGAATAACTTGGTTTTTAGGAGTTGGATGCACGAGTAGCGCTCATACTCAGTACAAAACGAGGGCTAGCAAAAGACTGGGAGCGACCAACTAAGAGAGCAATAACGGCCGTAATCATGCAAAGCGACAAAGCAACATTAAAAGAAGCATAAGATGGCATCAAAAGTCAAAAACTAAATGATCATAGAGGCTTATGGCGACTTTGTATGAGTCTAACATGTGTGAGTATGCGCCAAGTCAACCCAAATAAAGCATCAAGGAGAAAACCAAAATAATGCTTCCAAATAATAAAAACAACGCATGATTTTTTCAAAGGCTCATTAAGCAATCTCAGTCATTTGAGACAAGTCATGCTACAGCAAAAATCACTAAGCATACTATCAAAAAGACATCAAGCATGACATGCAAAAGTCTAAGCCACAGTCTAAACAAGCTCCTTTTTGTACCACTTTTTTGCATAAATCCTTTTCTCTTTTCCAACACCATTCGAACTTTTTTAACTCAACTCTTTTGATGAAAACCAATATGGTCCAGAGGCAAAAATACACCTTGATAAAAAGATATAAGAAGATCTAAACAGAAATCAAGGCGAAAACTAAAAACTAAACGCAGTAGCAGAAAAAGAAGAACACTCGTTGAACGATAAGAGTGAAAAACTGAGTGTTCTTGGCAAATGAAAACGAGTACATCTCCTTCAAAAGAAATTTGTTGGGATCCAACCATTTATTGTAGCAAACTAAACTAAACTAAACTGAAAACTAAAACAACTGACGCTCCAAGAAAAACGCATAGTGCATGAAGCAATAAAAATATAGTGTCTTGAAAGGTGACCTGATTTTTGCCGATGAAGAAGGGGTGCCTCGGGGGCATCCCTAAGCTTTGACGCTTGTACTTCTTAAATATTTCTTGGGGGTTGCATGGGCATCCCCAAGATTGATCTTTTGTCCATTCTTTAACTCATCTCATCATTCTCTAATCCCTACACTTGAAAACTTCCTTCATACAAAACTCAACACAATTCTATTAGCAACATTAGTGTAAGCATAACAATAAATCAACCTATTTTGATTCAGGTTTCAACTCAAAATCACCACATATAAAGCATATACTACTGTAGCAACTTCCCCAAAAGTTCCGTGATCGAAAGAACTCAAAAAGAAAGCGTTCGAGAGGCAACAACGAATAGTGGCAGAAATATGTCAAAACAAAACAGCTGACAAAGGTCGATTTTTAAGGGGTTTTCTGTTGCTCAAATCAAAAAGTGTTGAGCTAACGAAAGTTTGGATATAACCTGAGGAATAAGCACAAGAAATCGCAGGTCCAAAAGATTTTGAGAGATTTTTCACGAATTTTTACAGTACAGTACGAAAATCTGTTTCAGGACAGCAACATCCCCAAATCTTACCTCACTCGAATTAGAGGCTTCTCTTGGCACAACAACGTAATAAAAAGGATAAGAAGCGGTTATTACAGTAGTAATAATTTTCAAGACTCAAATAAAAGAAAAAGTATTAAAAATAAAACAATGGGTTATCTCCCAAGAGTGCTTTTCTTTAACGCCTTTGAGCTAGGCACAAAATAGAGAACCAAACAAAGAAGCAAAACAATAGGAACTATTTTTGTTGTTTTCAATTTATAGGTGAAAGTAAAGAAGCAATAAAAACAAAATAAAGAGCCTAATAAACTAAAGAAGATAAAACCAAGACATATAAAAGCTATTAATATACAAGTTAACACAATACATATCATGTGGATGTGTAATATAGAGTATGAAAGAGACAACCTCATGTTAGTTGATGAATAGGGGGATGACTCGGGCATCCCCAAGCTTATATGATTGTATCTTCTTAGAAATGTTCTTGGGATGCACCTAAACATCCCCAAGCTTGAGCTCTTCTGTCTTCTTGTTCATCTCATATCACCATATTGATTAGAACTTATAAGCTACATCCACATAAAACTTCACAAAACTCATTAGTAGGGTTAGTACTCATTAAATAAAATCCACTAATGTTCAAGCATTGACAAGTTTCATAATCTAAACTCAACATTAGCCACTATATATACTAAGGTATTCATGATTTCCGTCGTCCGTCGAAAAACTAATGAAACTAATAACACCAAGTACAATATTGAATAAACTAAGAAATCTGTCAAAACTGAACAGTCTGTAAAGATGACACTCAACGAGATAGTTAGGTAGCTCAAATCGAAAAACTCCAAACTAAAGAAAGACAGATCATAATCTCAGGTTTATGCACAAAAAATTTCAGATCAAAATACTATTCTGAGATTTTTCACGATTTTTTATAGTGAAGCACAGAAATCTGTCTAAACAGAACAGTCGGTGAAAATCGAATTTTTTTAGACAGCTACATAACTCAAATCAGAAAAAGTTAGTCCAATGAAAGAAATATAATAAGCATTACTTTGCACTCAAGAAATTTCAGATCAATATCACGTTCTGGTGATTTTAAACATTTTATACGGTGAAGCACAGAAAATCTATTTTTGAACAGCAACGCAAAACTATCAACTTCCAAGTAACTAGGAACTACAATTATCACTTTACTTTTATGGTACAGAGGAATATGTACAAGTTTTTAACTGCAAAGCTTCCATGAAAAGATTTGTTTTGGTTTTATAGGCATGAACATAAGTGTTCAAGGTCGACCCCCACTTAACCATTACTCGTCTTTCCAATCACTTTCCTTTTTGAAAACGTTTTTAGGTAACAAGTACAACTATTTTTTTTTGTAATTCACATTCCCTATCCATACTAAGATAGATAACAACTTAAAACTGGAAGTGAAAACTACTTAGAGATAAAGCAAACAAGTGTACACAAGAATATTCACTCACACGCTATTGCTCCCCGGCAACGGCGCCAGAAAAGGTCTTGATATCCCACAAGTATAGGGGATCGTGTGTAGCCTTTTCGATAAGTAAGAGTGTCGAACCCAACAAGGAGCAAAAGGTAGGATAAATGTTCTCTCAAGTTCTATCAACCACTGATACAACTCTACGCACACTAGACGTTTGCATTATCTAGAAAATAAAACTAGTGCAACAATACGGGTATGAGAGATAGCTTTGCAAGATAATAAATACAAGAAAGTAAATGTTAGTGCTGCAGCAGTAAAATATACTAAGCAAACATAAAATAACAGTACCATGAGTGTGTAATAGTGGTGGTAATTGTGGTGGCTTTGTCCAAGATTAACTAGTGAAGATATCGAGTTCATTGTCTTTGATGCAGTTTTCTACGTGGCAGAGGCTAAATCTACATGCGCTCCGCTACTTGGGATTACAAGTACTTATGATTGGATTGTTAGCAAACATCCGTAACTACTAACAATGCATTAAGGTTACCTCAACCATAGCCTTAAGCTAATGGTCCTCTTACTCCCATACGTGCAACGTTCCGGTTCGCGTCCTCAGGTTTCTGTCACTCCGGCAGAACTACCCCCTTCCTTATGCACATACTACCAACCCTAAGATATTTAATCCATGCGCGCATAAATATAATGGACACCAAAGGACAGTACCATATCAACATACAACTCTAATGAACCAAAGACATTCAACAAATCAATCTAAGAACAAATAAACTATGGAAACATGACATAGATCATAGGATAAATATTATAGCATCAAACACCATGTTTACATAGGACGGTACAAAGGTGTGTGGGAGGATGAACCACTGCATATGTGATGGAGATAGCGGTGAAGATGGTGGAGAGGAGCAGCGAGGGCGCGGGCGGCAGCGGCGTGGCAGCAGCGGCGCGGGCGGCGGCGCGGGGGACTCCTTCCCCGCCGCCGGCATCATGGGGGAGCGCCGCCCCTTAGCCCCCTTCCTTCATGGCTTCATGGGAGCCCTCCCCCTATGGAGATGGGATCCATGGGGAAGGCTAAAACGTGGCTCTGGTGGCTGCAAATTCGTGGGTGGAGGAGTCCCCCACGAGCTAGGGTTCCTCCCTTTATATAGTCTCTCGGATTCCCGTCTCCCCATCTTGGGCCGCAATGAAGCGGGCTTATCTCGGTCGTCCAGACTCGGAATCAGATGAATTTTATGTCCAGAACGTTCACCGTGAAATTCCCTACAACTTTGTAATAGAAGAGTTTTCCGTTTGACGCCGTATTCGACCCATAACGTGACCATCTTCGAAAAAAGTTCTGGCACAGATTTCTGGAAAGTCCCAATTTGACTCCAACAAGGTTTCCACTTGTATTCTTGGTAATTGCTACACATCAAAGTGTAAAACAAGAACATTGTGCACTTTTGCAACTATTAGTAGGTTAGTCCAAATAAATTATAAAAGTGCCACAAAGTGTAGATAAAATATATAGCAATTGGTGTAAAACAAGCATGGAGCATCAAAAATTATAGATACGTTTGCAACGTATTAGTCTCAAACACCTTTTGAGGTTCCACACAAGAGACGAAGGCATGATGGATACTAAAGTGGGCTAATTGTCTCCTTGTAGAAACTCCTTTTCTCACACTTCCAATCACACTATCCAAGGTATGGCTCCCTTTGCGAAGAGCCTCTTCCACTTTCCTTGCACGGCGAGCTTGAGCTTCTTCAAAAGACTCTTGAGAAGCCACTTGGTCATCACCACCATTTTGGTCCTCGCCTTGACCTTCAACTTGAGCTTGATCATCATCATGAGCATGCTCATCATCTTGGGCTTGGCCTTGATCTACCATTGGTGAAGAATCACCACGGTCCACTTGGTCTTGAACTTGGCCTTGCTCGCTTGAGTGAGGGTCTAGATCTTGTCTTTGGTTAGCATCAATCGGACCTTGTGAAGCTTGTGGAGCTTGTGAAGGTGAAGGCTTCACTTGAGTAGAGCATAGTCCTTCTCCTTCCACCAAAAGGTGTCCCTCAATGGGTATGAGATGACCCACACCCATTCTTCTTATGGCTTGAGGAGGTATTTCGTCACCTATATCACAAACACCACTTTGATCCACACGGGAGCCATCATTCTCGTCGAATCTCACGTTAGAAACTTCAACAACACGAGCGGACTCTTTGTCAAAGATTCTAAAAGCATGAGATTCGGCGGCATAACCAACAAAGATACCCTCAAGAGCTTTAGAGTCAAACTTGGGCAAATGAACACCCTTTCTAAGATAGAAGCACTTACAACCGAATACTCGAAAGTATTTGATGTTAGGCTTGTTGCCGGTGAGGATCTCATATGGAGTCTTGTTCAAGCCCTTGCGAAGATATAGCCGGTTAGAAGCATGACAAGTGGTATTGATAGCTTCGGCCCAAAAGTTATACGGAGACTTAAACTCCGCTAACATTGTCCTAGCCATATCCATCAAGGTCCGGTTCTTCCGCTCGGCTACAACATTTTGTTGCGGGGTGTAGGGAGTCGAGTATTGATGACGAATTCCCTCATCACTCAAGAATTCATTCACGGTGTAGTTCTTGAACTCCGTCCCATTGTCACTTCGAATCAACAAGATATCTTGGCCATATTGACGTTCCACTTCCTTGATGAAGTCCTTGACGGTTTGTTGGGTCTCGTATTTGTGCTTGAAGAAGTAGACCCATGTATATCTTGAGTAGTCATCAACAATCACCAAGCAATACTTGTTCCCTCCTAGACTTGCGTGAGATGGAGGGCCAAAGAGGTCCATGTGAAGGAGCTCTAAGACCCTCTTAGAAAAAATGATCGTCTTGCTAGGATGAGGAAGTTCATGCATCTTTCCTTCAATGCAAGCTCTACACACACGATCTTTGGCAAAGGTTAGATCGGTTAGTCCTAGGATGTGGTTACCTTTGTAGAGACTTTTCAAAGTTCTCATATTGATGTGGCCAAGCCGGCGATGCCAAAGCCATCCCACGTCAACTTTAGCCATTAGGCAAGTCGCGGCTTTAGTGACCTTCTCCGAGAAGTCAATCACATATAAGCCATTTTCGACATGCCCAACAAAAGCTACTTTAAGAGACTTGCTCCACAAAAGAACCACAATCCCAACATCAAAGAAAGTTGCAAAGCCCATATCGGCAAGTTGAGCTACGGAAAGTAAATTATAAGAGAGAGACTCAACGAGCATGACATTTTCAACGGTAACATCTTGAGAGATGACAACTTTACCAAGACCCAATACCTTTGACCTTGAGGAATCTCCATAGGTGACGTAGCCCGCACTAGATGAACCGGTGCGAAGCTCCTTCACCAACTCTTTGCTTCTGGACATATGATTGGTAGCACCACTATCAATTATCCATTGTCCCGCACTGGAAGCAAAGCCCTACAAGAGATCAAGTCTTGTTTTTAGGTCCCCATTTTTCAATGGGTCCTCTTTTGTTAGTGACAAGGGTCTTAGGAACCCAAATAGACCAAGCAATGTGTTCATTAGGTGAACCAACAAATTTAGCATAAACATGCCCATCATAAGCACGACGAAGAACATAGGAAGGGTTATATTTTCCCGCAAAGTCGTTGTGATTGGGCATTGCCTTTTTGGCATTCCCAACCACCTCCTTCACAAGCTCCCCCTCCTCCTTGAAAACATTGCCATCCTCATCAAAGCATATGTCATTTGGGATGCGCTTGTTAGGAGGAGGAGTAGGCACAAAGAACTTTGTCTTCTTGTTGTTCTTCTTCTTCTTAGACTTGGGGATGAAACCAATTCCGGTCTTGTCACCATGTTGCTTTTGGGCACTCAAAAGTTCATCAAGCCTTGTGTCACCATTTGGGGAATCTTTCTCATAAAGAGGGTTAGTTTGACAAGTACTTGCAATAAAAGTGCTAGAAGGGAACTTGGTTGCTTCTTTAGCAATTATAAGGTTAAGTTTTTCATTTTGCAACCTAAGTTCATTGGCAACGGATTGAGCAATGTCTCGATCACTTTTAAGCCTAGCAATGTCCAAATTATGAGACTCTTCAAGACCCAACTTGGATGCCTCAAGTGCCATCCTTAGGTCTTGCTCAACCTCAAGGGATTGAGTGAGTGTGGCAATTTCATCGGTATACTCACAAGCATGCCCTTCTAGCTCAAAAATGCGTTCCTCATTTTTATCATTAAGTTGGAGAGACTCATTATATTGATCTAGGAGAATCTCAAAGCGAGCTTTGGTCTTCCCATGCAAGGTTGACATGAATGTGTCCAATTCATTAGGCTCATCCTTATCACTACTAGTATCAACACAATCCATCAAGGATAAGCTTCTAGGTATGATGGGTGTAAAAGAAGGTGATACCTTTGTAGTGTGAGCCATTAGACATGTTCCCTTAGAGTTGGAGCGCTTGGACTCATTTGCGGAAGCGAAGAGGGATGGTGAAGAGATAGGCTTGGCGATGGCGATGGCGATGGCGTCCCTTCCTACTTCTTCGTCATCACTTGCATCATCACCAGATGGGTATCCTTCTTGAGTTGTCAAAGCGTGTATTGGAACGGCTTTCTTCTTGTCGAAGTTCCTTGGTGGGTAAGACTTGGCATTAATCTCCTTGCGGACGAGTCTTCCATTGTGATCTTCCACTCTTTCATAAGGACAATCCGCAATGAAATGGTGTTGATTTATCACAATTGTAGCAAGTCCTCACTCTACTTGTGGCCTTAGGCTTGGAGGGACTAGATGACTTCCACTTCTTCATGAATGCCCTTTGAGCGAGAGCCATGTGCTCGGCATGGGCATACTTCATGTCTTCGGGACTTCCACCCATGGACTCTTCCTCTTCCATCAAGCTTGCTTCTTCATGAAAAGAGACTTTGGCCTTCAAAGCAAGGTTGGGTGCACGCACACCACGTGCACGAGCTAGAGCATCATCCACATTCTTCTCGGAGATCTTCCTTGCCACAATCTCTTGCAAGATGTCATGAGCGGTCATCTTCCTAAAGTTGGCATCTCCCTTGATTGAGTTCATCGTATCTTTCATGAAGGGCAAGAGGGCTTGGATGAACTTCCTCTTCATCCATATCCCATCACATTGAGTAGAGCCGAGGTCGACTAGCTTCACTTGGAGTGCCGAGAGACGCCGATGAAGTTCTTCGGGAGACTCACCATCAAGCATGGCGAAGTTGTCCGCTTCATTAGATGCCTCATCAAACTTGGACTCTTGAATGCTCTCGTTGCCGATGAAGAGGTTTGTGAGAGCATCCCAAGCTTCCTTGGCGGAGGTGATGTTGCAGACGAACGCCTTGTCCTTCTCGGTAAGAGACATGTGAATGAGATGCAAGGCAGAGGCATTGAGTTGCTTGTCGATTTGCTCCCAAGGTAGCAAGTTGGTCAAGTCCTTGGAAGTTGGATGAAAACCCTGCTCAATGGTCCTCCAAAGCTTAATAGACACAAAATTTATGTGAGAGCGCATGTTATCTTGCCAATTGGCAAAGCTAGAAGCATCAAGTGGTGGCGGTGGGCTGCATGAAGCAAGGTGTGGCATTTGAAGGTGTCTTCCAGAGACATAGCTCGTAGGATGTGGAATTTCCGTGCTATGTCCCCGAGAGGTGTCATCTTTCTTGGGTGGGTCCTCGTTGCTCTCATCCCCATTCTTGCCCAGATCATCCTCGTTTAAGGATGGCTTATCCTTATCCGGGGTGTCAACCGGGGTTGGTGGAGTGGTACTAGACGTTCCACTAGTGAGAGCATCAAGTTGAGATTTTTGGCTTTCCATGGCTGCCATCATAGCATCCATTCGTGTTATTATACTATTAAGATCCGCCTTAGTGGCGGGCTCCTCGTCGCCCATAATCTCTTAGGCGGTTAAGCCCAATCAAAGAGCACTAGGCTCTGATACCAATTGAAAGGATCTTACTAGGCGACTAGAGGGGGGGGGTGAATAGGCGCTACACAATTTTTTTATCTTTTTCAATTTTAAGGCTTGACACAATGTAAATTCACTAGATGTGCAACTAGGTGAATTTCCTAAGTGACAAGCAAGCAGGTGAACAAGTAAGCAAGTTCGGGTAAGAAGTAACCGAGGAGCAGAGACCGGAGACACAAGGATGTATTCCCGTAGTTCCTTCCTTTTGAGGGGAAGTACGTCTATGTTGGAGAGGTGTGGTGACACAGAGTCGACCAACGCCACGGAGGCTCACCTTGTTCTCCGGTGAGCAAGCCACGGAGGCTAGCTCGTTCCACTAAGCGGTGGTATTGGGGGAACTCACCGAATCCCTTACACGGAGATTGAGGCACACATCCACAACTGAATTGGAGGCTCCCAAGAAAGCCACGGAGGCTAGAGACCACAAAGACAAGAGTAATCTCGAATCAAACCACCTAGTGTTTCCAAGGAACCACTAGGAACGAATCCCTCAAGCAAAATGAGGGGAAAAAGAAATTCCTTCGATGGAGATGTAGATCGGTACCTCCTCCTTCGATCCTCCAGAGATCTAAGACTTTGGGTAGTTGAAGGTGGAGATCTAGCAATGAGGTTGGCTCCAAATAGTGTCTTGTTCTTGATGAGGACGAGCAGCTTGAAGAAGATGAGGAGGAGGGGTATAAATACCCCTCCCCGAAATGTAACCGTTGCAGCCGCCAGGGCCAGAATATCCGGATAATCCGGCCGGCCGGATATTCTGGCCCACTTTTGGAAATGTCCGGCCAAATATCCGGCCAAAGATCTGATTGATGCGCACCTCGCCGTCTTCTGGTCCTTAGCCGATTTCAGGGGGGGACCGGAATATCCGGCCCACTTTTGCAAATATCCGGTCAAATATCCGCCCATAAATCTGAATGACGCGCACTCTGGTCCTTAGCCGATTTCAGGGTTGGCAAAATATCCGTCCCACTTTTGAAAATATCCGGTCAAATATCCGCCCACTAATCTGGGTGACGCGCACTTTGCCAACTTCTGGTCCTTAGTCGTTTTCAGGGGTGGCCGGATTATCCGGCCCAGATTTGGAAATATCCGGCCGAAATATCCGGCCAGCTTTCTGCACAAAAACAGTGTTAAATTATCCTGGTGTTGTCAACTAACACACAAAACTAGGGAGGGCTAGAAAATGCCCTAACAATCTCCCCCTTTTTGGTGCCGGAATAGGGCTGCCCGAAGTGCACCGCCGCCAGGGAAGGGGAGGGCCCCGACCCTCCTTCCATGACGCGGGGAAGGAAGAGTCACCGCCGCCGGCGTCGCCCGGCGACCTCTGCCGGTGGCGACAACGAGGGAGAGAGGTAGGAGGAGGGGGGGCGGCCGCCGATGGGTGGGAGAGGGCCCCGTCGCCCTCGGGGGGGGGGAGGGGGGGGAGGAGCGATAGCGGTTTGAGTCGCGAGAGTAGGTCTACAACCTTTTCACCTCCCAATGAATAATTGTTCCGTCAAAAGATGCTTCCGCTTGTATTTCTGCCTGCACGTGAATCAAGTTTGAGACGAGGCAACTTACGTGAATCACTCCAGTTAAACAAATGCTGATAGTCAATCCAGTTACTGATTAGTATAGTGCAAGAACATGACATACCCTGTGTCCATGTTGCCCTTGCAAGTAAAACTAGTAGCATTGAAAGCTGATGTTCATAGTAGCAGAAATTAAGTTAGCAATACGATGGCACCTGAGGATTGCTTTACACGTCTGCTATTCTTTAGAACTTGTGGAGATAGTGCTCTAGAGATTGTAGGTGTAAGTTTGGTTGGGTACGAGGTGTTTCTGATGATCTTGGGTCTAGGGACTCTTGTATCTGGATCAAACGATGTGCCTTGATTCGTGTTCGAGTGTGTGGTGTTCGGTCTTTGTCAGTTTTCTTAATTAACTGTGCATGTATGGTCTTTGGGTCCGGTTTTCCTTATTAACTGGATTATTTTCCCTCTTCCTTTAATGCAATACGTGAGCTCCCCACCCTGTGATGAGGTTTTGTCAAAAAAAAAACATATGGAGATAGTAATCAAATTCATCGTCTTCTTCTGCTACATCATCGGCTTCTTCTCCTCAATTGATTCTCTTGATGCTTCATTTGCATTAAACTGATAAACATTGTATTACAAAACCGAGTCTCAAACTACTACAACTACTCTAAGATCTCGTCTCGAGCATCAGTGGACCCAGTGATTAGGTGCTCCGTCCCCATAAAGTATTATAAAAAGGCTAAAACATCTTATATTTTGCAACGAAGGAAATATTTTTTAATGTTTTTATTAGGCAGAAGGCCTTTTCACAAGGAGGATGCAGGCACAAAATGTGTATTCCCTCCGACCCATATTACATCCATATTTATAAAAAGTAATATGGATCAGAGGGAGTGACTGGATCTAGCCAGGTTATGAGAGTGGGCTACATGCGGGTAAGTTATACCACTTCGAATGTGTGCCAGAAATACACAGGACGTTCGGGAGATCCATAGAGATAATATCCCGTCGTTTCAAACAAATCTTTTTTGCAATTGCAGATCTTGGAGGAGAGATGATCATGGCACTAAGACGTCAACCACCAAGCAAGATTTAAAAAAGCTATAGATGGTTTCCATATTTTAAAGTACTATTGTATTTTTGTTTCATAAGACAACTATATTGGTCAGAAACATGACTGTTTGTTTATCTCATCATTACAATATTGTATTAGTGTAATCGATGGTATTCATATGACTACTACAGTGCTGAAATCACAATCTTTAGCATATTGCGCGCCCACGAGAGTAGCCTACGGCATCAAATGTCAATAAGAGAATCTTGACAAAATAAATTAGTTTAGTTCAAGCCAAGCAGCGTAGAACCTTATTAAATAAGTTATTGAGCTCAATGATACTTAATTCAGTCCTTCTGTTGGTACGTTTGCTTGAAGAAGCTATAGCTTATACAAGAACTCTCAATGGATAAAGGGGATCTTGAAATCTGTGTAAACTTTGGCTTTAACATTAATTATGCTATTGACTCGTAATGTATCTATTGTGCCACTCTGAGAGATGTAATATTTGTAAAACGATGTTCCATACTTATACATGTAGCGCAGTACCACATAAATATGTGTTGGGTCACCTCAACGTCCGATAGCCACTACGCGTGAATGTCGGATGGGGTACACACCTTCGTGAGCATGAAGGATGTGAAGATGTACACCCAATATTTTTTTGGATTTTTTATAGTTTTAAATGTGTTTAAAATGCTTTTTAAATAGAGAAAATATTTAACCGAGAGTTAAAGCGTCATGACCCTCTACTTAGTTTATTCATCTATATTATGCTAGAGATACATTCAGATAGACGTTTCTAGACAAAAATCACACATAGTTCAAAGATATATTATTATATTATGTAAGATGAGCTTAACTTTCACGGTCTGCATGATTTTGACTACAATCTTTAGTAAAGGAAAAAAATACGATCGTAAGTATATTGCATCACAACCGTAACAATATAACTATTACATTTTCACTATTTATGTGTTCGTATATATAACACTATTTTATATGACTGCATATGTAGGAAATGATGTTTTGGCATCCGGAAGCATGTGCTCCCGGTTTGAAAATTTCTAAAATACCAACCGCGAGTACACTTATGCTCTTAGAGATAGTATGTGGTCTACTAACTTATCAGCTGCCAGCTGAGTCGACCCGGTGTTCTTCAAACACATCACGACTTTCATCTTAAGCTCCTTTGACCGTTCCCTCATCGCAGTGCTATCTCCCCCTTCCATAAATCTCGCAATCGCCTGCTCAATTTTCCCCCGTTCTAGCTTACCCGGTAACAGAGTTCCTACCTCCCATACATCCTCTGCATACCTCCCGTTCGTCAGTTGATCTCCAAACAATGGCCTACACAGCATGGGTACTCCCTCACAGATACTCTCCAGTGTGGAGTTCCACCCATTGTGCGTCCAGAATCCACCCACCGCAGGGTGTGCTAGCACCTTCTGCTGGGGTGCCCACCGTACCACCTTGCCTCTGCCCTCTACCGCTTCCTCAAACCCATCCGGCAGCTCTGTATCCTGGGAGCCAACGACGAGGCCATGGCGAACGACCCAAAGAAAAGGCTTGCCACTATTTGCAAGTCCCCAAGCAACCTCGTTGAAGTCATTTCGCTGCACTGGAACCACACTCCCAAAGCTCACATAGAGCACGGTGCCCGCCGCCTGCGTGTCCAGCCACTCGATGCAGGTACGATCCTGCTCAACCAGGCTACTGGCATCACCAATGGTGGAGAGTTTGTGGAGCGGACCGATGGCGAAGACACTGATTCCATTGACAGCGAGCTCCTCTCGCAACGCCTCAAGCTCGGGAATCTCTAGAGCTTCGAATGTGTTGATTACTATTCCTGATGAGTTTGCTGTAGTTTCGATGGCCGTGTCCAAGAGCTTGTTCGCCATTTCTTGGTTGGGGTATTTGCTTGGATCGAACAAGTCCGAGACTCGTATTGGTGGCAGCTCCTTCACTGGCTTGTTTAGTTCATGCTCTGAAATCAACAGCTACAACTCATCAGTGAAAATCATGTCCTTGTTCTGTTTCACTATGTTATTTCTAGCCGTGCCACGTGCACTGAAAGACACTGTTAACACGATGCATTAAGACAAGTGGGTCCATGTAATCAGGGCTTCAAATTGGTCCATGTAATTGAGGTGGCGGTGAGTGTGGCAGAAAGGGGATCGGAGATGGGCGTGGAACGAAGGCTGAATATGTATGGAAGATGGAGTAGAAAAGATTAACACACCGAATTGTATTAACAAATTCTTTGTAACTAACCTTGGGCTGGCAAATATCCCTTCTCGTGGAGCATGGCGTACGACCTGAACAAGCGGACGACTGCCGCGCTGCCGGTGTGCAGCACGATCGTCGGCAGGCCTAGCTCAGACGCCGCCTTCTGCGCGGCGGGGAGGCTGGTGTCGATGACAAGGCACGCGGGCCGAGGCTTCGCCGAGAGGATTGACGCTAGCGCGTCGCGGACGCACCCAGACGCCTCCATGGCGGCGTTCATGGCGAGGATCTTGCCTATGCCGTCCTTGGGCGCGCCCACCGCGTCCTGCAGGCCGTCGGGCACGGCGACGAAGGCGAACTCCGGGTGACTAGCGGGATCAGGGGCGTTGAACGTCGTGTGGAGGACAGTGATCGCGAGGCCCCGGCGGTGGAGCACGTCGGCCAGCTGCAGCATCGGGCTAAGGTGGCCCTGGAACGGCAGCGGGAACAGCACGATGCGGCCCCGGGGACCTCCGTCCATTCCAGCCATCGTTGCCGAGCGGCTGAGTTCTTTCCACCCACTCCCCAGGTATATTTACCGAGTGGAGACTGCTATGGAATCAGCAAAGCAAAGCTCCTCTATGCGCAACATATAGAATCTGCGGTGCAGACTACGCTGACCTTGACCGGGTGATCTGCTATCAGTCTACGCACGAAGCTTCCAGGAAAATTCGTATAGTGTAATCTCATGCCTCTGCACTTGCACAGTTGAAAAGTAGCCGCACGGTAAAAAGATCATGAATTTCCGTGGTTGAAATGGCGCGGAGCGTGATTGTTGACGGTCACTGATAACCAACGTATCTGTTACGTTGATTGACTACCTAATTAGTGCAACAAATAATCTTAATGGAGTATAGCAAATGGATTAAGTAACCGGTCAAGAGTGCTTGTCAAAAGACGGGAGCTTGTTTATTTGAAGGCAAGAGAATGTGATGATGTCATACAGCAAAGAGAGCGCAAGGTGCAGATACACCAAGAAAATAAAATTACGATAAATTTATTCTTTAAAATCATTTGCCACCATACTTAGTTCAAGAATTAGCAAGAAAATACTACTGAATTACGCACATAGATCAGAGAAATTTCTTCCCTCATTGATATATTTCATGTCACAAATTGTTCCACTATATACCGGGCAATATGAGGACGATAACCAACAATAATTGCCAGATCCCTTTCTCCTCTATATAGGATTATAGGGTGATCAGGAATGGAACTCGTATATATCATCCATGTACTTATAATATTTTCTCTTCCTTGTTTCCTTTTATTTAGTTAGATGGATTTAAAATTATAATTAAGTTCTCAAGTATCATCATCTCATCTGATGCTTTCTTTTAATTATTTCTTTATCATAATAAAAATAATTAAATAATCCTACATGAGAGGCATGCTTCTAATGGTCCAAGATCCAATGGAGAAAATAAATAATTTTAGCTACAAAATCAGGCTTCATATCACACCATCTTAGACTCAGACAATAAAAATGCAAAAGAGAGCAAACTAAGATGATATGGGGCTGTATTGTTTACCCTAAAACTTGATGAAACATATGGGAATCAACATCGAGAAAGCAAAGAACCTTGAATATGTTGTTAGAAAGAATTGACTTTCAAAAAGCAACGCATAGTATTAAGGGCAATAAGTACACATGGTACTCCCTCCGTCCCGGTGTATAGGTCTTGCGTGTACCCCTAGGTCGTCATTTTGACAAATATAATACAAATTTTATAACATAAAAATCTTACTATTAAAAAGTATATGATCTAAAGTTTTCAGTGATATATATTTTGTAGTATATATCTTATATTACATTGGTCAAAATAGCAACCTAGGGATACGCGTAAGACTTATAAACCCGGACGGAAGGAGTAAGAAAAACAAGACACTTCATTATTATGATGGACAGAGAACAATAAGGTACCAACAATTATACTGCAAATAAGCATACAAGAACTATATATATACGGGACATTTAAATTCTAAATAACAATTTATATATTAATAATTAATACATGTTCTCACATGTTCAAAAATGGTAAAGGATTCCCAAATATGTTATCTAATATTTTGGATAGACAAATTTCAAGCTTAAACCAACGATATTGATATTCACATGAATCAGAGAGAGAAATGAGTAGTATCACATAAAGTAAACATGAGATGGTAAATTTAGCTCCTAAACATTACTCACAGAGCAAAGAATATGTACATGTTTTGTTTTTTCTATCTTGGTAAGAAAATGATAATTGGTACGATACATGCAAATAATCATAGGTATCATAAACTCAAGTTGTTGTAAACAAAAAAAATATCAAGGTGAAATACTTAGAAAATGAGTATCTAATATTTGTTTCAAAATGTACACTAATTATCAGAATTCATGGGATTACTGACGTGGGGTAACCACGACAATGTCCATGAATGATGGGCTAAAGTTTACAGGAAAAAGTGCGCTGGTAGATTCATCGGCTGACAAAAAGGAGAAGGCAAGATTTACCCAGGTTCAGGCCCCGAAGGGTAAGACCCTACTTCCTGCTTGTTTGATCTTGATTATTGCTGAAGATACAAGGTCGTCTTGATGGCTATCATGGTGTAGATCGAATCTTTCCTAAGGCAGATCGAGCTTGAGTTCGAGCGTTCGAGAGTGCCTCCCGGCGTCCCCTCCTAGCCTTTAGAGAAGAACCCTAGGGTTTCCTAATCTTGAGGCTAGGTCACAGGTACCGTGATCGGGTTGGTTACAGATTAGAAAAGAACCTTAGGGTTTCCTAATCTTGATCTTGTCCTTGTTCCACATGCTATGAAAACTGGGCTTCTGAGGCTTCATAGCCGCCAATCTTCTCTCGGGCTTTGTGTGCCTAGTAAATCATTATGTGGAACTAACAGTGGGCCCTGACAGATTATACCCATGTCAATTACAAAGGATTTTCCTGACTTGAGCTCTCCTCGCCCTTGCAAAACTAAGATGAATTTAACTAGGGACATAAACTGCACAAGAATGCAAGAATATAACTTGAGATAATTAGTCATGCTCCTGGAAGGAGAAAGCATTCCATCCAACTGGAATCCTGCACTCAGTGACAAATACCACCATTTGTGAAATTAAACATCTTAAGCAACAGCCCTCCCTATTAGCTACTACCGAGATACCGACTTAGGTTGGCATGTACCACACTATAAAATCAATGGCATGATGCCTCCTTATACATGGACCGTGGCTTCGCGATAAAAAATTCAAAATCAAGTAAAGGAGAAATGGCTAAACCCAGCATGAAACTATGTAAAACTATGACCCTTAGATCTCCATGATAATGGAATCCTATAGGTACATCAAATGAACTATGCTAACAATTTGTTCTTTGTATGTGATAAGATAAACACAAAAGCATGAGTCAGCCAATGCGGCAAATAGGATACTGTTGGAGGAATGCAGCAACACATCATACACCGGTGGTGGTCGATGCCGTGAACCCACTAGAGGAGAGGCAGAGCGGCGACACAAAGAAAACCACGCACGAAATCTCGACTCATCATTCTTGTCAGTCGACAAAATAGGGAATATCATGCCGATAAGGATGGCAATGGTTAGGGTATGGGCAGGGTAGAGCAATACCATACCCATACCCGTATAGTCAATGGGTATAATATTCTACCCATACATGAACCATGGGTATGAAACTTTACCCATACCCAAACTCAGTGGGTACCCATGCCCATTGGGTACCTGGCGGATAGATCAAATATATACAAGTTATTCACTATTTTAGAATGACCGGTAGCACATTGGAGTGGCTAGGACCTGGTATTTTGATCACCTTAATTTGGAGAAACTAGAGAATTATAGCTAGGGCTTAATTACACGAGTAGTTGGGGCGTGGGGCACCCATCTCCCTTGACCGCTATCAACCAACGCTACTAGACTGCTCCAGAGCAACACATAAGAATAAATGGGTAGGCTATGGGTATACCCGCGGGTAGAAGGTTATACCTGTGCCCTACCCATGACTTAATGGGTAGGGTATGGGTACTACCCGTGGGTAGAAAAGTTTGCCCATACCCTGCCCATGCGGGTACGGTACCCGCAGGTACCCATACCAAAGGGTAAAATTGCCATCTTTACATGCTGAAAACACCCAAAGTAGCTCTACTAGCAGCACAAGCTTATCTATTAACAACACAACCAGCACCTGGAGATCCACGGGAAGGCATGCACCAAGCAGCTATCGAAGGCCTCGGGTTAATAGGAGATAAATTGTAACAGGAAATTTTGCGACAAGATAAAACATCGCATAGCCCCCAACAGGGGAGGAGAAGCCAAAGGTCACAATCTCCGCACAAAGCATTGCAACCTCACAGATCCAAATCACCGGTGAAGGAAAATCGCGGCTCACGGGAGAAGGACGCACGCAACATCATCACATATGCGTGGGTTAACAGAGCCTGCTACGAGTGGGACGAAGGAAACTACAAAGACGAAGAAACAGAAATGGGGGCATCATGCTTTACCCACAAGGTTTGCAAAACACAAGTGCCTAAAGGATTCAAACTGCCTCACAATTAGCAAAAATACGACGGATCTCAAGAACCCAAATCTTGGCTAACAGATTATCTCCAAGCGGTAAAAATACTCGCGGGCTCCAAAGCAACAGCTATGCAAAGCTTTCAACTACACCTCACCGGCGCAGCACGGTCTTGGTTAAGCAAATTACCCAAAGAATCCATTGGAAATTGGAATGAGCTAGAGAAACAGTTCATAGGCAACTTCAGATCAACCTATACACGGGCAGCATTGATCGAAGAACTCAAGGCTTGCACACAAAAAAGCGGTGAGTCATTACGTTTGTATATACAACGCTAGCTCATAATAAAAAACTCAGCAGAAGACGTCTCTGAGGAGCAAGCAATCGACTCCTTCGTACTCAGGCTTCGCCGTCCAGACTTTGTTGAGGAGATGGGCAGAACCAAACCTAGAACAGTATCAGAACTCATGGACGTTGCTAACAGGTTTGCAGACGGAGAAGACGCGTACCACAACAAGAGAGCAAGATCACCCGAAGACGATAGACCCCATCGGTATAGCCGTCAAAGGCGCAGATCTTGCAATTATGACAACCACAATCAGATAGCCGCAGGATTCAAGGGAAGAGGCAGCGAAGGACAAGAGCGTTGAAGCATCAGGTACCGCATTAGAGACGAGTCTGGTAGCAATAAACAGTTCCGGCTGAGGAAGTACGACTCGTCACCCGAAGAAACCCTCAACGGACCGTGCCATATGCACTACGCCTATGTCAATGGAAATATAGTTTCAAACCATCTAATGAGAGACTGCAGAACATTATTGGGATTACAAGAGGCCGTCAGATTAAAACAAGCAGATGCACAAGGGCCAATAGCGTATGACGCGCCACCACCACCACTATTGCCAAACCATGGTGAGATAGCAACCCAGGGGCAATTTAATACGGGGGATATACACAGTCAAAAAATCACATAGCCGCATTGATCCAGTCAGTGCCAAAGTCGAAAAAGGAGCAGCAAAGCATATCCAGATAAGTAAATCTAGCCATAACATCACCTCCAGCCACTACGGAATACCTTAAGTGGTCCGATCAGACAGTTGGATTCAGCAGAATCGACCACCCGAGGAAAGTGGCCCGGCCAGGACACGCACCCATTGTGCTAAAAGCACAGATTGGAGGATATGACGTCGGAAGAGTCTTCATGGACACCGGAAGTGGCATAAACCTCATATATGCAAGAACCCTGAAGGCAATGAATATCTCTCTTAACCTTTTGCAACCCACAGACTGCTCTTTCCATAGAATAGTGTCAGGAAGTGCAAATTATCCCCTGGGCAAAATTGAACTCGATGTTTGCTATGGAGATCACCAAAATTTTAGGCGCAAAAAACTGGAATTCGAAGTCATGGATTGGCCATCACAATATCACGTGATCCTGGGGCGACCAGCATTCGCATGATTCATGGCAGTCCCTCATTATGCCTATCTTGTGTTAAAAATACCAGGACCAAACAGGGTCATTACAGTAATAGGAAACTTCAAAGTTTCAGACACATGCGACAAAAATTTCATCAAATGGCGCAAACCTTCGGCATGACATTAGAGTACACAAGACTCAAAGGCGATACTGATCCCAATGTGCTACCCGATGTTGGTCAATCCCTGCCAGACCAGGCTTTCGATACAACGCGGGATTCCAAGAAAGTTCGGGTTCATCCAACTGATCCAGAGAAGACCACATCTATCACAGTCGACTTGGACCCCGCATAGTAAAGCGCGCTCGTCGAGTTCCTCCATGAGCGCTGGGAAATCTTTGCCTCCTGTCCATCAAACATGCCAGGCGTTCCCAAGGAACTCGTCGAGCACACATTAAATGTGGATCCTAAAGCATGTCATGTGAAGCAACCTCTTCGAAGATTCGACGAACCAAAGTGCAAAGCAATTGCAGCCGAACTTCATCGCCTGGAAAATGCTGGGTTCATCAAAGAAATAAAAACATCGAGCTGAGTATCCAACCCAGTCATCGTTCCAAAGAAAAACACAGACGTCCGTCGCGTTTGTGTTGACTATACAGCCCTTAACAAGCACTGTCCTAAGGATCCCTTCCCACTATCCAGGATAGATCAAATAATAGACTCCACCGCGGGTTGTCCAAGGCTTTCCTTCTTGGATGCATACTCTGACTACAACCAGATCAAACTAAAAGTAGAAGACGAAGAAAAAACAGCATTCATTACACCGTACAGAGTATACTGCTACCAGGCATGCCTTTCGGCCTGAAAAACGCGGGTGCCACTTACCAACTGATGATGCAAAATTTCCTGGGGAATCAAATCGGCCGCAACGTTCAAGTATATATCGAATATGTGGTTATCACCACAAGAGAGGAGGCGACACTCATCGGCGACCTAGGAGAAACTTTCAACAACCTGGACAGGTAAAAACTGAAATTAAATCCAACTAAGTGCTCCTTTGGTGTCCCAGCAGGGCAACTCCTCGGGTTCCTAGTATCGGCAAGAGGGATCAAAGCCAATCCAGAGAAAATCCAAGCAATACTGACAATGGCAAAACAACCCAAGCTACATGAGATACAACAACTAGCAGGTCGAGTAGTAGCTCTGAGCAGATTCGTAGCAAGGCTTGGAGAAAAAGTTGTCCCATTCTATGCATTGAAAATCAGATAAAAAATTAGAATGGACAGCAGAGGCAGATCAAGCGTTTGCTCACCTCAAAAAAGTGATCTCCACGCTGCCAGTGCTGGTCGCACCCAATGAGAAAGAACCATTGCTATTGTACATTGCAGCCACACATCAGGAGATTAGCATGGTACTCGTAGTTGAGCGAAGCAAAGAAGGAAAAGCTCACGGAGTTCAGCGACCTGTTTATTTTCTAAGCGAAGTACTCTCACCATCCAAGCAGTGGTACCCACATTATCAGAAGCTTGCTTCCAGCGTATTCATGCCGGCAAGAAAACTTCGGCACTACTTTGCGGTCCACCCAATCATTGTGGTCAATGAAGCACCTGTGTCGAACATATTGAACAACCCAGAAGAAACGGGGCGTGTCTCCTTGTGGAGACTTGAAATTTCCCCCTGGACATCACGTACGAGAAAAGAAAAGCCATCAAATCGCAAATATTGCCAGATTTCACCGCAGAATGGCTAGAATTACAAAACACGAGACCACTCGATTTATTGAGCGTTCGAACGATGTATTTCGATGGATCCAAAAGAGTGGAAGGTGCAAGAGCCGGAGTGGTGCTGATATCACCACAAGGAGATAAATTGAAGTACATGTTGCGGATGAGCTTCTGATGTCTACACACACGTCTGTTCTTGTAGACAGTGTTGGGCCTCCAAGTGCAGAGGTTTGTAGAACAGCAGCAAGTTTCCCTTAAGTGGAACACCCAAGGTTTATCGAACTCAGGGAGGAAGAGGTCAAAGCTATCCCTCTCAAGCAACCCTGCAATTACGATACAGAAAGTCTCTTGTGTCCCGAACAAACCCAATACACTTGTCAAATGTATAGGTGCACTAGTTCGGCGAAGAGATAGTGAAATACAAGTGGTATGGATGATTATAAGTAGTAAATACAATCTAGAATAAAAATGGCAGCAAGCAAACAAGTAACAAAATAGCAAGTAAACGGTGTGCAAAGCTTGGAAACAAGGCCTAGGGATCATACTTTCACTAGTGGACACACTCCCAACAAATATAACATAATTGAATAAATAAATAACTTCTCTTCACTATGCTACTATGAATTACTCTCCTATTGAATAACACTAATCATTGCGTAGTGGCTACAGAAGCACCCCTTAAAGTTCATCAAGTACTTGACAAACACCACTCATAGAGATATCCAAATCAAATCACAACTCAAGATAAATATTATTGCAACTTAGACCAAGTACTAACACGGTGCACACACTGTCAACATTACACCATGAAAGGAGGAATAGATCACTTCAATACTATCATAGTGATAATTATTCTCATAATCCATAAGAGATCACAATCGTAGCCTAGACCAAGTACCACCATGATGCACACACTGTCACCGTTACACCATGGCAGGAGGAATAGATTACTTTAATAACACCACAAGAGTACACATAAAGATGAAGAGTAGCATCTACTTATTCAACATGATACAAAGCTCACGATCACATAAAGATCACATCATGGGAGAGAGAGGTGAACCACATAGCTACCGGTAGAGCCCTCAGCCCCGGGGGAGAACTACTCCCTCCTCATCATAGGAGACAGCAAGGTTGATGGAGATGGCGGTGAGGTCGATGGAGACGGCAGAGACGGCGATGGAGACCGATGGAGATGGCTCTGGGGGCACTTCCCCGTCCCGGCAGGATGCCAGAACAGAGACTTCTGTCCCCCGAAATTCGTCGGCGGCGGTGGCGGAGCTGCGGAACTGTTCTGGAAATTTCGCCCACACCCCTAGGGTTTTCCGTCCCGAGGCTTTACATAGGCGAAGGGGCATCGTCAGGGGGCTGCCAGGGGCTCCTCACACATAGGGGGTGCGGCCAGGGCCTGGGCCGCACCGCCCTAGTGTGTGGGGCCCTCGTGGCCCCACTCCGCCTCCTCTTTGGTTCTCTGGAAGCTTCGGTGAAATTCTGGGCGACTGGCTTTGGTTTCATCCAATTCCGAGAATATTTCCTGTGTAACTTTTCTGAAACACAAAAACAGCAGAAAACAGGGAACTGGCACTGTGGCATCTTGTCAATAGGTTAGTTCCAGAAATCGCATAAAAAAGCCACGAAGTGTAACGAAACACAAGGCAAATGGTGTAAAAACAAGCATGGAGCATCAAAAATTATAGATACATTTGAGACGTATCAGCATCCCCAAGCTTAACTCCTGCTCGTCCTCGAGTAGGTAAGTGATTACAAAAGAAATAATTTTTGAGGTGACATGCACCTACACAATCTTGATCAAATATGTAAGCGTTGTGTGCTGGGATCAAAAGAACTTAAAACATGGGCATGAAAGACATGATCTTGATAGAAGAAACTTAGCAACCATATTATAACATGAAAAAGAACACAAACAAAAGATCATGAAAATGAAACGATGAAAGTCAAACGTGTGTTCAAATCATAAGGAAAAACATTCAAATGGTTTTCAGCTTGTCCTTCATGGAGAGCAAAACATAAATGCATAGGACACCTTCAAGTTTAAGAGGGCGACTAGATACAAATAATTTAAGAACAAGTGAAACCAACAATATGAATCAATCAATGAAAACTTTGGGACAATGCACATTATACTAAGAATGAAAACTATGCTCTCTTAATGGTGCATAAAGATAGAAGGTGGTGACTCAACATAAAAGTAAAAGAAAGGCCCTTCGCAGAGGGAAGCAGTGATTAAACATGTGCTAGAGCTTTTCATTTGTAAAACAGAGAGATAAAAATTGGTTTTGAGAGGTGATTTCTTTTGTCAACTGTTGGGGATATACCAAATGGGTATACCAGCGACGTAGTCCTAAACCAGCAAGCCAGGGTGGCCCATCAAGGGTGGTATGGTGGATTGCCTACCGGGCGGCCCAGTTGCTGGAGATACCACGGCGGTACTGGACGCAGGCGCTTATGGCGGATCCGAAGACAGGCCCATGGCGGGTTGCCTTGTAGTACACGCATAGGACTTAGTCTAGGACTCCAAGTTGTATCCACTCTGGTACCATCGTGTAGCCCACGCGAGGCGCCTTTATAAGCCCAGCGTGGAGGAGCCTTTGAGGCACGACTTAGCCATAAGGGCAGAAGACACAACAGCTAGGTTTACGGCCAATTGCATAGCAAAACAGCCAACCTCCCCATTGTAATCGAGCACATGTTGCCATATAGTGAATTATAGCAGCACGTAGGGTCTCGCCACCGTTGCGGGATCTGAAGCTGGGTAAACTCGTGCTACCATCGTCCCGGATCGCTCCGCCGTGTTCACCCCCTTCCACAAACCGCCATACCCCTACCTCTATGGCAGATCTGTTGACGAAACCACGACAGTTGGCGCCCACCGTGGGGCAAAGCGCGTCAGGAGCGCGGATCCAGGCGGGATCCGCCTTCGCAGGCATCGGCGACACCGTCGCCATCGGGCGCGTCCTCTACGATTCCGGCTTCCCCATCGTCCCAGTGGATAACCTCTGGGTGCCGGCTAGAGAAGACCCCGCTTGATTCACTGTCGTTCCGATCGGAGATATCCATATCTTCATTGGAGAGACAAACCCTACCCCCGCTATGGAAACCAATTTCCGGTGGATTGGTATGGCTGAAACCCCCAAACGGACCGCTTTCGAGCTGGATACGGAGGAGGACTCATCTGATCTGGAACTTCCTAAGTTACCTAGATCGGATCTAAAAAACAACCCCACCCAGCCCGCCCTAGAGGTAGAGGAAGTGGTGGAAGACCGCTGTGAATCCGCCATGAGCAATCTGGCGTTAGAGACACCGCGGTACTGCCTTGTTGCGTTCGCAGGTATCACTTCGGGATCTACCTCCAATGGAGAAGATAGCCCAGGTGAATCCATCCTAGAGGCACTTAACGAAAGTGGTGAATCGGATGACTGGGACAGCACAGGCTATGATTCTGACCATTATGACGCCGCCATGAGAAGGATCGAGGCGGAATTAGCTTAGCAGGCACTTGAAGAGCAGAAGGCAGCCGCCAAGCAGGTGTTCGTGACCAACAAAGGAGATGACGCTGGGCAGACAACCGGTGATCCGCCATCTCAGGTAGCCCATGACGGAGATGCCGACAAAGAGCAGGGTAACCCGCCACAAGCCGCCGATCCCGCCATGGAACAGCTTCCTGAGATCCAGGGTGGCCCCAGGCCTCTGCAACCCGCCATCAACGAGGTCCAGCACCCAGAAGACTTCACGACCCCGCTGGACAAGGTCGTCTATGGAACTCTGGCAGATCCAATCACCCCTGACTATGTCAGGGACGTGCACGATCTCGAGAAGAAAAGACGAGCACTCCTCAAGGAGGCAAAGCGAGTCGAGAAGATGGGCGAGCAGCTTGATGGCGACATTGCTAAAGCTCAAGACACGCTGAAGCGCGCAAGGAACATGGAGGAGAAGTATGTTACTCTCATCCAGAACCAGATGAACGAGGGAGGCGAACCACAGCTGGTACGAAACCTTGAGTTCACCGTACCAACCGCGGAAACTCTGGCCAAGATGTATATCAAGAATCCCCCATATATGGACAAGAACCGCGATGAAGTCAGGGCTACGCCCATTGAAAACATCGTGGCTGCAAAGGAGCTATTGGAGCATAATAAGAGCCCAGCAGCCCTAGAGACGGCGGTGAAACTGATGACCAAAGCATTGGTGCAGCAGGAGAAGGCCACGTCGTCACGACGGCTCGAGTCTGATCCCGCGCTATGCAGGTCCATCACTGCCTCTAAAGCTCGGGGGGCTAGCAATTATGGTACGCGTCCTGACAACGAATCTCATACCGGATCCTCGGAAATCCGAAGAAGAGAAGCTCGCAACCGGGCAGATGTCATCCCAATATCCTCCGATGACAAACCAAATGGTAAAGGCCCGCAGAGAAATCCATCACCACCTCACAAGAACTACCCTGCCTATGGATACCAGCAAGACAACGCTGCTCCCCGCCATAAGACCAACATGCCGCCACCAAAGTATAAAATGTTCGAAGTCCCAAAGGGAGGAATCGTCATACGCGACAATGATGGCAAACGAGGGCGAAGCCGTGACGCTAGACGCAGAGATGATCCGCCACGACGGGAAGCAAACAGAGATGGCAGATCCAAGCGAAGGGAACGATCTCGCCATGACGACGGCGCGCACCGCGGCGGCGACAAAGAGAAGCATTGCTCCTCTCGCCACCACGATGACAAAGGGCAAGGCTCCCGCCACCATGACGACGACCCATCTCCACGAAGAGCAGAGGGAAGCCATCGTAGCTGCAGAGATCAATCGCAGGACGGCGAGAGCAAAAGACGACGTGATCCTTCGCCATCCCCACCAGGCAGCCCCCATGGCGGCGGCGGTGGCGGTGGCGGACCAGCAAAATCACGCAACTCTCGCAAGGATCCGCAGGACCAGAAGCCCTACGACGCACGTACCCACCTAAACGAGATTGCCAAGTCTCAAACAGCCTTCTTCCTCGGCCCAAAGTGCTTTGGACAATGGATCCGTGATGAGCCCATCCCACATGGGTTCAAGATCGAGAAAAATATCCGCCAGTACAATGGTGTCGATAGGCCTCTAACTTGGCTACAAGACTACTTCAATGCAGTACAGTTCGCCGGGGGATCACCCAACGTTGATGTCCGCTATTTGCCCCTGATGCTATCCGGCACTGCGCGGTAGTGGATCAACGACTTGGCAGAAATTCCATCCAAACCTGGTTCGATATGCAGACTGCCTTCACCGAAAACTTCGAGGGAACTTACAAGAGACCCCATAACATTGGTGACCTCCAAAGGTGCCGACGGGTTGACGACGAGACCTCCCGAACTTTCCTCGCGCGATGGCTAGATATGAAGAACTCCTATGAGGGGGTTACCGACGAATCTGCCATCCTCGCGTTCATCGACAGTTTGGAGAGAGGCCAACTGCTCCGCCATCGCCTGTTGCGGGAAAGGAACGAAGGGAAACTAACCCTAAATTCCATGATCACCATTGCAAGCAACTACGCGGCCGCTGACGACGACGCCCGCGAATCTCTGAAAGCTTCCGCCATCCAGAATACTGGAAAGCGGAACAACAGCAATAAACGGAAGAATCCGCCAGAAGAGCAGCAAACTCTGGATATGGTGGCCACAACCTTCGCTGACAAGGGTCAAAGAAGCCAGCGCGGAAGGGGACATGGTACTAGCAATGGCCAGCCGCGGAGCTCTACAACTCTCGCTTCGGCACCATCCGCCCCCGTGTCCTACGACGAATACCGCGATATGCCATGTTTCGCCCATCGCGACGCCTCAGGAAAGTGCAATCACACCAACCGGAACTACAAATTTGTCAACGACCTCAAGGCGGATCAAGAAGCTGGCTTCAAGCGCAGCCGGCGACAACGGCCTCGTGGCAAAGGGAAAGCGGACAAAGACAAAGAGTCCAAGGATGACAGTGATATGGATGAAGACCCTGCGCCCAAACCAGCCGAAAAGGCAGAGGGTGATGCTGGCAGGGGCAACCCAATCAAAAACAAAAAAGGAGCCTTTCACATGTTACTTGGACCCCCCACGGCTAAGGCACAGAGAGCCGCTATGCGCTCCCTCAACGCCACCGTGCCCAAAATCTGCCAGTACGTCCGATGGTCCGAAGTACCGGTGCACTGGAGCCGCGATGATCATCCAGAGCATATCCCAGATGGATATTACGCCATGGTGGTATGCCCTGTAATCCACGGCTACGAATTCTCCAAATGCTTAATGGATGGCGGCAGCAGCTTGAACATCATGTACGTGGAAACTCTGACAAAACTTGGCCTTACCAAAACCCAACTCCGCCATTGACAAGGGGTTAACTCGACAAATGTCCTAGATGAAGGACTTAGGATCGGGGAGACAGGGCGTCGGATGAACTCGAAGGTAAAGTTAGTCGAAATAGGTGTGTATCGAAAGTAAACTTGGGTGTTCAACCTGGCTTGCTTTCAATCTGCCCTACACCGTCCCCTCCTAGCCCCTATATATAGGTGGCCAGGTCTCGAGGATCGGGTAGGGACCGATACAGATTACAATATCGACATACGGTAGGAACTCGTATTCGACTATCATTACAATTGGGCCTAACTCAACGGGCCTCAGGGGTACTCAACTAACGGGCTCTATTAACTATACCCTTGTCAGTAGCCCCTGAGATTCTACCAGAATTGTAGATTCGGGTTGAATCTCTAATCTTCAAATCTTTGACTTGATCAACTCTTCGACTTCTTCTTATCTTCAAATCTTCGACTTGGTCTTTCGACTTATTTTCATGATATTCTTTCGCAAGGGGTTTTGATGAACAAGCCTGACGACTCTGACGGATCAAGAGGTCAGTTAACTGCCGGAACAGATACTTGTCACCTACTTCAAATTCAATCCCCTTGGACTTGAATTCGGGATACCGGTCAAACCCATTCTTCTGCCGCATTTAGGACTTACAAAGAATGAATCCCAGTGGTTCTCAGGGTACCCAGTGCGTCCACCAGGATTTTCTTCGCGTCGTAGACACGGATACATACCAGCAGAGCGCATCCATGTGCGTATACCAGGCCACACAGGACGGATCCTGGGGTCTTACCTTCGTGACAAGTCACGGCATTCGAGTTGTGTTGCGATAACACAACTCGAGAATCTTATGTCGCAGTCAAATCTTGACTGAAAATGTTCGGGTTTCTTCAACCATAAAACTCGCTCCCAATGGGAGTAACACTCCTATACTTCTCCAATCTCTAATGCTTAATCAATAAATATCGTCGGGTGCGCGCTCAGCGCTCCCGATGGGAGTAGCCCCCGAGGCTATAGTCGAAAGAAGAGTTTTTCGAGTATAGGCTCAAGAGATAATGTAGCTCGTCATACTTTAACTCGAAACACTTCAACTCCAAAGTTCTTCAATTCGAGATACTTTCAAGAACACCTTGTCGTCGAGTTCGAATTCACCTCTTCAATGAATAACTCCATTCGATATGTTGGAAAGTAATCAGCCCCCAAGGCTATAACCAAAAATCCTTCATATATGATCTTTTTTAGAAGCTCAGCATTTGTCGGCGCCATCCTTTTACCTTTATATATATATTCGATGACGTCAACGAAGACGTGGCTTTTCATCCGTGCAAACCGTTTTATGGATAGCACTGTAACTTTCACAATTTTTTGACCGTTAGTAGGCTCAACGATTTTTGACCGTTAGTGGGCCGGCGTTTCCGATCTTTGCGCCACGTCTCAGCCCACGATCCTTCTCCCAGAAGGTATATAAATGACGTAGTGGGGAATCGTACTGTTTACCAGCTCGTTCCCTCCGCCGCCTCCATTGTTGATCTCCTCTATCTCTTCCTCTCTTGCGAAGCCCCCAAGCGTGCTTTGTGCTGGATGCGCGTGAAACATCTGGGCGTTAAGAGCACCATGGCCAAGACGTCTGCCACCAAATGGGTGCGCTCCACCATCACCAAGAAGGAGGTGGAGAAGGCCAGGGCGGACGGTCTCATCTCCACCCAGGATTCCATCCAATTCCCAAGTATTGAGCGGATCCCGAAGCCCCCGAGCGGTTACCGGGTAATGTTCCTTGCTTTTCTCCTTCGCGGTTTGTCCCTTCCTGCCCACGAGTTTCTCCGTGGGCTGCTGTTTCGTGATGGTGTGCAGCTCCATCAGCTCACACCAAATTCCCTTCTTCACATTGCTTGCTTCGTGACTCTCTGCGAGTCATTCTTGGGCATTGAGCCCCACTTCCTTCTTTGGAGATCAATCTTTCGACTCCGCCCCAATGTTTCTTTGGCTAGGAAACCCGAACTGGGTGGAGCCGTCGTTTCTGTGTGCCCTGAGGCGCAATACTTTGAATTTTCCATGGCCGCGTCTGTCCAGGGATGGAGGACAAAGTGGTTCTATATCAAGGACCGCAAATCCTCTCCTGAAGATGAATTCGGCCTGCCTCCTTTTGATGCTTCCCAAGAGATAAAGAAATTGACATCATGGGATGCACTCCCCTCAGATGCGGAAGCACAAGAAATTCTTCCTCTTCTTTCCCGTATCAAATCTCTAAAAGGAGGTCAAGGGGGTGCTCTATCGGGTATGCAACTCATAGCATTCTTTATTCAACGTCGAGTTCAACCCCTACAGTACCGCCTTACCAAACTTTGGAGTTTCTCTGGCTTGGAAGATCCTACTCGCATATCTGAAGACCTGATATCGAAAGAAGATGTCGACAAGCGAGTCCGGAATCTCACCAAGCTCACAAAGGAACATGCAGTTGCGGTTTTAGCCGCTGATTTCTTCGGCTCTGTGCACCCTCTTCCTGAGGTATGTACTTTTGCGTCCACTTCTTGTCAAACTTTGCTTGTTTCGACTTGCATTATTATTTGACTTTGCACTTTGCTTACTTATTTATATGCAGGGTCACCAATTTCTTGTTTCGCATCCCCCTCTTCCAGAGGAAGGGCCCCTTCCGGCTGATCTAGCCTCTCCTGCATCTGAAGCCCCCGAGGCTGACGAAAGTCAGGACGGAGATGATGTCGAAGATTCAGAAGAGGAAACCAGCTCATCGACATCGACTCCTCCTGTATTTGCTGAAGATGTTGGTGTCGACAAGAAAAGGAAACGTGTCGACGAAATTGCTTCATCGAGTTCTGCAGCGGCTGGAAAAACCCCCACTCTTGCAGAAGATATGGAGTACTTTGACATGCTTGCATCGTAAGTATTGTAGTCGAACTTTTCAATTGCCTTGTTCTTGCCTTGTTTCTATAACTTATACCTTTTATGTAGTGATGACGAAGAGCCAACAACATATACTACGGCTGTTCCACCACCTTCTCCTATGGCGATTGACGAGCCTATCGAACCAGATGTTGCGCCGAGGGCCACCAGGTCCGGCGTGAAGAAGATTCCTCAAACTCGATACTCGAAACGCTCAAAGAAGGCCAAAGAAGCCGAAACTTCTCTGGAAGCTCACGCATCTACAGTTTCTTCTGATGATGTATGTAATTCTTCTTTCCCTGCTTTCCTTTCATGTACTTCTACTCTTACACACTTCTTTTTCTCAGGCTTTAGTGAAGAGATTTATTGCCCTGGGCACAGAGTGTGCGGGGTACCTAAAGGTTGCAAAAGCTTCCGAAGGTATAATTTTGACGTCCAATCACCACTTGTCTTCTGCACTTTATCCTTTGTTATCTATCTGATTCCCTGTCGACTTCGTATGCAGCTGCTTTAGCAGCCGCCAATGCTCGAATTGCTTCGCTGGAGGCAGAGCTCAAAGCTTCGCAAAAAGCCTACGACGTTGCGACCGCTGCTAAGGCCATTGCTGAAAAGTCGAAGAAATCTGCGCTTGCCAAGGCGAAGAAAGCGGAAAAGGCTTTAGCTGATGCCAACAAGGAAAATGCTCAACGAGAGCAGGCCGTGGCAGAGCGTCTTCACACCATGTCTACCGCTGCCGAAAGTAAGTTCTTCGACTTGTCTTCTGTTTTCGTCTCCTGTTGCACTGGTGTATTTATTGACACTTGTCTCTTCTTTTCTTTTCTATTGCTTAGAATTCACAGGGGTATCTCCGTCGTCCCTGCAAACGGACGATGATCCTCTTATGGATGCGGTTAACCTACTCGAAGAAAACTGGATATCTATCCAGGAAACTTTTGAGTTGGCTGGCCGCGTTCTGTCATGGCTGTTTGCCGGGTTGTGGCCGAAGAAAAGGATGGCAATCCCGAAGGACAACCTGACTGAACTCGCCAAGTCTTTTGACAGCGATGAAGACCCCACTCTCCAGCTGAAGGGGCTGTCCATTAAGCGCGGCGCCGAGGGTGCTATTGCACTTTCCCTTGCGCACGGTATGGACTTCGACTGGGAGAGGGTTAGCTCCCCTCATGGCCACACCCGTGACCAGATGAAGGTGTTTTTCGAGAAGGCGAAGAAGTTGGCACCTGCATTGTTGACAACGATTTCTCCTTCGGCAGCCTCTGCGGTGCCTGCTGCACCACCTCCAGCGGTGAAAGATTCGGTGCCACCGCCGACTTCTAGCGAGGAAGCTGCCGCGCCCCCTTCTACCACGGATCAGAATGCTGAGGTGGCGTAGACTCAGCTTCTTTGTAGCTTTTTAGTTTTCTCCTTTTGAATGTAAAGCGCAACCCGAGAACTTTAGCCAGAGGGTTGTATTCTTATGTAAATATATCCTCTTCGTATGAAGTTTTATGCTGCCTCTCTGAAATTGTTTCTCTTTTCTTTTCTTTTGTAGTCGATACATGTTCCTGATCCTTTAACTCATGGTTCTGCTCCTTCCTCTGCCCGTGGATTCGATCCTCAGATTTCGTCGACTCCTAGCCGATGCAATCAATGCGCAGAATATTCTTCGAGGATATCTGACCTTGAAACTCGCCTATCCTTGGCCAAACGCCAAGCACAGATGGCTATTAAAAAGGTTAGCCAAGCCAGTGGCTATATGAAGAAAATCTCTTCCCTTGAAGAAAAGGTCTCCAGCTTAATGGCGAAGGTTGTTCATAATGAAGAGTGCGAGTCCTTTATTCTTGGCATTGTCGAGTCTGTTTGCGAGCTGTTGCGATGTGGGTTTTCTTTCGACTCTTTTTTTCATTGTTTGTGCGCTGCTGCTCTTGTGACCTCTTTGCCGTTGTAGGTACTTGTTTGGATTTTGCTGCTGAAGAACGTCGAGTTGCTGAGCGAAATGCTGCTTTGGAGAGAATGTCGACTGGCTGCGAGACTTTGTGGTCTGATCCTCGACGCCGGAGCGCCATTGTATTGCTTCAAGACCGTGCCCAGCATATTGGCGAATCAGTTGATGGTTGCCGACGAGCTCTCACAACTATGCACTCCGTCATGCTTCCTCGTAATCCTTTACCTGCAACTTTCCCTCTTCTTCTTGATACTTTCAGATCAAGTCATCGTATTCATAGGCTGATAGAGCTGAACTTAGTGGCAGGTGCCAATTTTGCTCTCGGGTGGATACGCAAGTGGCACCCGAGGTTGAATTACAGCACTATGTCCCTAAGTTTGGCTCCAGGTGGAGCTAGCCTTCGAGTACATATGGAGAACACGTTGCAGCCTGCTCGGAGACTCGTGGCTAGGCTTCTGGAAGCGGATGCTGTGTTTTTTCGCGAGTACCATTATTTGGACCCTTTAGGCGTAGATGATTCTGGCAACCCGTTGTTGTAATGTTTTGTGTATATGGAACGCGAGAGTATCTTATTTTGCGACTGTTGTGTCGAAAAGTTTATTCTCAAAGCGTTATTGTGTATGTCGTGCGTTTGCCGCATTTTCCCTTTAGAAAGATTCGTAAACTCGAATATGAGGAACAATTTATCTTTATTTATACTTGTAATATAAGATACATGGGGTGACCCAAGAGATCCGGCCTATGACCTGTGTTCTGGATCTAGAGGGCATTGCCCCTGGTATAACTCGTGGCTTTTATAGCCTTTGTGTCCTTCTCTTCTCTAGTTTTACGACGTTGCAGTTTTCCCTTCTTCTCCTGAGCCTTTGCCTTCTCCTGGTGTTTCTACTCGTGGTTTCTTTGCCTCGGGCTCCGCGATGCGTCCCTCGAGTAGCTTGATGCCTTCTGTAGTCGTGTTCTTCACTTTTTCTGCATAGTTGGCTATCATGCCAAAGTTTTGCGCCATCTTGTGGAACTCCCTGTCGCAGAGATCTGAGACTTCAAAACTTCCTTTGACTGTAATTATTCCTCTTGGTCCTGGCATTTTAAGTACTAAATATGTATAGTGAGGTACTGCCATGAATCGCGAAAACGCGGGTCGTCCGAGGATCGCATGATATTGAGATGGCCAGTCCATGACTTCGAAGTCTAGTTTTTCTCTCCTGTAGTTTTGTCGGTTGCCGAAGCAAACATTGAGTGCTATCCGACCCAGTGGGTAGTTGGCACTTCCTGGCACAATCCCGTGGAAGGAGCAATCTGTTGGTTTCAGGAACTCCAGCGATATGTGCATTGCCCTGAGTGTTTTCGCGTATATCAGGTTAATCCCACTTCCTGCGTCCATGAATATTATGTCGACATCATACGCGCCGATTTGAGCTTTGAGTACCAGAGGCGCATTTCCTGGCCGAGGTACTGTTATGGGGTGGTCCTCTCTATTGAACTCAATTGGTTGTTCTGACCAATGCAGATATTCTGTTGTAGGTGGAGGCGACATGACTGCTAGATTGACTTGTCGAGTTATACTCTTTTCTTCTTTGTTCGACTTGGGCACAGGTTGTATCATTGCTGTGATGTGTCCCTTTGATGGGACGTACCCTTCGTCGTCGTCGTCGTATGCCTTGTTTTGCTGATCTTGTCCTTGAGGCGCTCCATTGTTTCCTTGCTGCTTTGTCGAGGGATTGTTACTTCCTTCGAATCCTTGTCGCCTTGCTTCGGTTTGCTTATTTATTGCTGCTTCTTGCAGTTTTAGGAATGTTGTGCAGTCTTTCATTGCGTGCCTTGATACTCGTTTCCCGTCGACGAACGCTGAGTGTATATGACAAGGCCCATTGAGCATATCTTCTGGTGATGGGTTGTACTCTCTGGATTCCCTTATAGGGAACTTCTTATAGTCTTCTTTTCCGTAGCTTCTATATCCCGAACTTCTGCGATCATTTCCTTGATAGCTGTTGTCTTTATATCCTGCGGCGACTTGGCTATGCGAGCCGTAGGTGTCATAGTTTCGAGATCGTCTCCTTTGACTTCCATATCTGTTTCTTCTATCGTCCTCTGGAGATCGCGTCCGCTTGTTGTTGCACGCATCTTCTCCGTCTACGAACCTGTTTGCTGTGTCCATGAGGTCTGACACTGTTTTCGGCTTGATTCTGCCCATTTCTTCGACTAGGTCTCTTCGCCTTAATCCAATGATGAACGTGTCTATTGCTCTTTCATCTGAAACTTCGACTGCTGAGTTTTTGATAATGCTCCACCTTTGAATGTACGCTCGCAATGTCTCGTCGCGTTGTTGCACACATGCTTTGACTTCTTCTATTGATGCTGGTCGTTTGTATGTCGACCTGAAGTTGCTTGTGAATTGCTTTGTGAGGTCTTCCCAGCTTCCGATAGATTCTTTTTCTAGCTTGCTTAACCATGACCTTGCTGCGCCGGTGAGGTGTAGTTGCAAACTTTGCATAGCTGTTTCCTTAGTTCCTCCTAATATTTGAACTGCTTGTAAATAATCTGCGAGCCATGATTGTGGTTCTTGTGATCCGTCATATTTTTGCTGATCATGAGGTAGTTTGAATCCCTTGGGAACCGGAGTTGTGCGAACCCTGCGGGTAAAGCATGATGCCCCCATCTCTTTTTCGCCGTCTTCATAGTCGCGTTTTTCATTTGGGGATCGTGATCTTCGGGTTCCTCCATGCTGCTTTGGTGATGGCGATCGAGATCGATGTTTGCTGCTTCTGCGCCGAGGACTATTGTGACGGCGAGGTGACCTTGCTTTGTGCACTTCCTTGTGGTGATGTGCTTCTTCTCCTTTTGTTGATAGCTTGTGGCCCACCATGTTGAGTCCGTTCAGTGCTGCTCTATGCATGTGTCCTGGGCTTGGTCGAGTTGTAAGTAGGTATGCTTGTGCTGCCACTAGTGCTGCTTCAGGAGTTTTTGGTAGGATATTTCCCTGCTCGTCGACCGATAGGAAGGACGAGTCGAGGTTTTTTGAAATACTTTGCCTGTCAGAATACTCGAGGTTATCGTACCTTGAACCGTGTCGACGATTTTTCCTTGCGTTGCTGTGTGATGCATCGCTCCGTGCTTTTCGAGCAGCCTCGCTAGCTGCAATGGCTGAATCTTTTCTTCTTTGTATTTCTGCTTTCTCCTTTGCTAATTGCTTGGCCTGCTGCCTTAGGGCGTAGTGATACCCCAAAAGCATGTCTTTGCTAGAATTTGATGGTATTGGCGTGCCGTGTTCTACGGCTTCTCTTATTATCCTCCATTCGTCGACTGATAGTCGAATTTTTTCCCTGCTTGCGAGGGATTCTGGTGTTTGCCCTTCTGCTAGGTGATTTGCTCCTCTGTCGATATTTTCTGGGTTTAATACTGGATTGTCGTTTTCGTCGAATTCTTCTGAATTGTCTCCCACAATGGCGAGCACCTGGCACTGTTTACCAATGTTGTTATTGAAGCTTGAGAAGATCGAGTCGTCATCTTCAGAAAGCTCTAAACCTGTTTTCCATGTGTCTATTGATTTATCTGAGATACCGTCGAGACAGATCACGAGATCGTTGAGTTGGATTTCTGCGTTGAAGTTATCCTTCGCGTTGTTGTCTTCTGCGACTTTTCCTTTTTGTACTTCTTCTAGGCTGACCGGCGAGTTTACCTCGCTGGAAGAGCCGTCGGAATACTCCATTATTTCTGTTGCTTCAGGCTCTCTTGCCGATGGATCTTGTTTCGTCGGGTCCGAAAGACGGGACGAACCCGACGGCCCGATGAGGATGCTCAGACTTCCGATGGTTAGTTCCACCTCTTGACTTCCGTCGACTTCTGAACTGCTGTTGGCTAAAAGCGAAAAAGCCGTCGAATTCATGATTCCAACGCCCAAGATCCCCACGGTCGGCGCCAATTGACGAGGGGTTAACTCGACAAATATACTAGATGAAGGACTTAGGATCGGGGAGACAGGGCGTCGGATGAACTCGAAGGTAAAGTTAGTCGAAATAGGTGTGTATCGAAAGTAAACTTGGGTGTTCAACCTGGCTTGCTTTCAATCTGCCCTACACCGTCCCCTCCTAGCCCCTATATATAGGTGGCCAGGTCTCGAGGATCGGGTAGGGTCCGATACAGATTACAATATCGACATACGGTAGGAACTCGTATTCGACTATCATTACAATTGGGCCTAACTCAACGGGCCTCAGGGGTACTCAACTAACGGGCTCTATTAACTATACCCTTGTCAGCCATAGTGCTGTCACCTTTTATGGAGTGGTTCCTGGCCGCCAAGCTAAGTCCCTCGGGTCCATCACACTCAAGGTTGCCTTTGGTAGTGAGGAAAATTACCGAGAAGAGCCTATAACCTTTGAGGTGGTCCCGTTCAAAAGTACATACCACGTGATCTTCGGGCGCCCCGCCTTCCACAGCTTCCATGCGAGGCCATGTTACATCTACAACCAGCTGAAGATGCCAGGACCGGATGGCATAATCACCGTTTATGGCAGCTTTAGAAAGGCAAAGGAGTGCGAGGAAGGAGAAGCCGCTTTCGCGGAAGCGGTGTTCTTCGGCGAGGAGTTCAAAGAAATCCATGCCGCTACGGACCCCGCGGAGATGCCGGCATCCAAGCAGGAGGTTTCTGCCTCCCCGCCCACCTTCAAGCCTACAGTTGATACAAAACAGGTTGAACTTGTCGCTGGCGATGCCGCCAAGACCACCTCCATTGGGACAAATCTGTCCCCCAAATAGGAAAGCGCGCTCGTCGAGTTCCTCCGTGAGAACCGGGACATCTTCGCATGGCAGCCATCTGACATGACAGGTGTACCTAGGGAACTTGCCGAGCATGCCCTGCAGATAATCCATGGCTCCAAGCCAGTAAGACAAGCCATGAGACGCTTCGGGGATGAAAAGCGCCGCGCCATAGCAAAGGAAATTTCCAAGCTACTGAAAGCAGGCTTCATCAAAGAAGTGATCCATACGAAGTGGGTGGCAAATCCTGTGCTAGTTCCTAAGAAAAACACAAAGGTTCTGCGCATGTGTGTAGATTACACTGGCCTGAACAAAGCATGTCCAAAAGATCCTTTTCCTTTGCCTCGCATTGACCAAGTCATTGACTCGATGGCAGGATCGGAGCTACTATGTTTCTTAGATGCCTACTCAGGATACCACCAGATCAAGATGAAAGAGTCCGATCAGCTCGCTACGTCGTTCGTAACACCTTATGGCACATATTGCTATGTCACAATGCCATTCGGTCTGAAAAACGCAGGAGCAACGTATCAGCGCACCATGCAGAAGTGCCTGGCGGATCAAATCGGACAAAACATCCACGCATATGTGGACGACATCGCTGTTATGTCTAAAAAGCAAGATGGCCTTATAGCGGATTTGCAAGAGACCTTCGACAATCTGAGGAAGTACAACATGATGCTCAACCCCAAGAAGTGCGTCTTTGGGGTGCCAGCTGGATAACTTCTGGGATTCATCGTCTCCCACCGCGGAATTGAGGTCAACCCAGAGAAAATCAAGGCAATCCTCGACATCTCCCGACCCAAAGACTTAAAAGATGTACAACGACTCATAGGCTGCGTGGCAGCAGTGAGCAGATTCATCAGTCGTCTTGGTGAGAAGGCTTTGCCACTCTACAAGCTGATGAAGAAATCAGATGAATTCGTCTGGACCGACGAGGCAGACGCTGCGCTTAAGGATCTGAAGAGAGTGTTATCCACTGCACCAGTCCTAGCAGCTCCCGAAGACCAGGAACCCATGTTACTATACATGGCGGCAACCAACAGGGTGGTCAGCATCGTCATCGTGGTAGAACGCAAGGAAGAAGCGCAGGAGTATGGCGTACAACGACCAGTCTACTATGTCAGCGAGGTCCTGACGGAATCCAAGCAGCGCTACCCTCACTACCAAAAGTTGGCATACGGAGTTTTCCTAGGTTCTCGTAAGTTAAGGCATTACTTCTATGACCATAAGATCATAGTGGTAAGCAAGGCTCGACTGAAGGACATTATCAACAACAGCGACGCAACAGGACGAGTTGCAAAGTGGGGCATTGAATTGGCCTCTTTCGACATCGACTACAAGCCTCGCACCGCCATCAAATCTCAGGCTTTGGTGGAGTTTATGGCGGATTGGAAGGAAGCTCAGGAGACGACGCCCGTCCCAGAACCAGAGCATTGGGTGATGCACTTTGATGGTTCAAATCTGCTACATGGCTCAGGGGCTGGCGTGACACTCAAATCTCCTAAGGGAGATGAGCTCAGCTACGTTCTCCAGATCCACTTCCCCACCACCAACAACATCGCGGAGTATGAAGCGCTACTGCATGGGCTACGCATCGCAAAGGAGATCGGCATACAACACATTATGTGTTGTGGAGATTCTGACCTTGTCGCTCAGCAGGTGGCTGGCACATACAAAGCTCGGAACGAAGTCATGGCGGCATACAGAGACAAAGTGGACGAGATGGCCAAAAGTTTCCTCGGCTACGATATAAAACACGTACGACGAGAAGATAACATGGCGGCCGACACCTTGTCCAAGTTAGGATCCAGCCGCAAGGTAGTTTCGCCAGGCGTATTCCTCGAGCATCTGCATGTCCCATCAGTCAAGATGGTAGATCCAGAAAATCCGGAATTAGCGAGCTCCCCCGTTATGGCGGTTTTGCCCAGCAATCCGCCATGGGCAGAGCCCTACCTGGAATATCTGACGAACAAGAAGCTACCCGAAGATGAAGTTCAAAAGAGACAAATTGAGCGTAGAGCCAAAGCGTACACCATCATAGATGGCCAGCTCTACAAGCGAAGCACCTCGGGGATCTTTATGAATTGCATATCCCAAGTGGACAGAATCGAAATACTAAGGGAGATCAACGAAGGCGAATGTGGGCATCACGCCGCCGCCAGATCCCTAGTAGCTAGAGCATTCCGCCATGGATTTTACTGGCCAACGGCCAAGGCAGATGCAGACCGCATTGTGGAGCTCTGCCAAGGTTGCCAGATGTACTCCAAGCAAACCCATATGCCTGCCACAGCACTGCATACGATTCGTATAACCTGGCCTTTTGCGGTCTGGGGGCTGGACATGGTGGGTCCGCTAAAAACAGCACCTTTGGGATTTACGCACCTCCTGGTAGCGGTAGACAAATTCACGAAGTGGGTGGAAGCTAAGCCCATCAGAAAGCTTGATGGCAAAACCACCCTAAAGTTTGTCAAGGACATTGTGGTCAGATTCGGCATCCCACACAGCATCATCACCGACAATGGCACTAACTTGTCTCAGGGAGAAGTTGAAGAATACTGCCATCACAACGGAATCCGCCTCGACCTGGCATCTGTGGCACATCCACAGTCCAATGGCCAAGTTGAGCGGACTAACGGACTAATCATGTCAGGGATCAAGCCACGCCTAGAAGCACCGCTATGAAGAGCAGCTGGAGCCTGGGCAGAAGAGTTGCCATCTGTGTTATGGAGTCTACGGACCACGCCAAACAGATCAACTGGCCTCACCCCTTTCTTCTTAGTCTATGGAGCAGAGGCAATCTTGCCAAGTGATGTCCAGTATGATTCCCCAAGAGTCGAGGCCTACGAGGAGGAAGATGCGGAAGCGTCCAGACAATTATCCGTGGACCTGCTGGAAGAAGAACGAGACCTAGCAGCCTAGAGATCCACCATCTACCAGCAGAATCTCCGTCGCTATCACAGCCGGTGAGTTCGCAAACGCTCGTTCAAAGAGGGGGACCTGGTGCTACGCCTCAAACAGCAGAAGTCCCACAAGCTATCCCCGCCTTGGGAAGGACCCTTCGTCATCAGCAAAGCTCTACTGAATGGTTCCTACTACCTCGTTGATATTCGCGAGCTAGATAAGCGACCCAGTAAGAAGCGCAAACGAAGAGACCCTAGCGATATCTACGACGAAACAGATCGTCCATGGAACATCGCACAGCTACGTCCTTTCTACACTTAGCACTTACCTAGCTATATAATAGGCACCTCTATATGATCAATGAAATAAAGCATTTGGTTCACTCTTGATTTTTTTTTCTGAGTCTTTTACCTCCTTTATTGTTCATTTAGATCTTATGGAACCTTTGCGCAATTGTGCTTTGCACTTGCGTCCTTTTAAATCTACCATAACGGTCCGCGTAGCTTTTTTATGTTTTGATCTCCATCTGATGTTCTCTGTGTGGATTCCCGAGTAGTGACTTTTTGATGATCTAAGCCGCCATATGCTAAGGGTTTTGGACGGTTGCTATTAAGTATCGTCGCCCTAGCAGATTGTTCGTGCGAAGATTTCTCCATCTCACGAAAAGTCAAGCACAGAGAGCCGGATGGCGGATCGCATAATCCTACGCATGAAAATTTTCAAAGTGTTGTTTTTTGAGCATGTCAAAAACTGCAAGTTGCATAAAACTAGGCCTGGCAGTTTCTTCGCACAATTAAACCACTTAATAAAAACTGAGCTGCAAAGTTCAAAAGCATTCCACTGATCCGCCACAAGCAGATCAGTCACAGTGCAGAGCATACACACGTAGTTTAAAGTTTAAATTACAGACCCACTTAGGGGCCGAATTGATGCAAGTATTTTTTCCTGCCACATTGCAGGGTACAGCCTAAGTAGATGGCGGAACTCTAGAAGACACCTCCTCACCGCCATCAGCACTAGTGGTGGCTACAGAGACTGACGCCGAAGCTTGGCTTGGGGACCCTGGCAGATCGTATGCTTCATAGTATACGTTCAGCTAAGTGCCCAGGGCACACACCTGATCGTATCCAAGCACACTTTGCCGGATGGCGGCCTCGTCCACCGGTGCTCCGTCCTCGCCACCCTCCGGGATGCCGGAGGTGATCAGGTCTAGGTCTAGCTCAGGGTAGTGGGCCTTGGCCAAGGTTAATGCAGTCCTGGCACCACCCCGAGCAGAGGACTGTTTCCAATCCGCCACTAGCCCTGGCACGAGCAGCAGCTTCTGAGTCAGCGCAATGGCGGAGAGGCTGGATGAACCCGCTATCTGTAGGCTTCCGCACGCCTGGCAACCAGTGTTGAGAAGGCCATCTAGCTCCTTCTTCGCTGCGTCGGTGGCCATGCGCAAGCCCTCAGCGGAATTTACCTCGCCTTGCTCAAGGGTTGCTGCATAGGAGAAAAAGAAGACGCGTCACATACGGCATAGCAGAAATTGCAAACTTCGCAGTATGGAAAGTCATTGATACCTAGCAGGGTCTCCTGGAAGTGATGGAGGAGCTCGTTAAAGCCATCACACCGCTTTTCAAATTCAGCGACGGCTTTGCGGAGATCCTCTATCTCCTTGTCCCTCTTAAGGTTCTAGCACTCCTGGTCCTTCAGCTGCTCCTCGAGGAGAGTGTTTGCGGCCAGCGATTTCTGGAGCTGCTGTTGCAGCCCATCCATCGCAATAGCATGGCCCTTCTCCACCCCCTCAAGTGTGGACTTGAGCTTGGCAGCGTCTACACGGCGGAAGTATCAGCGCAGTGTTGATTGAATAAGCATAAAGGAACTCAAACTTGTCAAAGTAAATTACCGCTATTCTCAAGCTGCTGCTGCAAGTCCGCCACAAGAGCGCTTTTATTTGCCAGCTCCTTCTCCTGCGAGCTGATAACCTGGACCAGGTCCTCTACAACTTTCTTGTAATTCTGGCAAAATGATATGAAGTGTTAGTCACTCTTAGAGCTTTATGCTGGATAATTATCCGCCATAACGCTCGGGGGCTACTCACGATGATTTTTTAAGTCACTCTTAGAGCATTATGCCGGATAGATATCCGCCATAACGCTCGGGGGCTACTTATACTGATTTTTTTTGTCTTCTTCAGAGCTTTATGCCGGATAATCCGCCATAACGCTCGGGGGCTATGCTATGCAAAAATTTACAGTAGTTTCTCTTGGAGCTCCACAGCGGATCATAAGAATCCGCCATGGCGCTCGGGGGCTACTGGGAGTACATACCTTCTTCATGGTAGCTGTCTTTTCTACAAAAGCGGCAATACCGCTGGATAGCTGGTTGCTGGCATCTTCTTGGCTGGAGATAAGACTGACGACTTCAAGTTGCTTTTGTTTCCAAAACAAACTGCCCCCCCGCCGGAGCATCCGCCACCTAACCTTGAAACGAGTCAGAAGCCTTTTCACTTTGAACGACATCATTAGCCGCAGCTTCAGTCGTTGAGTTGGCTTCTGGCATCGAGTCAAACTGACCACCAGCATCCTCCATATCGATATCATTACGAGCGGGGGAGGGAATTGGTACGTCAGGGGTTTGCGGGATGGCGGCAGGGGAGGGCTTGGCTCGCTTGGATGACGGTTCTTTGACAGCAGGCTTCCTCCTTCTGAGTAAAGTAGGATTAGAAGTGAAAAGCAGCAACAATGAAGAAAGATATCGAAAGATTACATTGACTTTGGCAGATTGATGGTAGCGGTGTTCTCGGATGGCGTTTCCAGCTCCGCTCTGCGTTGAGCTCCGAAACGACGGGAATCAGTAGATTTCCCGCCACCACCACGAGGTTTTTCGCTACCAACCCATTTCTTGGGGATCACCTTCTCCTTGGTCGTGCAGGCTGTGTCATCTACGTCCCCCGCCATCTCCTCCTTGTTTCCGCTGGAGTGAACTACTTCCTCAGTAGCGGTGGGCTTGGAGTTGGAGCGGCGAAGGGGATGAGCAAAATCCTCGGGACTAAGTGATTTGAGCTGATAGATAAATACGTCAGTCAGAGTAAAAGTGTGAAGGTATCATAGAATACCATGGCGGAAGTATAACTTACCAAAGGGCAGCTGCCATTCTCAAACATCGCCATGCCAAACTTCAAAGGCTTCTTCCTAGGAGATTTCATCAAGGAACGGATGCGCTTCTCGACCACCTTAGGGTCCAGCTCCTGGTCTGAATAACGCATGCCATCATTTGCATCAATATACTTGTGCATCAGGCTATCGCAGTGTTGAAGCGGCTGGATCCGCCGGGATATCCAACAGTTGATGGTGTCGATCCCTTTCAGGCCATCTTTGGATAGCTTGGCGATCCGTCGAGCCAGGAGCTTGACATAGGGAGTGGCGGTTTCGTCATTGACGGCCTTCCAGGAGTCGCGGGGCTGCGCTGCTATGTTCTCAAAGGAAGGGCGGCCACGGGCTTGAGATGGCGCGGGCTTGTCTGCCATGTAGAACCAGGACCCTCTCCACCCTATGGCAGAATCCAGAGGCGTGATGAAGGGGTATGCTTTTGATCTCCGTGGAAGAAAGCATATTGTTCCACAGGTTCGAAGGAATCCGTCATCCCCGTAGTTGGCTCGCACGGAGAAGAAGAGCTGGAAGAGGTCTACCCTGGGGCGAATTCCAAGGTATCCTTCGCACAGGGCTGCATAACCCGCTACAGACACCAAGCTATTTGGCGCTATGTGGTGGCGCTGCAGCCCATAAAATTTGAGAAGATTGGTAAAGAAAAGAGATGGAGGCATACTAAGACCCCTCTCCACGTGAGATTTGAGCATCATGATTTCGGAGGGGTTAGGGGCCGGCACCGGGGCCTTGAAATCAGTCCGCCATCCAGATTCTGCTTGAGGGGCCATGGTGCCCTTGTCCTCCAAGACTTTGACGTGAGCGTCCTTGCCATGAGATTTTTGCCAGTACCCATGGAGGTTCTGGGGGATCTGCTCTTCTTTGGCCTCGGCTCCGTCCTCCTGTTCTTCTTCTTCAGCCTCGCCATCTGCTTCTTTGTCTGCGGCGTCCTCTACGGTTGTACCCGCCATATCCTCCTCGGCTTCGGATGTGATATCTTCTAGATACAAATCCGCCATCGAGGGATGCATTCCTGGGGCTGATTGTTGCAGAGGGGAATCCTCCTCCTCAGCTTCGGAATGGTGGCGGGCAAGAGATCCGGAGTTCATGGCGATGAGCAAAGGATGGAATCCGCTACGAAATGCTTGAAGTTCTTGAGTGAGCTATTTCGGCGGAAAAGTTACCGGCGGCGAGGTCTTTCGCGGTGGCTCGCCGGAGATGACGAAGCTCTCGTGGGGGCGCTGAGGAGAGAGAGTGCATCGGGGGCGAATGAGCGGTGACCGGCCGGGGGTGAGAGGACGGGGTATATATAGACCCCGGACCTCGAGATTCGTGCCCGCCATCACCACCGCTCATCCTGATCGCAGAAACCCTAATCTGGTGACACGTGTCCAGGGGTAAAAAGGTAACTTCGGTAAAAACAGTACATGCGCTGTAAATCTTGCCCTAGAAGGAACTACGTGCCGGAATTTACGGCGGATTTCTATGGTATGATCCAACGGATCCCGGAAATCTCGCTAGGTTAAAACTACGTCGCTTGATCCGCTATTTGCGGCGGATTAATAGATGGAAGAAGGAACATCAAGAAACCGCCATCCAAACGCAAAATAGAAGAAGAGCTATGGCGGAAGTACCCTACCAAGAACGTGACATGGCGGATGGAGATGGCGATCTTGAAATTCCCTGGGGGCTACTGTTGGGGATATACCAAATGGGTATACCAGCGATGTAGTCCTAAACCAGCAAGCCAGGGTGGCCCATCAAGGGTGGTATGGCGGATTGCCTACCGGGCGGCCCAGTTGCTGGAGATACCACGGTAGTACTGGACGCAGGCACTTATGGCGGATCCGAAGACAGGCCCATGGCAGGTTGCCTTGTAGTACACGCATAGGACTTAGTCTAGGACTCCAAGTTGTATCCGCTCCGGTACCATCGTGTAGCCCACGCCAGGCGCCTTTATAAGCCCAGCGTGGAGGAGCCTTTGAGGCACGACTTAGCCATAAGGGCAGAAGACACAACAGCTAGGTTTACGGCCAATCGCATAGCGAAACAGCCAACCTCCCCATTGTAATTGAGCACTTGTTGCCATATAGTGAATTATAGCAGCACGTAGGGTCTCACCACCGTTGCGGGATCTGAAGCTGGGTAAACTCATGCTACCACTGTCCCGGATCGCTCCGCCGTGTTCACCCCCTTCCACAAACCGCCATACCCCTACCTCTATGGCAGATCTGTTGACGAAACCACGACATCAATGACTGGCAATGGGGTTCTTACTATCTTCCATACAAAAATGAAGCAAGTTTTTGAGAGAGAGATTGGCACTTTTGTGCTCTTTTTATAAACTTGGCACTCCTCCCCACCTTTTTTCCTTTCTCAAACCATGGCTAACCGATTCCATCGGGTGCCCACCAACATTCACATTCCATGGAGGAGTGCCTTTTTTCTTTCTTTTTTCTCTTTTTTTTTCTTTTTGGAATAAGCAATATGGAAGATAGCAAATCCGACCACTACGTCCCCATGAGCTGAAAACAGTGTCACAAAATGAGAAGTATTTTGAAGGTTTTTTGAAAGGTAGCACATGAAAATTTACTTGGAATGGCTTGCAAATACCGTGCATAGGAATTTCTAGTGGACACAATGGCAAACTTGGTTTTTGGGAGTTGGATGCACGAGTAGAGCTCATACTCAGTACAAAATGAGGGCTAGCAAAACACTAGGAGCGACCAACTAAGAGAGCAATAACTGCCATAATCATGCAAAGCGACAAAGCAACATTAAAAGAAGTATAAGATGGCATCAAAAGTCAAAAACTAAATGATCATAGAGGCTATTGGCGACTTTGTAAGAGTCTAACATGTGTGAGCATGCGCCAAGTCAACCCAAATAAAGCATCAAGGAGAAAACCAAAATAATGCTTCCAAACAATAAAAACAACGCATGATTTTTTCAAAGGCTCATTAAGCAATCTCAGTTATTTGAGACAAGTCATGCTACAGCAAAACCACTAAGCATACTATCAAAAAGACATAAAGCACAACATGCAAAAGCCTAGGCCGCAGTCTACACAAGCTCCTTCTTGTACCACTTTTTTGCATGAAACTTTTTCTCTTTTCCAACACCATTAAAACCTTTTTGAGGAAACTCTTTTGAGGAAAACCAACATATACCAGAGGTCCAAATACACCTTGATGCAAAGATAAAACAAGATCTGACCAAAAATCAAGGTGAAAAATGCAAGCTAAACGCAGTAGCAGAAAAAGAGAACACTCATTGAACGATAAGAGTGAAAACTAGAGTGTTCTTGGCAAATGAAAAGCGAGTTCATCTCCTCCAAAAGAAACATGATGTGATCTAACCATTTATTGCAGCAAATAAAGAAAAATAAAACTGAAAACAAAAGCAATTGACACTCCAAGAAAAACGCATAATGCATGAAGCAATAAAAATATAGTGTCTTGAAAGGTGACCTGATTTTTGCCGATGAAGAAGGGGTGCCTCGGGGGCATCCCCAAGCTTTGACGCTTGTACTTCTTGGATTTTTCTTGGGGTGACATGGGCATCCCCAAGCTTGAGCTTTTGTCCATTCTTCATCTCATCTCATCATTCTCCAATCCCTACACTTGAAAACTTCCTTCATACAAAACTAAACACAATTCTATTAGCAACATTAGTGTAAGCATAACAATGAATCAACCTCTTTTGCTTCAGGTTTCAACCTAAAACCACCACATATTAAGCATATACTACTGTAGCAACTTCCCAAAAGTTCCGTGATCAAAAGAACTCAAAAAGAAAGCGATAAAACAGCAAACACAAATATTGGCAGAAATCTGTCAAAACAGAACAGCTGACAAAGGTCGAATTTGTGAGGGGTTTTCTGTTCCTCAAATCAAAAAGTGTTCAACTAATGAAAGTTTGGATATAACCTGGGGCATATGCACAAGAAATCGCAGGTCCAAAATATATACAGATAATTTTCACGAATTTTTACGGTGCAGCACCGAAAACTGTTTCAGGGCAGCAACATCCCCAAATCTTACCTCACTCAAATTAGAGGCTTCTCTTGGCATAACAATGAAATAAAAAGGATAAGGAGAGGTCATTACAGTAGTAATAACTTCCAAGACTCAAATAAAAGAAAAAGTACTGAAAATAAAACAATGGGTTATCTCTCAAGAGTGCTTTTCTTTAACGCCTTTGAGCTAGGCGCAGTAATTTGCAAAGATGCTCATGTGGGTGCCATATAAGAGCTTGAGGCAAAGACGCCATATAGGAACTTAAAGAAATAGAGAGCATCAAAAAGCAAATGAAAAAGACATTTAAATCTAAACCACTTCCTATGAAAAATAGTCTTGTAAAGAGACAAGTCATGAAAGCGCAAAGCAAAAAGCATAGGAAGACAAAACAAGTACAACTTCAAGAATTGCAACATAAAGAGGGGAAACTCAATCTTGTTGAGATCCATCAAACCATGTTTCCCTCTCTCATAGTAACTTTCAGTAGCATCATGAATAGAACTAACAATATAACTATCACATAAAGCATCCCTATCATGAGCCGCATGCATAAAAGAATTAATACTCCCCACATGAACAATTGTAGTAGGAGCAGATTCAACAGAATAATTATTCTCATCACCATAATCATCAAAAACAGGAGGCATATTGTAATCATAACTAATTTTCTCCTCAAAATTAGGTGAACTGAAAATATTATACCCATCATCATAACCATCATAAACTAGAGGTTTAGTATCATCACAAGCTAGAGAACAACTATTTCGCAAAGCATATTCATCAAATATCATCATAAGAAGGAGCATGGATAGTACTGATGGTACAAAAATTATTAACCTTAGAATTGGTACCAAAAAGATTTTCAATATCAAAAGTAGAGTGCTTTTCCCAATCATGATCACTAACATAGGTAACAGGCATAGAAACATCACATAGGGGAGATAAAATATCATCAGAGCAAACTTTCTCCACTAAAGCTGGGGAACTAAAAATATCATGCTTAATAAAACCAGCTTCCCCAAGCTTAGACTTTTCTATAGCATTAGCAATAACGGTGTTCAAAGCATTCATACTAACAACACTATTAGCATGCAAATTAAGCTCCAAAGGTTTTTCAATTTTATCTTCAAACACTTCATATCTAAACTCAAGAAAAAGACTACAGAACTCTTTGTTTTCCATTAAGCCTAACTAGTGAAAATAAAAATAAGAAACAAAAAGATGTAATTGCAGAATCTAAAGGAAATAACTCCGAGCACTCACACAGGAGGATGCGAGTACCTTTTACCTTACCTCCCCGGTAACGGTGCCAGAAAAGAGCTTGATGTCTACGCACACGTCTGTTCTTGTAGACAGTGTTGGGCCTCCAAGTGCAGAGGTTTGTAGAACAGCAGCAAGTTTCCTTTAAGTGGATCACCCAAGGTTTATCGAACTCAGGGAGGAAGAGGTCAAAGCTATCCCTCTCAAGCAACACTGCAATTACGATACAGAAAGTCTCTTGTGTCCCCAACACACCCAATACACTTGTCAAATGTATAGGTGCACTAGTTCGGCGAAGAGATAGTGAAATACAAGTGGTATGGATGATTATAAGTAGTAAATACAATCTGGAATAAAAATGGCAGCAAGCAAACAAGTAACAAAACAGCAAGTAAACGGTGTGCAAAGCTTGGAAACAAGGCCTAGGGATCATACTTTCACTAGTGGACACACTCCCAACAAATATAACATAATTGAACAAATAAATAACTTCTCTTCACTATGCTACTCTGAATTACTCTCCTATTGAATAACACTAATCATTGCGTAGTGGCTACAGAAGCACCCCTTAAAGTTCATCAAGTACTTGACAAACACCACTCATAGAGATATCCAAATCAAATCACAACTCAAGATAAATATTATTGCAACTTAGACCAAGTACTAACACGGTGCACACACTGTCAACATTACACCATGAAAGGAGGAATAGATCACTTCAATACTATCATAGTGATAATTATTCTCATAATCCATAAGAGATCACAATCGTAGCCTAGACCAAGTACCACCATGATGCACACACTGTCACCGTTACACCATGGCAGGAGGAACAGATTACTTTAATAACACCACTAGAGTACACATAAAGATGAAGAGTAGCATCTACTTATTCAACATGATACAAAGCTCACGATCACATAAAGATCACATCATGGGAGAGAGAGGTGAACCACATAGCTACCGGTAGAGCCCTCAGCCCCGGGGGAGAACTACTCCCTCCTCATCATAGGAGACAACAAGGTTGATGGAGATGGCGGTGAGGTCGATGGAGACGGCGGAGACGGCGATGGAGACCGATGGAGATGGCTCCGGGGGCACTTCCCCGTCCTGGCAGGGTGCCGGAATAGAGACTTCTGTCCCTCGAAATTCATCGGCGGTGGCGGCGGAGCTGCGGAACTATTCTGGAAATTTTGCCCACACCCCTAGAGTTTTCCGTCCCGAGGCTTTATATAGGCGAAGGGGCGTCGGCAGGGGGCTGCCAGGGGCTCCTCACACATAGGGGGCGTGGCCAGGGCCTGGGCCGCGCCGCCCTGGTGTGTGGGGCCCTCGTGGCCCCACTCCGCCTCCTCTTCGGTTCTCTGGAAGCTTTGGTGACTGGCTTTGGTTTCGTTTAATTCTGAGAATATTTCCTGTGTAACTTTTCTGAAACACAAAAACAGCAGAAAACAGGGAACTGGCACTGTGGCATCTTGTCAATAGGTTAGTTCTGGAAATCGTATAAAAACGCCACGAAGTGTAACGAAACACAAGGCAAAAGGTGTAAAAACAAGCATGGAGCATCAAAAATTATAGATACGTTTGAGACGTATCAGCTTCCCGCATACGTCCAACAATGAAGCTTAATACGAGGCCTTACTGCATGGCATGAGGATGGTAAATCCTGCGGCGCAACCCGTCTCAAGATCTTTGGCGATTCAAATTTAGTAGTACAGCAAGTAATGAATCACTGTGATGCAATAGGCGGCAATATGACAGCATATAGAAACTTATACTACTACTTGGAAGGAACTTTTGATGGATGCGAAGTTCACATGTCAGCAGAGCAAGCAACGAGGAAGCAAATACTCTAGCAAGCATTGGGTCTCAATGTTTGCCGATACCCTCAGGAGTTTTCTGGGAAGAAATAGTAGAGCGGTCAATTCATGGAGCCAAACCTTTGGGTACGAGAAAACAAAAGCCACAGCCAGTTGAGGACTCAGGGGCTGACACCATAATGGAAGACGACAATGCAGAACCTGAAGTTTTCATGATGGTACTCTCACCATCCAAGCATGTATGCCAGGTATGGTTGCATCCATGATGGTAGAAGTCACATGGATGCAACCATACCTGGCATACATGCTACATAAAACACTACCCGGAGACGCTATCGAAGCACGAATAATATTGTGGAGGTCCAAGGCGTTTGTGGTAGTTAAAGGGGAATTATACAAGAGAGTCATATCTGGGGTTCTGCAAAGATGTGTTACACCACAAGAGGGGTAGGCTATATTACACGACATCCATGCAGGAGTTGTGTCCATCACGCCAGCAGTTGAGCCATAGCAGCCAAAGCATTTCGTGTGGGTTTTTACTAGTTAACAGCAGTCGAAGACGCAAAAGATATTGTTCGACGGTGTGAAGCATGCCAATTATTTGCGTCCAAACCTCATGCTCCAGCAGCTGAACTCCAGCCGATACCGTTATCTTGGCCGTTCGCACAATGGGGCCTAGATATGATGGGAAAATTACAAAAGTCTTGGCCAGGTGGGCACATCTACATGTTGGTCACAATCGAGAAATTCACCAAGTGGATATATAGAGGCAACTCCAGTCACAACACATGATTCTACGACGGCAATAAATTTCATCAAGTCGATAGTATTTCGCTTCGGCGTTCCGCATAGCATCATCACAGACAATGGGACAAATTTCACATCTAAGGAATTCAAGAATTACTGCAAAAGTATGGGCATCAAGCTCAACTTTGCTTCAATTGCACATCCACAGACGAACTGGCAGGACGAAAAGGCTAATGGCCTGATATGCAGTGGTATAAAAAAGAGATTGCTAGCGCCACTCGAAAAAGCCAATCACGCTTGGGTAGATTAGTTACCCTCCGTGCTCGAGAGTTTACAAACAACTCCTAATGCGGCAAGTCAAGAAACACCGTTCTTTCTGGTCCACAGCGCAGAAGCCGTGCTTCCAGTAGAAATAACCCATGAAGCACCCAGAATATCTGCCTATGATGAAATCACTTCAACTGAAGCCTTACAAGACGACATCAATGCACTCGATGAATCCAGAGACGTGGTACTCTCAAGGACCACGCAGTACCAGCAAAATTTATAAAATTATCATAGTCGTCGAGTACGTCCCCGATCTTTTGAGAAAAGAGACCTAGTCCTTCGACTCAAACAAGATGGTCATAGCAAGTTAGATTTGTCATGGCTAGGACCCTACGTCATCACGGAAGTAATACCTGGAGGAGCGTATCAACTTAAAGATAAGAAGACTGACAAGGACGAAGGCAACCCTTGGAACGCGGAGCAACTCCGGCTCTTCTGTGCATAAAGATTTGCAAGCATCGCTTCAACGGCTTTCCATCTTATACTAGTAAATCAATATTTCAATTTATAGAGTTAGGACCCTCTAAACCTAGAACACAAGCCACATGTTGGGTTTCTTGGGTCCACTAAATATCCTCTTCATATTTAATACATTGAGATTATCTACTATATCTAAGTACTCGGGGGCTATGCTCATCGAGTACCTATGGCGTCTACTACATAAAATTCGAGTTCTTCCTGTATCGTGGTAAACACGAACGAATTTGACCAATACAACGCCAATAAATTCATTACAGCCATAAAGGAACTGCATATAGAGTCACTTGTCACGAGAAATTGAGAACCATCGAAGTAAAGCAGACTTGGAGGAAAAAACCTCAGAATCTCTCAGGTTCCCTTTGTTTTCCAGCAAAACAAAACATCTAGATAAAATAGAGATATCAACTAAAGCATTGTTCTTATGCAAGTCAGATAAACAAGAGTGAATTACAAATAAGCGATTACATAAAGATCCTTGATTCTAGGAATTGTGATTCACTCCACAGGAGTATACTTCTTCTGGCATTGAGTTCCATCGAAGATCTTCACGTCAAACTTTGCAGTTCCACACTGGTAGTTGAACATTAGGAACCACCATTGATGCAGATCATGGTCTTCAGAAAAGCGAGCCCAGCCACCCTTGAAAAACATATTACCTCCACCATCGTAGTATACTTCTACTTCATATGGGGGACCATCACTAGACACCTCTCGCAGAATAGCTTCGCGAAGCTCTCGGCCATCCATGAATTCAGTAAATTTGACAGGGAGGCGCTGTTGTTCATGGCATTGGGCGCCAGCAAAGGCAAAAAAGGAGAACAAAGCACCAGTGGATGGTTGCGGAGGATTAGGTTGTGCCAAACTTACGTCCAAGTGCTCGCTGGTGTTGGTCGGTGTAGCAAAAGTCTTGACCTTGTTCTTACTACCTAATGGACGGCCACGGCGGTGTTTGGCTGGAGTTGAAGAAAAAATCTCTGCGACGGACGCCTTGGGCTTCTTTTTGCTACCTCGCAGACGGCCTCGACCATGTTTCTCTACCAGCACGCCATCCTCCAGATTGATCACCTTAGTGTCAGCCATGGTGGTCACTACAATGGGTCAATGGAAAGCACGGCGAAACCCTAAGCAATGTGGGGAAGAAGACGATGCAGCGGTGACGATTAACAGTGGAGAGCTAGCGCTAAATAGATGAAAGGAGGCCCCCTTTTTATAAACCTTAATAAATGGGCTTTGGGCCAAAAATATGGAAAATCCAGGCCCAGTATTAAGGTGGCATTGCAAAAAGTAAAGCCCAAGTAAGGTTTTGGTTTTACGAGTTTACAGTGGGAGGATGATATATGATACGTCTCCAACGTATCTATAATTTTTGATGCTCCATGCTTGTTTTTACACCATTTGCCTAATGTTTCGTTACACTTCGTGGCACTTTTATGCATTTTCCGGAACTAACCTATTAACAAGTCGCCACAGTGCCAGTTCCCTGTTTTCTGCTGTTTTTGTGTTTCAGAAAAGCTACACAGGAAATATTCTCGGAATTGGACGAAACCAAAGCCAGTCGTCCAGAAATCCACCGGAGCTTCTAGAGAACCAAAGAGGAGACGGAGTGGGGCCACGAGGGCCCCACACACCAGGGCGGCGTGGCCCAGCCCCTGGCCGTGCCCCCTATGTGTGAGGGCACCTCGGTCCACTCCTGATGATGCCCCTTCGCCTATAAAGACCCCCCGACGGGAAAAACCTAAACACTCGATCAATTTTCCAGAACACATCGCGATCCACCGCCGCCGTCGACCCGAAGATCGGGAGGGTCCAGAAGCTCTTCCCGACACCCTGATTGCTTGTTTGTTGGTAAACCCCAAGAGAAGGTTTTGATGAATATAACAGCAAGTTTTCCCTCGATTAAGAAACCAAGGCATGTCAATCAGGAGAAGAGCAGACAATACGACTGAAGGTGATGCTTGATAGCCTAGTGACACTCCAACAAGGGCACCGTTTCACAACAAAACGAGTTAGCGCGTCTTCAGCTAGTAGCAACGTGGAACCTGCACACAACACAACCAAGTACTTTGTTCCCAACTTGCGATGAGGTTGTCAATCTCACCGGTTTGCTTGAAACAAAGGGTATGAGCGTATCGAGTGGAAAGTGATAGTAATATGTGAGTAAAGTAAACAGTGCGAGTAAAGTAAACAGGTGATAGCAATATGATGGAAATAGGACCGGGATCCACAGTTCACTAGTGGTGTCTCTCCATAAGATAAATAACACATGCTGGGTAAACAAATTATAGTTGGGCAATTGATAGAATAAAGATAAACGTGATATGTCAAGAAGATCACTATGCGATTTACTCTAGGCATTACAACAAAATACATAGACCGCCATCCAACTGCATCTATGACTAATAATCCACTCACGGGGATATCATCCGAACACCCCATGAGTATTAAGTTGCGAACAATAGATAATTGCATTAAGCAAAGTGTGTAATGTAAACAAAGCATATGCCCTCGAGCATATGAATGTTGTTTTCTCCCTAGTAGCAACAGCACATCTACAACCTTAGAGGTTTCTGTCACTCCCCCAGGTTAAATAGAGGCATGAACCCACTATCGAGCATCAATACCCCCTCTTGGAGTCACTAGCAACTACTCGGCCAAGATAGCTACTAACAACGGAGAGCATGCAAGATCATAAACAACATAGAGATAACATAAGATATATTTCAGTATAGCAACTCAATCATAACACCAATATTCATCGGATCCCAACAAACCAAACATGTAGAATTACATAACGGTGATCTCAATCATGTAGAGCAGCTCATGAGATCTAAACATGAAGCACATGGTGGAGGAGACAACCATCTAGCTACTGCTATGGACCCATAGTCCAAGGTAGACTACTCACTCATCGCTTTGGAGGCAAGCATGGCGATGAAGAAGACCTCCGGTGGCGATTCCCCTCTCCGGCAGGGTGCCGGGAAGAGCTTCTGGACCCTCCCGATCTTCGGGTCGACGGCGGCGGCGGATTGCGATGTGTTCTGGAAAAGTGATCGGGGTACTTAGGTTTTTTCTGTCGGACGGTCTTTATAGGCGAAGGGGCATCGTCAGAGGTGGCCCGAGGCACCCTCACACATAGGGGCGCGGCCAGGGCCTGGGCCGCGCCGCCCTGGTGTGTGGGGCCCTCGTGGCCCCCCTCCAACTCCTCTTCGGATCTCTGGAAGCTTCCTGGAAAAATAAGACTTCAGGAACTTGTTTCCTCCAATTCTGAGAATATTTCCTGTGTAGCACTTCTGAAACACAAAAACAGCAAAAAACAAGGAACTGGCACTGTGGCGACTTGTTAGTAGGTTAGTTCCGGAAAATGCATAAAAGTGCCACGAAGTGTAACGAAACAGTAGACAAATGGTGTAAAAACAAGCATGGAGCATCAAAAATTATAGATACGTTGGAGACGTATCAAGCATTCCCAAGCTTAACTCCTGCTCGTCCTCGAGTAGGTAAGTGATAACAAAAGAATAATTTTTGAGGTGACATGCACCTACACGATCTTGATCATATATGTAAGCATTTGTGAGCTGGGATCATAAGAACTTAAAACATGGGCATGAAAGATATAATCTTGACAATAGAAACTTAGCAACCATGTTATAACATGAAAATGAACACAAACAAAAGATCATGAAAATGAAACAATGAAAGTCAAACGTGTGTTCAAATCATAAGGAAAAACATACAAATGGTTTTCAGCTTGTCCTTCATGGAGAGCAAAGCATAAATGCATAGGACACCTTCAAGCTTAAGAGGGCGACTAGATACAGATAATTTAAGAACAAGTGAAACCAACAATATGAATCTATCAATGAAAACTTTGGGACAATGCACATTATACTAAGAATGACAACTATGCTCTCTTAATGGTGCATAAAGATAGAAGGTGGTGACTCAACATAAAAGTAAAAGAAAGACCCTTCGCAGAGGGAAGCAGTGATTGCAAGTTTTATAACCTTCAAAAATTATGTTACTTACCGGCTTTGAGCTCTCATTGCCCCCATCATAAGCATCTTGAATGGTTAAAGTTAATACGAGAACAATTATGATGCATATGCTTGACAAATCATAAGTCGAAAACCTCGTGTCCCGTGAATACGAGTACCCAAACCTCATGCTACTCCACTTAGAGTCCCAAACAAGGCTCTTGTCATTGTAAGTATATGCGTATCATCGAGAACCGCCAACGGGGTACCTCCGTGCCCAATGACATGGAACAAGCCCACATCAAAATGACAGGACAAGCAGACAATGAACACCTCGACATCTCTTTTATTTACTATTTGTTTAGCTTTTTACTTTGAGATGCGTCGTCGAATGTCCACCATGGGTATGCTGCAAATTTCCACCATGAATTATGCATAGCTTAGATTGGCGGCCCAGGTGTTTTCCTAACACATATACAAACTCCATGATCCCCGCAAGATTCCCAATTCATTTCACACCGCGGGCATCCATAAACAAAAGATCACGATATCAACTCAAATAAGAAGTGCAATGTTGAAAGCTTGCCCCATGACAGCATGGATGGGCTAGTATCCAACTTACAACTTGAAAGCATAAAAACTCAACATAAGAGACCACAATGTCAAAAAAATTAAGAACAAGAAAAAGTAAAGTGTGCCTTCCGGTTCGTGAGAGCTTTACTGACCAATTTTCGCATAACACTGGTAAGAGTGTAATTTGAAGAGAAAATAAAAGCAAGTCAAATTTACTTGGAATAGCAAATTGCTAATAGGTATGTATGGTGGACACTTTGGTAAACTTTGGTTTTTATGAGTTGGATGCACGAGTAGAGCTCATACTCAGTACAAGGTGAGGGCTAGCAAAAGACTGGGAGCGACCAACTAAGAGAGCAGTAATGGCCATAATCATGCAAAGTGACAAAGCAACATTAAAAGAAGCATAAGATGGCATCAAAAGTCAAAAACTAAATGATCATAGAGGCTATTGGCGAGTTTGTATGAGTCTAACATGTGTGAGCATGCGCCAAGTCAACCCAAATAAAGCATCAAGGAGAAAACCAAAATAATGCTTCCAAATAATTAAAACAATGCATGATTTTTTCAAAGGCTCATTAAGAAATCTCAGTTATTTGAGACAAGTCATGCTACAGCAAAACAACTAAGCATACTATCAAAAAGACATCAAGCATGACATGAAAAAGCCTAAGCCGCAGTCTACACAAGCTCCTTCTTGTACCACTTTTTTTTTGCATAAAGCTTTTTCTCTTTTCCAACACCATTTGAAATTTCCTAAGACACCTCTTTTGATGAAAACCAATAAATATCAGAGGCAAAAATACACCTTGATGAAAAGATATGACAAGGTCTAAACGCAAATCAAGGCGAAAACGAAAACCAAAAGCAGTAGCAGAAAAAGAAGAACACTCGGTTTTTGATAAGAATGAAAACTAGAGCGTTCTTGGCAAATGAAAAGCAAGGCAACTTCTCCAAAGGAAATTTGTTGGGGTCCAACCATTTATTGCAGCAAACAAAACTAAACTAACTAAGAAAGCTAAAACAACTAACTCTCCAAGAAAAACGCATAGTGCATGAAGCAATAAAAATATAGTGTTTTGAAAGGTGACCTGATTTTTGCCGATGAAGAAGGGGTGCCTCGAGGGCATCCCCAAGCTTTGACGCTTGTACTTCTTGGATATTTCTTGGGGTGATGCATGGGCATCCCCAAGCTTGAGCTTTTCTCCATTCTTCAACTCATCTCATCATTCTCCAATCCCTACACTTGAAAACTTCCTTCATACAAAACTAAACACAAATCTATTAGCAACATTAGTGCAAGCATAACATATAATCAACCTCTTTTGCTTCAGGTTTCAACCCAAAACCACCACATATAAAGTATATACTACTGTAGCAACTTCCCCAAAAGTTCCGTGATCAAAAGAACTCAAAAGAAAGCGATAAAGTGGCAAAAATGAATAGTGGCAGAAATCTGTCAAAACAGAACAGCTGACAAAGGTCGAATTTTTGAGGGCTTTCCTGTTGCTCAAATCAAAAAGTGTTCAACTAACAAAAGTTTGTATATAACCTGGGGCATATTCACAAGAAATCGCAGGTCCAAAAGATATACAGAGAATTTTCACGAATTTTTACGGTGCAGCACCGAAAACAGTTTCGGGACAGCAACATCCCCAAATCTTTACCTCACTCAAATTAGAGGGTTCCCTTGGCACAACAATGAAATAAAAAGGATAAGGAGCGGTTATTACAGTAGTAATAACTTCCAAGACTCAAATAAAAGAAAAATAACTGAATGTAAAAACATTGGGTTATCTCCCAAGAGTGCTTTTCTTTAATGCCTTTGAGCTAGGCTCAGTAATTTGAGAAGATGCTCACATAAGAAATATGAATTGAAGCAAAAGAGAGCATCAAGGAGCAAATATAAAACACATTTAAGTCTAACCCACTTCCTATGCATAGGAATCTTGTAAGAAAATAAATCAAAGAAGCACATAGTAACAAGTATGGGTAGATAAAACAAGCGCAACTTCGGAACTTTCAATATAAAGAGAGGTGTTTTAGTAACATGAGAATTCCAACAACCATATTTTCCTCTCTCATAATAATTTTCAGTAGCATCATGAATAAACTCAACAATATAAATATCACGCTCATCCTTCTTTGTTAAGCATGGAGGGCTATCAAATAAGGTATTAGTTAAAGAGTTACTCTTATTGGGAGGTAGACATGGGTAGCTCCATTCTTCCTCCTCTTGATCATCACTCTCCTCCTCTTTTTCATCCAATGAGCTTCCAGTTTCAGCAATTTCTTCTTCCATAGGCTCCTTCAAGGCATTAGTCTCTTCCGTTGGAGAGCATCTATTAAGATATTTAAGAATATAGCCATTTCCTTCCTTGTAATTATCAAAGCAAAATTTAAGTATATTATAAACCTCATATTTATAAAGTGCATCATCAGTATTTTCAAGCAAATAAGCAAGTTCGAATGCACCCTTCCAAGCAATAAATTCTTCAATTTGTTCCACATCATAAAAGTCATAATTTCCATTAATATAAGAAGATATGGTAACATCATCGTTATACTCACATTGAAAAGGGAGGTGTTTATACCTCCTACAGCAACAAGATTCATCAAAGCAATAAGTAACATTATAAGTAGAGCACACATTTCTAGCAATGATATATAATCTATTGATTTGTTCCCATAAGTGTTTCCCTTTTTGTGACAAGCGGTGTTCCTCATAATAATTTTGCTGCTCTTCCGTGAACCCACCTTGCCAAAAAGATTTAGTTTCAAAGAAACCAACCATTGATAGAAAGCATGATAAAGCAAGACAATAACAGACCAACAAAAATAAAAACTATAGTAGGAACTAATTTTTTTGCATTTTTGATAAAACGATGCAAGTAAAAATAAAGTAAAGCAAAACTTAAAACAAAGTAAAGGATGTGCGTGCGAAAAACTCCCCTTGCAGAGGTCTTCCACTTCTTCCCCGGCAACGGCGCCAGAAAACTTGATTGCTTGTTTGTTGGTAAACCCTAAGAGAAGGTTTTGATGAATATAGCAGCAAGTTTTCCCTCAATTAAGAAACCAAGGTATGTCGATCAGGAGAAGAGCAGACAATACGACTGAAGGTGATGCTTGATAGCCTAGTGACACTCCAACAAGGGCGTCGTTTCACAACAAAATGAGTTAGCACGTCTTCAGCTAGTAGCAACGTGGAACCTGCACACAACACAACCAAGTACTTTGTTCCCAACTTGCGATGAGGTTGTCAATCTCACCGGTTTGCTTGAAACAAAGGGTATGAGCGTATCGAGTGGAAAGTGATAGTAATATGCGAGTAAAGTAAACAGTGCGAGTAAAGTAAACAGGTGATAGCAATATGATGGAAATAGGACCGGGATCCACAGTTCACTAGTGGTGTCTCTCCATAAGATAAATAACACATGCTGGGTAAACAAATTACAGTTGGGCAATTGATAGAATAAAGATAAACGTGATATGTCAAGAAGATCATTATGCGATTTACTCTGGGCATTACAACAAAATACATAGACCGCCATCCAACTGCATCTATGACTAATAATCCACTCACGGGGATATCATCCGAACACCCCATGAGTATTAAGTTGCGAACAACAGATAATTGCATTAAGAAAAGTGTGTAATGTAAACAAAGCATATGCCCTCGAGCATATGAATGTTGTTTTCTCCCTAGTAGCAACAGCACATCTACAACCTTAGAGGTTTCTGTCACTCCCCCGGGTTAAATAGAGGCATGAACCCACTATCGAGCATAAATACCCCCTCTTGGAGTCACTAGCAACTACTCGGCCAAGATAGCTACTAACAACGGAGAGCATGGAAGATCATAAACAACATGGAGATAACATAAGATATATTTCAGTATAGCAACTCAATCATAACACCAATATTCATCGGATCCCAACAAACCAAACATGTAGAATTACATAACGGTGATCTCAATCATGTAGGGCAGCTCATGAGATCTAAACATGAGGCACATGGTGGAGGAGACAACCATCTAGCTACTGCTATGGACCCATAGTCCAAGGTAGACTACTCACTCATCGCTCCGGAGGCAAGCATGGCGATGAAGAAGACCTCCGGTGGCGATTCCCCTCTCCGGCAGGGTGCCGGGAAGAGCTTCTGGACCCTCCCGATCTTCGGGTCGACGGCGGCGGCGGATCGCGATGTGTTCTGGAAAAGTGATCGGGGTACTTAGGTTTTTTCCGTCGGGGGGTCTTTATAGGCGAAGGGGCATCGTCAGAGGTGGCCCGAGGCACCCTCACACATAGGGGCGCGGCCAGGGCCTGGGCCGCGCCGCCCTGGTGTGTGGGGCCCTCGTGGCCCCCCTCCAACTCCTCTTCGGATCTCTGGAAGCTTCCTGGAAAAATAAGACTTCAGGAACTTGTTTCGTCCAATTTTGAGAATATTTCCTGTCTAGCACTTCTGAAACACAAAAATAGCAGAAAATAGGGAACTGGCACTGTGGCGACTTGTTGGTAGGTTAGTTCCAGAAAATGCATAAAAGTGCCACGAAGTGTAACGAAACAGTAGGCAAATGGTGTAAAAACAGGCATGGAGCATCAAAAATTATAGATACGTTGGAGACGTATCACACCCTGCCGGAGAGGGGAATCGCCACCGGAGGTCTTCTTCATCGTCATGCTTGCCTCCGGAGCGATGAGTGAGTAGTCTACCTTGGACTATGGGTCCATAGCAGTAGCTAGATGGTTGTCTTCTCCACCATGTGCTTCATGTTTAGATCTCATGAGCTACCCTACATGATTGAGATCACCGTTATATAATTCTACATGTTTGGTTTGTTGGGATCCGATGAATATTGGTGTTATGATTGAGTTGCTATACTGAAATTTATCTTATGTTATCTCTATGTTGTTTATGATCTTGCATGCTCTCCGTTGTTAGTAGCTATCTTGGCCGAGTAGTTGCTAGTAACTCCAAGAGGGGGTATTTATGCTCGATAGTGGGTTCATGCCTCTATTTAATCTGGGGGAGTGACAGAAACCTCTAAGGTTGTAGATGTGCTATTGCTACTAGGGAGAAAACAACATTCATATGCTCGAGGGCATATGCTTTGTTTACATTACACACTTTGCTTAATGCAATTATCTGTTGTTCGCAACTTAATACTCATGGGGTGTTCGGATGATATCCCCGTGAGTGGATTATTAGTCATAGATGCAGTTGGATGACGGTCTATGTATTTTGTTGTAATGCCCAGAGTAAATCGCATAGTGATCTTCTTGACATATCACGTTATCTTTATTCTATCAATTGCCCAACTGTAATTTGTTTACCCAGCATGTGTTATTTATCTTATGGAGAGACACCACTAGTGAACTGTGGATCCCGGTCCTATTTCCTCTATATTGCTATCACCTTTTTACTTTACTCGCATACTATTATCACTTTCCACTCGATACGCTCATACCCTTTATTTCAAGCAAACCGGTGACATTGACAACCTCATCGTAAGTTGGGAACAAAGTATTTGGTTGTGTTGTGTGCAGGTTCCATGTTGCTACTGGTTGAAGACGCGCTAACAAGTTATCGTTAACGGCGCCCTTGTTAGAGCATCACGCAGCTAGTGGGCATCACCTTCGGTCGTTTGTCTGCTCCTCTCCTGATCGACAAACCTTGGTTTCTAACTGAGGGAAAAGCTTGCTGCTGTGCTCATCACACCTTCCACTTGGGGTTCCCCAACTGACTGGTTATAATCATCATCATCAACTACACACCAGCCATCAAGCCCTTTTCTGGCGCCGTTGCCAGGGAGGAAGTATAAGACTTCTGCGAGGGGAGTTTTTCGCACGCACATCCTTTACTTTGTTTTAAGTTTTGCTTTACTTTATTTTTACTCGCATCATTTTATCAAAAATACAAAAAAATTATTTCCTTTTATAGTTGTTATTTTTGTTGGTCTGTTATTGTCTTGCTTTATCATGCTTTCTATCAATGGGTGGTTTCTTTGAAACTAAATCTTTTTGGCAAGGTGGGTTCACGGAAGAGCAGCAAAATTATTATGAGGAACACCATTTGTCACAAAAAGGGAAACACTTATGGGAACAAATCAATAGATTGTATATCATTGCTAGAAATGTGTGCTCTACTTATAATGTTACTTATTGCTTTGATAGATCTTGTTGCTGTAGGAGGTATAAACACATTCCTTTTCAATGTGAGTATAATGATAATGTTACCATATCTTCTTATATTAATGGAAATTATGACTTTTATGATGTGGAACAAATTGAAGAATTTATTGCTTGGAAGGGTGCATTCGAACTTGCTTATTTGCTTGAAAATATTGATGATGCACCTTATAAATATGAGGTTTATGATATACTTACATTTTGCTTTGATAATTACAAGGAAGAAAATGGTTATATTCTTAAATATCTTAATAGATGCTCTTCAACGGAAGAGACTAATGCCTTGAAGGAGCCTATGGAAGAAGAAATTGCTGAAACTGGAAGCTCATTGGATGAAAAAAAAGGAGGAGAGTGATGATCAATAGGAGGAATAATGGAGCTACCCATGTCTACCTCCTAATAAGAGTAACTCTTTAACTAATACCTTATTTGATAGCCCTCCATGCTTAACAAAGGAGGATGAGTGTGATATTTATATTGTTGAGTTTGTTCATAATGCTACTGAAAATTATTATGAGAGAGGAAAATATGGTTGTTGGAATTCTCATGTTACTAAAACACCTCTCTTTATATTGAAAGTTCCAAAGTTGCTCTTGTTTTATCTACCCATACTTGTGACTATGTGCTTCTTTGATTTATTTTCTTACAAGATTCCTATGCATAGGAAGTGGGTTAGACTTAAATGTGTTTTATATTTGCTCATTGATGCTCTTTTTGTCTTCCATTCATATTTCTTATGCGAGCATCTTCTCAAATTACTGAGCCTAGCTCAAAGGCGTTAAACAAAAGCACTCTTGGGAGATAACCCAATGTTTTCTTTTCAGTACTTTTTCTTTTATTTGAGTCTTGGAAGTCATTACTACTGTAATGACCTCTCCTTATCATTTTTATTTTATTGTTGTGCCAAGAGAAGCCTCTAATTTGAGTGAGGTAAAGATTTGGGGATGTTGCTGTCCTGAAACTGTTTTCGGTGCTGCACCGTAAAAATTTGTGAAAATTCTCTGTATATCTATTGGACCTGCAATTTCTTTTGCATGCCCCAGGTTATATCTAAACTTTCATTAGTTGAACACTTTATGATTTGAGCAACAGAAAACCCCTTAAAAAATCGGCCTTTATGAGCTGTTCTATTTTGACAGATTTCTGCCACTATTCCTTTTTGCCGCTTTATTGCTTTCTTTTTGAGTTCTTTTAATCACGGAACTTTTGGGGAAGTTGCTACAGTAGTATATACTTTATATGTGGTGGTTTTGGGTTGAAACCTGAAGCAAAAGAGGTTGATTATATGTTATGCTTACACTAATTTTGCTAATAGATTTGTGTTTAGTTTTGTATGAAGGAAGTTTTCAAGTGTAGGGATTGGAGAATGATGAGATGAGTTGAAGAATGGACAAAATCTCAAGCTTGGGGATTCCCATGCATCACCCCAAAAAATATCCAAGAGGTACAAGCGTCAAAGCTTGGGGATGCCCCCGAGGCACCCCTTCTTCATCGGCAAAAATCAGGTCACCTTTCAAAACACTATATTTTTATTGCTTCATGCACTATATGTTTTTCTTGGAGCGTCAGTTGTTTTAGTTTTCATTGTTAGTGTTGTTTTGTTTGCTGCAATAAATGGTTATACCCCAACAAATTTCTTTTGGAGAAGTTTCCTTGCTTTTCATTTGCCAAGAACGCTCTAGTTTTCATTCTTATCAAAAACCGAGTGTTCTTCTTTTTCTGCTACTGCTTCTGGTTTTCGTTTTCGCCTTGATTTGTGTTCAGATCTTCTTAAATTTATTTATCAAGGTGTATTTTTGCCTCTGGACCATGTTGGTTTTCCTCAAAAGAGTTGGATTAAAAAAGTTCGAATGGTGTTGGAAAAGAGAAAAAGCTTTATGCAAAAAAGTGGTACAAGAAGGAGCTTGTGTAGACAGCGGCTTAGGCTTTTTCATGTCGTGCTTGATGTATTTTTGATAGTATGCTTAGTGGTTTTGCTGTAGCATGACTTGTCTCAAATAACTGAGATTGCTTAATGAGCCTTTGAAAAAATTATGCGTTGTTTTTATCGTTAGGAAGCATTATTTTGGTTTTCTCCTTGATGATTTATTTGGGTTGACTTGGCGCATGCTCACACATGTTAGACTAATACCAAGTCGCCAATAGCCTCTATAATCATTTAGTTTTTGACTTTTGATGCCATCTTATGCTTCTTTTAATGTCACTTTGTCGCTTTGCGTGATTATGGCCATTATTGCTCTCTTAGTTGGTCGCTCCCAGTCTTTTGCTAGCCCTCGCCTTGTACTGAGTATGAGCTCTACTCGTGCATCCAACTCCTAAAAACCAAGTTTTCCAAAGTGTCCACCATACATACCTATTAGCAATTTGCTATTCCAAGTAAATTTGACTTTCTTTTATTATCTCTTCAAATTAAACTCTTACCAGTGTTATGCAAAAATGGGTCAGTAAAGCTCTCACGAACCGGAAGGCACACTTTACTTTTTCTTGTTCTTAAAAATTTGACATTGTGGTCTCTTATGTTGAGTTGTTATGCTTGCAAGTTGTAAGTTGGATACTAGCCCAACCATGCCGTCATGGGGCAAGCTTTCAACATTGCACTTCTTATTTGAGTTGATATCGTGATCTTTTGTTTATGGATGCCCACGGTGTGAAATGAATTGGGAATCTTGCGGGGATCATGGAGTTTGTATATGTGTTAGGGAAATGCCTGGGCCGCCAATCTAAGCCATGCATAATTCATGGTGGAAATTTGCAGCATACCCATAGTGGACATTCGACGACGCATCTCAAAATAAAAAGCTAAACAAATGGCAAATAAAAGAGATGTCGAGGTGTTCATTGTCTACTTGTCCTGTAATTTTGATGTGGGCTTGTTCCATGTCATCGGGCACGGAGGTACCCCGTTGGCAGTTCTCGATGATACATATATACTTACAATGACAAGAGCCTTGCTTGGGACTCTAAGTAAAGTAGCATGAGGTTTGGGTACTCGTATTCACGGGGCACGAGGTTTTCGACTTATGATTTGTCAAGCATATGCATCATAATTGTTCTCGCATTAACTTTAACCATTCAAGATGCTTATGATGGGGGCAATGAGAGCACAAAGCTGGTAAGTACCATAATTTTTGAAGGTCTATAAAACTTGCAAACACTGCTTCCCTTTGCGAAGGGCCTTTCTTTTACTTTTATGTTGAGTCACCACCTTCTATCTTTATGCACCATTAAGAGAGCATAGTTGTCATTCTTAGTATAATGTGCATTGTCCCAAAGTTTTCATTGATTGATTCATATTGTTGGTTTCACTTGTTCTCAAATTATTTGTATCTAGTCGCCCTCTTAAACTTGAAGGTGTCCTATGCATTTATGTTTTGCTCTCCATGAAGGACAAGCTGAAAACCATTTGTATGTTTTTCCTTATGATTTGAACACACGTTTGACTTTCATCATTTCATTTTCATGATCTTTTGTTTGTGTTCATTTTCATGTTTATAACATGCTTGCTAAGTTTTTATTGTCAAGATTATATCTTTCATGCCCATGTTTTAAGTTCTTATGATCCCAGCTCACAAATGCTTACATATATGATCAAGATTGTGTAGGTGCATGTCACCTCAAAAATTATTTCTTTTGTTATCACTTACCTACTCGAGGACGAGCAGGAGTTAAGCTTGGGGATGCTGATACGTCTCCAACGTATCTATAATTTTTGATGCTCCATGCTTGTTTTTACACCATTTGCCTAATGTTTCGTTACACTTCGTGGCACTTTTATGCATTTTCCGGAACTAACCTATTAACAAGTAGCCACAGTGCCAGTTCCCTGTTTTCTGCTGTTTTTGTGTTTCAGAAAAGCTACACAGGAAATATTCTCGGAATTGGACGAAACTAAAGCCAGTCGTCCAGAAATCCACCGGAGCTTCTAGAGAACCGAAGAGGAGACGGAGTGGGGCCACGAGGGCCCCACACACCAGGGCGGTGCGGCCCAGCCCCTGGCCGCGCCCCCTATGTGTTAGGGCGCCTCGGTCCACTCCTGACGATGCCCCTTCGCCTATAAAGACCCCCCGACGGGAAAAACCTAAACACCCGATCAATTTTCCAGAACACATCGCGATCCGCCGCCGCCGTTGACCCGAAGATCGGGAGGGTCCAGAAGCTCTTCCCGGCACCCTGCCGGAGAGGGGAATCGCCACCGGAGGTCTTCTTCATCGCCATGCTTGCCTCCGGAGCGATGAGTGAGTAGTCTACCTTGGACTATGGGTCCATAGCAGTAGCTAGATGGTTGTCTTCTCCACCATGTGCTTCATGTTTAGATCTCATGAGCTGCCCTACATGATTGAGATCACCGTTATGTAATTCTACATGTTTGGTTAGTTGGAATCCGATGAATATTGGTGTTATGATTGAGTTGCTATACTAAAATTTATCTTATGTTATCTCTATGTTGTTTATGATCTTGCATGCTCTCCATTGTTAGTAGCTATCTTGGCCGAGTAGTTGCTAGTAACTCCAAGAGGGGGTATTTATGCTCGATAGTGGGTTCATGCCTCTATTTAATCTGGGGGAGTGACAGAAACCTCTAAGGTTGTAGATGTGCTATTGTTACTAGGGAGAAAACAACATTCATATGCTCGAGGGCATATGCTTTGTTTACATTACACACTTTGCTTAATGCAATTATCTGTTATTCGCAACTTAATACTCATGGGGTGTTCGGATGATATCCCCGTGAGTGGATTATTAGTCATAGATGCAGTTGGATGACGGTCTATGTATTTTGTTGTAATGCCCAGAGTAAATCGCATAGTGATCTTCTTGACATATCACGTTATCTTTATTCTATCAATTGCCCAACTGTAATTTGTTTACCCAGCATGTGTTATTTATCTTATGGAGAGACACCACTAGTGAACTGTGGATCCCGGTCCTATTTCCTCTATATTGCTATCACATGTTTACTTTACTTGCACTGTTTACTTTACTCGCATACTATTATCACTTTCTACTCAATACGCTCATACCCTTTATTTCAAGCAAACCGGTGAGATTGATAACCTCATCGTAAGTTGGGAACAAAGTATTTGGTTGTGTTGTGTGGAGGTTCCACGTTGCTACTGGTTGAAGACGCGCTAACAAGTTATCGTTAATGGCGCCCTTGTTAGAGCATCACGCAGCTAGTGGGCATCACCTTCGGTCGTTTGTCTGCTCCTCTCCTGATCGACAAACCTTGGTTTCTAACTGAGGGAAAAGCTTGCTGCTGTGCTCATCACACCTTTCGCTTGGGGTTCCCCAACGGACTGGTTATAATCATCATCATCAACTACACGCCAGCCATCAATATACCAGAAGAAAAAGACAGATGGGTATAATGAAGTCGATGAAGCTTTCTTGAGCCTATAATCGGCTGCAAGCACTCCATTATAACCTCGGGGGCTACTCCCATCGGGAGTGCTGAACGCGCACCCGATGAACAATTAATTTGAAAAGAAAATGGATGCAAAAATCAAGAGGAAAAGATGAAATAAATTCTAAAGGTTGCATGCAAGATTGAAGAAGAAGAAAATTTTGAGCCTATACTTGAATAAAAAATTCGACTATAGCCTTGGGGGCTACTCCCATCGGGAGCGCTGGTCGCGCACCCAATGAAGATGGAAATATTGGCTCCAATGCAGGAGTAAAAATCAACTTCATCATCGATGGCAAATACCAGATAATAAACTCGATGTTTCACTCCCATCACTACTAGAAAAATGGCTACCCGCGGCGCACCAAAAATGGTTACCCATAGCGCATTATCGGTGCGCCGTGGGTACGATGCCACTGGTACCAGATTACCCGCAGCGCATGGCTGGTGCGCTACGGGTACCCGTAGCGCACCAGCCATGCACTGCGGGTAATCTGGTCTATGCGCTACGGGTAAAATTTGAAAATTCCAAAAACTTCAAAAAAAATCGAAAAAAATGAAAATTATAAAAATCGAAATAATGTGAAAAACTATTGTATTTCAATTTTTTGAGGATTTTATCACATGAGGAACATTTTCAAATCACACCAAATTTCTTGACTTCCCGCTAGGTCACCCATCCTTAGACTACACCGGGGTGAGCACACTTAACTTCTCCATTCTATTTGCATGAGCTAACCCTAACCTACCTAAGTTCTTATTGATATTACTATCATATCAATCCTCTTAAGGCCTATGTATGCATATATGTATATGTGTGTGTATATGCGTATATGTGTGTATATATTTGTGTATGTGCGTATTTTTTCAAACCTTTTATTATTTTCTATTATTTTTTAGAAAACTAAAAAGGCGACCCACGGGGGGGGAGGGGTGGGTGAATTTTTTTTGGAAGCTTACCCGTAGCGCACCATAAAGCCCGTGCGCTACGGGTAAATTTTCAAATTTTGAAAATTTTACCGCTGATTCAAAAAAAATTGAAAAAATTCCCACCTATTCAAATTTTTTTAAAAAATTCCCACCGATTCAAAAAATATGGTAGGAAACTTACCCATAGCGCACCATATATGTATACCCGTAGCTCACTAGGCGGCGCGCTATGGGTAAGTCTAAAATTTCAAAAAAAAATTGAATTTTGTTCCCACCCAACTTACCCGTAGCGCACGGGCCTGCATGCGCTACGAGTAGTTTTACTACCCGCAGCGCATGTCAGACACATGCGCTACGGGTAAGTTGGGGGAGGGCAACCCCTCCAGGCATACAATTACCCGTAGCGCACTAAATATGTGGTGCGCTGCGGGTAAGTCATATACCCACAGCGCATGGGCACAGGTGTGCTATGGGTAAATACCCGCAACGCACCATATATGTAATGCGCTACGGGTAGCTGTGCTACCTATAGCTGTTTTCCTAGTAGTGCATCGGGAGGGATTCGCGACTAGTTGAGAAAGCAACCCGATGATTTTGGGCACTGAAACAGCCAAACAAGCCTCTCGATAAAAATTTGATTCTCAAGCCGCGTCCACCGAGATAACATGCTTCAATGTTGTGGTCGCAAAGATTATGAAGGTAAGACCTCAGGATCTGTCCTGCAGGGCCTATTATACGCACATGAATGCGCTCTGCTAGTAATTTACCGTATCCATCATACAAAGAAAATCCCGGTAGACGCACCGGGTACCCTAAGAAATACTGGAATTCATGCTTTTGTAAGTTCTAAATGCGGCAAAAAGTTGGGTTACGCTAGGTACGGAATTCGAGTCTGGGGACTTTAGTTTGAAGTAGGTAGCAAGTGTTTGCCTAGGCAATTAACTAGTTTCCTAATCTGTCAGAAGAACCAGGCTTGTTAACCAAAATCCCCATGAAAATTTAAGATTATAAGACATGGAATGAAATTAAAAAAAAGACGAAGATTGATCTAGTCGAAGATTATAAGTTGAAGATTTGAAGATTTAAGATTCGACCCGAATTTACAATTTTGGTAGAACCTCGGGGGCTGATGCTCCTAGTTGATGTGGGAGCTTGACAGTCCTTGTGCGTGGTGAATGACCAGCCCGTTGGGAACCCCAAGAGGAAGGTGTGATGAGTATAGCAGCTGGTTTTCCCTCAGTTAAGAAACCAAGGTTTATCGTTCTTGGAGAGGAGAGACAAACGACTGAAGGTGATGCTTGCTAGCTTGCGACAGCTTCGGACAATTTATATATAGCGCCTCGTCCAAGCTTTGCTTGCTAACTGCAACGCGGAACCTGCACACAACACAACCAAGTACTTTGTTCCCAACTTGCGATGAGGTTGTCAATCTCACCGGTTTGCTTGAAACAAAGGTTATGAGCGTATCGAGTGGAAAACAATAGAAGTATGCGAGTAAAGTAAACAGTGTGAGTAAAGTAAATAGGTGATAGCAATATGATGGAAATAGGACTGGGATCCACAGTTCACTAGTGGTGTCTCTCAATAAGATAAATAACACATGCTGGGTAAACAAATTACAGTTGGGCAATTGATAGAATAAAGATAAACGTGATATGTCAAGAAGATCACTATGAGATTTACTCTGGGCATTACAACAAAATACATAGACCGCCATCCAACTGCATCTATGACTAATAATCCACTTGTGGCGAATCAATCCGAGAACTCCACAAGTATTAAGTTGCGAACAACAGATAATTGCATTAAGCAAAGTGTGTAATGTAAACAAAGCATATGCCCTTGAGCATATGAATGTTGTTTTCTCCCTAGTAGCAACAGCACATCTACAACCTTAGAGGTTTCTGTCACTCCCCCAGGTTAAATAGAGGCATGAACCCACTATCGAGCATAAATACCCCCTCTTGGAGTCACTAGCAACTACTCGGCCAAGATAGCTACTAACAACGGAGAGCATGCAAGATCATAAACAGCATAGAGATAACAAAAGATAATATTCAGTACAGCAACTTAATCATAAACACCAATATTCATCGGATCCCAACAAACCAAACATGTAGAATTACATAACGGTGATCTCAATCATGTAGGGCAGCTCATGAGATCTAAACATGAAGCACATGGTGGAGGAGACAACCATCTAGCTACTGCTATGGACCCATAGTCCAAGGTAGACTACTCACTCATCGCTCCGGAGGCAAGCATGGCGATGAAGAAGACCTCCGGTGGCGATTCCCCTCTCCGGCAGGGTGCCGGGAAGAGCTTCTGGACCTTCCCGATCTTCGGGTCGACGGCGGCGGCGGATCGCGATGTGTTCTGGAAAATTGATCGGGTACTTAGGTTTTTTCCGTCGGGGGGTCTTTATAGGCGAAGGGGCGATGTCAGAGGAGGGGCCAGGCGGCCTCACACCATGGTGGCGCGGGCCAGGGGCTGGCCGCACCACCCCTGTGTGTGGGCCCCTGGTGGCCCGCCTCCTACTCTCCTTCGGATCTCTGGAAGCTTCCGGGTAAAATAAGACTTCAGGAACTTGTTTCGTCCAATTCCGACAATATATCCTGTGTATCACTTCTGAAACACAAAAACAGCAGAAAACAGGGAACTGGCACTGTGGCAACTTGTTAATAGGTTAGTTTCGGAAAATGCATAAAAGTGCCACGAAGTGTAATAAAATAGTAGGCAAATGGTGTAAAAACAAGCATGGAGCATCAAAAGTTATAGATACGTTGGAGACGTATCAAGCATCCCCAAGCTTAACTCCTGCTCGTCCTCGAGTAGGTAAGTGATAACAAAAGAATAATTTTTGAGGTGACATGCACCTACACAATCTTGATCATATATGTAAGCATTTGTGAGCTGGGATCATAAGAACTTAAAACATGGGCATGAAAGATATAATCTTGACAATAAAACTTAGCAACCAGGTTGTAAACATGCAAATGAACACAAACAAAAGATCATGAAAATGAAACAATGAAAGTCAAACGTGTGTTCAAATCATAAGGAAAACATACAAATGGTTTTCAGCTTGTCCTTCAAAGAGAGCAAAACATAAATGCACAGGACACCTTCAAGTTTAAGTGGGCGACTAGATACAAATAATTTAAGAACAAGTAAAACCAACAATATGAATCAATCAATGAACTTTGGGACAATGCATATTACACTAAGAATGACAACTATGCTCTCTTAATGGTGCATAAAGAAAGAAGGTGGTGACTCAACATAAAAGTAGAAGAAAGGCCCTTCGCAGAGGGAAGCAGTGATTGCAAGTTTTATAACCTTCAAAAATTATGGTACTTACCGGCTTTGAGCTCTCATTGCCCCCATCATAAGCATCTTGAATGGTTAAAATTAATGCGAGAACAATTATGATGCATATGCTTGACAAATCATAAGTTGAAAACCTCGTGCCCCGTGAATACGAGTACCCAAACCTCATGCTACTTTACTTAGAGTCCCAAGCAAGGCTCTTGTCATTGTAAGTATATGCATATCATTGAGAACCGCCAATGGGGTACCTCCGTGCCCGATGACATGAAACAAGCCCACACCAAAATGATAGGACAAGCAGACAATGAACACCTCGACATCTCTTTTCTTTGCCATTTGTTTAGCTTTTTATTGTGAGATGCGTCGTCGAATGTTCACCACGGGTATGCTGCAAATTTCCACCATGAATTATGCATGGCTTAGATTAGCGGCCCGGCGTTTCCCTAACACATATACAAACTCCATGATCCCCACAAGATTCCCAATTCATTTCACACCGCGGGCTTCCATAAACAAAAGATCACGATATCAACTCAAATAAGAAGTGCAATGTTGAAAGCTTGCCCATGACTGCATGGCTGGGCTAGTCTCCAACTTACAACTTGCAAGCATAACAACTCAACATAAGAGACCACAATGTCAAATTTTTAAGAACAGGAAAAAGTAAAGTGTGCCTTCCGGTTCGTGAGAGCTTTACTGACCGAATTTCGCATAAAACTGGTAAGAGTTTAATTTGAAGAGAAAATAAAAGCAAGTCAAATTTACTTGGAATAGCAAATTGCTAGTAGGTATGTATGGTGGACACTTTGGAAAACTTCGGCTTTTAGGAGTTGGATGCACGAGTAGAGCTCATACTCAGTACAAGGCGAGAGCTAGCAAAAGACTAGGAGCGACCAACTAAGAGAGCAATAATGGCCATAATCATGCAAAGCGACAAAGCGATATTAAAAGAATTATAAGATGGCATGAAAAGTCAAAAACTAAATGATCATAGAGGCTATTGGCGACTTTGTAAGAGTCTAACATGTGTGAGCATGCGCCAAGTCAACCCAAATAAAGCATCAAGGAGAAAACCAAAATAATGCTTCCATACAATTAAAAACAACGCATGATTTTTTCAAAGGCTCATTAAGCAATCTCAGTTATTTGAGAAAAGTCATGCTACGGCAAAAACCACTAAGCATACTATCAAAAAGACATCAAGCATGATATGAAAAAGCCTAAGCCGCAGTCTACACAAGCTCCTTCTTGTACCACTTTTTTGCACAAAGCTTTTTCTCTTTTCCAACACCATTTGAAATTTTTTAAAGACACCTCTTTTGATAAAAACCAATAAAAATCAGAGGCAAAAATACACCTTGATGAAAAGATATGACAAGGTCTGAATGCAAATCAAGGCGAAAACGAAAACCAAAAGCAGTAGCAGAAAAAGAAGAACACCCGGTGAAATTGTAAGAATGAAAAACGGAGTGTTCTTGGCAAATGAAAACGAGTACATCTCCTCCAAAAGAAATTTGTTGGGGTCCAACCATTTATTGCAGCAAGCAAACAAACTAAACCAACTAAGAAAACTAAAACAACTGACGCTCCAAGAAAAACACATAGTGCATGAAGCAATAAAAATATAGTGTTTTGAAAGGTGACTTGATTTTTTGCCGATGAAGAAGGGGTGTCTCGGGGGCATCCCGAAGCTATGATGCTTGTACTTCTTGGATATTTCTTGGGGTGATGCATGGGCATCCCCAAGCTTGAGCTTTTGTCCATTCTTCAACTCATCTCATCATTCTCCAATCCCTACACTTGAAAACTTCCTTCATACAAAACTAAACACAATTCTATTAGCAACATTAGTGCAAGCATAACATATAATCAACCTCTTTTTGCTTCAGGTTTGAACTCAAAACCACCATATATATAGCAAATACTACTGTAGCAACTTCTCCAAAAGTTCCGTGATCAAAAGAACTCAAAAGAAAGCGATAAAGTGGCAAACACAAATCTTGGCAGAAATCTGTCAAAACTGAACAGCTGACAAAGGACGAATTTTTGAGGGGTTTTATGTTGCTCAAATAAAAAAGTGTTAAAATAACAAAAGTTTGGATATAACCTGGGGCATATGCACAAGAAATCACAGGTCCAAAAGATATACAGAGAATTTATACGAATTTTTACGGTGCAGCACCGAAAACAGTTTCAGGACAGCAACATCCCCAAATCTTTACCTCACTCGAATTAGAGGCTTCTCTTGGCACAAAAACAAAATAAACAAGATAAGGAGCGGTCATTACAGTAGTAATGACTTCCAAGACTCAAATAAAAGAAAAAGTACTGAAAATAAAAACATTGGGTTATCTCCCAAGAGTGCTTTTCTTTAATGCCTTTGAGCTAGGCGCAGAAAATTGCGAATCAAGTAATATCAAGTGATGAAGCATCAAGCTCATAATTTGCTCTAAGAATAGAGTCAAAAAGTAATTTCTCTCTTTTCCTAGGGAAGTGTTCCATACCTTTCTTTAGTGGGAATTGATATTTGATAGTGCCTTCCCTCATATCAATGATAGCACCTACAGTTCGAAGAAAGGGTCTTCCCAAAATAATAGGACATAAAGCATGACATTCAACGCCCATAACAAGAAAATCAATGGGAACAAGGTTATTGTTAACCACAATAAGAACATCATTAATCCTTCCCAAAGGTTTCTTCTTAGCAACATCAGCAATAGGAACATCAAAGTAACATTTTTCAAGCGGTGGTAAATCAAGCATGTCATAAATCTTTCTAGGCATGATAGAAATACTAGCACCTAGATCACATAAAGCATGGCAATCATAACCATTAACATGCATATCAATGATGGGTTCCCAACCATCTTCTAACTTCTTGGGAACAGAAGCTTTTTGCTTCAACTTTTCATCCCTAATTTTTATGAGAGCATTGGTAATATGCTTAGTAAAAGCAACATTTAAAGAACTAGCATTGGGAGTCAAAGCAAGCTTTTGCAAGAACAAAATAACTTCAGATATATTGCAGCCATCAACATCAAAATCATTAAAATAAGTAGAGCTATCATCTCCCACACTCCGAAAAATTTCAGCACTCTTTTGAGAAAAAGTTTTGACAGTTTTAGGCTTTTTAACACAAGGAGTGGGAGTTTTCTCTACACCGATCAAAGTAAGAGGATTGCTAGCATTAGGAGCAACATCATTAGAGGTAGTAATGGTACATACCTTCATCTCTCTAGCCATCTCATCTTCTCTTTCCCACCTGGCATGCAATTCCGCTAACAATCTAATATTTTCATCAATTTCAACTTGAATAGCATTAGCGGTAGCAAAAACATTGTTCTCTTTCACATCATTAGGCAACACTTTTAATTTCAGAAGTTCAACATCATGAGCAAGGCTATCAACTTTAGAAGCAAGAATATCAATTTTGCCTAACTTTTCCTCAACAGACTTGTTAAAAGCAGTTTGCTTACCGATAAAGTCCTTGAGCATTACCTCAAGCTCGGAGGGCGCGGCCCTAGTGTTGTTGTAGGAATTACCATAAGAATTACCATAACCATTACCATTGGTAGAAGGATACGGCCTATAATTGTTACTAGCAAAATTGTTCCTATAAGCATTGTTGTTAAAATTATTGTTTCTAATGAAATTCACATCAACATGCTCTTCTTGAGCAACCAGAGAGGCCAAAGGAACATTATTAGGATCAACATGAGTCCTATCATTAGCAAGCATAGCCATAATGGTATCAATCTTATCATTCAAGGAAGAGGTTTCCTCAACAGAATTTACCTTCTTACCTTGTGGAGCTCTCTCGGTGTGCCATTTGGAATAATTTACCATCATGTTGTCGAGTAGCTTTGTTGCGGCGCCCAAGGTAAGGGACATAAAAGTGCCTCCAGCAGCTGAATCAAGTAGGTTCCTTGAAGAAAAATTCAGTCCTGCATAAAAAGTTTGGACAATCATCCAAGTAGTCAGTCCATGAGTGGGGCAGTTCTTTATCATAGATTTCATTCTTTCCCAAGCTTGAGCAACATGTTCATTATCAAACTGAGTAAATTTCATAATATTGCCACGCAGAGATATAATCTTAGCAGGAGGATAGTATCTACCAATAAAAGCATCCTTACACTTAGCCCATGAATCAATACTATTCTTAGTCAAAGACAGCAACCAATCTTTAGCTTTTCCTCTCAAAGAAAAAGGAAACAACTTGAGCTTAATAATATCACTTTCTACATCCTTATATTTCTGCATCTCACATAGCTCAACAAAATTGTTGAGATGAGCTGCAGCATCTTCAGTACTAGCACCAGAGAATTGCTCTTTCATAACAAGGTTCAACAAAGCAGGCTTAGTCTCATAAAAGTTTGCAGCAGGAGCAGGTGGTGCAATAGGAGTGCAGATAAAATCACTATTGTTTGTGCTAGTAAAGTCACACAACTTGGTGTTTTCAGGATTGGCCATTTCAGCAAAACGAAAGTAAACAAGTAAAAACAACTACCAAGGATTCTAATTTTTTTGGGTTTTTGATATAAAACGATGCAGGTAAAATAAATAAAGTAAAGCAAAACAATAACAAAGTAAATGATGTGCGTGCGAAAACTCCCCTCGCAGAAGTCTTCTACTTCCTCCCCGGCAACGGCGCCAGAAAAACAGCTGATGCTCCTAGTTGATGTGGGAGCTTGACAGTCCTTGTGCGTGGTGAATGACCAGCCCGTTGGGAACCCCAAGAGGAAGGTGTGATGAGTATAGCAGCTGGTTTTCCCTCAGTTAAGAAACCAAGGTTTATCGTTCTTGGAGAGGAGAGACAAACGACTGAAGGTGATGCTTGCTAGCTTGCGACAGCTTCGGACAATTTATATATGGCGCCTCGTCCAAGCTTTGCTTGCTAACTGCAACGCGGAACCTGCACACAACACAACCAAGTACTTCGTTCCCAACTTGCGATGAGGTTGTCAATCTCACCGGTTTGCTTGAAACAAAGGTTATGAGCGTATCGAGTGGAAAACAATAGAAGTATGCGAGTAAAGTAAACAGTGCGAGTAAAGTAAACAGGTGATAGCAATATGATGGAAATAGGACCGGGATCCACAGTTCACTAGTGGTGTCTCTCCATAAGATAAATAACACATGCTGGGTAAACAAATTACAGTTGGGCAATTGATAGAATAAAGATAAACGTGATATGTCAAGAAGATCACTATGAGATTTACTCTGGGCATTACAACAAAATACATAGACCGCCATCCAACTGCATGTATGACTAATAATCCACTTGTGGCGAATCAATCAGAGAACTCCACAAGTATTAAGTTGCGAATAACAGATAATTGCATTAAGCAAAGTGTGTAATGTAAACAAAGCATATGCCCTTGAGCATATGAATGTTGTTTTCTCCCTAGTAGCAACAGCACATCTACAACCTTAGAGGTTTCTGTCACTCCCCCAGGTTAAATAGAGGCATGAACCCACTATCGAGCATAAATACCCCCTCTTGGAGTCACTAGCAACTACTCGGCCAAGATAGCTACTAACAACGGAGAGCATGCAAGATCATAAACAACATAGAGATAACAAAAGATAATATTCAGTACAGCAACTTAATCATAAACACCAATATTCATCGGATCCCAACAAACCAAACATGTAGAATTACATAACGGTGATCTCAATCATGTAGGGCAGCTCATGAGATCTAAACATGAAGCACATGGTGGAGGAGACAACCATTTAGCTACTGCTATGGACCCATAGTCCAAGGTAGACTACTCACTCATCGCTCCGGAGGCAAGCATGGCGATGAAGAAGACCTCCGGTGGTGATTCCCCTCTCTGGCAGGGTGCCGGGAAGAGCTTCTGGACCCTCCCGATCTTCGGGTCGACGGCGGCGGCGGATCGCGATGTGTTCTGGAAAATTGATCGGGTACTTAGGTTTTTTCCGTCGGGGGGTCTTTATAGGCGAAGGGGCGATGTCAGAGGAGGGGCCAAGCGGCCTCACACCATGGTGGCGCGGGCCAGGGGCTGGCCGCGCCACCCCTGTGTGTGGGCCCCTGGTGGCCCGCCTCCTACTCTCCTTCGGATCTCTGGAAGCTTCCGGGTAAAATAAGACTTCAGGAACTTGTTTCGTCCAATTCCGAGAATATTTCCTGTGTATCACTTCTGAAACACAAAAACAGCAGAAAACAGGGAACTGACACTGTGGCAACTTGTTAATAGGTTAGTTCCGGAAAATGCATAAAAGTGTCGCGAAGTGTAACGAAACAGTAGGCAAATGGTGTAAAAACAAGTATGGAGCATCAAAAATTATAGATACGTTGGAGACGTATCAGGGGCTACTGACAAGGGTATACCTACCAAGGCCCATTATCTTAGTACCTCTAGGGCCCGTTCGGGTAGAAGCCTATAAAAATTAGGCCCACGTATAGTCATATTCAAAATATAAGATCATATTGTAACTCGTGTTGTAATTTGTATCGAATCCGACCGGTTCCTCGGGACCTGGCCACCTATAAATAGGGGTCAGGAGAGGCCAGCCAGGGACACATCGAGATTGAGCTAAGATTAATTCTAAGTTTACTCTCAATATACCATGTTCACATTATTTGTCTGAAACCTTACATTCGAGTTCATCTGACATCCTCTTCCCCCGATCCTAAGTCCTTCATGTAAGACATTTGCCAAGTTAACCCTTGTCAAGCTCCGACTCCGACTGCATTTTCATTTTCTATTTTGCGTCTACACATGGTGTAGCAGAAGAAACCAACTTAATATTGTTGGTTCTCATAATTTGGATTTACTATTTTTTTTGTAACTTTCTCAGCTTAGCTTCGCTCTCAGTAAACCAGCTCCAAGTGATTCAATTGCCCTACTTAGAAAAAAAAATTGCCCTACTTAGAAAAAGGAATGAAAAAACTCCCAGGTGTGCACACACACCACAAAAATCCCATGGTGCAGCCCGCAAGCACAGATCTCTTTGACGTGCAAGTTGCGACTATTTCGAAACGTGAGGCTGGCACCTGGACACGCCGCCCGATCCACGGTTACCCGCCGAACCAGGGGCTCAAACTTAACGGCTCACGTCCACCCGTGCGCCGCCGATGCCGAACACAAAACCGACGCGGCGCCGACGCCGACGCACCCACCCGCTCATGGGCATGAAGAGCTCGGCCGGCGACGTGGACGTGGAGCTGCTCAAGGCGGTGGCGCAGGCGTGGTACGCGCACTCGGGCAACCCGCGGCCGTCGCGCACCGACGACGACGGCGTGGGCGCGCGCCGCGTTGGCGCACAGCGATACAGGCCGTCCCGGTTCAAGCTGGAGGCGGCGGCGGCCGCCGCAGCCGCGCAGAGGAGGAGGTCATGGGACTTCGCGCAGTCGCTGTGGGACACCTACGAGCTCGTCACCATCGCGAAGAGGATCGAGTCCAGCCTCGCCATCATCGACGAGGCCACGGCCGCGCCGACGCAGCGTGCCGTCGCCGACGAGGGCGCCATGCGTGGGGGAGGAGGAGGGAAGCGGCCGAGGGAGGGCAGGCGTAGCCTGAGGAGCCTGTTCCACCGATCCTCGTCCAGGAGGTTCGAGGAATCAAGCAGATAAGCCAGAGTACTCTTCTCTTGACTGTCCTCTAGTCCATACTTACCTGAAAAACTTAGGCAGTGTCCATGCAATTTGCAGAGCTATATGTATACTACAGGTGTTAATAGTTTCCTCAAGCACAGCATATTTCCATGCATTTTAGGCAGAGAAAACATCGGCAGAATAGGAATTTAGAACAAACGAAGATGATTCAGAATCACATTGCTAAGCATAGTTCAGGTACGATAACAATGATATGTATCTGCAATCCACAGATCCAGTCACAGATGATTGACAGGGAAAAGCGAAACCCACAATCCAGGTAACTTGGGTGATCTGACCCTATGGTCTAATAACACCTCATGACTGGCATGATAAGAATCTTGCCGGTGGTAGCCATATAGGAGGGGACGCCATTAGGCTAACCAGTGATAGTAGGGGGTGCCGGTCAGACCATAATCTGCACCCGGGTAGGCAGTATATCCACTACCTCGCACAGCCTGGTGGCTCGCCATGCGATGGGCATCCTCATAAGGCACAGCATAGGCGTAATGCCAAGGATGAGTTGCTTGCTGATATGTACCTGCAGGGAAATAGGCATATGGGTACATGACCGCAGCAGATGCAGCAGAATCTTGTGCCACTGCCGCCCCAGTTTGGCCTGCTTGCCCATATGCAGCAGGGAGATTGTTATATGCACTTCCATACAGAGCTTGAGGTTGAACTTGTGCTGTCCCAGATTGACCTGCTGTTTATTTCAAGAATCAGCTATGCCCACTCATAATTTTAACAAGAATCATGCAAGCCCTCTCTAGAAGAGAATAAGGAAATTATTTAATTCTTTTTTTACCTAAAAATTATTCAATTCTTGGAATACATTAAATGTTAAAAGTGGGCAAAGAAAAATACCTTGTGCTCTAATTTCAGCATTTTGCATGTCCACACATAACTTGTCAACCTGTTTGGTCATGGCTATGAGGCTCATTTCCATCGTTTTCATCTGCTCAATTTGCTTGGTGTTTATGTCTCGACTATACTCAAATTCAGATCTTTTGCAGAAACAAAATAGGCAACAAATTAGCAACAACCATATATATATCCTAGAAAATAAAAAACTGATGTGGGAAGTGACAAAGTGAGGGAGTGTGAGATCACGAACCGCATAGACTGGTACTCTTTCTGCAACCCATCTAGCTCAGTATTCAATTCAGCGAAGCTTTTGCTGACTTCAGACCTTTTGTTTGCTTTCGCTAGCTCTTCAGTCCGCTTCTGTAACTCAGCCCTTAACTCCTGGTTTTCAGCGCGGAGTTTATCAACTTCAAAATGCTTTTGCAGCAGTTCCTTCTTCAATACATCACCAGCAAATCTTTCAGCCTCCATCTTCCCTAGTAGATCGTTCCTTTGCATCTCATATACAGCTTCAGTGTCTGCTTGGATCTGAGTCTTATGGCCTGCAAGCTGTCGCTGATCCTCTATCACAAGGTTTTGTGTATCCGCATCCTGCAGTGCAGTCCTGGATTCCATCTTCTCCAATAAAGATCGAGGCTTCCAATAGTGGAGACTAGTAAGTCCAGTAGCAGGCAACGAGCCATGTTGATTCAGTCCTGCATCTTGGATAGCACGCTCATGGAGCTGTTCACGACGAGCCATTATTCCTATAGAAATAAAGGAACCGAAGGATGAAAATCAAAAACTGCTGACACTCATATAGCACAATATATACCAACGTTTTACATAGCCGGCTATGGCAAATAGAGAAAGCCCTCCAAACAGCTACAACGGCACTAATAGCGAAGCTAACTGAGGCTATATCAGGTAATTGAACATGCATTCCATTTATTGGCAACCTGCTCAAACCGCATAGCCGGCTACGTAAAACATTGGGAAATAAAGACTGTAAAATAGTCATGTTATAATTTTCTACATAAAACATGCTCTCCAGTAGTCCAGTTAGAATTCTCCATATATGCTTTCTTTACATAAAACATCTTCTCCAGTTAGAATTCTCCATATCATCTAAAAAAATGAACTCAGAATCTGATAAGCCTATTCAGGGTGAGCTCACACACGGATATACTATATGCTTTCCAAACAAACATGCCTACTCTTCCATCCTATGGACAGTAAAATGACAAAGCCGTTCCCTACAAGGCTACAACTATGGATACACCTCTTTTTATACTATTTTTGTACAGCGAGAGCTTTTACATTTAGTATACACAAAAAATACGAAAGGGAAGAAAAATGGTACCTGATGATGTCGGTGTCAAAGGGGTAGTGCTAAAGGAAAATCCCGACGAATTTTTCACTAGACAAGCGTCAAGGTGGCGTGATTGAGTGTAAGGAATCTGCCACCGGATGACACTGAGGCAACGTGATTGGATCTATGGGATCTGTATCGGATGACACAGAGGCAATGAGATTGGATCTATGGGATCTGTCACTAGACAAAGCGGCGGGATTGGATCTATGGGATTTGTCGCTGGACGATACAACGGCGACGGAATTGGATCTATGCGATTTGTCACTAGACAACACGGGAGCGGAAAGGCGGGATTGGATCTATGGGATATTTAACAAACACGGGAGTGGAAAGGTAGGATTGGATCTATGGGAAAGACAACACTAAAAGGAGCGACGGGATTGGATCTATGCAATCTGTCAGGGGGGCACTAGGGCGGCAATGTTGGATATATGGGGTATGCGACCAGTAGGACGGCGGTATATGATTTGAGATCTTTCTCAAGGTGCGAGTGACCCGATGGAGGGGAAAAGGCACCGGGAATGAAGTTTGCCCTACTTGGAGTTGAAGTCAGATTTTTTGTTCTTTGCAAAAAATTCCCGAGTTCCTTTGTTTGATTTTAAACTGGGTGATAAGGGATCTGACAAGAGGTGCAGAGTTGGAGGAAGGGAGGCAAGGGAACGAGTGGCAAGGTTTTGAGGTTTTGCCATTTGATGGCTTTAACGTTTATTCAGAATGACCGCAATTTGTTTCCTTGATTTTGGATTGAATTCCTATTTTTATGAGAAGAGGGGTCCGAAAAGACCCGATGTTGCTTATATTATCATCAGTGAAGTACATTTCACAATAAGGACTTTTAATGAAAATAGAAATTACAATTAGGTCCCTATAATTACAAAAGACCTAGAAACAAAGAAAAAAGAAAAGAAAGGAGATCAGGTCTAGGTTTTTGTCTAGCTATATCTCCACCACATCCAGATCATGCTTCTGACTACGGCCAACTGCTTCACCACCGGGGACATAGCCACTTGGGGGTGGAGCCCTGTTAAAAAAACTTCGTGTGGAGCAGCGGGAGCATGCCGCCTCAGAGCAAGAAGACCTCAACATCGGCATCCAATCTTGTAGGAAGAACACCCTTTGACGACTCACCTGTGTCCAGGGAGGGAGTGGCTGCCCTACAGCCCTCGAGTTCGGCATCTAGAGAGCATCAATCCATCGCCAAAAATGATGCCAAAGAAGTCCTCTTGAAGAAAACGGGCGACTGCCTTTCAGCTAATGTTGTCGATGATGAGCTCATCATCGAGATGACACCACACCGGATGCAACATTCGTGTCTCCACTTCTCCATTCTCCAGTCCGCAAGACAAGAAGCCGTTCTTCTTCTTACCCTCGCCTCGACGGACGACCAGAAGAAAAATCAAAGCTTTTGTCTCAATCTGGAGATCTACCCCACCAACAACTTGATGCAGAGCTCGATGAGGCAGCCTGCCTCTCCCCCTTGACAGAACATCTGGCTAGAGCATGCCCATAAACACCAGCTCCATCACACGTTCTGGTGACCGAGGTCGATTTTATTTGAAGGAGTGGTGATCTTCACCCTCACCTCTCGTCGGAGAAGCGGGAAGGAAATAAGGAATAACCCTAGAAATCTCAAGGTCCGCTCGCCCAAATCGGAGACTCGGTTCCTATCTACAGGCATAAAGCCTACTACCGGTAGACCGCCGAAACACAAAAAAAAAACCCCACTACGGTTGGCGAAGTCGTCGGAGGAGAAGGGGAGGCCCCAAAAGGGACGGGCTTGACTACTATAGCAGGGCAGGAGGGGTAAAGGAGGGAAATGAATCGGCCGTGTATTTAAGCTTAGGAGTAGTCGAACTGGATTCAAAGGGAGGGGGGTATCTATGTAAAGGTTAAATACTTCTATAAATGTAATAATGGCCTAATGGGGTACAATCCTAGAATGATTGCTTCTAATCTATCAAATTGGTATACCAATTCTAACCCCTTGCCTCCAGAGCTAAAAGAATATATATTGTGGTCCTGTCAAGTTTGTTTGAATAAAATTATATGCTATTTGAATATAAATTATCTTTATCTTTCCTTGCAAGATGAAGCTTGCTTAAAGTAGTAAGAGTGAATGAAATCCATATTGACAAAAAAATAACTGAACATTATCCCACATATCTAATGCATAGTAGTCTTCTAAAATTATTGCCAACCTTCTCATTACACTTGTAAGCTTGTAGGAGAACTTGAACTTTCTAGAATTACACAGAAGTTTTTTGTACAAAGATGCAAGTAACGAGAACTTCCTTTGGAGGGCTGGGAGAACAAACTTCATTTTGCCATGTCATCTGTCGTGGCCGTGGCGGACCTAGAATTTTAGCAAAGGGTATGCTGCACCATAACTTTGGTGTTTCGATTGATAATAATTTTGTTTTAAAATATAAAAAATAAAATACAATTATGAATAATGATAAAATGATAAAAAAGAGATTTTGCATCATATAATAAAAAAAGTAAGTTGCCGGACACATGCACCGTCGAGGTGGTGTTATATACTTATTAAACTAAATTCTCGATGTTGCACATGACCGCAAATTTGTGATGTCTTCATTTCTGAGACAATCAGACCGACAACACTGTAAAATACAATTAAGTTGTACTAATTTAAACAAACAAAAAAATATGTGAAGAAGATAGACAAAAGCTACAAGGGAGCACGTAAAAATGAATCATATACTACATTTGTTTTACATATAAGATGTTTTGGTAGACTAATGACCTATCAAAGCATGTTATATCATGGAATAGAGGTAATACTTGACTACCAAAGACTAATGATCACTTAACAAAATTATGATGCTAGACAGTAAGCCCACATATATTGCTTCCTCATTTCCAAATTAAATTTTCTTAACTTTATTTAGATACGTATGTATCTAAATAAAATTGAGATAATTATTTTAGAAACTAAAACATTGTGTAGGGTCCCTCCAACATAGGTACAATAACTAAATATTTCCTTTGAATAGTCATCACAGCTAATCAAGCCAAATCTATTGCCAAAATTACCATAAAACCCCATTACCAAGCTACTCCTATAATCTTACACGCTGAGAATAACTCCCACCTACCAAAGCTAATCAACCTGGATGTCCCTGAGTGAGGTAAATCGGTACGCCAAAGGTAATACTTGATATCTCAGCTCGACTAACAAGCTGTGATTAAATTGGGAACATGCTTGCACGGCCGGGCTGCAGGGTATGCCGTGGCATATGCGGCATACCCTGTAGGTCCGCCACTGAGTTGTAGACCTCCAGTAAGCTACACTATAAAAAAAAACTTATATGCGCCAGTTGCATGGTGACTAGTTAGAGTGGAAAGTATATGATAAATAAGGAAGGACATTCATAACAATATTTTTGATGAGGGTTAAACAAAATTAGCACAGATAGAATGAAATCGTAGAGCTTGTAGCTATTCTGCATAGCAAAAAAAGATTCACGGTACTTATTACTTCACACACATTTGGATGGACATAAATGTGGGTCCATAACTAGTTCTCCCACAAATCTAGCTGTCAATTTTTCTAATCAATAATTTATAATATTTGTACTAAAAAACCGCTGCCAATAGGAGGATATTTCTTTGCAAATTCATTGATGCACGACCTTTTCCTTCGTGGGAAGCACTGATGCAGGACCTTGACTCTCAGAGCATCCCCACCGGCGTCCCTGTGGCATCCGCCAACACCGGATGGGCATATGGGGGTGTCGGAACATGTTTCCGTCCTATTGGAATTGTATGTCCCACCACAGTACGACAACCTAATAAGTTTTTTTAATTTATACTTCCTCCGTCTTGGTTTTATAGTCTTGTGTGTGTCTCTATGCCAACAATTTTATTTATATAATACAAAATATATAAAACAAAAATTATAGCATTAAAAAGCATAACAACTGAAGTTTTTAATAATATTTTTTATAATATATATCTCATATTAAGTTGGTTAAATTGAGAATCTAGGAATACCCGTTGGCCTAATAAATCGATACAGAGGGGTACAAATGATCGATATTTATTTGTACCAAAGAAACCACACTTCTAGCTTTCTAAGACACCTATAGTTCATACAACAATCAAATAATTTACAATTATATTGCTCTGTTTTCTGTGGCTCATATGCTTATCAAGAACAAATTGAAAATCATTGCTTGATCTTCTTCATCTTTTACTTTCACATCACTAGCTTTTAGAAGATCGCACAACATATTCCAACCACTCTTTCTCATATTTAGTTCTTTTCTTTCCTTCTTCCATTTTTCCTTTTCCTCTTTTAGCATGTCCACTCCTCCATTTTCTCCAACTTAATTCCCATCTTGCTCCTCACAACTCTCCTTTAAATTTTCCATGTTCTGATTGAGCACACTATTCTCGATGGGATTCATCTCCTTCCTCACATCTGCTAATAACCTATTGTATTTCCTATCCACCCTATCATTTTATTTAAATAAAGTTTTAACAACTCAGCATTCTGGATTTTCTCTGTTATTCTTGTTGTGTTCTCATACATGCCTCATAGAGTATATAGTGAATTTTGTAGTGGTATAGACCAGCCAAGATCAACCCAACATACATATCAACAGTTTATGACATCATACAAATATAAATTGCAGCAACAAATAAGCTACACCTATCAATGCATTGCATATTTCTTCGTCCTATACTTACATTTTTGTGTTGTGAACATCATAGAACCGCATGTCTGTGTTCGTCCCTTCAAAAGAAATGGCTGAATCGGCAGCGAAGCTTGGCTGAATCTGCAACGAAGCTTGGCTGAATCGGTGGCAATCCTGCGGAATGTTGGATCATTCAATTGATTTAGGAGCATAGTCCACCTCAAGGTACTTCAAGTTGAACAAAATATCACTAAATATAATTGGAGCTCGTACACTCAAATGGGGAAGGGAAGAAACATTCACATTGCCTAGCCATGACTCGCTCGATGTTTGTTCGTCGTTCTAGCTCAGCATGTTGGAAGGGGCGGCAATGAACCGACGATCGAGTGATGGCGGAGGACGCATCATGGCTTCCAAACTATGCCGCGAGAGATAACTGACGCGCTAGGCTGGGGACTGGTGACAGCCAAACTTTTGGCACGTCAAAATGGGAGAGAGATAGGCGAAGCAGGAGGCAATGTCAGTGATTCACAGGGGGTGGAGAGAGAAAGGGGAGCTAGGGCATGTGGAATGGTTGTGTCGCTGCCTAGATCCTACGGGGTTGCGTTTGTCAGTGCTCCTAGACCAACCCCTATCAATCATGGTTCCAGCGCATAGCTGCCCCACGGTGGGCACCAATTGACGTGGGGTTACCACGACAATGTCCATAGATTATGGACTAGGGTTTTGAGGAAGGAGCACATGGATGAGATCGATGGCACACAAACACAGAGAAACACACAGTTTACCTAGATTCGGCTCCTCCGTGGGAGGTAAAGACTGATATGTCTCCAACGTATCTATAATTTTTGATGCTCCATGCTTGTTTTTACACCATTTGCCTACTATTTCGTTACACTTCGTGGCACTTTTATGCATTTTCCGGAACTAACCTATTAACAAGTCACCACAGTGCCAGTTCCCTGTTTTCTGCTGTTTTTGTGTTTCAGAACTGATACACAGGAAATATTCTCGGAATTGGACGAAACAAGTTCCTGAAGTCTTATTTTACCCGGAAGCTTCCAGAGATCCGAAGGAGAGTAGGAGGGGGGGCCACCAGGGCCCCACATGCAGGGCTGGCGCGGCCAGGGCCTGGGCCGCGCCACCCTGGCGTGAGGGCACCTGGCCCCTCCTCTGACATCGCCCCTTCGCCTATAAAGACCCCCCGATGGAAAAAACCTAAGTACCCGATCACTTTTCCAGAACACATCGCGATCCGCCGCCGCCGTCGACCCGAAGATCGGGAGGGTCCAGAAGCTCTTCCTGGCACCCTGCCGGAGAGGGGAATCGCCACCGGAGGTCTTCTTCATCGCCATGCTTGCCTCCAGAGCGATGAGTGAGTAGTCTACCTTGGACTATGGGTCCATAGCAGTAGCTAGATGGTTGTCTTCTCCACCATGTGCTTCATGTTTAGATCTCATGAGCTGCCCTACATGATTGAGATCACCGTTATGTAATTCTACATGTTTGGTTTGTTGGGATCCGATGAATATTGGTGTTTATGATTGAGTTGATGTACTGAATATTATCTTATGTTATCTCTTTTTTGTTTATGATCTTGCATGCTTTCCGTTGTTAGTAGCTATCTTGGCCGAGTAGTTGCTAGTGACTCCAAGAGGGGGTATTTATGCTCGATAGTGGGTTCATGCCTCTATTTAACCTGGGAGAGTGACAGAAACCTCTAAGGTTGTAGATGTGCTGTTGCTACTAGGGAGAAAACAACATTCATATGCTCAAGGGCATATGCTTTGTTTACATTACACACTTTGCTTAATGCAATTATCTGTTGTTCGCAACTAAATACTTGTGGAGTTCTCGGATTGATTCACCACAAGTGGATTATTAGTCATAGATGCAGTTGGATGGCGGTCTATGTATCTTGTTCTAATGCCCAGAGTAAATCTCATAGTGATCTTCTTGACATATCACGTTTATCTTTATTCTATCAATTGCCCAACTGTAATTTGTTTACCCAGCATGTGTTATTTATCTTATGGAGAGACACCACTAGTGAACTGTGGACCCCGGTCCTATTTCCATCATATTGCTATCACCTGTTACTTTACTCGCACTGTTTACTTTACTCGCATACTCTATTGTTTTCCACTCGATACGCTCATAACCATTGTTTCAAGCAAACCGGTGAGATTGACAACCTCATCGCAAGTTGGGAACGAAGTACTTGGTTGTGTTGTGTGCAGGTTCCGCGTTGCAGCTAGTAAGCAAAGCTTGGACGAGGCGCCATATATAAATTGTCCGAAGCTGTCGCAAACTAGCAAGCATCACCTTCAGTCGTTTGTCTCTCCTCTCCAAGAACGATTAAACCTTGGTTTCTTAACTGAGGGAAAACTAGCTGCTATACTCATCATACCGTCCTCTTGGGGTTCCCAACGGGTTGGTTATTCACCACGCACAAGGACTGTCTGCTACGCGTCAACTTGGCACCAGCAGCCTCTTTTCTGGCGCCGTTGCCGGGGACTAAAGAAGAATACCTCCAAAGAAAGAAGAAGAAGCTCCCACGTCAACTACACATCAGCAAGTCTTTTCTGGCGCCGTTGCCGGGGAGGAAGTAGAAGACTTCTGCGAGGGGAGTTTTCGCACGCACATCCTTTACTTTGTTATTGTTTTGTTTTACTTTATTTATTTTACCTGCATCGTTTTATATCAAAAAACCCAAAAAAAAATTAGAATCCTTGGTAGTTGTTTTTACTTGTTTACTTTCGTTTTGCTGAAATGGCCAATCCTGAAAACACCAAGTTGTGTGACTTTACTAGCACGAATAATAGTGATTTTATCTGCACTCCTATTGCACCACCTGCTCCTGCTGCAAACTTTTATGAGATTAAGCCTGCTTTGTTGAACCTTGTTATGAAAGAGCAATTTTCTGGTGTTAGTACTGAAGATGCTGCAGCTCATCTCAACAATTTTGTTGAGCTATGTGAGATGCAGAAATATAAGGATGTTGAAAGTGATATTATTAAGCTCAAGTTGTTTCCTTTTTCTTTGAGAGGAAAAGCTAAAGATTGGTTGCTGTCTTTGACTAAGAATAGTATTGATTCATGGGCTAAGTGTAAGGATGCTTTTATTGGTAGATACTATCCTCCTGCTAAGATTATATCCTTGCATAGCAATATTATGAAGTTTACTCAGTTTGATAATGAACATGTTGCTCAAGCTTGGGAAAGAATGAAATCTATGATAAAGAATTGCCCCACTCATGGACTGACTACTTGGATGATTGTCCAAACTTTTTATGCAGGACTAAATTTTTCTTCGAGGAACCTACTTGATTCAGCTGCTGGAGGCACTTTTATGTCCCTTACCTTGGGCGCCGCAACAAAGCTACTCGACAACATGATGGTAAATTATTCTGAATGGCACACCGAGAGAGCTCCACAAGGTAAGAAGGTAAATTCTGTTGAGGAAACCTCTTCCTTGAATGATAAGATTGATACCATTATGGCTATGCTTGCTAATGATAGGACTCATGTTGATCCTAATAATGTTCCTTTAGCCTCTTTGGTTGCTCAAGAAGAGCATGTTGATGTGAATTTCACTAGAAACAATAATTTTAACAAGAATGCTTATAGGAACAATTTTGCTAGTAATAATTATAGGCCGTATCCTTCTACCAATGGTAATGGTTACAGTAACTCTTATGGTAATTCCTACAACAACACTAGGGCCGCGCCCTCCGAGCTTGAGGTAATGCTCAAGGACTTCATCGGTAAGCAAACTGCTTTTAACAAGTCCGTTGAGGAAAAGTTAGGCAAAATTGATATTCTTGCTTCTAAAGTTGATAGCCTTGCTCATGATGTTGAAATTCTGAAATTAAAAGTGTTGCCTAATGATGCGAAAGAGAACAATGTTTTTGCTACCGCTAATGCTATTCAAGTTGGAATTGATGAAAATATTAGATTGTTAGCGGAATTGCATGCCAGGTGGGAAAGAGAAGATGAGATGGCTAGAGAGATGAAGGTATGTACCATTACTACCTCTAATGATGTTGCTCCTAATGCTAGCAATCCTCTTACTTTGATTGGTGTAGAGAAACTCCCACTCCTTGTGTTAAAAAGCCTAAAACTGCCAAAACTTTTTCTCAAAAGAGTGCTGAAATTTTTCGGAGTGTGGGAGATGATAGCTCTACTTCTTTTAATGATTTTGATGTTGATGGCTGCAATATATCTGAAGTAATTTTGTTCTTGCAAAATCTTGCTTTGACTCCCAATGCTAGTTCTTTAAATATTGCTTTTACTAAGCATATTACCAATGCTCTCATAAAAATTAGGGATGAAAAGTTGCAGCAAAAAGCCTCTGTTCCCAAGAAGTTAGAAGATGGTTGGGAACCCATCATTGATATGCATGTTAATGGTTTTGATTTCCATGCTTTATGTGATCTAGGTGCTAGTATTTCTATCATGCCTAGAAAGATTTATGACATGCTTGATTTACCACCGCTTGAAAAATGTTATTTTGATGTCCCTATTGCTGATGTTGCTAAGAAGAAACCTTTGGGAAGGATTAATGATGTTCTTATTGTGGTTAACAATAACCTTGTTCCCGTTGATTTTCTTGTTATGGACGTTGAATGCCATGCTTCATGTCCTATTATTTTGGGAAGACCCTTTCTTCGAACTGTAGGTGCTATCATTGATATGAGGGAAGGCACTATCAAATATCAATTCCCACTAAAGAAAGGTATGGAACACTTCCCTAGGAAAATAAATAAATTACTTTTTGACTCTATTCTTAGAGCAAATTATGAGCTTGATGCTTCATCACTTGATGTTACTTGATTCGCAATTTTCTGCGCCTAGCTCAAAGGCGTTAAAGAAAAGCACTCTTGGGAGATAACCCAATGTTTTTATTTTCAGTACTTTTTCTTTTATTTGAGTCTTGGAAGTCATTACTACTGTAATGACCGCTCCTTATCTTGTTTATTTTGTTTTTGTGCCAAGAGAAGCCTCTAATTCGAGTGAGGTAAAGATTTGGGGATGTTGCTGTCCTGAAACTGTTTTCGGTGCTGCACCGTAAAAATTCGTATAAATTCTCTGTATATCTTTTGGACCTGAAATTTCTTGTGCATATGCCCCAGGTTATATCCAAACTTTTGTTAGTTGAACACTTTTTGATTTGAGCAACAGAAAACCCCTCAAAAATTCGACCTTTGTCAGCTGTTCAGTTTTGACAGATTTCTGCCAATATTTGTGTTTGCCACTTTATCACTTTCTTTTGAGTTCTTTTGATCATGGAACTTTTGGAGAAGTTGCTACAGTAGTATTTGTAATATATGTGGTGGTTTTGAGTTGAAACCTGAAGCAAAAAGAGGATTGATTATATGTTATGCTTGCACTAATGTTGCTAATAGATTTGTGTTTAGTTTTGTATGAAGGAAGTTTTCAAGTGTAGGGATTGGAGAATGATGAGATGAGTTGAAGAATGGACAAAAGCTCAAGCTTGGGGATGCCCATGCATCACCCCAAGAAATATCCAAGAAGTACAAGCGTCAAATCTTGGGGATGCCCCCGAGGCACCCCTTCTTCATCGGCAAAAATCAGGTCACCTTTCAAGACACTATATTTTTATTGCTTCATGCACTATGTGTTTTTCTTGGAGCGTCAGTTGTTTTAGTTTTCCTAGTTAGTTTAGTTTGTTTGTTTGCTGAAATAAATGGTTGGACCCCAACAAATTTCCTTTGGAGGAGATATACTTGTTTTCATTTGCAAAGAACACTCCGTTTTTCATTCTTACAATTTCACCGGGTGTTCTTCTTTTTCTGCTACTACTTTTGGTTTTCGTTTTTGCCTTGATTTGCGTTCAGACCTTGTCATATCTTTTCATCAAGGTGTATTTTTGCCTCTGATCTTTATTGGTTTTCATCAAAAGAGGTGTTTATAAAAATTTTAAATGGTGTTGGAAAAGAGAAAAAGCTTTGTGCAAAATAGTGGTACAGAAGAAGCTTGTGTAGACTGCGGCTTAGGATTTTTCATATCATGCTTGATGTATTTTTGATAGTATGCTTAGTGGTTTTGCTGTAGCATGAATTGTCTCAAATAACTAAGATTGCTTAATGAGCCTTTGAAAAAATCATGCGTTGTTTTTATTGTATGGAAGCATTATTTTGGTTTTCTCCTTGATGCTTTATTTGGGTTGACTTGGCGCATGCTCACACATGTTAGACTCTTACAAAGTCGCCAATGGCCTCTATGATCATTTAGTTTTTTACTTTTGATGCCATCTTATGCTTCTTTTAATGTCGCTTTGTCGCTTTGCATGATTATGGCCATTATTGCTCTCTTAGTTGGTCGCTCCCAGTCTTTTGCTAGCCCTCGCCTTGTACTGAGTATGAGCTCTACTTGTGCATCCAACTCCTAAAAGCCAAAGTTTTCCAAAGTGTCCACCATACATACCTACTAGCAATTTGCTATTCCAAGTAAATTTGACTTGCTTTTATTTTCTCTTCAAATTAAACTCTTACCAGTGTTATGCGAAATTCGGTCAGTAAAGCTCTCACGAACCGGAAGGCACACTTTACTTTTTCCTGTTCTTAAAAATTTGACATTGTGGTCTCTTATGTTGAGTTGTTATGCTTGCAAGTTGTAAGTTGGAGACTAGCCCAGCCATGCAGTCATGGGCAAGCTTTCAACATTGCACTTCTTATTTGAGTTGATATCGTGATCTTTTGTTTATGGATGCCCGCGGTGTGAAATGAATTGGGAATCTTGTGGGGATCATGGAGTTTGTATATGTGTTAGGGAAACGCCGGGCCGCTAATCTAAGCCATGCATAATTCATGGTGGAAATTTGCAGCATACCCATGGTGAACATTCGACGACGCATCTCACAATAAAAAGCTAAACAAATGGCAAATAAAAGAGATTTCGAGGTGTTCATTGTCTGCTTGTCCTGTCATTTTGGTGTGGGCTTGTTCCATGTCATCGGGCACGGAGGTACCCCATTGGCGGTTCTCAATGATATGCATATACTTACAATGACAAGAGCCTTGCTTGGGACTCTAAGTAAAGTAGCATGAGGTTTGGGTACTCGTATTCACGGGACACGAGGTTTTCAACTTATGATTTGTCAAGCATATGCATCATAATTGTTCTCGCATTAACTTTAACCATTCAAGATGCTTATGATGGGGGCAATGAGAGCTCAAAGCCGGTAAGTACCATAATTTTTGAAGGTCTATAAAACTTGCAATCACTGCTTCCCTCTGCGAAGGGCCTTTCTTCTATTTTTATGTTGAGTCACCACCTTCTTTCTAGATGCACCATTAAGAGAGCATAGTTGTCATTCTTAGTGTAATATGCATTGTCCCAAAGTTCATTGATTGATTCATATTGTTGGTTTCACTTGTTCTTAAATTATTTGTATCTAGTCACCCTCTTAAACTTGAAGGTGTCCTATGCATTTATGTTTTGCTCTCTTTGAAGGACAAGCTGAAAACCATTTGTATGTTTTTCCTTATGATTTGAACACACGTTTGACTTTCATTGTTTCATTTTCATGATCTTTTGTTTGTGTTCATTTGCATGTTTGAAACATGGTTGCTAAGTTCTTATTGTCAAGATTATATCTTTCATGCCCATGTTTTAAGTTCTTATGATCCCAGCTCACAAATGTTTGCATACATGATCAAGATTGTGTAGGTGCATGTCACCTCAAAAATTATTCTTTTGTTATCACTTACCTACTCGAGGACGAGCAGGAGTTAAGCTTGGGGATGCTTGATACGTCTCCAACGTATCTATAATTTTTTATGCTCCATGCTTGTTTTTACACCATTTGCCTACTATTTCGTTAAACTTCGTGGCACTTTTATGCATTTTCCGGAACTAACCTATTAACAAGTCGCCACAGTGCCAGTTCCCTGTTTTCTGCTATTTTTGTGTTTCAGAAGTGATACACAGGAAATATTCTCGGAATTGGACGAAACAAGTTCCTGAAGTCTTATTTTACCCGGAAGCTTCCAGAGATCCAAAGGAGAGTAGGAGGGGGGCCAACAGGGCCCCACACGCAGGGCTGGCGCGGCCAGGGCCTGGGCCGCGCCACCCTGGCGTGAGGGCACCTGGCCCCTCCTCTGACATCGCCCCTTCGCCTATAAAGACCCCCCGACGGAAAAAACCTAAGTACCCGATCACTTTTTCAGAACACATCGCGATCCGCCGCCGCCGTCGACCCGAAGATTGGAAGGGTCCAGAAGCTCTTCCCGGCACCCTGCCGGAGAGGGGAATTGCCACCGGAGGTCTTCTTCATCGCCATGCTTGCCTCCGGAGCGATGAGTGAGTAGTCTACCTTGGACTATGGGTCCATAACAGTAGCTAGATGGTTGTCTTCTCCACCATGTGCTTCATGTTTAGATCTCATGAGCTGCCCTACATGATTGAGATCACCATTATGTAATTCTACATGTTTGGTTTGTTGGGATCCAATGAATATTGGTGTTTATGATTGAGTTGCTGTACTGAATATTATCTTATGTTATCTCTATGTTGTTTATGATCTTGCATGCTCTCCGTTGTTAGTAGCTATCTTGGCCGAGTAGTTGCTAGTGACTCCAAGAGGGGGTATTTATGCTCGATAGTGGGTTCATGCCTCTATTTAACCTGGGGGAGTGACAGAAACCTCTAAGGTTGTAGATGTGCTGTTGCTACTAGGGAGAAAACAACATTCATATGCTCAAGGGCATATGCTTTGTTTACATTACACACTTTGCTTAATGCAATTATCTGTTGTTCGCAACTTAATACTTGTGGAGTTCTCGGATTGATTCACCACAAGTGGATTATTAGTCATAGATGCAGTTGGATGGCGGTCTATGTATCTTGTTCTAATGCCCAGAGTAAATCTCATAGTGATCTTCTTGACATATCACGTTTATCTTTATTCTATCAATTGCCCAACTATAATATGTTTACCCAGCATGTGTTATTTATCTTATGGAGAGACACCACTAGTGAACTGTGGACCCCGGTCCTATTTCCATCATATTGCTATCACCTGTTACTTTACTCGCACTGTTTACTTTACTCGCATACTCTATTGTCTTCCACTCGATACGCTCATAACCTTTGTTTCAAGCAAACCGGTGAGATTGACAACCTCATCGCAAGTTGGGAACGAAGTACTTGGTTGTGTTGTGTGCAGGTTCCGCGTTGCAGCTAGCAAGAAAAGCTTGGACGAGGCGCCATATATAAATTGTCCGAAGCTGTCGCAAACTAACAAGCATCACCTTCAGTCGTTTGTCTCTCCTCTCCAAGAACGATTAAACCTTGGTTTCTTAACTGAGGGAAAACTAGCTGCTATACTCATCATACCTTCCTCTTGGGGTTCCCAACGGGCTGGTTATTCACCACGCACAAGGACCGTCTGCTACGCGTCAACTTGGCACCAGCAAAGACCTACTCCTGCTGTCTGATCTTGATTAATGGTGGAAGTATACAGAGCGCCTTGATGACCACAGTGGTGAAGATGCAATCTAGCCTAGGGTAGATCATATCCAGGTTGCGAGAGAGTCTCTCCTGGATCCCTGCTGACCTTTATATAGTAGGTCAGGTCTCGGGTATATCCCTGTCCAGATTGTCGGTTAACCTAATCTAGCCTTGCATGCCAAGTCTTGGGTGCCTGCGGGCTTGTTAAGCTGTGTGCTTCAGTAAAAGGACTTCTTCCTCATGGGCTTCCTTGCTGGAATACACCGACTATGTCAACAGTGGGTACCCAAAGGGTTATGCCCACAACAATGCCAGACACTTTATTGGGCAGCAAAAAACACCGTAAAATTATGAGGTGTGCCACTTTAGAAGCCTATTTCGAATACCACGCCTTAAATAGCCCTATTGGATCGGCTATTGTATGCGTCGGTATCAAGGTTAAGCGCTATTTCATTTAGCGTGACCCTTTTCTAGATGCTATACACGCTATAGTGTGATAATATCGTGCTACATTAAAAATGGCGTTTTGAAATTTTAGTAAAAAATAAAGGATTTCAGTAAGACTAAAGCATATAGTGAAACAGATAGATGTTTTAGCACGATTAGTTATGTTTAATAATTAAGATTTGCATCATATGTTTGCTTACTTAACACCTTTATCATATAATTGCTTACTCCACATCAGTACAATAAAAAATAGGGTGCTATATTTTTAAAATAGCGTTGTCGCTCTTAGAGAGGACGGACGAGTGAGCGTGGACTAGGGGCGACTAGGAGTGAGCAAAATCACTAGCGGAACAAACCCCACTCCGTTCCCTACGCACCGAACCGTCTCCCAAACGTAACCAGATCCTCTGACATTGAGAAGCAAAGTTAGAGAAGCTACAGTTCTCTAACTTTGTTTCTTCAAATTCATACTTTTTAATTTTAATATAATGCAAATAAATTTATACAGTACAAATTTAAGGTATGAATTCATCATTATTACTTGCAATCAAAATTATGGCACAAAAAATAGTTTTGATGATTTTATGCTACAGTAATCTATGAGTGACCTAGCAGTATCTTCTTTGAATATTATTGATCTCACAGACGACACAGATGACATGATTGAGTTTGATATGGATAGGCAGAGTTTAGCTGTGATCAAGGGGCCTCCAGATCTTAATGGTTCCCTCAGACATCAGATAATCCAGGCAGAGGATGGTGGTGTTGGTGTCGCCATCTTGTCTCATGGAAGGTTTGAAATGTGGCAGAGAAAGATCAGTTGTCATGGTGGTGCCACATGGTTGCTGCAGAAGACCGTTGAAATGCATACTATTCTTGGGACCCCTCCTCTGATTGAGGGATCAGTGATGGAAATACTGGGTATGATGAGGATAATAGTGCAATTTTTGTATATGTGGACACCAATGTCTACATGGTTCAGCTCTTGTCGATGCAATTCAAGAAACTTTATGAAAGCGATCGTGCCAATAACTGTCATCCCTTCACAAGTTTCTATGCACCAGGTGATTGTTCATCCTCAGTCCTTGTATTGTGGTAGTAACCAGATCCATTAATGTTATATACATGGTTGATGGAATCATTGTTGTGCTCCCCAAGTGTTCACTAACAAGTTAAACTTAGTTAAAAGTTGTTCATTTACTAGGTAGATAAAATCTTAGCTGTATTTTTTGTATGTCTTCGCTCTTCAGATATACCAAATCAATGATATAATGAGGAAATCATCAAGCGTGTTTGGGACCTCAAAGTTAGCTATATTTTTTCCCATTACTATCTGTTCAAATCTTGCTACTCCCTCCGACCCATATTACCTTTCGCAAGTATGGATGTATCTAGCACTTAATATGTGTCTAGATACATCCGTATTTGTGAAAGGTAATACGGGTCTGAGGGAGTATTTATTTCTGAAATGAAAGTTTTTTGGGCACCTATCCCCTGCTGCAAGTGACTAGTACACTTGTACCACACAGATATAAATTGAATTTCTTGTCTCTAACAGGCTGCATTTATTTAATGCTGAACACCAAAATCAATTTTGTTGTTAGAATTAATTAGTATGGGCATGCTTTTATTTTTGTCTGCTTGGCATGTGGGAAAATTCTAGATCGTCTTTTTTTTCTCTTATCAGCTAAACTTTTATTATGAAGTAGTTATAGTTTACCATTTTCAGGAATGTCTTTCTATGAAAAGCTAGTCTTTCTATGATTCAGTGTTGCCTCTATTATCCATATATCTTTTCCTGGTTTCTTTTATTAATTGCCTGACTTCTTATGCTTTTAGGCGTAGCCATTCATGGTAGCGATGCAGCTGAAATGTTGCACGATACATAGGATGAATGTCTGGTTTGATTTGCTAGTGTGCCGGATTCGTTCAAGAGGTATCATCTTCTGCATAGTTTGGGAGATTTCGATTAACTATTTTTTGTATAAAAATATATATCTGGCTACCGACATGGGCAGCATGCACCCGCCCTTTCGGCTATATGGATTCACGTATGCCAGTAAAAAATTATCAATTAAACGATGGTCAAACCAAGGAAAAATGACCAGCCCTTTTGGATTGTAAATGATATCCAGATGTTGCATATGATGTTGTTGCTGTTGGTATTGCATGCTTATGCCTCTTTAGCCATGCATAGAATTCTCTGTTGGTCTAGTTGTTTCGGAGTCAGCGAGCTGAGAACAAGATAATTAGTAGCACTCAACCCTGATCAACTATCCCACCGCAATATATTCTTTGTCATTGGTGATGCTACTAGCTATAACCAGGAATATGATGGATGTTAGATTTTACGAATTTGTACAGGCATCTTGTTTATAAACTGTTTTAGAACCTGTATGCTACTATTTGGTTTAGGCTGTATGTGTATATAATAACAGATTGGCAATTTTGTTTTCTCCAGGTGACATGATGGCTGCTGCAGTAACCACTTGTTAGTCGCATTGCATCAATGTAGTATCTATTGTGTGTATATATGCTATCTAGAAGAACTTACCGAGCTTGTGCCTTAGTCTAACTAAGGTTCTAATGTATGTAGCAAGATGCTATATTAGTACCTAATCCGAGAGAAGTTCACTGCCCCCAACTTATAACTTGAGTCAGATTCCGTTGTATCTTTATTTACATGGTTGTGTTTAGCAGCTCTTCTATTCAGCCAGAGGAGTTTTGGAGGGCATTTCTGACTTCATTAACCATCGTCAACCATTTTTCAAAAAAAAAATTGAAGAACAGTATCTCGCAAAAGAGTAAATGGCACCCGCAGTCACTAAACTTGTCCCGTATATGCACTTAAGTCACTCATCTTGTAAAAGAAACTAACCGGTCACACAACTTGTGATCGCGTGTATCCGAGATCACAAAACAATTTGATGCCCGTTTTTTAGTAAAAACCAGTCACACGCCGGGCACGTGAGGTGAATGAGGCAATCAAATTTTACAGAAACCCCCCCACCTGAAAAGCTATTTACCCTTGCCACAAAATTACAACGGCCTGTGCCGCCGGCGGCGCGCGTGTGTGTGCAAATGAACTGTACTTTGCATTGGGGGCATTGACAAAGGCGGGCTCGGGCTGGAGCTCGGCGGGCACGTCGCTGAAGCCATGGAAGCGGTCATACGTGTCGTACATGAAGTGGCAGACTTTGGTGGGCCACCCGATCCGTGGGCGTCGCTGAGCACCGGCGCCGATCGAGTGGATCCGCAACATGCTAAGGCGGAGAGCCACACAGTCAGGGCACTGATGTTGGGTGCGCATGAAGAGGGCGGTGCCAAGCTGGCCGCTGTACCTTGGGTTGCCGCGCCCGTGTCGGGAAAGACGGAGTCCTGGATCAGCGCTGTTGAGACGGTGCACGGGGAGGCGGTAGATGACGAGTGAACAACGGCGATGTATGTCGAGGAGGAGAGGGGTCATAACTCATAAGTTCAAAAACATGGTTGGCGTCGTCGTTCGTGCAGCCTCTTCCATCTCCATACTTTTTTCCCTTAATTATCACTCGCACAAGCTAGCAGCGGGCCAGCGGCCGTTCATCAACTTCTTTTTCGTGTCTGGTCATGGTTGCCAGCGTATGCGCGTGCGCAGCAAGACGGTGTCTGACGTTTCAACGTAGTCGATGCAGTGCGTGCAGGACGCGCGGGGCAACAGCGTCCCGTCCATCCTGCTCCACCTAGAGCGCCGCCTCTATGACCAGGGAGGACTCGCCATGGAGGGAATCTTCCTCCTAGCCGCCGACGGAGCCTAGGAGCAGCACACGTCCGACACCAGCTCAACCTCGCCGGCCAAAACGATTTTTCTTTGGCTTACCTGACTAAAAAAAAAACGCTCTCGGTCGTCCCCCGCGGGCGACCAGGGGGCGAACCTTATCTCCCTCCTCCCCACCCCCTCCCTTCTCCCCTCCCCCCGCCGCCGCCGGCGTGTGCCGCCGGGCAAAGCCCGTGCGGTGCCGGCGGCGGCGGATCTCCTGGTTCCCGCCCGTGAGGAGGCTGCGCGGGGCTGATTCGCTCTGGTGGCGTGGTACTGCAGCGGCGGGTCGACGACTCCCTCGCGCGGTGGGCCGGCGAGCCGCGGGCGAGGCGGCCCCTCGTGGTCAAGGCGGCGAAGCTAGGCGGCGCTGTGCACTGGCGGCTTGCTTCTACAGGTACGGGGGCCTCCGGCGGGCGGGGTGGTCCTCTGGGAGGCTGTGCGGCGGATCTTGGCGGCGGGGATGCCGACGATGTCCTCTCCCCTTCGGTCGGCACGCTGAGTCAGGCCCGATCTGGGTCTGCCATGGGCCAGGTGGGCCTGTGGTGGCCAGGAACGGGCGTGGCGAGGAAGTCGTCCCTGGGCAGTGGATGTCGGTGCTGGCCGTGGCGAGGTGTTAAGGTGGGGCGGGGCGAGCAAAGGGGGCGGCAAGGTGGCGTCTTTCCTGTAGCAGCGCGGCGGCGGGGACTTCACGGGCTCGATTTGGGCCCGGCCGGGCAGAGCCTGGTGTGTCCCTGCTACCACGTCCGGTCGGCAACTGCCTACGGCGGTGGAGGACGGTCTCCTCCGGATGGTTGTTCCGCGGCTGCCCCCCGGTTTCGACCGTTCCTACCCTCTACACCTTGCAGGCTGCATGATGGATCTCGTTACACGGGCGCGAGTCCGCGGATGCCGGGGCGGCGGCCCTGGAAGGTGGTCTGCACGGGCGTCTTGACGGCAGGGCGGCGTTGCGGTGGTGATGGCTCATCTCTTTGGTCCATGTGGGTGGCGAGGAGTGGGCGTTGGGGTCTCCTGGTGTTGGCGGTGACGACACCGCCCAGGTCATGTGTGGGAAGCTCGGTTCAAAGCGTGTCGGTGGTCTAAGGTTCCAAGTGCGGGGAGGGTTTTTCCGGCGAAAGCCCAGCGCTCCGGCGCCAATGATGGCGACGCCCGCGGGTGTCGTGACCCTCTTGAGGGCGTTGTTGCGGCTACTCTCTCCGTATTAGGGCTCCGGGTGAAAGCCCAAGACCTTGTGGTCTCGATGACGGCGTCGCTTTACTGCGTCGTTACCTCCTTGGGGGCGTTGTCGTGGAGCCCTAGTTCTCTTGTTCTCGCCGGCGTCTTTGGTGGCAAGCTTGATGCTTCTTAGCTTTTATTGTTTTATCTTTGATCTGTTTGTGAGTTGTAAGAGGTTTCTCTCATCACTTTGTATCGGTTTGGCCGTTGGGCTTTATTTATAAAGCGGGACGAAAGCCTGTTTCAAGGTCAAAACGATTTTTCTAGCAGAGCCGTGACCTACCGGTCATGTTTCCACTGTCCATTCTTTGTTCGTGATTCGCGCTGGAGTTAATGTTTCTGGTTCCTTCTATACAAGCCTGCTGCCCGTACATTTACGCCTGGAAGTATTTGATACCTGGGACTATTATGTCTAAAGCTTTCTTGGCATCTGGAAGTATTTGACAAAATTCCAGTGCAAGTTGTACCGTGTTGCTACTTGAAAAAAATTTACTAGAATGTTTGTTGACAAAAAATGATCTCTTAAATCTAGCACTAGCAGCAGATATAAAACTTGTTAATTATACAGAACGTGCCAGGAAGAAAAATGCTCCAGAAAGTATTTTTATAGAACATTCACATCTACTTGGTACAAGATGTACAAGAGAACCACTCAACTGTCTAATTAATGCAGCTTTAAGGCAAGAATAAAGATTAGAGGAACTGTGCGTCCGAATCACATGCAACAGCCAACAAATAAATGCTTGACCGGTAGCTAGCGGCACCGCTAGATTTGCATTTCCGCTCGCCGGCACCATACCTGAGGACAACGATGACGGTGCCACTCAAGCCGCTGCCGCCACTCATGGCCGGGGACGTCGCGCAGCTGCTCCGGGGACGTGCCAAGGGTCCCGATGCCACACGCCTACAAACCCGCGCGCCTCTCCCCTGCTCAAGCACGCGTCGCGTCCCCGCCCACGCGCCCAGCTCGCCCGCTAGCGATGCACCTGACTCGACTCAATCGACTAGCTAGGCAGAGCATAGAAAATTAGGGGGGTTTCTATAAAAATTTGATTGTCCCATTTATCTCACGTGTCCACAAGTAACCGGTTTTTGCCAAAAACCGGACAATAAACCGTTTTGTGACCACGGATGCATGTGATTGCAAGTTGTGTGACTGGTTAGTCTGTTTTGCAAGATGAGTGACTTAAATACACACACGAGACAAGTTCAGTGACTACGAGTGCCATTTACTCCTCACAAAACAGCAAGGAAGAAAGAACTTATTTTCTTCTGCAGATCGTTCAGATATCAACAAAATCCAACCTACGGGTTATATGCTCTTCAGGAAAGTTATTACACTTCTCGCGACTGTAAAGAACATACAGTGCGGTAATTTTGGTTAGCATTAGAGCAAATCATTTCTAGGCATCCGCACAACTGGCCAGGAAATCTCACAGGAACAAGGCCTGGACGTTGTACAAAAGAAACTAGACAACCTCGCTGAGAGAACAAGTGCTTATCTGCTGTATTATAAGTAATAATCACAGAACATTGAATAACAACTAGTAGTACTTTGCCCATATTTCAGAATTTTCTCCCATTCCCATTTGAAGCATAGATTCATTGCGCGTGAGCAGTGCCATATTTCTTCAGTTTGGGCTGCATAGATAGATATACCGGCAACCAAAAGAATTCCAAGCACACAAAAAATCATCGTCATGCACCACATCACGAGCAAGCTCGAGCTCGTGGGAAGAAAGGATTATCACCTGTTCCGCGTGCCAAATGCTTCTTGGTGAAATATACCACGGTTGGTACCAACCTTCCAGTTTCCAATGAAATCTGCACGAGGTTCAGGTTGTGGCAGCTCTGCGTTGTAAGCCTGATGCTTCCATGTTCACAATTTGCATCATGCGCAACTGTCTATTACTTTTGTGATCAAGTAATATTATTCATCAACTCAGCAGAACAGTGAGATAACCTAAGACACAAAAGTTGAATAGTATCAAATAGATCATTCAAACACGCAAGCAGAACCATTTTTTAATGAACCATTTTTAAAATTTCAGAGCACTTTGGCATTGATGCAGCCAAATCAAGCTTCAGACTCGTGACTCCAAAGTTAAGTATTCCACTGAATTCCCTTAAAGAAAGTTCTCCATTGAATGAAGTTTGATACCTAACAGGACAAGCAGTGATCATTCGTGCTCCCAATCTGGGTGTGTTGATCTTGATGGGATTTACAGAGGTTCCAAGCTTGAACATCGAGGCTTTGGACTGCAAGCTTGGGAAGTGAACTAAAGCCTTGGAGGACTGAAAGTATGAAACCAAGCATCACAGAACTAACGTGATACACCTCTACATATGGTAGTGCTTCATTCTATCGCAACACCAAATCAAATATCCAGCAACAGCAAATCCACTTGTGCTCCCAAGCTGGGTTTGTTGATCTTGGTGGGATTTTCAGAGACGAAATTAACATCCAAAGAAAAAATCTTTACCATTTGGATCTCAGCAAAGAAAGCAGACACCTTCCAAAAAAGAAATACCACTGTAATATTTTCTCTTGACGAAACAAAGGCACATACATGGATATCCAAAACAAAGAATCAGACACTGTGACGGTCTTGTTAGAGGGCCCGTCAGCTTGAAATATTCCACATTCTCGACAAAGGAGAAATCTTTGAAGAGCTCTAAGCTCCCTGGAGTTTAGCAAGTTGTGGTTGCTCCACATCATTTTCGCTGGGTTAAGCCCCACCTGCAAGTCTATGTTGTTGGGTGAGATGCATGTCGGTTCGTGCCGCGTTATTACAGAAAAAGAGAGGCGGCGCGACAGAGTCGTTTTGTTTTCTCATTGACTTCTAAGGTCGGTCGAACAAAAAGTCTTCTGAGGAACCAAGAACTAACAGATTCTTCCCTTTCCCCCCAACCATGTAACTGAGAGATCCTGAGTGCATAAGATATGCTTTATGCTGCTATACATGTCTGCCATTAATAGAGTACATAAGCAAGAGCTCATAGGAACAACACTATTGAGTTTAGGTCAATACTGAATACCATCTTAATGAGAACTAGCTGGGTGGCCCGCGCAAATTGCGCGGCTAGAAATGAGATTGCTTCAATCTTCACTACTAATGTATTTATGTTCTTATTGATACCTTTTTTAGAACATCCGAAATCAAATAATTAAGAACTGGAAATAAATCAAGTTAATTTACGATACTCAATTTATAGAGGCTCCCTACAACCCATCTCGAGTGATACTTTTGTTATGGATCCATGAAGGTCAAAATAGAATAATTCTGATTTATTATGAGTCTTTATGAAATATTTTACCCACTTCATATTTTACTGCAATTTTTTTAAAATAGCGCACTTCTTCAGTCCTCAACTTATTTTACTATATATATATATATGAAATATCTCAATATTTACTCCATGTAATCATGTTTCCATGTTTATGGGAGACCTTAACATGAATACTTACATATTCTAACATGAGGCATCCGCATATGGATGCAACAACACATGTGGACAAAGTAATTGATTTATCCTTAGCAAAGAGTGGGTTACACGTCTGAGATAGGAATAGATATACTCCATGTAATCATGTTTCCATGTTTATGGGAGACCTTAACATGAATACTTACATATTCCAACATGAGGCATCCACATATGGATGCAACAACACATGTGGACAAAGTAATTGATTTCTCCTTAGCAAAGAGTGCATTACACGTCTGAAATAGGAATAGATATGTCACACACATATTATTATTCTTTTATTTTGAGACTGCTATTAGTATTTCTTATATTAGTAATTTCATCATGCTATATGTAATGGAGGTAGCTCATATTTTGCAACGAATCAGATGAATTACCTTAGTTACCTCTAAGTTTGTATTCATAATGCATTACTTCTCATTGTAGTCCTAAGTCCCGGTGAACCTTGATGATCACATAAAAAGGTAAATACCTTGGTATGTGAAAGAGGATTATGGATGGAAAACCATATATAAACTTCCATGTCAATCTTAAATTTTTTAATCCTTCCATCAATATGTATTTGAGAAAAAAATTCTGATGAATTATATCTAAGATGGCTTGTATCTAAACCGTATGTATTCTTCCACGATGAATGTTGATTCTGAGTTGCCTTTGTCGATCAATTCCATGTGTCCTGCCTACCTAAATATGCACGCGTCATCATAATTAGATAATTACTTTGACCAGTTATTTGCTTGCTCATCCAAGTTAGCATAACTATATTGTACATTTTATAGTTTTTCTTAAACTTCTCTCGCACTTCCTTCTTAGATTTTTATATTATGGTTATGCAAACATGTTTTCATCTTTTATTTTCATTACAAAATATTTCAGTGAGTCAATCCAACTCATAATTATTTACACATGAATGTGTCAATATCTGGATTATTTTGATTCCTTTTTTTGCTTATTGTTTACAGTTCTGTATAGAAGGTGTGATCCCCTTTCTACGACAGGTTCGTAAGTATACTTATAGTACAATAATAAATAGTACAACCAATTTTTCATCCACCCTGAAAATAATCTATAGCCAGTACTAATGGTGCAGGTGTTCTGTCCAATGCCGATGAACATGGTGATTTATTTTGAATCGTGTAAATAATACAATAATACCTCCTTGCTAAAATGTAGTGCATATAAGAATTTAAAAAGTCAAGCGATATAGAGTTTGACCATGTATGTAGCAGAAATTATGAACTTGGAAAACACCAAATTAATAACATTACATTCATCATGGCGTATAATTTTCTATGATTGTAGATGTATATAATTTTTTTCAATAAACTTGGTCAAAGTTGAGGACGTTTGACTCTTCAAAAAACTTATATGCACTTTTTTTTTTGCGAGTAACTTATATGCACTTCAGTGGGTCCTTTTTTCAGCCTTTATCATCCTATAGGGCAATGGGTTCACTTCCTACAGGGAACTAATTACTCACTTTACGTGGTCTAGACATGCCTTCAGACTTCCGGACATAATCTACTTCTATTGACTTCGTGCGTTCGGCAGTTCAAAAATTCTTGAATTTTGGAACAGGACTCCGGTAGGAAATGTTATGCATGCTACTGTTTGGGAAAATGAAATATAAATCTTACATTCCTTTAAAATTCTTATGGTATGTGCTATTCCATATGAATTTTGGAGGAAAATAAAATGATGTCCTACCTTCGCTCATGTGCATCCAAACGACACTTCTGATATTTCGATGTGGTTTCAGCACAGAAATCCACGATGCATGTCATCTTAATTGTTCCTATGTTTCAAACGGACCTCATGGAACTATAAACTTGAGTCCGGCGATGCTTCGTCGTATATTGCTCCTTCCCGTGGTTCTGGCTTGTCCTGGATGCTTTGCTTCGTACAAAGCTGAGTTCTTGAGGCCGTCTTTGTTGCAAACGTCCTCTTTTCTTATTTTGATAAACGCTGGTTGAAGCCCTTAAATAGCACTGCTTGAGTCCACGCCGCGTGATGAGAAAATAATAGAGCCTAGCTAATGCAAACTGCGGCACGGTGGGTGGCCACTGTCATCGGGCGTCACACCCATGTTTTGATCTTTGGGTGGCCATCGATGCAAATCGCCTCGTGTACGCACTTCTGATATCGCTTCTCATCAGATCGATATCGCCAGACGGACTCGTTAAATACCATAGGTAGACTCAGGGAAACTTGCGTCTTCATCACCTTCGTTGGCGCTAGATTTCTGTTCGCCTCGAGGTAGCTTCATCGGCGCGAGATCGCCATTGTCGTCTCGAGCTCATGAGAGCCTTTTTATTGAGCCTTGTACGCGGCATCTCCGAATCCACGCGACGGCCTTGCTCGCAAGCTAGATTGATCAATCGTCGGCGTATACTTGTCTGTCGTGCACAACTTCTAGGATTAAAATTGGTGGTTATGAAATCGAAGGAGCACGTACTAACCACGGCAGAGATGAGACTATTTGTTGAGACAAAACCGGATCCGATCAATTTATTTCCTTTTCCTGTTGGAGTTCTAGTTGCACACGTTGCATAATCAACAGCCCACGTACGTGTATTTTGACGACGGATCCACAAATCTAAACCGTTGGGATTTTACAACTTTTGGTTGACAAATCTCCACCGTTGATTGAATTCAAGTTTTTACAAGTGAGTAGGAACCATCTGCATCATTGCAAAGAAGGCTGCTACTTTCCGAAAAAGGACAGCGTCATTTGATATTTCTTGGAAAAAACAAATACACACATCTGGTTATCCAAGACAAAGGACCAGACAATGCCACCGTCTTGTTAGAGGGTCAGCCAGCTTGAAATCTTCACATTTTCAACAAAGGAGCAATAGGAGATCCTACGGACAGTGGAGAATGTCCAATAAATTTTCACAGTTCAAAGCAAAGGGCCTTCGGAGGAACCATTAAGTATGAGATTTTTTTTTCAAACCATGTAATTAAGAGATTCTGAAGTGCATAGATATGTTTTATGCCGCTATACAGAGCTGACATCTGTTGAAGTGTATAAGTGGATTGTACTAGCTCTTTCTATCAGTTCGGACTTTTGGTTGCGTTGGCTAGTGCATGACTCGAACTCGAGACCCTGGGCTCTGATACCATGTCAAGCTTCATGCACTAGCCAACGCAACCAAAAGTCTGAACTGATGGAAAGGACTAGTACAATCCACTTATACACTTCAACAACATCAACAGAGTACATAAGCAAATAGCTCACATAGACAGCACTTGTATCTAGGTCAATACTCAATACCCAATACCACCTTAATATAGGAATACAATTTATCATAAGTACTAGCCTACAAGGGGAATTGCATTTCAGAAGTACATAATAAGAAAGTAACAATGAAGATTATGCCAAATACGTGCTGAATTCAAACATAATTCATACTACAGCGCTGCTACCAACAGTGGCCGGGCTGCTACCAATGGTGCTCGGTGCTTCTACTTCCTGGGGTCGGCGATGCCGCCGGCGTTGGGCCACGGTGATGCTAACCGGAGATGACATGCTACCGCAGTGCTGCCAGAGAGGTCTCGCTGGTTTTTTGTTTGATGATTTTTTTCTTTTGTTGTTGTCCGGTTTTTTGCTTCAATTAAGCAACTGTGGGTTTTTTTGCTTAGTAAAGCAACTGCAGTTGAGAGTGTGATGGACAAGTGGCGCGCCCTAGATGTGGGAGATCCAAGGGAATTATCCCCGGGGACGCTTAACATGGTCCAAAAATTATTCGCTACCTGTTGCAGGATATACCTCCCCAAATTTGTGGCTGGCAGGACCTTGGGTCTCATGGAAATATTTTAGGGAAGAAATGGAGTTTGTCTCGTGCATGTATATATCCATTTTGGAAAACATGCTTTGATTCATCTGACAAATTGCACGCGACGCGTCCCCAGGTTGAGCGAGCAACTCGTGTTGCACAGATCCCACCTTTGTCACCATGTTCATATCCCTAACCTCTCCCATCTAGAGAGAAATCAAGAAACCTCATGAGCGTTTTCCACCACCTTCCCATTCCGTGCTGTGAGCAGCCCCGGCTCCGATGGCCACATCTCTCTCCCCCTGACGAGGGTTAACTCGACAAATGTCCTAGATGAAGGACTTAGGATCGGGGAGACAGGGCGTCGGATGAACTCGAAGGTAAACTCAGTCAAACAAGGGGTCTATGAAAGTAAACGTGGGTGTAGAACTTGGCTTGCTTTCAATCTGTCCCACACCGTCCCCTCCTGGCCCCTTTATATAGGTGGCCAGGTCTCAAGGATCGGGTGGGATCCGACACAGATTACAATATCGACATACGACATGAACTCGTATTTCGACTAGTATTACAATTGGGCCTAGTTTAATGGGCCTTAGGGGTACTCAACTGACGGGCTCTATTATCTATACCCTTGTCAGTAGCCCCCGAGATTCTACCAGAATTGCAGATTCGGGTTGAATCTCAGATCTTCAATTCTTCGACTTGATCAATACTTTTCTTCAAATCTTGAGATCTTCGACTTGGTCTTTCGACTTATCTTCCTCTATAATATCTCGCAAGGGGTTTTGATGAACAAGCCTGACAACTCTGACGGATCAAGAGGTCAGTTAACTGCCAGAACAGATACTTGCCACCTACTTCAAATTCAATCCCCTTGGACTTGAATTCGGGAAACCGGTCAAACCCACTCTTTTGCCGCATTTAGGACTTACAAAGAATGAGTCCCAGTACGTGGTTCTCAGGGTACCCAGTGCGTCCACCAGGATTTTTCTTCGCGTCGTAGACACGGATACATACCAGCAGAGCGCATCCATGTGCGTATACCGGGCCACACAGGACGGATCCTGGGGTCTTACCTTCGTGATATATCACGGCATTCGAGTTTTGTCGTGATGACGCAACTCGAGAATTATATTTCGCAGCCTTGTTTGACTGATTCAATATACATAACTTTTCGAGTTTATCTTCTCATGAATATCTCCCGATGGGAGTAATCGACGTCTTATTTTGCCGATAGTGTAGCCGAAGTTTTTTGCTGACGAAAAGCAACCGATTATACATACACTTCACTTTCATCACCTGTTTCCACTTCTTTCCGTCCTTTTTGGTCGACTCTTTTCTATCGGGTGCGCGACAGCGCTTCCGATGGGAGTAGCCTCCGAGGCTATGATACGTCTCAAACGTATCTATAATTTTTGATGCTCCATGCTTGTTTTTACACCATTTGCCTATTGTTTCGTTACACTTAGTGGCACTTTTATACATTTTCCGGGACTAACCTATTAACGAAGTGCCACAGTGCCAGTTTCCTGTTTTCTGCTGTTTTTGTGTTTCAGAAGTGATACACAGGAAATATTCTCGGAATTGGACGAAACAAGTTCCTGAAGTCATATTTCACCGGGGAGCTCCCAAACATCCGAAGACCTGACGGAGGGGGGCCACGTGGCCCCCACACACAGGGGCGGCGCGGCCTGGCCCCTGGCCGCGCCAGCCCCTTGTGAGGCCTCGTGGCTCCACCTCTGACAGCCCCCCTTCGCCTACATATACCCCCTGACGAGAAAAACCTAAAGGCCCGATCAGTTTTCCAGAATACATCGCGATCCGCCGCCGCCGTCGACCCGAAGATCGGGAGGGTCCAGAAGCTCTTCCCGGCACCCTGCCGGAGAGGGGAATCGCCACCAGAGGTCTTCTTCATCGCCATGCTTGCCTCCGGAGCGATGAGTGAGTAGTCTACCTTGGACTATGGGTCCATAGCAGTAGCTAGATGGTTGTCTTCTCCACCATGTGCTTCATGTTTAGATCTCATGAGCTGCCCTACATGATTGAGATCACCGTTATGTAATACTATGATGTTGGTTTGTTGGGATCCGATGAATATTGGTGTTTATGATTAAGTTGCTGTACTGAATTATATCTTTTGTTATCTCTATGTTGTTTATGATCTTGCATGCTCTCCGTTGTTAGTAGCTATCTTGGCCGAGTAGTTGCTAGTGACTCCAAGAGGGGGTATTTATGCTCGATAGTGGGTTCATGTCTCTATTTCACCTGGGGGAGTGACAGAAACCTCTAAGGTGGTAGATGTGCTGTTGCTACTAGGGAGAAAACAACATTCATATGCTCAAGGGCATATGCTTTGTTTACATTACACACTTTGCTTAATGCAATTATCTGTTGTTCGCAACTTAATACTTTTGGGGTGTTCGGATGATATCCCCGAGGGTGGATTATTAGTCATAGATGCAGTTGGATGGCGGTCTATGTATTTTGTTGTAATGCCCAGAGTAAATCTCATAGTGATCTTCTTGACATATCACGTTATCTTTATTCTATCAATTGCCCAACTGTAATTTGTTTACCCAGCATGTTATTTATCTATGGAGAGACACCACTAGTGAACTGTGGACCCCGGTCCTATTTTAATCATATTGCAATCACCTGTTTACTTTTCCCGCACTGTTTACTTTACTCGCATATTACTACTGTTTTCCACTCGATACACTCATAACCTTTGTTTCAAGCAAACCGGTGAGATTGGCAACCTCATCGCAAGTTGGGAGCAAAGTATTTGTTTGTGTGTGTGCAGGTTCCACGTTGCAGCTAGCAAGCAAAGCTTGGACGAGGCGCCATATATAAATTGTCCGCTGCTGTCGCAAACTAGTCCGCATCACCTTCAGTCGTCACCGTCCCTCTTCTTCAAGAACGATATTAAACCTTGGTTTCTTAACTGAGGGAAAACTAGCTGCTATACTCATCACACCTTCCTCTTGGGGTTCCCAACGGGCTGGTCATTCACCACGCATCAAGCTAATTTTCTGGCGCCGTTGCCGGGGAGAGATGTAACAACTCAGAAATTGTAATCTAACTCTTATTAAATAAAGTGCCAAATTTTGGGCTAAGATAAAACTTTTTATTTATTATTTTATGCATACATGTATTTCCTCTTGTTTGTATTCTATGATTTTATGTGTGTTATTTTTGTTTGAGCATTGGTTAGATAATTCCAAGTGAACTAACAGAATCAATGGAGAAGGTTTATCAGAACCAAAGCATTCAGAAATAAAAATAGGTAAGAAAGAGATAAAGTTAATATGATCTAAGATTTGTTATTGACTACACCACTTTGAGCCATTAGATTAAGAAATCTGTAACCTAAAGCAGTGATTGGCCAACTAGTTGAGCTCAACCAAGTGATGGACTAACTCAACCAACAAAGATCTACCAAAAGTTCAAACTGGAACACAACTCAAACTTGAGCCAAAGTTTGAATCTGAAACAGAAACCATATCCAATTTGAAATATAAATTTTTGCAAAACTCATTCTTTCTCCAGAACAAAAATATGACAGGGTACCTTATCCAATATGATGAGCACCCAAAGTGTCAAATTTGAAAAATTCGAATTTTGAGTTCTTGCATGCATTTCGTCGAACACTGGCAGAGATGAATCAACCAAATCTTGATCTACTGTGTTGATCACTGTTCTGGTTCGCTCCACGCCTGTAGCCATGCGCATTGACACCCCCTCGGTCGAGTCCAGCACCCCCAGGCCCGACCCAAGCCGTAAGAAGAGGAGGGAGGAGGAGAAACGCACCCAGGGCCCCCTCCCAGTAACCCTTTGCCCTAAGCGATGCCGACCAGCTTGGAGGCGCCAGAGGAGACCCACAGCACCCCGCAGCCGAGTCGACACCAGCCCAGCACCACCCCGAGGCCGCCGTGACCGGAGCAAGCTTCAAACGCCGCCAGGACCCCCGCGACGGCAAGCTTCTGGTCGCCTTGCTCCCGACCACCTGAGGCTATATAAAGCCCCTCCGATCAAACGAAGCAACGCACCCCATCCCCAGCTACCTCCCAGACATCACCGCTCACTCCCTCTCGCTTTACTTCGCCGTAGCCAGCCTCGCCGGCGCAGTACTGGACGCGGAGCGTGTCGACGCGTCCGACCACCCGGGAGCTCGCTGCTGCAGGGAATCGGAAGAGGAGGAGCACCGCCGCCGATCCCGCACGTCGCCGACGAGCTCTGCTTCCCCTACGCCTCGCCATCGCCGTCGAACGATCGTCGCTGCTCGCAGGTGAGCTTCCGCCCGTGCTGAGGGAGACGATGCACGTGAGCCGTCCGATCTCGATCCGACGATAACTTACCGGTTCGGGAGTTGTTAAGTGGGCTGACATCGCGACCCCACCTGTCAGCCCCCATTTTATTCTTTTTCCCCCGCGCGAAACGGTATGGGCCGGCCCGTTCGGCTTGATTCGGAATTGGGCCCGGCTCGTTTCAGTTTCGGTCCGATTCGTTTTAATTAAATTCCCGCCCTTTTTATTTATTTCAAATCTGTTTCAGATGCTATTTTCAAACTTTAATTCCTAGAGTTTTACAAATCCAAATCTAGCAAATAAATATTCATTGGAAAGCTTATAAAATACTCTATCCAATAGTACTGGTTAGAATTCAAAATAAGATCAGAATAAAATCAGATATGAATAGTGTGACCATAGCTTGTGAATAATGAAAGATTTCTAGAAAATTATTTAAGCCATAAAAAATCATGAAAATAAAAATGGGAACTCACTAATGACCCCTCTCACTGTTAGTCAACACTAATCTACCCCAACCCATGTTAGTGTGATCATTTAGACCCTAACCCAAACCTATTTGGTAGCATGAATTGATAAATCACTAGTGCACACTTAGATTTAATTTGTCCTCAATGCAAATCACTTAGTGGATCATTCCCACTTGAACTTGTCTTAGTAACCCTAAATCACCTCCAATGCTGCACAAGTGAACCACTTATGCCACTTAGTAGAGAAACTAGCTTGCACACTTGAAGAAAAACTTAGAAGAAAAACTTACAATCCAACACCATAACAATGCACATGAATGCTTTGGTTAGCAAACAAAGATGTGTGCTTGGTGTGTTGTTAGCTTGGTGAAGTGTGTCGTCGTGGTGAAACAACATATGCCATAGGATGGCTTAAATGGGGGCCGACTGTACGCTGGTGGATCCGGGAGAGGGAAGGCTCGGTAGAGACCGAGCACAGAACTCACTGCTAACACATCGAGCTACCCAGGTTCGGGGCCCTCGTGAGGAGGTAACACCCCTACTCCTGCATGTCTGATCTATATGAGCTTCACACGAGAGCTACAATGGTGCTCCTTGAGCTGTTCATCTGCCTATCTGAGGCTGCACGGGGCAGGAGCTAGTGCTAGAGAGCTCCCATGGAGCGAGAGAGAATGAGCCTCCTCCGGAGGCTTAGGGTGATCGATCCCCCTGGTGCCCTTTATATAGGGAGCCCAGGGGACAAGGGATGCCCCACAATATACTATGCACATACTGGTGCTGAGTTGACTACTGGGGTCTTGTCATACTGTAGCCTGCATCAGCACGGTACCGCCCTTGGTACTGTGCGATGCGTCACGGTCATGGGCTAGTCCCATCGATGTCTGTACTTGGAGTCCTTGCCTTCGTCTTCTAGCGTCTGTCTTCAGGATCACCATGTCATCAGTCTTATCCTCCTCCTGAGGATAAGACTGACTAGGAGAGGAGGGATATGCTAGTCTGAGCCAAGGGGCGTCCCAAGACCAGCATACGATGGTGGAGGATGTGCCAGTCCGAGCCTGGAGGCGTCCCAGGACTGGCACGATGCGCTGGAGTTGATGCTAGACGAGGAATATGTCCCGGAGGTAGTAAATCCCGGCCTGGAGAGGAATAATCCGGCCTGGGAGTGAATATCCCGGCCTACCAAGGGGATAATCCGGCCTGGGCCAGGGATCCCAGCCTGGCCCGGCCGGAACACTGTAATCCGGCCCAGCCGGGGTTAAACAGAGGCATCCTGGGAAGAAATCCCGGCCAGGCCGGATCCTCCTAATCCGGCCCAGCCGGGGCGCAGTTGAAGATGGCGGCCTGCTGGAAGGAGCCCAGCCGGAGGAGGCCCAGGCGGGGCTGGCCGGGGCGCTGGAGAGGAGGGCCCAGGCGGGGCAGCCGGCCAGGCGGCCCAGCCGGGATGCCAAGGGGGCGCAGGGGCGACGCGGCCCACGGGGGGAGTCGGCCGGGAGGCCCAGCCGGGGCGCTGCGCGGGGGCGGGGCGCGGCCAGAGCCCACCCGGGCTCAGCTGGCTTGGCCCAGCCGGAGGACAAGGCACCGGCCCAGCCGGGATAATTCGCCAGGAGGTCCACGCCGGGGCAGACGCGGCCCAGGAGGAGGAGATCCCGGCCTGGGCGGGATGAAGCAGCCCAGCCGGGATATGGCTTTGCTATGCCGGCGTGGGCCTAGGATGCTCCGGCCTAGCCTTCTTTATACCGGCCCGATAGATCATTAATCCGGCCTGGGAGACTTATAATCCGGCCCAGCTAGTGTTTACTCGCTTTTTAATATCCTGCACACATAACTCATCATATATAACATATATTAGACATAATATAAAGGGGTACTTTGGTATATCCGGGTTTATATCCCCGACATTAGCCCCCGAGGCTGTGGAGGACTCGCAGAGTCGTGCACAGGCTTCAACAAGAAATATACCAAAGTCCCAAACTCATACTCACGAAGCTGATACGTTGGCCTGCACTGGCCAAATTCTACCTCATGCCATCATAGACAATGTCCTGTTTGATATATACTCATATACGTGATATGCTAGCCTTCGCGGGCTATCTCAAAATACTATTATGCCTTCTTTGGCTATATCGACACTTTGCCTCTTGTGCTACGTCTCATCGACATCGTCTGCTTCGACAATGCCGGAATACTGCTTTGCCTTCTTTGGCCATATCGATACTTTACCTCTTGAGCTATGTGCCTCTTGGGCTACTCTGCCTCTTGGGCTACTTTTGCCTCTCGGGCTACTTTGCCTCTTAGGCTACTTTTGCCTCTCGGGCTTTATATAGACACTTTGCCTCTCAGGCTATGTCTCATCGACATTGTCCGCTTTGACAATGTCGGTATACTGATATGCCTCTCGGGCTACTTTGCCTCTCGGGCCTATATCGACACTTTGCCTCTCAGGCTATGTCTCATCGGCATTGTCTGCTTTGACAATGCCGGTATACTGATATGCCTCTTGGGCTGTTTTTGCCTCTTGGGCACTATATCGACACTTTGCCTCTCAGGCTATGTCTCATCGGCATTGTCTGCTTTGACAATGCCGGTATACTGATATGCCTCTTGGGCTGTTTTTGCCTCTCGGGCTTTATATCGACACTTTGCCTCTCAGGCTATGTCTCATCGACATTGTCTGCTTTGACAATGCCGGTATACTGATATGCCTCTTGGGCTGTTTTTGCCTCTCGGGCTTTATATCGACACTTTGCCTCTCAGGCTATGTCTCATCGACATTGCCCGCTTTGACAATGCCGGTATACTGATATGCCTCTTGGGCTACTTTGCCTCTCGGGCTATTTCGCCTCTTGGGCACTTGTTAGTATGCAAAAATGATAAGACATGTTAATATGCTAAACCGGGATACTCTATGAAACCGGATATGATAAGAGATATGATGCTTGTTAGCTTTGAGATCGATGTCTCGATATATTACTGTGCCAGAATTGGCGATAACTGAAAGGATTACAGAATGCCGTGATATGCTGGCATGCCGAAATAAACGGCGATATGAGTTATTGATAGATGCCTTGATATGCTGGCGAACCGAAATAAACGGTGATTGGGGGATTTTGGTCGATGCCAGGATATGCTGGCATACTGAAATTTTGCTCTTGCCATGATATGCTGGTATACTGAAATTTTGCTCTTTGCCATGATATGCTGGCATATTGGCATTTTGCTCTTTGCCATGATATGCTGGCATACTGAAACTTTGCTCATGCCATGATATGCTGGCATACTGAAATTTGGCTCTTGCCATGATATGCCGGCATACTGAAACACATATGACTCAAGATATCACTTAATAACCTGATGTACTAACAAACTGAAATACCTGAGACCTGAGACTTTGAGATATGCTGGCCAGGATATAAAGATATGCTGGCTGGGACATAAAATATGCCGGCCAGGATACAAAATATAACATATGCCGGTATACTGATATGCTTGAGACACTGAGATATAAACTGAAGCTCTGGTGGTATAATAGCAATTTCTTCTCTGTAACGGCAATATGGAGAGTCATAGCCGGGTAATAGACATATATATGATGAAATATCCAACCTGTTCTGTAGTCATTCTAAAAGACATAGCGATGGTCATAGTATTTGGCATATTTGCAATCTAGCATATGGAGTTTGGCATATAGCCCATATCATTCGGTACATAGCACTTGACATACAGACTGAGATATAGCAATTTGACATATATGCTAACTTGGCAACTCACAAGGAAGAACTAGGCACTCATGTGCCGGCATATAAATGTAGACATACTGTAACTGGCATATAAGCAAACTTGGCATCTTACAACAGATATTTGGCACTCATGTGCCGGTATATAAATGCTAGTATACTGTAACTGGCATACGAGATTTGTGATAGAGCATGCATAAACTGGTACTGAGATAGGCATATAACTGATCTGACTGTAAACATGTAACAACTAGCACATGGCATTCAACATATAAAAAACTGGCATACGAGCCTTGGCATACGACAGCCGGCATATAACACATAGCATATGAGATAAAGCATTTGGCATATAAGTAGATACTGAACTTGATATGTTAACTGGCATACTGACTATAGCACTGTAGCAGATATACTGGTTGACACATGCAAAGACATAGAATTTGACATAACATCTTGTTGTTGGCATATAAAACCGGCATATAACATGCCCAGATGAAACTTTGCATAAGACTGTAGACATGCAAACTGATACTAAGGATACTATATGTAGCAGGCATATGTAGCAATTTGGCATATATGTAGACATACAGGATGAAACTGGAAAGCTGATATGCTAGCATGCAAACCAACATATACTGAAACAGTACTTGAGAAGCAACTTGCTGGGTTTTAGCCTAGCCCCCGAGCTATTTTTTCTATTACGGGGACATTAACTTTCAGATAAGCTGACCAGGATATGGAGTAAACCAGCATAAATACTTACTTGCATGCACCGTTGAGGAAGTTTGAAGTACCTGCAGATGCTCGAGGCAGAACGATCCTTGGCACGATGACCATAAAATATGCCGGCCGGGACATAAGATATGATGGCCAGGATATAAAATATGCCGGCCGGGACATAAAATATGCTGGCCAGGACACAGGATATGCTGGCCGGGACGCAGGATATGCTGGCCGGAACACAGGATATGCTGGCCAGAACGCAGGATATGCTGGCCGGGACACAGGATATGCTGGCCGGGACACAGGATATGCTGGCCAGGACACAGGATATGCTGGCCAGGACACAGAATATGCTGGCCGGGACTCAGGATATGCTGGCCGGGACTCAGGATATGCTGGCCGGGACTCAGGATATGCTGGCCGGAACACAGGATATGCTGGCCGGGACACATGATATGTTGGCCGGAACACAGGATATGCTGGCCAGAACACAGGATATGCTGGCCGGGACTCAGGATATGCTGGCCGGGACTCAGGATATGCTGGCCGGGACTCAGGATATGCTGGCCGGAACACAGGATATGCTGGCCGGGACACAGGATATGCTGGCCGGAACACAGGATATGCTGGCCAGAACACAGGATATGCTGGCCGGAACACAGGATATGCTGGCCGGGACTCAGGATATGCTGGCCGGGACTCAGGATATGCTGGCCGGGACTCAGGATATGCTGGCCGGGACTCAGGATATGCTGGCCGAAACACAGGATATGCTGGCCGGGACACAGGATATGCTGGCCGGAACACAGGATATGCTGGCCAGAACACAGGATATGCTGGCCGGGACTCAGGATATGCTGGCCGGAACACAGGATATGCTGGCCGGGACACAGGATATGTTGGCTGGAACACAGGATATGCTGGCCAGAACACAGGATATGCTGGCCGGGACTCAGGATATGCTGGCCGGGACTAGCCGAGCGCCGGCCCGGAGATGCCGATGTAGATCCGGGACAGCCGTATGCTGGCCCGGGCGAGTCGAGGTCAGCCCGGGAGTTGAAGAAGACCTGCTGTGCTCGGAGGCGTTGCTGATGTCGAGCCCCCGAGCAGATGAAGAAGATCCCGTCCGGATGTACTCCTACCAGCGCCTTGATCAGCCCCACGGTGGGCGCCAAATGTCGTTGTGGTGAAACAACATATGCCATAGGATGGCTTAAATGGGGGCCGACTGTACGCTGGTGGATCCGGGAGAGGGAAGGCTCGGTAGAGACCGAGCACAGAACTCACTGCTAACACATCGAGCTACCCAGGTTCGGGGCCCTCGTGAGGAGGTAACACCCCTACTCCTGCATGTCTGATCTATATGAGCTTCACACGAGAGCTACAATGGTGCTCCTTGAGCTGTTCATCTGCCTATCTGAGGCTGCACGGGGCAGGAGCTAGTGCTAGAGAGCTCCCATGGAGCGAGAGAGAATGAGCCTCCTCCGGAGGCTTAGGGTGATCGATCCCCCTGGTGCCCTTTATATAGGGAGCCCAGGGGACAAGGGATGCCCCACAATATACTATGCACATACTGGTGCTGAGTTGACTACTGGGGTCTTGTCATACTGTAGCCTACATCAGCACGGTACCACCCTTGGTACTGTGCGATGCGTCACGGTCATGGGCTAGTCCCATCGATGTCTGTACTTGGAGTCCTTGCCTTCGTCTTCTAGCGTCTGTCTTCAGGATCACCATGTCATCAGTCTTATCCTCCTCCTGAGGATAAGACTGACTAGGAGAGGAGGGATATGCTAGTCTGAGCCAAGGGGCGTCCCAAGACCAGCATACGATGGTGGAGGATGTGCCAGTCCGAGCCTGGAGGCGTCCCAGGACTGGCACGATGCGCTAGAGTTGATGCTAGACGAGGAATATGTCCCGGAGGTAGTAAATCCCGGCCTGGAGAGGAATAATCCGGCCTGGGAGTGAATATCTCGGCCTACCAAGGGGATAATCCGGCCTGGGCCAGGGATCCCAGCCTGGCCCGGCCGGAACACTGTAATCCGGCCCAGCCGGGGTTAAACAGAGGCGTCCTGGGAAGAAATCCCGGCCAGGCCGGATCCTCCTAATCCGGCCCAGCCGGGGCGCAGTTGAAGATGACGGCCTGCTGGAAGGAGCCCAGCCGGAGGAGGCCCAGGCGGGGCTGGCCGGGGCACTGGAGAGGAGGGCCCAGGCGGGGCAGCCGGCCAGGCGGCCCAGCCGGGATGCCAAGGGGGCGCAGGGGCGACGCGGCCCACGGGGGGAGTCGGCCGGGAGGCCCAGCCGGGGCGCTGCGCGGGGGCGGGGCGCGGCCAGAGCCCACCCGGGCTCAGCTGGCTTGGCCCAGCCGGAGGACAAGGCACCGGCCCAGCCGGGATAATTCGCCAGGAGGTCCACGCCGGGGCAGACGCGGCCCAGGAGGAGGAGATCCCGGCCTGGGCAGGATGAAGCAGCCCAGCCGGGATATGGCTTTGCTATGCCGGCGTGGGCCTAGGATGCTCCGGCCTAGCCTTCTTTATACCGGCCCGATAGATCATTAATCCGGCCTGGGAGACTTATAATCCAGCCCAGCTAGTGTTTACTCGCTTTTTAATATCCTGCACACATAACTCATCATATATAACATATATTAGACATAATATAAAGGGGTACTTTGGTATATCCGGGTTTATATCCCCGACAAAGTGATGGTGTGCTTTGTGTTTATTCGTTATTAGACGCTAGTGTTGCCGAGGAGGATATTGGAGGGGATTATTATTATCAAGAAGAAGAAGAAAACCCCGGACACTTTGCCAACCAAGGCAAGCCATCTTTTGATTCATACTCCCACTACCTAGTTTTAATATTGCATTCTACTTGTTTTAAGTAAATTGCATGATTGAATTGCTAGAGTAGAATGATAGAAGTATATTGATGTCTTGGTTATCAAGAGCATCAAGCTGAGTTTATCCAACCCTAGTTAGTAGTACTATCACTCAATGTAGTTGCTTAGTCGCTAATAAAAGTTGATGCTATCTCTGGAGGAACCCCATTTGAAAGGTGGTGACTTGAACTTGAAACTTGAAATGGGAGATTGCTCCTACATGATGGCTTTATAAAAGAAATTAATCTTGACTAAGAACTATGAAATATATTTCTCGAATGACAACGAGTGATGTACATGGGAGCCAACCATACCGTACGACCACATTACCCCTATATGGGAAGGGGCTTAATCCGTAGCTTGTTTATCTTAGTATGGGAGGTCTTGCATCAAATCTTCATGGAAGGACTCCACGGGCGGATACTTCTTGACCAGGTGGATTCCACTAACCCGGTACCCGGGATGGGCATAACTAGAGGCGCCGGAGCGGGGTTCCGTATCCCGGGCTCTAGGGAAGGATCCTATACTAGGATGAGCAAGTGAAAGAGTTTGTTTGATTATCTGAACCTCGCATACCTTGTGTATGTCGAACCGTGGATTTCTCCCGACAGATGTATCGAATCTTGTGGGTAAAGTGTACCCCTCTGCAGAGGTTTTGAAACTATTCGAATAGCCGCGTCCGCGGTCATGGACAGTTGGCTAACTCTACTTGGCTTTTGTCAATAATGAAAACAACTTGGTGAACTTGATGAATGACATGGTTTGAACCGACTTGACTTGACTATGTTGTTGACACACTTGAAGTCCTCTTTAGATGGAACTTAGAGAACTAAATCTCTTTCCTATAAATGAACATTCGTGGGAAATAAAACTAGCTTTTGCAAATGAACTTAGTGCTTAGTACACCATATCAACCGTGCATATCTACTTCATCTTTTCATTTATAAGATGGTTTGCGAGTGCATCCAATGTACTCACGGCTGTGTCCCTGGCTATCAACTTGGCCAGACTATGGGGAAGAATACCAGGAGGAAGGGTATGAGGAAGAGTACCAGAACTAAGCTTGTCTCCGTGAGTCGCCATTTGCCTGTAGGGAGAAGGCATGGGCCGAAGACGTTATTTCCGCTGCTATATTGTGTTGTAATATGACTTGGTCTATATGACCATTGTATTTGAACTATCGTATTGTAATGTCTATGGAACTGAGTACCAACTACGTTATGTATATCGCAACAACGGTTCTGGGATTGCGGTGGAATACATAACGGGCACTTCGAATTTGTATCAAATTTGAGGTCGTCACAAGAGAGAGAAGACTTCTGCGAGGGGAGTTCTTCGCACACACATTCTTTACTTTGTTATTTGTTTTGCTTTACTTTATTTTATTTTACCTGCACTGCTTTTTATATCAAAAACCCAAAAAAAAATTAGAATCCTTGGTAGTTGTTTTGACTTGTTTACTTTCGTTTTGCTGAAATGGGTACTCCTGAAAACACCAAGTTGTGTGACTTTGCTAGCACGAACAATAGTGATTTTATCTGCACTCCTATTGCACCAACTGTTCCTGCTACCACTTTTTATGAGATCAAGCCTGCTTTATTGAACCTTGTTATGAAAGAGCAATTTTCTGGTGCTAGTACTGAAGATGCTGCAGCTCATCTCAACAATTTTGTTGAGCTTTGTGAGATGCAGAAATATAAGGATGTTGATAGTGATATTATTAAGCTCAAGTTGTTTCCTTTTTCTTTGAGAGGAAAGGCTAAAGATTGGTTGCTGTCTTTGACTAAGAATAGTATTGATTCATGGGCTAAGTGTAAGGATGCTTTTATTGGTAGATATTATCCTCCTGCTAAGATTATAGCTTTGCGTAGCAATATTATGAAGTTTACTCAGTTTGATAATGAACATGTTGCTCAAGCTTGGGAAAGAATGAAATCTATGGTAAAGAATTGCCCCACTCATGGACTGACTACTTGGATGATTATCCAAACTTTTTATGCAGGACTGAATTTTTCTTCAAGGAACCTACTTGATTCAGCTGCTGGAGGCACTTTTATGTCCCTTACATTGGGCGCCGCATCAAAGCTACTCGACAACATGATGGTAAATTATTCCGAATGGCACACCGAGAGAGCTCCACAAGGTAAGAAGGTAAATTCTGTTGAGGAAACCTCTTCCTTGAGTGATAAGATTGATACCATTATGGCTATGCTTGCTAATGATAGGACTCATGTTGATCCTAATAATGTTCCTTTGGCCTCTCTGGTTGCCCAAGAAAAGCAAGTTGATGTGAATTTCATTAGAAATAACAATTTTAATAACAATGCTTATAGGAACAATTTTGCTAGTAACAATTATAGACCGTTTCCTTCTAATGGTGATAATAGCTATCTTGGTAGACCAAAAATGCCTAGTGAAGAAAGAATTTTTGAACTTGAGAAGGCTACCAAGAATTTTATGCATATGCAATATGAGCAGAACAGGGCTTTCACCAAGACTATGGAGGAGCAATCAGCTCTGTTGAGGACTATAAGTCATCAACTTGAAAATTTAAACAAGGCTGTTCCTGAATTACAAGCTAAGGCTTCCAAAGCTGAAACCGATATCTCATTATTGTCTAATGTGCAATCTTCTTTAGTTAATAGAATGTCCGCTAAGCCTGATCCTTTTGCTGCCGTTAATGCTACCCAAGTTAGAATTGATGAAAATATTAGATTGTTAGCGGAATTGCATGCCAGGTGGGAAAGAGAAGATGAGATGGCTAGAGAGATGAAGGTATGTACTATTACTACCTCTAATGATGTTGCTCCTACTGATAGCAACCCTCTTACTTTGATTGGTGTAGAGAAAACTCCCACTCCTTGTGTTAAAAAGCCTAAAACTGCCAAAACTTTTTCTCAAAAGAGTGCTGAAATTTTTCGGAGTGTGGGAGATGATAGCTCTATTATTTTTAATGATTTTGATGTTGATGGCTGCAATATATCTGAAGTTATTTTGTTCTTGCAAAAGCTTGCTTTGACTCCCAATGCTAGTTCTTTAAATATTGCTTTTACTAAGCATATTACCAATGCTCTCATAAAGATTAGGGATGAAAAGTTGAAGCAAAAAGCCTCTGTTCCCAAGAAGTTAGAGGATGGTTGGGAACCCATCATTGATATGCATGTTAATGGTTATGATTGCCATGCTTTATGTGATCTAGGTGCTAGTATTTCCATCATGCCTAGAAAGATTTATGACATGCTTGATTTACCACCACTTGAAAAGTGTTATTTTGATGTTCCTATTGCTGATGTTGCTAAGAAGAAACCTTTGGGAATGATTAATGATGTTCTTATTGTGGTTAACAATAACCTTGTTCCCGTTGATTTTCTTGTTATGGACGTTGAATGCCATGCTTCATGTCCTATTATTTTGGGAAGACCCTTTCTTCGAACTGTAGGTGCTATCATTGATATGAGGGAAGGCACTATCAAGTATCAATTCCCATTAAAGAAAGGTATGGAACACTTCCCTAGGAAAAGAAATAAATTACTTTGTGACTCTATTCTTAGAGCAAATTATGAGCTTGATGCTTCATCTATTGATATTACTTGATTCGCACTTTTCTGCGCCTAGCTCAAAGGCGTTAAAGAAAAGCACTCTTGGGAGATAACCCATTGTTTACTTTTCAGTACTTTTTCTTTTATTTGAGTCTTGGAAGTCATTACTACTGTAATGACCGCTCCTTATCTTGTTTATTTCGTTTTTGTGCCAAGAGAAGCCTCTAATTTGAGTGAGGTAAAGATTTGGGGTTATTGCTGTCCTAAAACTGTTTTCGGTGCTGCACCGTAAAAATTCGTGAAAATTCTCTGTTTATCTTTTGGACCTGCGATTTCTTGTGCATATGCCCCAGGTTATATCCAAACTTTTCTTAGTTGAACACTTTTTGATTTGAGCAACAGAAAATCCCTCAAAAATTCGTCCATTATCAGCTGTCCAGTTTTGACAGATTTCTGCCAATATTTGTTTTTGCCACTTTATCGCTTTCTTTTGAGTTCTTTTTTATCATGGAACTCTTGTGGAAGTTGCTACAGTAGTATATACTTTATATGTGGTGGTTTTGGGTTGAAACCTGAAGCTAAAAGAGGTTGAATATATTTTATGCTTACACTAATGTTGCTAATAGAATTGTGTTTAGTTTTGTATGAAGGAAGTTTTCAAGTGTAGGGATTGGAGAATGATGAGATGAGTTGAAGAATGGACAAAAGCTCAAGCTTGGGGATGCCCATGCATCACCCCAAGAAATATCCAAGAAGTACAAGCGTCAAAGCTTGGGGATGCCCCCGAGGCGCCCCTTCTTCATTGGCAAAAATCAGGTCACCTTTCAAAACACTATATTTTTATTGCTTCATGCACTATGTGTTTTTCTTGGAGCGTCAGTTGTTTTAGTTTTCTTAGTTTGTTTAGTTTGTTTGTTTGCTGCAATAAATGGTTGGACCCCAACAAATTTCCTTTGGAGGAGATGTACTCGTTTTCATTTGCAAAGAATGCTCTAGTTTTCACTCTTATTCAAAATCGAGCATTCTACTTTTTCCGCTACTGCTTTTGGTTTTCGTTTTCGCCTTGATATGAGTTCAGATCTTGTCATATCTTTTCATCAAGGTGTATTTTTGCCTCTGAACTTTATTGGTTTTCATCAAAAGAGGTGTTTATAAAAATTTCGAATGGTGTTGGAAAAGAGAAAAAGCTTTGTGCAAAATAGTGGTACAAGAAGGAGCTTGTGTAGACTGCGGCTTAGGCTTTTTCATGTCATGCTTGATGTCTTTTTGATAGTATGCTTAGTGGTTTTGCTGTAGCATGACTTGTCTCAAATAACTGAGATTGCTTAATGAGCCTTTGAAAAAATCATGCGTTGTTTTTATTGTATGGAAGCATTATTTTGGTTTTCTCCTTGATGCTTTATTTGGGTTGACTTGGCGGATGCTCACACATGTTAGACTCTTCCAAAGTCGCCATTAGCCTTCATGATCATTTAGTTTTTGACTTTTGATGCCATCGTATGCTTCTTTTAATGTCGCTTTGTCGCTTTGCATGATTATGGCCATTATTGCTCTCTTAGTTGGTCGCTCCCAGTCTTTTGCTAGCCCTCACCTTGTACTGAGTATGAGCTCTACTCGTGCATCCAACTCCTAAAGCCAAGTTTGTCATTGTGTCCACTATAAATTCCTATGCATGGTATTTGTAAGCCATTCCAAAGTAAAATTTTCGTGTGCTACCTTTCAAAAACCTTCAAAATACTTCTCGTTTTGTGACACTGTTTTCAGCTCATGGGGACGTAGTGGTCGGATTTGCTATCTTCCATATTGTTTATTCCAAAAAAGAAAAAAAAGGGAAAAAAGAAAGAAAAAAGGCACTCCTCCAAAGAATGTGAATGTTGGTGGGCACCCGATGGAATCGGTTAGCCATGGTATGTGAAAGGAAAGGTGGGGAGGAGTACCAAGTTTTATAAAAAGAGCACGAAGTGCCAATCTCTCTCTCAAAAACTTGCTTTATTTTTGTATGGAAGATAGTAAGAACCCCATTGCCAGTCGTTGACAAAGACAACCACCTCTCAAAATCAAGTTTTATCTCTGTTTTACAAATGAAAAGCTCTAGCACATGTTTAAATCACTGCTTCCCTCTGCGAAGGGCCTTTCTTTTACTTTTATGTTGAGTCACCACCTTCTTTCTTTATGCACCATTAAGAGAGCATAGTTGTCATTCTTAGTGTGATATGCATTGTCCCAAGGTTCATTGATTGACTCATATTGTTGGTTTCACTTGTTCTTAAATTATTTGTATCTAGTCGCCCTCTTAAACTTTAAGGTGTCCTATGCATTTATGTTTTGCTCTCTTTGAAGGACAAGCTGAAAACCATTTGTATGTTTTTCCTTATGATTTGAACACACGTTTGACTTTCATTGTTTCATTATCATGATCTTTTGTTTGTGTTCATTTACATGTTTACAACATGGTTGCTAAGTTCTTATTGTCATGATTATATCTTTCATGCCCATGTTTTAAGTTCTATTGATCCCAGCTCATCAATGCTTACATATATGATCAAGATTGTGTAGGTGCATGTCACCTCAAAAATTATTCTTTTGTTATCACTTACCTACTCGAGGACGAGCAGGAGTTAAGCTTGGGGATGCTTGATACGTCTCAAACGTATCTATAATTTTTGATGCTCCATGCTTGTTTTTACACCATTTGCCTATTGTTTCGTTACACTTAGTGGCACTTTTATACATTTTCCGGGACTAACCTATTAACGAAGTGCCACAGTGCCAGTTTCCTGTTTTCTGCTGTTTTTGTGTTTCAGAAGTGATACACAGGAAATATTCTCGGAATTGGACGAAACAAGTTCCTGAAGTCATATTTCACCGGGGAGCTCCCAAACATCCGAAGACCTGACGGAGGGGGGCCACGTGGCCCCCACACACAGGGGCGGCGCGGCCTGGCCCCTGGCCGCGCCAGCCCCTTGTGAGGCCTCGTGGCTCCACCTCTGACAGCCCCCCTTCGCCTACATATACCCCCTGACGAGAAAAACCTAAAGGCCCGATCAGTTTTCCAGAATACATCGCGATCCGCCGCCGCCGTCGACCCGAAGATCGGGAGGGTCCAGAAGCTCTTCCCGGCACCCTGCCGGAGAGGGGAATCGCCACCGGAGGTCTTCTTCATCGCCATGCTTGCCTCCGGAGCGATGAGTGAGTAGTCTACCTTGGACTATGGGTCCATAGCAGTAGCTAGATGGTTGTCTTCTCCACCATGTGCTTCATGTTTAGATCTCATGAGCTGCCCTACATGATTGAGATCACCGTTATGTAATACTATGATGTTGGTTTGTTGGGATCCGATGAATATTGGTGTTTATGATTAAGTTGCTGTACTGAATTATATCTTTTGTTATCTCTATGTTGTTTATGATCTTGCATGCTCTCCGTTGTTAGTAGCTATCTTGGCCGAGTAGTTGCTAGTGACTCCAAGAGGGGGTATTTATGCTCGATAGTGGGTTCATGTCTCTATTTCACCTGGGGGAGTGACAGAAACCTCTAAGGTGGTAGATGTGCTGTTGCTACTAGGGAGAAAAAACATTCATATGCTCAAGGGCATATGCTTTGTTTACATTACACACTTTGCTTAATGCAATTATCTGTTGTTCGCAACTTAATACTTTTGGGGTGTTCGGATGATATCCCCGAGGGTGGATTATTAGTCATAGATGCAGTTGGATGGCGGTCTATGTATTTTGTTGTAATGCCCAGAGTAAATCTCATAGTGATCTTCTTGACATATCACGTTATCTTTATTCTATCAATTGCCCAACTGTAATTTGTTTACCCAGCATGTTATTTATCTATGGAGAGACACCACTAGTGAACTGTGGACCCCGGTCCTATTTTAATCATATTGCAATCACCTGTTTACTTTTCCCGCACTGTTTACTTTACTCGCATATTACTACTGTTTTCCACTCGATACACTCATAACCTTTGTTTCAAGCAAACCGGTGAGATTGGCAACCTCATCGCAAGTTGGGAGCAAAGTATTTGTTTGTGTGTGTGCAGGTTCCACGTTGCAGCTAGCAAGCAAAGCTTGGACGAGGCGCCATATATAAATTGTCCGCTGCTGTCGCAAACTAGTCCGCATCACCTTCAGTCGTCACCGTCCCTCTTCTTCAAGAACGATATTAAACCTTGGTTTCTTAACTGAGGGAAAACTAGCTGCTATACTCATCACACCTTCCTCTTGGGGTTTCCAACGGGCTGGTCATTCACCACGCATCAGGCTATAGCCGAAATTTTTGGGTATAGGCTCAAGAAAATAGATAAAACCTGTTCCTTATATTTCTGTTCACATAATCTTGTCGACTTTCTTCACCTTTGCGATGGGTTTCCTCCCTCTTCGTAACACAAGCCCCCGAGTCGAAGATGAGGTAAACTTGTGTTTTTTGACAGATATTTTCTTATTCCCTGCTTCCTTTATTTTTTGCTCGCATCTTTTCCCTTGATACGTTTAATTCTTCTGTGCTATTTTGCACTGTAAAAACCCAAAAGTATACTTTGGGCCTTGCTGCTCCAAAGGCCCATTAGCACGTGCTTATAAATAAAACATGCTTGACCAGGGTAAAAACCATAATCCTTTCACTAGTGCTTTCCTCCGCCGCATCGTCTTCTTCTTCCTTAACCCATCTAGGGTTTTTCCTCCATGTCGTTTGTCTCCATGGCCGATGCAAGTGGATCTCGCTTGAACCTCGACGCCCCGGTGGAGAAACGGGGCCGCGGCCGTCCTCGCGGTAGTAAAAACAAGACCATCGCCGCAACTGTGGTAGCATCGTCTTCTGCTTTGGGCAAGCGATGCCCCGGCTGTCCGGCCGGAAGCAAGAATAAACCCAAGGCGCCCTTTGCTGCGCCAGGTTCAAGTGCTCCTTCCCCTGATGCTTCTTCTCCTTCGCCCCGAATCTATTCTTTCTTCTGCATCTGCAACACGCAATGCCGCGAAATTCAGCGCCTGCCACTGAAATTTACTAAATTCATGGATGGGCGAGAACTGCGTGAAGCAGTTCTCCGTGAACACTCTGGTGGCGGAACCCCATACGAAGTGGAGGTGTGGTACGACGGCGCCGGTGAACAATTCTTCAAGGGCGGCTGGTCGCGATTTGCGGAGGATCATGACCTCCATCAGGGGTTCTTCATGACCTTTGATTTCCATGTTGGCACGTCGAAGTTCGACGTGAGAATCTATGACGGCACCCAATGCCAGAAGGAGTATGAAGCCGAAGTGTAGTTTCACTAGTTTTCTCCTTTATGTAATCCAGTTGTTTCTTCGTTGTGCTTATCTATAATAAATAATCGTATCAGAATTTATGTGTTTATGAATAGACCAAGGGAACGAATCATGGTTCCGAGGTATGTGCATTAATATTTTATCGGGTTCCTTTGAACCGTATATGGTGCTGTCTAAATATCGGGTTGTAGTCAACCTTGTAGTATGTCGCAGATAGTCACAAAACTTGTTTAATATTATTTCGTACAACTCGAGGGTCTTAGCCCCCGAGTGTAAAGTAAAATATTTACACATATTGTCGATTTGACCCAAGGAATCCGACATATGGCCTCATGTTCTGGATTCAGAGGGTCATAACTCGAAAAAAACTCCTTGGTCGCCTTATTTCGCCTATGCGTAGAACCGTCATAGTTGCTCTGCATTCCACGGGTTACTCTCGTCCTTTCCCGTTTTCTTGTCTTGTAGTCGATAAGCTCCTCCTGGTATTACTTCTGTCACAATGTAAGGTCCCACCCATGGAGACTCTAGTTTTCCATGGCTATCTTGCTTTAGTTGTAGTACTAGATCTCCCACCACGAAAGATCATGGACGAACTCGACTACTGTGGTAGTTTTGTAGATTTTGCTGATATTGAGTAGCTCTAGCGAGCACTACATCTCTTGCTTCGTCAAGTGCATCAACATCATCCTGAAGTGCTTCTGTAAAAGTTGCCTCATCATATGTCGCGATTCTTGGAGCTTCATGAGTTATTTCAACTGGAAGCACGGCTCCTGCGCCATGGACCAGGAAAAAAGGGGTTTCTTGAGTAGCTGCATTAGGTGTAGTTCGTAGACTCCAGAGTACGGAGGGTAGCTCATCCACCCAAGCGTGCTTTGCTTTTTTGAGGGGCGCTAGCAGCCTTTTCTTTATCCCATTGCATATTAAGCCATTGGCTTTCTCGACTTGCCCATTTGACTTTGGATGCGCCACAGATGCAAATTTCAATTTAATTCCCAAACTTTCACAGTAACTCTTGAATTCTTTCGATGTGAAGTTTGTCCCATTATCTGTGATTATGCTGTGTGGTACTCCGAAGCGAAAAACTATGGATTTGATGAAGTTAATCGCGGCTGTAGAATCTTGGGTTGTCACTGGGGCTGCTTCTACCCACTTGGTGAATTTGTCGACTGCTACCAGCATGTACACATGCCCTCCTGGCCAAGATTTATGTAGTTTCCCTACCATGTCGAGACCCCATTGTGCGAAGGGCCAAGATAATGGTATTGGTTGCAACTCTGCTGCTGGTGCGTGCGGTTGAGATGCGAAGCGTTGAAAAGCCTCGCATTTCCTTACTATGTCGTTTGCGTCTTCAATAGCTGTTAGCCAATAAAATCCTACACGAAAGGCTTTGGCTGCGATAGATCTGCTGCTAGCGTGATGTCCGCATACTCCTGCGTGGATATCTCTTAAAATTTCTTGCCCTTCTTGAGGGGTGACGCATCGTTGTAAGACGCCTGTTATGCTTCTCTTGTATATTTTTGCTTGCAGCTCGACGAAAGCCTTGGATCGTCGTATTATCTTTTTTGCTTGTACTGTGTCTTTGGGTAGTGTTTTGTTTACCATGTATGCCAAGTATGGTTGCATCCAGGTTTCCTCGATCATCATGACTTCTTCGGGTTCAGCTGTCCCGCTGCTACCAGCCCCCGAGCCTGTTGCTTGATGCTGGGCTTGCTCTCCTGTAGTCGAAACTTTGGTTCCTTTTATTGATCTTTCTATGATTTCCTCCCAAAAAACTCCTTGTGGTACGGGTAAACACTGGGACCCGATATTTGCTAAATTGTTGGCTTCCTCGTTGCTTGCTCTACTGATATGCGAAACTTCGCATCCGTCAAATGTTCCCTCGAGATAATAATATAAGTTCCTGTACGCTGTCATATTGTCATTGATGGCATCGTACTTGTTCATCACTTGTTGGACGATGAGGTTCGAGTCTCCAAATATTTTCACTCGAGTTGCTCCGCATGCCTTGGCCATTTTCATCCCATGGAGTAGCGCCTCATATTCGGCTTCGTTATTGGAGGCTTGGGGAAAACTCATCCTTAACACATATTTCAACTTGTCGCCTTGTGGTGATATCAGGACTACTCCTGCTCCTGCACCTTGGACCCTTTTTTATCCGTCGAAGTATATTGTCCATACACTTGATAGTGGTGGTCCTGTGTTTTGCAGTTCTAGCCACTCCGCTGTAAAGTCTGGTAACACTTGTGATTTGATCGCCTTTCGCTTTTCATACGTGATGTCCAGGGGTGACAACTCAATTCCCCATTGATATCCCACAAGTATAGGAGATCGTGTGTAGCCTTTTCGATAAGTAAGAGTGTCGAACCCAACGAGGAGCTAAAGGTAGGATAAATATTCTCTCAAGTTCTATCAACCACTGATACAACTCTACGCACACTAAACGTTTGCATTATCTAAGAAATAAAACTAGAGCAACAATACGGGTATGAGAGATAGCTTTGCAAGATAATAAATACAAGAAAGTAATTGTTAGTGCTGCAGCAATAAAATATACTAAGTAACCATAAACTAACAGTACCATGAGTGTGGAAAAGTGGTGGTAATAGTGGTGGCTTTGTCCAAGTTCAATTAGCAAATAAATCGGGTTCATTGTCTTCGATGCAGTTTTCTATGCGGGAGAGGCTAAATATACGTGCACTTCACTACTTGGAAATACAAGTACTATATGATTGGATTGTTAGCAAGCATCCGCAAATACTAACAATGCATTAAGGTTTCCCCAACCATAGCCTTAAATTAATGGTCCTCTTACTCCCATACGTGCAACGTTCCGGTTCGCGTCCTCAGGTTTCTGTCACTCCGGCAGAACTACCCCCTTCCTTTTGCACATACTACTAACCCTAAGATGTTTAATCCATGCGCGCATAAATATAATGGACACCAAAGGACAGTACCATATCAACATACAACTCTAATGAACCAAAGACATTCAACAAATCAATCTAAGAACAAATAAACTATGGAAACATGACATAGATCATAGAATAAATATTATAGCATCAAACACCATGTTTACATAGGATGGTACAGAGGTGTGTGGGAGGATGAACCACTGCATATGTGATGGAGATAGCGGTGAAGATGGTGGAGAGGAGCAGCGAGGGCGCGGGCGGCAGCGGCGTGGCAGCAGCGGCGCGGGCGGCGGCGCGGGGGACTCCTTCCCCGCCGTCGGCATCATGGGGGAGCGCCGCCCCTTAGCCGCATTCCTTCATGGCTTCATGGGAGCCCTCCCCCATGGAGATGGGATCCATGGGGGAGGCGAAAACGTGGCTCTGGTGGCTGCAAATTTGTGGGTGGAGGAGTCCCCCACGAGCTAAGGTTCCTCCTTTTATATAGTCTCTCAGATTCCCGTCTCCCCATCTTGGGCCGCAATGGAGCAGGCTTAGCTCGGCCGTCCAGACTCGGAATCAGGTGAATTTTATGTCCAGAACGTTCGCCATGAAATTCCCTACAACTTCGAAAAGAGTTCTGGCACAGATATCTGGAAAGTCCCAATTTGACTCCAACAAGGTTTCCACTTGTATTCTTGGTAATTCCTATACATCAAAGTGTAAAACAAGAACATTGTGCACTTTTGCAACTATTAGTAGGTTAGTTCAAATAAATCATAAAAGTGTCACAAAGTGTAGACAAAATATATAGCAATTGGTGTAAAACAAGCATGGAGCATCAAAAATTATTGATACGTTTGCAACGTATCAACATCCCCAAGCTTAACTCCTGCTCGTCCTCGAGTAGGTAAGTGATAATAAAAAAATAATTTTTGAGGTGACATGCACATCATAATCTTGATCATCTAAATAAAGCATTGAGTGCTGGGATCAAAGAACTTAAAACATGGGCATAAGAGACATAATCTTGACAATAAAAACTTAGCAACCATGTTATAACATGAAAAGAAACACAAACGAAAGATCATGAATAATGAAATAATGAAAGTCAAACGTGTGTTCAAATCATATGGAAAAACATAATAAGTGGTTTTCAGCTTGTCCTTCATGGAATAGCAAAACATAAATGCATAGGACACCTTCAAGTTTAAAAGGGCGACTAGATACAAATAATTTAAGAACAAGTGAAACCATAATCATGAATCAATCAATGATAAACTTTAGGACTATGCACATTATACTCAGAATGGCAACTATGCTCTCTTAGACGGTGCATAAAGGTAGAAGGTGGAGACTTAACATAAAAGTAAAAGAAAGGCCCTTCGTAGAGGGAAGCAGTGATTAAACATGTGCTAGAGCTTTTCGTTTGTAAAACAGAGAGATAAAAATTTGGTTTCGAGAGGTGGTTGTCTTTGTCAACGACTAGCAATGGGGTTCTTACTATCTTCCATACAAAAATGAGCAAGTTTTTGAGAGAGAGATTGACACTTTTGTGCTCTTTTATAAAGCTTGGCACTCCTCCCCACCTTTTTCCTTTCACAAACCATGGCTAACCGATTCTATCGGGTGCCCACCAACATTCACATACCATGGAGGAGTGCCTTTTTTCTTTTCTTTTTTCCTTTTTTTTGGAATGAAACAATATAGAAGATAGCAAATCCGACCACTACGTCCCCATGAGCTGAAAACAGTGTCACAAAATGAGAAGTATTTTGAAGGGTTTTTGAAAGGTAGCACATGAAAATTTACTTGGAATGGCTTGCAAATACCATGCATAGGAATTTATAGTGGACACTTGGAATAACTTGGTTTTTGGGAGTTGGATGCACGAGTAGAGCTCATACTCTATACAAAATGAGGGCTAGCAAAAGACTGGGAACGACCAACTAAGAGAGCAATAACGGCCATAATCATGCATAGCGATAAAACATCATTAAGAGAAGCATAAAATGGCAACACAAGTCAAAAACCAAATGATCATAGAGGCTAATGGCGACTTTGTAAGTGTCAAACATGTTGTAAGCATGTGCCAAGTCAACCCAAATAAAGCATCAAAGGAGAAAACCAAATAAATGCTTCCACATAATAAAAACAATGCATGATTTTTTCAAAGACTCATTAAGCAATCTCAGTCATTTGAGACAAGTCATGCTACAACAAAAATCACTAAGCATACTATCAAAACGATATCAAGCATGGCATGCAAAAGTCTAAGCCACAGTCTAAACAAGCTCCTTTTTGTACCACTTTTTGCATGAAACTTTTTCTCTTTTCCAACACCATTCAAACTTTTTTAACTCAACTCTTTTGATGAAAACCAATATGGTCCAGAGGCAAAAATACACCTTGATAAAAAAATATAAGAAGACCTAAACAAAAATCAAGGCGAAAACTGAAAACTGAACGCAGTAGCAAAAAAAGAAGAACACTCGTTGAACGATAAGAGTGAAAAACTGAGTGTTCTTGGCAAATGAAAACGAGTACATCTCCTTCAAAAGAAATTTGTTGGGTCCAACCATTTATTGTAGCAAACTAAACTGAAAACTAAAACAACTGACGCTCCAAGAAAAACGCATAGTGCATGAAGCAATAAAAATATAGTGTCTTGAAAGGTGACCTGATTTTTGCCGATGAAGAAGGGGTGCCTCGGGGGCATCCCCAAGCTTTGACGCTTGTACTTCTTGGATATTTCTTAGGGGTTGCATGGGCATCCCCAAGCTTGAGCTTTTGTCCATTCTTCAACTCATCTCATCATTCTCCAATCCCTACACTTGAAAACTACCTTCATACAAAACTCAACACAATTCTATTAGCAACATTAGTGTAAGCATAACAATGAATCAACCTCTTTTGCTTCAGGTTTCAACTCAAAATCACCACATATAAAGCATATACTACTGTAGCAACTTACCCAAAAGTTCCGTGATCAAAAGAACTCAAAAAGAAAGCGTTCGAGAGGCAACAACGAATAGTGGCAGAAATCTGTCAAAAGAGAACAGCTGACAAAGGTCGATTTTTTAAGGGGTTTTTTATTGCTCAAATCAAAAAGTGTTAAACTAACGAAAGTTTGGATATAACCTGAGGAATAAGCACAAGAAATCGCAGGTCCAAAAGATTTTCAGAGTTATTTCACAAATTTTTACAGTACAGTACGAAAATCTATTTCAGGACAGCAACATCCCCAAATCTTACCTCACTCGAATTAGAGGCTTCTCTTGGCACAACAACGGAATAAAAAGGATAAGGAGCGGTTATTACAGTAGTAATAACTTCCAAGCCTCAAATAAAAGAAAAAGTACTGAAAATAAAACAATGGGTTATCTCCCAAGAGTGCTTTTCTTTAACGCCTTTGAGCTAGGCACAAAATAGAGAACCAAACAAAGAAGCAAAACAAAAGGAACTATTTTTGTTGTTTTCAATTTATAAGTGAAAGTAAAGAAGCAATAAAAACAAAATAAAGAGCCTAATAAAACTAAAGAAGATAAAACCAAGATATATAAAAGCAACTATAATACAAGTTAACACAATACATATCATGTGGATAGGTAATATAGAGTATGAAGGAGACAACCTCATGTTAGTTGATGAACAGGGGATGACTCGGGCATCCCCAAGCTTAGATGATTGTATCTTCTTGAATATATTTTTGGGATGCACCTAAACATCCCCAAGCTTGAGCTCTTGTGTCTTCTTGTTCATCTCATATCACCATATTGATTAGAACTTATAAGCTACATCCACATAAAACTTCACAAAACTCATTAGTAAGGTTAGTACTCATTAAGTAAAATCCACTCATTTTCAAGCATTGACAAGTTTCATAATCTATACTCAACATTAGCCACTGTATATACTAAGGTATTCATGATTTCCGTTGTCCGTCGAAAAACTAATGAAACTAATAACACCAAGTACAATATTGAATAAACTAAGAAATCTGTCAAAACTGAACAGTCTGTAAAGATGACACTCAACGAGATAGTTAAGTAGCTCAAATCGAAAAACTCCAAACTAAAGAAAGACATATCATAATCTCAGGTTCATGCACAAAAAATTTCAGATCAAAACACTATTCTGAGATTTTTCATGATTTTTTATAGTGAAGCACAAAAATCTGTCTAAACAGAATAGTCGGTGAAAATCAAATTTTTTGAGACAGCTACGTAACTCAAATCAGAAAAAGTTAGTCTAATGAAAGAAATATAATAAGCATTACATTGCACTCAAGAAATTTTAGGTCAAAATCACGTTCTCGTGATTTTAAACATTTTATACGGTGAAGCACAAAAAATCTGTTTTTGGACAGCAAAGCAAAACTATCAACTTCCAAGTAACTAGGAACTACAATTATCACTTTACTTTTATAGTACAAAGGAATATGTACAATATATACAAGTTTTTAACTGAAAAGCTTCCATGGGAATATTTGTACAATATATACAAGGGCGCGGGCGGCAGCGGCGTGGCAGCAGCGGCGCAGGCGGCGGCGCGGGGGAGTCCTTCCCCGCCGCCGGCATCATGGGGGAGCGCCGCCCCTTAGCCGCATTCCTTCATGGCTTCATGGGAGCCCTCCCCCATGGAGATGGGATCCATGGGGGAGGCGAAAAAGTGGCTCTGGTGGCTGCAAATTCGTGGGTGGAGGAGTCCCCCCACGAGCTAGGGTTCCTCCTTTTATATAGTCTCTCGGATTCCCGTCTCCCCATCTTAGGCCGCAATGGAGTAGGCTTAGCTCGGCCATCCAGACTCGGAATCAGGTGAATTTTATATCCAGAACGTTCATCGTGAAATTCCCTACAACTTTGTAATTGAAGAGTTTTCCGTTTGACGCCGTCTTCGACCCGTAACGTGACCATCTTCGAAAAGAGTTCTGGCGCAGATATCTGGAAAGTCCCAATTTGACTCCAACAAGGTTTCCACTTGTATTCTTGGTAATTCCTACACATCAAAGTGTAAAACAAGAATATTGTGCACTTTTGCAACTATTAGTAGGTTCAGGGGCGGAGCCCAATGGGCCGACCCTGATGCACAGGAATACGGGTCCGAATATTTTTTTAGAAGTACTTACCATACGTAAAAGGCTTGTGCATCAGGGTGAGTCTCATGTGGTGCATCAGGGGTGGGGCGTCAGCCCATTCTTTCTAGCGCCGAAGGCCCAGCGATGAGACCGGCGTGCGTGCCCGTCCGAGCGAGCAGGCCTGCCGCACCTCTCAGCGCGACCGCTGCTAAAAAAGATACTGCGGTGCGACGGTTCGTGTATGACCACATATGATGTCTTCGCTTCTGCGTTCCAATCTCGATGGATCAAAGAGGAAAAATAGGAGACGACCCTCGGCGATTGATTCCTGGCGCGCGGACGCGGCGGCAAACCCCTGGTGCTGCTCGGCAGATCCTCTAATCAGGCGTCTCCCAGCTCACGTCTCTTCTCTGTGTTTTGTTTTAGGGTGAGTTTTCATGTGGAGATTGGAAACCCAGCAGTTTTATTATTTTATATACTCAAAGTTTCATCCAGATTGCTTTACATCTTCAGACTAGAGGTGGTACCGTAATGGTTATGTTTTAAGGTTGGTGCCCTATAATTTCATTCAGAATCAATCAACACGTTTGTAGGATCAACTCTTCTCACTTGCAATTCTCTAAATTTTACTTTATAGGGTTTATGCAGGGTATTCATATATGTATGATGTATCATTTTCTTTATCAGAACTTGAAGTCTCATGTGAAGGAATTATTTGTCAAATGCATATATATAATGGACAGAATTATTTTTAAAAGAAAATCACAAGATGTGCACAAAGAAGAAATGAAGAAAGTCACCGGTGGCAAGAGCCTGATATTAAGTGGTTGAGTATTTCATGGTTTTGAAGGATAGTAAAAGGTAATTGACAATTTTAGCTACTTGAATACTATAATGTTGGTCATTTTACTATGTTCCACTTGAATATTAAGTCTTTTATCTTGAAGGTTATTAAGCCTTGGTCTTTGATGATATATTTTGGAATTTGGGAATGCAAGACATATTTTCCAAGTAAGTTTTTCATTTGTTTCATCAATATTATGCACATTTTGATTTTTTTGTAATACCGGTTCTTTTGTATTTCTATGTTATACTTTAGTATATCATATTATCTATGTTAGAAGTTGTAAATCATGCATTTACATAGTAGATTCTCGCTTAAAGTTTTTGCACCATAGTAAAGTAGTGCATCAGGGTCACTTGACCTCCAGCTCCGCCCCTGAGTAGGTTAGTCCAAATAAATCATAAAAGTGTCACAAAGTGTAGACAAAATATATAGCAATTGGTGTAAAACAAGCATGGAGCATCAAAAATTATTGATACGTTTGCAACATATCACCCATAAGGAGACACGTCCTGTTACTGAAGGGTTATTCAATATATTGGATAGTGGTGCTTCGTTGACCACTATGATCGGGTGTACCACGAAATATTGCCGTAGTTTTCGTGCTGATGTGAATACACTGTATGCAAGTTTCTGATAGTGCGGGTACCTTTGCTTTGTTGGAGATAGCACCTCGCTTACGAAATATACTGGCCGCTGAACTCCATGGGTTTTTCCTTCTTCACTTCTTTCGACAACTAATATTGTACTTACCACTTGATGTGTTGTTGCAATATAGAGTAACAATGGCTCCTTTTCCTTTGGTGCGACCAACACCGGCGGTGTGGAAAGCATTTTTTTCAATTGTGTGAACGCTATGTCTGCTTCTTCCGTCCGCTCGAATTTATCGTCTGATTTTTTCATCAGTGCATAGAAGGGAAGTGCTTTTTCCCCTAGCCGTGCCACAAATCGACTTAGAGCCGTGACGTGTCCTGCGAGCTTCTGTACGTCGTGCAATTTTGTTGGTTTCCCCATCGTTAGTATTGCCTGGATTTTCTTTGGATTTGCCTCTATCCCTCTTGCGGATACCAAGAACCCGAGGAGTTGCCCTGCAGATACCCCAAAAGAGCACTTTGTCGGGTTGAGCTTCAGCTTATACATGTTTAGGTTGTCGAAGGTTTCTGCTAAATCACTAATTAGTGATTCTTCTTTTTGCGTGGTGATAACCACGTCGTCGATGTAGACTTGGATGTTTCGTCCTATTTGATTTCTGAGGCAGTTTTGCATCATCCTCTGGTAGGTTGCTCCTGCGTTTTTTAGGCCGAAAGGCATGACTTGGTAGCAGAACACGCTGTAAGGTGTTATGAAAGCTGTTTTTTCCTTGTCTTTTTTCTTCAACTTGATCTGGTTGTAGCCAGAATATGCGTCCAGAAAAGAAAGTCTTTCGCACCCTGCTGTTGAATCAATTATCTGATCAATGTGAGGTAGAGGGAAGGGATCCTTTGGGCAGTGCTTGTTGAGAGATGTATAGTCGACACACACTCTTTGCACATCCGTATTTTTCTTAGGGACTATAACTGGATTAGATACCCAAGTCGACGATTTGATTTCTCGGATGAACCCTGCGTTTTCTAGCCTGTGCAGTTCTGATGCTATTGCCTTCCTTTTGGGTTCATCGAATCTTCTCAATGGTTGCTTGACTGGTTTTGCTTTGAGATCGACGTTTAGTACGTGCTCGACGAGTTCCCTGGGAACCCCTGGCATGTCTGAAGGACACCAGGCAAAGATTTCCCAGCGCTCACGGAGGAACTCGACGAGCGCGCTTTCCTATGCACGATCCAAGTTTACTGCTATAGAGGTAGTTTTTCTTGGGTCCGTAGGGTGGACCTGGATTTTCTTCGAGTCTTGAGTTGCATCGAAAGCCTGGTCTGGCAGGGATCGACCAACGTCGGGTAGCACGTTGTGGTCAGTTTCACCTTTTAGTCTCGCATACTCTGCTGTCATGCCGAAGGTTTGCGCCAGTCTATTGAATTTTTTATCACAGGTGTTGGATACTTCAAAACTGCCTTGTACCATGATTGTTCCTTTGGGTCCCAGAATTTTAAGTGTGAGATATGCGTAGTGAGGTACTGCCATGAATTTTGCAAATGCTGGGCGCCCCAGGATTGCATGATACTGTGAAGGCCAATCCATAACTTCGAATTCCAGCTTTTCTCTGCGATAATTGTTGCTATTTCCGAAGCAGACGTCGAGTTCTATTTTCCCGAGAGGATAATTTACGCTTCCTGGTACTATTTCGTGGAAAGAGCAATCCGTTGGCTTTAAACTTTCTAGTGAAATGCACATTGCCCTCAGCGTTCTTGCATATATCAGATTTATGCCGCTTTCTGCATCCATGAATACTCTCCCAATGTCGTATCCCCCTATTTGTGCTTTTAGTACCATTGGTGCATGCCCTGGCCTAGGTACTTTCCTGGGGTGGTCTGCTCTGCTGAATTTAACTGGTTGATCGGACCACTTTAGATACTCTGTAGTAGCTGGTGGCGATGATATTGCCAGGTTGACCTGTCTTGATATGCTCTTCCTCTCTTTCTTCGACTTTGGCACTGGTTGAATCATTGCTGATATATATATCTTCGACTCCAGTTGCTTTGTAAGTCGCTGCATTTGATATCCTTGACTTGTTATTTTTCCTCTCTGTCGTGTTCCTTGCTTTGAATCCATGGTATTTTGTAACCTCAGGAAGGTTCTGCAATCCTTCATCTGGTGGTTGGAGACTCTTTTCCCGTCCAAGTACGCGTAATGGATGCGACAAGGACCATATAGCATATCTTCTGCTGAAGGACCCGAGTACCTTGGTTTCTCCTTTCCCCTGTTGTCTTTTGCCTGAAACTCTTTGTTTTAGTAACCTTCCTCGTTCCTTTCGTCGTATCCCACGGCTATCTGATTTTGCCTTCCATGGTTGTTGCCGTTGCGGTACCGTCGCCTTTGCCTGCTGGATTTGTCGACTTCCGGCGAACGTCCTCTTTTGTTGTTATACGCGTCTTCTCCGTCGGCAAATCTGTTAGCTATCTCCATTAGTTCTGAAACTGTTCTCGGCTTTATTCTTCCTATCTCTTCCACGAGGTTCGAGCGACGAAGTCCGGCTGAAAAGGCGTCTATTTCTCTTTCATCGGAGACGTCCTCTATGGAGTTTTTAATGACACTCCAGCGTTGTATGTAAGAGCGCAGAGTTTCGTCTCTTTCTTGTATGCACGATTTAACTTCTTCCAATGACGCCGGTCGCTTGTATGTTGAGCAAAAATTTCTTGCGAATTGGCTTTCTAGCTCCCCCAACTTCCGATGGAATCGTTGGGTAGGGTATTTAACCAGGACCGCGCTGCGCCGGTGAGGTGTAACTGCAAACTTTGCATTGCTGTTGCTCTTGTTCCCCCTAGTATTTGTACTGCTTGTAGATAGTCTGACAACCATAGCGTTGGTTCCTGTGACCCATCATACTTTTTCTGATCATGTGGTAACTTAAATCCTTTGGGTACTCGCATTTTGCGAACCCTGCGGGTAAAGCATAGCGCGCCCATCTCTTTTTCGTCGTCTTCGTAGTTTTCTTCCCTCCACACATAACGCGAGTTATTTACCCTTGCTTGTGCTATTATGTTCCTTGCATCCTCCTTCCTTTTTTGGCTTTTCTCGTCTTCTGAGGACTCGCTAGTTTCATTCCGCGAAGATTTGCGCTTGACCTCTTCTTTTTTCCTTTCACTGCGGTGAGTCGACTTTTTCTCTGAAATATTTCCCTTTAGCTTTTCTTCTACTAACCCGAGGCTCCGTATCGCGGCTTGATGCATTTGTTCCCGTGGGTCACCAGGTTTCGGTTGCGTGGTTAGTAGGTATGCCTGTGCTGCTATCAATGCTGCTTCTGGTGTTTCTTGCACGAATTCTTCCTCCTCTTCTGGTTGGTTTGCACTTGGGCTTCTCGTATAGCTTTCTTCTACTACACGTGTTGTTGTCTTTCTATTGTGCTTCGGGTCTTTGTGTCTCTCCATGTTGGATTCTGATGAGTTGGTATATTCGCTCCAATATCCTTCACTTGGTGTGCTGGTGTAATCTGGGCTTCTCATAATCATATCTCTTTCCTGCCTTAGCTTTTTTCTGCGCTGGTATAGCGCGTATTGGTACCCCATTAAAACTTCTCTTCTTGAATCTGCGGGTACATCGGTCCCGTGGTTGACAGTTGTCATGATCATTCTCCACTCTCCAGCCGAAATATGCACTTTCTCCTTCTCTTTCTTGCCATTGCTCCTTATTTTGTCGACTTGCATGTCGACCTCCTTGTTGCCAGTGTGATTGTTTTCTTCTTCTACTGCTTCAGTGATAATAACGCATAATTGGTGTATGCTCCTGGAGACGCCACTGCTTCTGCTGGCGATATCCCTTGATTTGTCCACTGCTTCTTCCACAATGGTATCTTGCCTGATTTCGTCGGGTTCCTCTACTTTTCCCTGCAAATTATCTGTCGCTGCTAAGCTGACTGACGAGTTTGCCTCGCTAGAAGAGCCTACAGATGATCCGGATGCTGTCATCCTCTCTGCTTTGCCCGCCGACGGAACTGATTTCGTTGGATCCTAAAGGCGAGTTGAACCTGAAGGTCTGATGTAGAAGCTTAGACTTCCGAACGTCAATTCCATCTCTTGATTTTCGTCGACTTCTGGATTGCTATTGGCTAAAAGCGAAAAAGCCGTCGAATTCATGATTCCAACGCCTAGAGTCCCCACGGTCGGCGCCAATTGACGAGGGTTAACTCGACAAATGTCCTAGATGAAGGACTTAGGATCGGGGAGACATGGCGTCAGATGAACTCGAAGGTAAACTCAGTCAAACAAGGGGTCTATGAAAGTAAACGTGGGTGTAGAACTTGGCTTGCTTTCAATCTGTCCCACACCGTCCCCTCCTGGCCCCTTTATATAGATGGTCAGGTCTCAAGGATCGGGTGGGATCCGACACAGATTACAATATCGACATACGACATGAACTCGTATTTCGACTAGTATTACAATTGGGCCTAGTTTAACGGGCATCAGGGGTACTCAACTGACGGGCTCTATTATCTATATCTTTGTCACCCCCCTTCCTTCATGGCTCTCTCTAGCGGTTTCTCGACTTGTAAATCATCACGGTGCAAATTTGTGGTTCAAGCGGTGAGGCGGTGGTGCTGGCTCCGGTAAGCGGTGTTGCTGCACCTCCTCCCTCCAATCCCGGTGGCGTGCATGACATCAAGGGAGGGCCAGCGGTGGGGTGGTATTGCGAAGCAAGGTCACCGTTGGTGCGAGCGGCGGACTCCGGTGCTACGAAGGAATGGCGGCCATGCTCTATGGAGGCGGCGCTGCATGTTTCGTAGTACTTTTCCTTGCCCAAGAGAGTGTGGCGAAGGTGCCGTCCACCGAAGTCAGATGGTGCGAGCGAGTGTTGGCGCTGCTACCACCGTTTTGTGGATTTGTGTTATAGGAGAAAAGATCTGTCCTACAAACAGTTCGGAAGAAGAAATTTTATGCTACAACCATTATGTGGATTTGCATCATATGAAAAATTTATTTGCTACAGTCGACTCCGCTTTTGCAATGTCGATTTGCATTATAGAAAGAATTTTTCTGCTACAACCATTACGATGAGGTCTCCCGCAATATCACAAATTTTTTGCTACGAGGAATCCGGCAAGATCTCACCGAATTTTTAGTACGCGGGTTCTTTTTCTTTTTTGTTATGGTGAAACAGTTTTTGCTTCAATGGCTCAAATAGAGGGATTTTACTTTGGATATACAGCATTTGCAGGATTTGGGCCATACTTGTCTTGCAGTTCCCCAGCACTTGCCATCTTTCTTTTCTGTGTCACACACAGCGTATACAAAGTAGCAGCATGTGAACTGGAATCGGTACACTGCTGCAGAAATGATGGACGACTGGAGGTATACAAAGTAGCAGCATCTTTCTATTCTAGGGGCGACTAGCAGAAACTCCACTCCACTCCGTCTCCCAACCCCAAATCCAGACGCCCGAAGGCGCCGGAATTGAGCCACCGCCGGAATTCATCCCCAGATCCAGATGAGCGAGGAGGGAGCCGAAGTGACCCGCCGCATCCGTCGTCGCCGCGGCACCTCGCCGGCGGCGCCTGAATCGCTGCCCTTCAACGACGATATGCTCCGGGAGGTCCTCGTCCGTCTCTCTCCGCAGCCCTCCTCCCTCCCGCGCGCCTCCGCAGTCTGCAAGCGCTGGCTAGGCCTCGTCACCGACCCCCGGTTCCTTCCCCGCTTCCGCGCCAACCACCGGAAGCCGCCGCTCCTCGGCGTTTTCAGGACCCTATTCAAGCACCTCCAGACGGAGATCACGTTCAGGCCCATCCTGGACCCTCCCGATCGCATCCCTCCTCAGCGCTTGGATCTGCGGTGTGACGGCGCTCAGACGATCCAACTGCTTGGTTGCCGCCACGGTCGTGTCCTCCTTGTGGACCACGTGTGGAATGAGGTCATTGTGTGCGACCCCATCACCGGCGATGGCCACGACGTCAAAGTTCCACCAGAGATATACAGCGGCTATGGAGCCGTGGTTTGTGCTGCTGCCGACCAGGACCATGTGCATGGCAGCTGCCACTCGAATCCTTTTAAGGTTGTCTTGATGTCTTTGTGGGGAGATGAAGATGAAGATGAAGAGGGTCGTCGGCCCATTGCTTGTGTATACTCCTCGGAGACTGGCATATGGGGCAATGTCATCTCATCAACGACCCGATGCCAGCATGATCATTGTAATCCTGGGATCCTTATTGGTAATGCCATTTACTGGTCGTCCAAGTCTGAGAATGAGCTATCTTATTATGTGGATTGGCGTGATTACTCAGACGACATAATTGAGTTTGATATGGATAGACAAAGTTTAGCTGTGATCAAGGGGCCTCCGGATCTTCTATCTTGCCTCACACATCAAATAATCCAGGCAGAGGAAGGTGTTGTTGGTCTCGCCATCTTGTCTCACGGTAGGCTCAAAATGTGGCAGAGGAAAATCAATGGTCATGGTGGTGCCACATGGTTGCTGCAGAAGACCGTTGAAATGCATACTGTTCTTGGGATCCCTCCTCTGATTGAGCGATCGATGAAACTGATGCAAATACTAGGGTATGATGAAGATAATGGTGCAATTTTTGTATATGTGGACACCAATGTCTACATGATTCAGCTCTTGTCGATGCAATTCAAGAAACTTTATGAAAGTGATCGTGCCGATTACTGTCATCCATTCACAAGTTTCTATGCACCAGGTGATTGTTCATCCTTAGTCCTTGTAATGAGGTAGTAATCAGATCATGTCGATGCAATTCAAGAAACTTTATGAAAGTGATCGTGCCGATTACTGTCATCCATACATGGTTGATGGAACCATTTGTTGCGCTTCCCAAGGGTTCACTAACAACATAAACTTAGTTAAAAATTGTTCATTTACTAGGTAGACAAACTTGTAGCTGTATTTGTGCATGTCTTTGCTCTTCAGAGATACCAAATCAATGATGTAATGAGGAAATCATTTAGCGTGTTTGGGACCTCAAAGTTAGTTTTTTTAGTACTATCTATTTTAATCTTACTGTATCTTTCTGAAATGAAAGTTTCATGGACACTTGCCCCTGCTTTAATTGTCTAGTATACTTGTGCTACACAAATATAAATTGAATTTCTTGTTGCTTATAGGCTGAATTTATTTAATGCTGAACACCAAGATTACTTCTGTTGCTAGAATTAATTAGTATGGGCATGCTTTTATTTTTGTCTGCTTGGTATGTGGGAAAATTCTAGACAGTCTTTTTTTTCTCTTATCAGCTAAAACTTTTATTATGAAGTAGCTATAGTTTACCATTTTCAGGAATGGTCTTTCTATTTTAAAACAGATGTGAGTTTGTTTATCTATTGTTAATATCTCAAGTGAGCTATAAAAAATCTATGAAAAGCTAGTTTATTCCTTAATTTTTATTTGTCAATGCCTATATGATCCGTATATATTTTCCTGGTTTCTTTGTTAATTGCCTGACTTCTTATGCTTTTAGGCATAGCCATTCGTGGTGGCGATGAAGCTGAAATGTTGCACGATACATAGGATGTCTGTCTGGTTTCATGTGCTAGTGTGCTGGAATCAATCAAGAGGTATCATGTTCTGCATAGTTTGGGAGATTTTAATTAACTGATTTTTTGTATAAAACATATCTATCTGGCTACCGGCATGGGCAGCATGCACCCGCAACTATAGCCCATCCGTCTATATGGATTCATGTATGCCAGTAAAACATATAGCAATTAGATGATAGCGAAACCAAGTCAAAATGACCGGCCCTTTTGGATCGTAAATGATATCCAGATGTTGCATATGGTGTTGTTGCTATTGGTATTGTGTGCTTCTGCCTATTTAGCCATGCATAGAATTTTTTCTTGATCTAGTTGTTTTGGAGTCGGCGAGCTGAGAGCAAGATAATTAGTAGCACTCAACTATCCCACTGCAATAAATTTGTTGTCATTGGCAATGCTAGTAGTAGATATAGCCAGGAATATGATGGCTGGTAGATTTTACGAGCTTTTACATGCAGCCTGTTTATAAACTGTTTTAGACCATGTATGCTGCATGAGTGGTTTAGGCTGTATGTGTATATAATAACAGATTGGCAATTTTGTTTTCTCCAGGTGACGTGCAGTTCCCATGAGTTTGTCGCATTTGCATCAATGTTGTCGGTAGTGTGTATATTTGCAATCTAGAAGAACTTACCGAGTGTGTGCCTTAGTCTAAATAAGGTTCTAATGTAACAAGATGCTATATTAGTACCTAATCCGAGGGAAGTTAAGCCTCCCCAACTTGTTATTCAAGTCAGATTCCGTTGTATGTTTTTGTACATGGTTGTCTTTAGCAGCTCTTCTCTTTGGGCTTCAGCCAGGGGAGTTTTGGTCTTTTGGAGGGCGTTTCTGACTTTGCTAGCCGTCATCAACCTTTTTGAAAAAACTGAAGAACGTTATCTCGTAAAACAAGAAGTAAAAAAGTCATTTCTTCCGCGGATCATTCTGATGTCTGTGTAAACCCAACCTTCAGATTAGGTATGCTCGTCAGGAAATTACTGCACTTCTTTTGATTGTATGGGGATATTACTCTCCATGTAGTAATTATCTCTTTAAGCTGAAGAAACTACATCGTGGTGATTGTTGGACCAAATCCTCTCTAACATCAACACAACTAGATAACCTGGCTCACAGTGCTTATCTGCTGTATTAAGTGTAATTTACCATGGGGATATTCTTAAGGCTGGGCCTAATGCGGGGTTGTCCTTCACTTGGCAAAGCATCCTTGCCGGAATTACTACTTTCAAGCAAGGTTATATCGGCAATGGGAAAAAATAAATATCTAGAACGATCCGTGGATTCCTAGTAGCCTGGACAAGGGTTATCTCACCAAGAGGAGGGGTGGTTTATACTAAAGTGAGTGACCTGATCGATCCAGTAACGGGTCAATGGGATGCTGAACTCCTTCATGATCTCTTTGGAGTGGTTCATGTGCACCGGATTTTGCAAATACCTTTACATAGGCAGGGCTTTGAAGATTTCATTGCTTGGGACGCTACCAAGCACGGGAGATACACTGTCCGGTCTGGATACTACCTCCAATGGCGCCACCACTTTGGTGCTTCGGCGTCTCAACTCTCTCTCTCTCTCCCTGGCCGATCAACAATAAACCCTGTGTGGAAAATCCTATGGCAGTTGAAAATCCCTTGCAAAGTTAAGATCTTCATGTGGCGTGCTCTCCACGGTATACTCCCTCTAAAATCAACTTTTTATAATCGCCATATTGGCACTACAGGAGGCTGCCCTATTTGCAACCAAGGCCTGGAGGATATAAGTCACCTCCTTTTCCATTGCGAAACGGCAAAGGAACTCTATAGGTGAGCTTGGGTATATCTAATATGATCACCGAGGCTGTCCAGGTGAATCATGCTGGATCTGCTGTATGGGAGGAGTTGCTCCGACATCAAGATAATAGCTTGAAGGGTTTAGCAATATTGGCTCGAAAGAAGTCATCTCGGTATCCTGTTGGTATCTTTGGTGGATACGCCGTCGTAGGTCACATGATGAAGCAGTACCACCTATTCACTGGTGTAGAATATCTATTCTCTCTATCACAGCAAATGCGAAGAAGGCCTGAAGACCAACATGAAGTAATGAAGGGTGAGATGGTCTAAACCTAAGCCGCGTATATCAAGCTGAATATCGATGTACCACCGAACTTGTATTATCTTTCTTTGGCTCATCCACGTGGCCACTTTGTGCGACCCTTGAATTGTAAGACTTGATTTTCGGTATCCGCGGGCACATAATAAGTTTAATAAAGGCCATATGCATCATTTTGATGCAGAGGCTGCAGCTTTCCCCATTTCGAAAAAAAAAATCAAGATGAATATCGATGCATCATTTCATGAAGATAGACGAGCAGGGGCGGCGGGTGCTGTACTCTGTGACTATGAAGGACACTTTATAGCAACTTCTTGTTTCTTTGTACCGCATGTAGCTACTCCTATGATGGCTGAAGCCATTGCAATGAGAGAAGGATTGGATTTGGCCAATAAACTGAGCTTAACTAGGGTACAAGTGGAATCGGACTCCTCTGAAGTTATTGATGCATGCAAAGGAGATGAAAGATGGTGGAACGAGGCCTCAATTGTTTTTGCTGGTTGTGTTGATGTTGTCACCACTATTGGAGATGTTTCTTTTAGCCATTGCCCGAGGAAAGCTAATAAAGTGGCTCACGAGCTAGCTAGGTTTTGTTTTTCGAATAGCTTGTCTTGTAATTGGATTGATGAACCCCTAGGATTTTGCTAGACTCTTTGATAAACAATGTAACAGTTTGTGATAATTAATAAAGCTCGCAGCAGAGTCCTACTGCTTTCCTAAAAAAGTGTAATAATTACAAGATCTGAACAACAGCTGGTCCTAGCTTGCATATATTCGCAATATCTTGGTCTCCCGTTGTCGGTTTGGTGCCTAAACAAAGTTGATTTTCAATACCTGGAAGACAAGTGTACTAGGAAGCTCCCTACGTGGAATGGAAAATTTATCACCATGGCTGGCCACACCTCCCTTGAAAAATCAGTCATCTTCTCATGATCCATCTACTCTTTGACGCCTCTATTAGCTCCATCGGGCATGATAGAATTCATTAACAAGTTTGAACAAGCATTCATTCGGGATGCCAAGGAAACCGCCACCTCCGGTGCCAAATGTAAGGTGAATTGCAAAACGGTGTGCCAAAAAAACTCAGCGGCCTTGGGATGCTCCATTTGGTCAAGTTTGCGATGGTACTTTGACTTTAGTGGCCTTGTATTGAGTGGAAAGAGCCCGAGAAAATTTTGGAGGTATCTGGGAACCCTTGAAACTTCGACGACGTGGATATCTTCTATGTCGCCACTACTATCACGCTTGTCAATGGCAGCAATACCCATTTTGGCATGCGCGGAAATGGGAGGAATCCCATTGAGATTGCTTCTAAGATTTATGAAACCTCAAAGAGAAAGAAGTGGTCGGTTTATCAAGATTTGCATGAGGAGGCTTGGATTGGGAGAATCAATTTAGATAAGTCGTTCACCAAGGATCATCTTAGCCAATTTGTGGTGCTTTGTATTCTTATAAGTAACATGCATCTTGATGATAATGCGGATGATGATATCTCTAGGAAGCTCATGAAAAATGGTCAATACTCCACGGCTTGGGCATACAAGTTGCAACTTCTCGGAACCATCTCATCTTACATGCATAAGATCATTTGGAAGGCATGTACACCTCCTAAAGTAAAATCCCAAGCTTGGCTTGCGCTTTAAAATAGGCTTTGGATGGCGGACCGTTTGGAAACGAGAGGGTAGCCGAATTGCGGGTTGTGCCCTATTTGGATGCAATCATAGAATCGGTTAATAATTTATTCATGAATTGCTGCTTCACCAGAATTTGGCAGCTAATTAAAGGAGTGGATGGGCCTTCATGAACTTCATCCTAGGCAATGGACGGGTCTCGCATTCAAATCTTGGTGCTCGTTGGCGGATGGTGCATCCCTGACTCGGAAGACGCTTGGCTCGCTTGCTTTGCTAACCACTTGGAAAATTTGGAATGAGTGAAATGCATGCGTATTTTAAAATAAGGGCGCCCCTATGTTTGTAATCTTACATATATATAATTAAGAGGGAGCCTTCTTGCTAGAGCAAAGCACGTGGGTGATTTGTTGCGAGGAGAGTAGGCATATGTAACAAACCCCCATTTACTTTTCTATAAAACTCCTTAATTAATTGATTGGGCAAAGTTTATTCCCCTTTCAAAAAAAGAACTAACAGATTCTTGCCTTTTCCCCCAACCATGTAACCGAGAGATCCAGGAGTGCATAAGGTATGTTTTATGCTCCGATACATGGCTGCCATTAATAGAGTACATAACCAAGAGCTCACAAGAACATCACTTTGTATCTAGGTCAATACTGAATACCCCCTTAATGAAAATTCAATTTTTTACAAGTAGGCACCATGTGCATCTTTGCAAAGAAGGCTGCTGCTTTCCTAAGAAGAGCAGCGCCATTTGATTTTTCTTGACAAAAAACAAACACACATACCTGGATATCCAAGACAAAGGAGGAGACGATGCAACCGCCTTGTTAAGAGGGTCAGCCAGCTTGAAATCTTCGCATTCTCAACAAAGGAGCAATAGGAGATGACGGGCAGTGGAGAATGTCCAATAAAGTGACACAGTTCAAACAAAGGGCCTTCTGAGAAACCAGTAACTATGAGATTTTTGTAAAACCATGTAATTAAGAGATTCTGAAGTGCATAAGATATGTTTTATGCCGTTATACAGAGGTGACTTTAAGAGAGTAGCTCACAGAGAGAGCACTTGCATCTAGGACAATACCCAATACCACCTTAATAGGAGTACAATTTATCACAAGTACTAGCCTACAAGGGAAGTTGCATTTCAGAACTACATAATAAGAAAGTAACAATAAAAATTATGTCAATAGGTGCCAAATTCCAACATAATTAATACTACAGCATTGCCACAGTGCTCGGTGCTGCTACCAACGATGCTCGGTGCTGCTACTTCCCGGGGTCGGCTATGCTACTGGTGTTGGGCGGTTGTGCTGCACGTCGGAGTAGACATGCTATTGGTAGTGCTATTAGTGAAGTCTCGCCGGACCTTTTTGTTAGGAAAACTGGGTACACCGGTTAACCCATTAATTTAGAGATTAGCACAATATTAGCGTTGACTGAAAATACGCAGCGGAATCAAAGTAAACTTCAGCCACTTGTGCTCTAACTCAAGGATCTTTGCTCGTGCCGGAAGGAAACATATGCATCAACATATATGGACGAAATAGGAGCAGCCCTTGGCTCTCTCCTGACCCAAGACAGTCTCTCCCCTTAGGAGAGAAGCTCTCTCCTCACCTAAGACAATCTCTGTCCTAGGGAGAGAGGTCTCACAACAGCTGCAGCAGTAGTAAATCAACACACAGAGGACACCAATCCTTTTTACGTGGAAAACCTCTCAACTTGAGAGGAAAAATCACGGGCCGAAGCCACCCAAATCTTCTTCCACTATTATCAAATGGGGATACAACAAGTTCTTCTCTAGAGAGCACTAGAGGATCTCAAGCACCAAGATACACACGAATCTGTGGCTGCTTTTACAAGATTTGGGGCACAAGAGCTAGAGAGTGGAGCAATCTCACCAAGCTTGGTGGAACAATAGCTTGAAGGAGACAAGGTAGTAGATCTGATATCTTCACAACCTTGTGGGCAAGACCCGGAGATTGATTTAGCTTCTTCCTTCAACTTCTCATCTTCCCTTCTCTCTTGGTTTTCTTCTCCAATGGAGGCTATCCTGATTTTCGTCCTTACCACTGTGGTGGCTGGAAAGGAGGCTTATCATCCCCTTTCCCCTCATGTGCAATGTCCAAAATGACCCTTGGTCATAACCCTAAAAGTTGGTGGGCTCTTGCACCTGTTTGGGCCGCCTGAAAGGCTTCATAAGGCCATCTCCTCACAGCCCACATGAGGAGGATACCCAACATTCTCCCCCATCTGACTCATGTGGGGGGCACAGCCATGCCCGCTGCCTTGTAACACAAAAGCAGCTTCTCCTTTGGCAATATATTGGTCATCATATCCGACCCATTCTTGTCGGTATGGATCTTCTCAAGTTGCACCAACTTGGAACTCACCACTTGTCGAATCCAATGATACCTCACCTCAATGTGCTTGGTTCGAGCATGGAAACTTGGATTCTTGGCAAGATAGATAGCACTCTGGCTATCACAATATAGAGTATACTTCTCTTGCTTCATATTGAGCTCTTGCAAGAAGTTCTTCATCCAGAGTACTTCCTTGCATGCATCAACCGCTGCTATGTACTCAGCATTTGTGGTTGACAATGAAACGCATTTCTGCAACCTTGATTGCCATGACACTGCTCCCCCTGCATAAGTTATCATGTATCCGGAGGTAGACTTTCTAGAATCTGCGCAACCAGCATAATCTGCATCTGTGTAGCCTTGCAACACAGGTTCACCGCTTCCAAAGCGTAAGCATGATCTAGAAGTACATTTGAGATACCTGAGAATCCACTTCACTGCATTCCAGTGAGCTTCTCCTGGATTTGTCATGAACCGGCTAACAACTCCAATTGCATAGGCAATATCAGGCCTAGTGCACACCATGGCATACATCAAACTGCCCACGGCAGATTGGTATGGTACTTTGCTCATTGCTTCTTTCTCCACCTTGCTGCTAGGACATTGTTCTTTACTCAGTTTGTGATGGCCTGCAAGTGGAGAGGCAACAGAATTTGCGCCTTGCATATTGAACCTTTCAAGTACCATCTCAATGTATCTTTCCTGTGAGAGCCAAAGCAACTTCTTTGATCTATCACGAGAGATCTTCATGCCAAGTATTTGTTTAGCTGGTCCTAAATCCTTCATGGCAAATGATTTACTCAATGCCTTCTTGAGGAGAGCAATCCTCTTTGTGCCATTTCCAACAATCAGCATGTCATCAACATATAGTAAGAGAATAATGAAGTCACCCTCGGCGTACCTCTTCGTAAACACACAATGATCAGGTTGTACTTTACGGTAACCAAGCTTGGTCATGAATGACTCAAACTTCTTGTACCACTGCCGAGGAGCTTGCTTCAAGCCATACAAGCTCTTCTTCAATCTGCACACTTGGTGCTCCTTGCCTTCAATAATGAATCCTTCTGACTGGTCCATGTATATCTCCTCCTCTAGGTCACCATGTAGAAATATTGTCTTCACATCAAGTTGTTCAATTTCCAAGTCCATGGTGGCAGCAATGCCAAGCACAACTCGGATCGAAGACATCTTGACCACCGGAGAGAATATCTCATCGAAGTCTATGCCCTTTTTTCCGACTAAAACCTTTCACAACCAATCTGGTCTTGTACCTTGGATGTGAGCTATGTTCTTCAGTCTTCACTCTGTACACCCACTTGTTCTTGAGTGCTTTCTTGCCCTTTGGCAAAGACACCAAATCAAAGGTGTTATTCTCATACAGGGATTTGATCTCATCCTGCATGGCTTTTGACCATTCATTCTTGTGCTCATCAGACACTGCTTCCTTATAGCATGAAGGCTCACCTGCATCAGTCATCAACACATATTGATGTGGAGGGTATTTGGTGGAAGGAATTGGATCTCTCCCACTTCTTCTCGGCTGTTGCACTGGTGGTGTAGGTGGATCATCTTCACCTTCTTCATCATCATCACTTGATGGCTGGTCATGTCCCTGACTTGTACTGCCTTGTTCAGTTGCATCATCACTATCTTCAACATCTTCATCATCTCCCCCATGATCATCATGCACGAGAGGAGGATTAACTGGATCCAAGTCAACCTGAGGTGTGGTGGTCTTCGGCTTCTCCGATTTCCCAATATCTCGTATTGTTTCATCTTCAATGAAAACCACATCTCGGCTTCTCACGGTCTTCTTCTTGATTGGATCCCACAATCTGTATCCAAATTCATCACTTGGACTGCTGAGATAGATGCACTGCTTTGTCTTGCTATCAAGCTTGGATCTCTCATCCCTCGGGATGTGCACAAATGCCTTGCAACCAAAGACCTTCAATTGCTTGTATGACACATCTTTACCTGACCAAACTCTCTAAGGAATATCACCTGCAAGAGGAACTAAAGGGGACGGGTTTAGTACACACATAGCATGATTCAATGCTTCAGCCCAAAAAGAATTAGGTAACTTTGCATGAGAGAGCATAGCTATGACCCTCTCAGTGAGTGTCCTATTCATTCTCTCAGCAAGGCCATTGAGCTGGGGTGTCTTTGGTGGAGTCTTCTCAAGTCTGATACCAAACTTTCTGCAATACCTCTTAAAGGGACCTCGGTATTCACCACCATTGTCTGATCTTACGTACTTCAATTTTGTGCCAGTTTCTTTTTCAACCTTGGCATGGAATTCTCTGAAGACGTCGAGCACCTGCCACTTGTTTCTCAACACATAGAGAAATATCTTTCTTGAGTGGTCATCAATGAATGTCACAAAGTATAATGCTCCACCGAGAGATTTTTTGGTCATGGAGCAAACATCAGTATGCACTATGTCAAGAACATTCTCCGCACGATGCGGCGGGCGTGTACGAAATGCAACCCTATGTTGTTTGCCAGCAAAACAATGTTCATAGGGTTTCAAGGTTATACCTTTCAACTCAGGGAGGAACTCCATCCGAGCAAGAGCTTGCAGGCCCTTCTCACTCATATGCCCAAGCCTCTTGTGCCATAATTCTGCCGTAGTTTCATTCTCGGTGACGGTCAGCACTTCATTGCATAGCTTGGTTTTAGTCATATAGAGACAGCCTTGCTTGCTTCCTCGAGCCACAATCAAAGAGCCTTTGGTGAGCTTCCATTTTGCATCACCAAAATAACTTCCATGGTGAATGTCATCAAGCTTGCCAACTGACAACAAATTCAGCCGTATATCGGGTACATGCCTCACATCATCGAGCACCAACCTGCAACCTGTGTTTGTCTCAATGCATATAGTGCCCTTGCCAACAATAGCTGACGAACCGCTATTTCTCATCCTCACCGAGCCAGTAACACCTTGTGTGATGTAATGTGGAAGGACGCACCTGAATCCACAACCCAACTCATGGCATCATCACGAACATCACTATAGCATTCTTCATCTTCAATGATTAGGTAGTCTTCACCTTGTTCACATTCTGTAGTCATGGCGGCACCATTCTCGCCTTTTTGCTTGTTATTGTTGGCAACTTTACCCTCTGCAAGATCTCTCTTGTATATCCTGCAATCGACCTTCTTGTGATTTGGCTTGCCACAATAAAAGCAAGTGATTTTTTGTCTCTTTCTTGACTTTGATCTCCCCCTAGATTTCTGGTCTTTACTTTGCTGAAATCTTGCTTGGCCACATCCACGGTATTCTTTCTTGCCATGGGATTCAGCCACATAAGCATCAGATGAGGAGGCATCGCCTTTTTCCTTCTTTCTGGCTTCTTCATTCAGCATGCTATTCTTCACCATCTCCAACGTCAGCTTCCCATCCGGAGCTGAATTGCTAACTGACACAACAAGCGTATTCCAATTATCAGGCATGGAACTCAGCAGCAACAATGCTTGCACCTCATCCTCGAAGTTGATCTTCATGGCTGAAAGTTGATTTATATGACATTGGAAGACATTCAAGTGTTCAATCACACTGCTACCATCCCGGTACTCAAGCTTTGCTAGCCTTTTGATCACCGAGGCCTTGTTCATAGTTGTCTTCCTCTCATACATTGACTCCAACTTCTGCCACATCTCATATGCATTTGTGTCATTTGCAACATGGTGGAAAATATTGTGGTTGATATACAATCGAATCATACCTACTGCCTTTCGGTTCAGCACTCTCCATTCTTCTTCCGTGACACCGGTCGGTATCTTCTCTTTCACAATTAGCTCATACAAATCCTTACAATAAAGGATGTCTTCCATCATGGGCTTCCATAATGAGTAATTGGAAGAATTAAGTTTTATCATGCCACTCGTAGTGACGCCTTCTTCCAAAGCCATTGCGAGCAGCAAGCAACCTCTGAGCAACTCTGAGCAAGCTTTGAGCAACCTGTGCTCTGATACCACTCTGTTGGGAAAACTGGGCACACCGGTTAACCCCTTAATTGAGAGATTAGCACAATATTAGCATTGACTGAAAATACGCAGCGGAATCAAAGTAAACTTCAGCCACTTGTGCTCTAACTCAAGGATCTTTGCTTGTGCCGGAAGGAAACATATGCATCAACATATATGGACGAAATAGGAGCAGCCCTTGGCTCTCTCCTGACCCAAGACAGTCTCTCCCCCTTAGGAGAGAAGCTCTCTCCTCACCTAAGACAATCTCTGTCCTAGGGAGAGAGGTCTCACAACAGCTGCAACAGTAGTAAATCAACACACAAAGGACACCAATCCTTTTTACGTGGAAAACCTCTCAACTTGAGAGGAAAAATCACGGGCCGAAGCCACCCAAATCTTCTTTCACTATTATCAAATGGGGATACAACAAGTTCTTCTCTAGAGAGCACTAGAGGATCTCAAGCACCAAGATACACACGAATCTATGGCTGCTTCTACAAGATTTGGGGCACAAGATCTAGAGAGTGGAGCAATCTCACCAAGCTTGGTGGAACAACAGCTTGAAGGAGACAAGGTAGCAGATCTGACATCTTCACAACCTTGTGGGCAAGACCTGGAGCTTGATTTAGCTTCTTCCTTCAACTTCTCCTCTTCCCTTCTCTCTTGGTTTTCTTCTCCAATGGAGGCTATCCTGATTTTCGTCCTTACCACTGTGGTGGCTGGAAAGGAGGCTTATCATCCCCTTTCCCCTCATGTGCAATGTCCAAAATGACCCTTGGTCATAACCCTAAAAGTTGGTGGGCTCTTGCACCTGTTTGGGCTGCCTGAAAGGCTTCATAAGGCCATCTCCTCACATCCCACATGAGGAGAATACCCAACACTTTTTGTTCGATGGGATATTTTTTATTGTTCTCGGGTTTTTTGCTTCACTGGAACAACTGCGGGTGATTTTTTGTTCAATAAGCAATTGCGGAATTGAGTTGTGATGGACGAGTGTCGCGCTCTGGAGGCAGGAGATCCAGGGAATTATCCTATGATGCTTAACATTGCCCAGAAATTATTCACTGCCACGGGAGGACATACCTCTCCAAATTCGTGGTTGGCTGCTGAAGATTTTAGGGAAGCCATCGAATTTGTCTCATGCATCTATATATCCATTTTGGAAAATGCTTTCATACATTCGGGGGATCGCACGCGACGTGTCCCCCGGATCAAGCAAGCAATTCGTGTCGCCTAGTCCCCACCTTTGTCACCATATTCCTATCCCTAACATCTTCTCTCCGGAGAGAAATCAAGAAAATTCGTGAGTGTTCCCTACCACTTTCTCCTTCCGCGCGATGAGCCACCCCCAGCTCCGGTGGCCACCTACCCCCCCCCTCTCTCTTTCCCTTCCTCTATGGCTTGGCGGTTGCTTGATTTGTAAATTGTGGCGACGCAAATCCGAGGTCCAAGCGGTGAGGCGGTGGTCTTGGCTCCGGTGGACGGCGTTGTTGCACCTCCTCCCTTCTCTCCCGATAGAATGCATGGCCAAATTTTGTTTTCTACGAGGTCTCCCACAAGAAATCCTGCGACATCTCGCCAAATTTTTTTGTCCAGCGGTTTTTTTTGTTATGGTGAAATAGTTTTTCTTCAATGACACGAGTAGGGTTTTTTTACAGGCCATGATAGATACTTGTCTTCCAGCAGCACTTGCCTTTTTTTCGTGTCGCACACAACGTATACAAAGTAGCAGTATGGAGAACTGGAAAGGTGGAAACCACCGCAGGTGAAGCCAGTGGAGAGGATGAAGCAAAGGTGGAAACCACCGGAGTTGGGGTGGGTGAAGATGAATTCCGATGGAGCTATTGACAGCAACAATAGAGGAGTCACAGGTGCAAGTATTGTGGTACGAGATCATGAGGGCAGATTCCTTGTTGGAGGCTGTCGGCAACACGGAGGGATCGTGGATCCTTTGATTATCGAGATGTTGTCTCGACTCATGTGGTCTTGGAGACTGAGAGCCAGGTGTTTGTGTCCATGTGGAACGACGGTGTTTCAGATCAGTAGGTTGTCACATTGTTAGGGAAATAATGGAGATGGAAGGGTGTTTCCAGGGTTTCAATCTTCCCTTTGCTAGAAGGGAGGCGAATTTGGTGGCTCATTTATGCACAAGAGAAGCCCTTAGTTTAAATTCAGTAACTTTAAATTTTGATGTAATCGCTGATTTTCTGACTGAGGCTGTTCAGTCAGGCCTCGTTTGGCAAAGGAGTGTTGACAGGTTTTTCTGTGTTTAATCCCAGCCCAATAAAAAAACACCAGAAAACAGTAAGGGCTCGTTTGGCACCCATTATTTCATTTCATTTGGTAGAAATGAAATGAAATGACAATAATGATATCATTTCATTTTGAAAATCCACAGAAATGACAGGGTACCCAATAGGTATTAAGGTTAGGCATGAGGTGAAAAACCATGGAATTCGAAATGAATTCCATAACCAATTCCGTGGCAGCCAAACAAGTAATTGATAGAATCATAAATGAATTTTTTAATTCTAGCCCCAAATGATGGGAGCCAAACGAGCCCTAATGTTGCTTGGCAGGCTGGTTTTGATCGGACTGAGACCCAGAAAACACCCGAATACATGTCCACCCGACGTGGATTTAAAACACTTCAGGGCCCTCGCGTTTTGACGCGGGGCGCCTTGATTTCTCATCGCGTGGCCTGTACGGCTGTGCCGCAGCAGTTGCCAACGATGCCAGCTACACCATCCAGCGCTCCTTTCTTCTACACCTCTCTGCCTTCCAAACATATAAGTTAATGGGGAATATTGGTGAGAAAAGGGATTATAGGGTAACAAAGTGTTTTGGATGACAAGAATGTTTTCACCCAATTCCCTTGAAAAAATACTCTGAAATTATTCTAAGCTGTAAGCGTGGTTACGTACCCGCGTGATGACGCCCTTTGTGCGCCATGCTTTGCAAGTCGTTCGATCATCGCGTGTATCGTTTCCGGTCTGTCCGATTAGGCTGATGCGGTGACTTTTTGTTACCGTCTTACCTATTTGTACCAAGTCTTCCACTTATTACTGGCCCCAGGTTACAGCCAAAGAGCTACAGAGGTGGTCTATGAGGTAAGGGCATCTCCAGCGGGCCGACCCATTTCGGACAGTCAATCTGTCTGAATCGGTCCGTTTGGGTCGGACCCCGGACAGAAAAGGCCTCCCGTCCGGCCTCTGTCCGTTTGGGTCGGGCGGTGCACCCAGCGGCGCGACCCATTTTCTGGGCAGGGATGGTTTGGACTGGCGTTTTCGCCAGGATGGCTGCCTGTCTGTCCATGCTGACTATCATTTTGGTCAGTTTGACAAGGGCAATATATTTACAAATTAGAAGACAGATTAAAACATACAAATAAGTACAGTTTTAGCATACAATTACATTAATTTAATCATCTCTGGACAAAATGAGGCGTTGCCTCTTCTCAAACCATGCCCTTGTACCCGGGTCCATCTTGGACAAATCGGCGGTCATGATTCGGTTCTCCTCAGCGAGCAAGGTGGCGGTGACCTCTTTTTCCTTCAACTCAATCTTCTTGGCGGTAGCACGGGCATTGTCCTCATCAATCTGGAGCTGCCTCTCTCGTACCTCGATGGCCTTCTGTTGAAAGGCCGCAAAGTTGGTCATCGCTACCTCTTTCTGTTGGCGCCTCCTCTCCTCCCGCGCCGTCCACACTTCTTCCTTCTCGGCCAGGACAGCCTTCAGTGTGCTCTCCAGAGCTAGGGCACTGGCATCGCGCTTCATGTCTTTCTTGGTGGCCTTGTGGCCCCTTGGCCGATCACCTCGGATAGGTTTGGCCGAGTCGCCGCTGTCAAGGTCGACCGTCTCGCCTGGATGATGCTTGTCGGCTGCCTTTTCCCTCTTGTAGATGGCATAGCTGGCTTGCCATTTAGGAAAATCTTTGAGCTTCTTCCAACAATGGCTAAACATGAATTGGTGCTTCTCCACCTCCAAGAAAAAGTCCAAAGAGTTGGTCACCACATCCTTCACGCCATGGCCGCTCAATCTCCGATTGGTGATATTCTCGTGAGCGCCACAAAACTTGTTGCACTCCAATTGAATTGTCGCCCACCTCTTTGAGATCGATAATTCATTTCGATCACTCTCGAAATTGTGGGGGGCGAACCGGCGGCGCTCGTGGAAGTAGATCCAAACTCTCTTCCAAAATGCAGCCCCCTTTTGCTCGGCTCCTTTGATGGGATCTTGCCCAATGTCCAACCAAGCTTCACATATCAAGAGGTCCTCTTTCCATGTGTATGACCCGGTTCTGTGGCTATGGTGTTGCCTCCGAATGGCCTCGGCTTGCAACGCATCCTCGAACAACGGCTCACTGTCAATGGATACGCCATAGTCAGGTTGGGTCTCAGCGGTGGGCGGGGCGGCATGGTTGGTGTCAGTGACGACACAGTCGTCGCCGTCATCATGTACCGATACACAATTTACTTGTCAAACAACGCCAAACCATACGCGGCGCGGCCAGTGAGAGATTGTGGGCATACCTCCATTGTTGGGGCTGGGTCAGGCATTTCGTCGAACAGGTTCCGGCCATCCGGCATTTGGCCGGCGGGCACGACCCGTGGCCTCTTGTTGAGCTCCAGAAGACCATCGCTAGAGTGGGGCATGCGGTTGAGGTCGACATTGATGACCGGCTGGCGAGGGCGCATCGGTGGCCGCGAAGACACCGAGCTTGCCGCCGAATGGGTGGCCTCGACGACGACCCCGTTGGCCAGCTGGTACTGGGTGATCGCCTCCTCCTTCATCATCATCACCTCGTGGGCGGCCGTCTGTGATGCCAACAACTCGGCGTTGGCCCGGCACTGCATCTCCCGGAACTGCTCGGCCGCAGCGGCCTCCGCTATCGCCTTCTCGGCCTCGGCCTTCCTTGCTCGCTCGGCGTTCCGGCGGGCGGCGCGCTTCTTGGACTCGGCGGCGCGCTGCTCCGCCGATATCTCCTTCTTCACCCTCACCGTTGTCGCCCGCGCTGGCTCGCCGGTGAGATCGACGGAGGGGTTCATGCTGGCGTCGTAGGAAGGAGTTGTGGCGGCGATGGGAAGGCCGATGGCGGCGACGGGAAGGGTGGCGCCGGCGGCGACAGTGGAATCGGTGGCTTGCTCCATGGCTGGCTAGGGTTTTCGGCGGGACAGTCCAGTGGCGCTGGCGGGATAGGAATGGGCGAAATTTCAATTTTGTGTCACTGCCTTGGGGGCCAGGGGAGGACAAGGGAGGCGAACGCGTGGACGAGCGAGGCGTCCGCGCGCACCCATCTTTGACCCAAAACTGGGTCACGGATAGGTGCGCGCGGACGGCTGCGGGGTCTGGGGTCCGTTTGGGTCGGCCCGCTGGGTGCAGGTTTTTCGGCCTGTTTGTCCGGTCGGACAGAAACGGACCCGCGGTGTCCGTTTGGGTCGGCCCGCTGGAGATGCCCTAAGTGGGCCGACCCATTTCGGACAGCCAAAACGTCCAAATCGGTCCGTTTGGGTTGGGCCCCGGACAGAAAAGGCCTCCCGTCCGGCCTCGGTCCGTTTGGGTCGGGCGGTGCACCCAGCGGCGCTACCCATTTTCTGGGCGAAGCCAGTGAGACCGATTTTCTGGGCGGCACTGCCATTTTCTGGGCGAAGCCACTGAGACAAATAGTTCATACATAAATTCAATATAAATAGTACGTAACATAGTTCATAATCTAAATAAAATGTTTATAATTAAACATAGTTTGAAATAAAACGAAAGCAAATATAAAAGTGGGTGCACTAGTTGTCTTCCTCATCGGCTTCTAGCATATTTCCCACATGTAGCCACATGTGGTCAACCAAATCCTTTTGCAGCTGCTGATGGACTTCACGATCACGAATCTCATGATGGCAATGTAGGAAATCCTGAAATGATGCAGGCCCCGGAATTGGTGCAACCAATTCACCCTGAAACTGCCACCCCTGATCATAGATGCTATCGTCGCGCTCATCCTCCACTATCATGTTGTGCATGATCACACAACATGTCATCACCTCCCATATGCGCTCTTGGCTCCATGTCTTTGCAGGATACCTGACTGCAGCAAAGCGAGATTAGAGGAAACCAAATGCACGCTCCACATCCTTCCTTGCAGCCTCTTGTTCCTTTGCAAATCTACTGTTTTTGGGGTGCCGAGGATCACGGATAGTCTTCACAAAAGTCGACCACTCGGGATAGATGCCCTCTACCTGTGGAAGTAGTCGTTGTAGAGCTGCACGTGCCCTGCCTCTCGATTACGCTCCAGGTTGGGCGCACGGCCAGGGACCGAACCCCTATGGCGTGGCAGCTGGCTTTCATTGTGCTCGTGGATGAATGTCGCCGCCGCCATCAAAATGTCGGTGTCACCGTCGGACTCGTCCGACGAGGTGTCGATGAAGGTGTCGTAGTAGTACTTCACCAATTCGTAGTCCATCTGCGCACCAAATGGTGTGGGCAAAAGGTCGAGCACCTTCGGAGCGGCGGAGCATGCCGGCGTCAAACAGCCTCCTGGCGGCGGAGCTGTGGCGGAGGCGGCGGCGTAGAGCTTCCACAGGTAGAGGGCAACGGGGCGGGGAGTCACCGCTGCCGAGGCGTAGGCCGGAAGGTGGTGGCGGCGGCGGTGGAGATCCGGCAGCTTCTACGGCGGCCCTCCGGTCTTGCCTTTGACGCGTCGGCGGGCGAACGACGGCTAGGATTGGGGTCCGGCGTGTCCGGCGACACCGACGCTATCTACGGCCGGCGACTACGGCGGCGCCGGCGGAGAGGGAGGAAGGAATTTGGGGAAGGGCGTGGAAATGGCTAACTGGGCAGCTGACAGTTGGGCTAGGGGAGGACAAGAGCGCGTCCGCGCGGTGTCCGCGTGCTCCCATCTTCGACCCAAAACTGGGTCACGGATGGGTGCGCGCGGACAGCCCCGCGGTCTGGGGTCCGGTTGGGTCGGCCCGCTGGGTGCTGGTTTTTCGGCCTGTTTGTCCGGTAGGACAGATACGGACCCGCGGTGTCCGTTTGGGTCGGCCCGGTGGAGATGCCTAAGGGTAACTCAACTCTGCTAACCTCCGGTCAAAAAAAAAAGAACAACTACTCTTCGTCCCTTCCATTACCCCTACCGCCGGCTCGCCAGCTCCGCCTCCCTTTCATCGGCCACTGTCGTCAGCGGCCGCCCTTGTTGTGCGCTCTCCAGCCCTAGCTTGGCCTGATCCTGCCTCCTCCACGACAACCCTGCCGCTCGGCGTCGCCCTTCCCGCGAGCCTCTGAATTGATTTTGCCGGTGTCCGAGGAATCCTTGGTGGACATCCCCTTCGCCCTGATGCCGGACCTCCTCGACGTTGTTCCTACATGCACTGTATTTGGAGGTAGGAAGCCTCCTCCAGCCCCTCTGAGATTCTAGACCGTCGTTCGATACCCTCTGTACAAGTAGCGATGGAGGCTTCTGGCCAAGTCGTCGCCGTCGCAGGTCATCTGATACAGAGGCTAGCGGCCGCTTCCTCCTCTAGACCAAGCTTGCATCCGGGCATGTCCCTATAGAATTTGAGAGCCCCCGACTTCATCTACCATGGGAATAATGCGCCCATGCATACAGGCATGGAACATTGCATCCGTGAAATCCCCCTTATCCCTTTCTTTTTTTTCTTTCTTGATCTTTCCTGGAAGTAGATTAGATCTGGTCCTCTTTTTCTAGCAATTAATGGAACTTTTCCTCTGTCCCTTTATAAAACATACTGCAGAATTATAGGTTATGTGTTGACTGTTATGTCTCAGTTAAGAAATATGGAACCCATTCTCCAATCCATATGGTGTTATTTGTGAGTTTTTTCTTCTGAACCCCTTTCTTAAAGATTTGCATGATATAGTTTGCAAGTTTGTAGATGCAGTTATGGGAAGTTACAGGATTTGTTTTGTTTTTCAATAAAGATTATGTTTGTTGACTTTCTCAATTTAGTTGTTCTGTGAGTAAAATCTTTAGCATCCTTTGGTTGATTATGATAAATGTAGAATGCAGTTGGCTTTTCATCATTAACAATATGGAACAGCTAGACCTATAGGATTAATAAAATCATTTGATTAGTACAATATGTGTTATGTTATTTGTACAATTGTCAATTGGCTCTATTCTTACTCTTTAACCCGTGGATAATGAAATGCTTTTTGTGTGTGGACACAGAACATTTCTACAAGGGAGAATGCAGTAATTTGTAGTCTTTACATGGGTAATTTTCTCAGGAAGATTCTGTGAAAAGCCTAGGTGACAAAATTATTGAGCCGGTAACATGTATCAGAAGTATTGCAATCAACGGTATTATTTATAAGATTTCTGAGGTGGTGAAGGCGCAGCTGCAACTGCAAGTAAACGCTTTTGTTCTGAGGTGGTGAAGCTGCAGCTGCAACTGCAAGTAAACGTTTTGCAAGGGAAGGGAATCAATGCTATCTTACAATTTCTAATAAAGCTATTAATCTGTCTGAAGCAAATTATCCAGCAGAAATCTCTAGGTAGTATGCTGGGTTAAATTATTGGAAGTTCAGAAAAGAGCTTTAGATTTAGGGGTGGTGTTGCTTCTTTATGGACATTCTATAAATTACGTTTATCTCAAAATTCTCTATTGTTTCTACTGCCGTTTTAAATTTTTTTTGGATTTTTTAATGTATGAATCACAGCTTGATCTCTCAATCAACTGTATTCCCAGTCTAGAAGATTTGGTCCGAGCAGTTGGACGTGGTGGTGTTCAGCACCTGACCGAGAGCCGTGCCAGCTGCAAGCCATTGACGACCACGCAGACCTGCTGGGCTCAGAGACTATCGCCGTTGCCGTCGTGCCCATGGCGTGCATCGGTGCCCACACCATGATGTTGATTATCCATCGCTCACGAGTGTGGACCATCCATCTGATTGTGCCTTTATCGTAATGGTCATGGCGGCAGCTCTTCTCTCTTGGCTGGCCTTCAACGGAAGAGCAGGGCATAGGGGGGCGCCAAAATCCATTAGAAAGCTGGAGCTCCCTGTCCCCTGTCCCCTGTCCCCTGTGGCTACACAGAGGCACGTATGTGCTCTATCTTGGTTAGAACTTTCTTTTAGCACTGTGAGATGAAGTGGAGACTAAAATCACTTCTAGAACCTTTTTTTTGTTTACTAAATGTTTCTTTCATTGTTATCTCCTTTTCTGTTTGGGGTATTATTGGGCAGGAGGAGGAGTTGAACAACTGCATGAGCCTCTTTTAGTATGACTAAAACAATGCGTAATTTAGTAACCTCTTGCAACTGGCTATACTAGATTAGGATGTACATTGAGCACACTTTAATACATCCATTAGTGTGGCATTTGAAAATTTGGCTGGCAGTACTACACGGCGAGATGCTGTCTTTCTTTCGGTCATCGGTTTTTGAACGCTGATGTTCTTTTTATGTTTGCTTCTTATCTTTCTGTTTTCCATGGTTGGCAGGGAACTGTTCCGGTGTTGCGACTCCCTGTCTGAACCCACTAGGAAGAGGATGATTCAGGCCGGTCAGTCCTCTTCCCCATGCGTCCCGTTGCTGAAGAAGTTGCAACGCTCCGAGTTCCTGTGTGGATCTTGACTCATCTCTGCTGCCTGAGTGCAGCGTTAACTGCTCCACGAGCACCAGCTACCTCCCAGGAGCTCAATGTCCTCAAAACACCACCCTCTCCATTCATCGTGAGCCATTTTTTCTCTAATCATGTGGTTGTTCTGGTTGGTTCAATTTTCAGTGCTGATTTTGACTTTTCTTGCAATGGGAATGGATCAGGTGGCGACGTGCAAGTAATATTAGATCTCACAAGGTTTGCTAGATGTACTTTTTCTACCTTAAAAGGTACTACATGCGAATCAAAAGTCGGGTTCTGTCACACGTAATATGAATTATATTCTGAATGTTCGGTGTTAGCTACTTGCTTGTTTTCATGTTCTTTACAGTGAATGCCCAAAAGATTAGCTGCTTATTCGCTTCTTCTCTCCTATATGACAGAAGGAAAATAACTTGTGGAATAATGCGGTTCAAGTTATATCATGCATCTAGCCACCTACTTAAAAGGCAGAAGGTCATAGCTGTTGGGTACTGCTTTCTTTGCTTCTCTTTTATATGACCGAACGAGAACAACTTGTGGAAAAAAAATAGTTTCAAGTGTTTTCATGCATCTACTTGAAAGGCAGCAGGTCATATGATGGTTACATATTTCATCTTCTGTATAACTAAGTGACCATTATTGAACCAATTAATTAAAAAACTACAAAACAGTAGTGAAGATGATAGAGTATAGAAACTTGGTTGATGGTTACATATTTCATCTTCTGTATAACTAAGTGACCATTATTGAACCAATTAATTAAAAAACTACAAAACAGTAGTGAAGATGATAGAGTATAGAAACTTGGTTGTAGGCAACGTAGTGAATGACTGGTGTTTAAAACTGAGGTAAGGAAGATGAAGATAAACCCTCCATCTTTTAAGATCCTGTTCGTGTGGGGTGTCAGGTATAGATTATATAAATACGAAAAAATGCTCACTTTTTCCATGTTTTGTAAAAGGCTTATCGGAGTTCTTGCATGTCATGTTTTCTAATTATATGGCAGATTTAGTGATCACAATTATATTTGGCATCTAGAGTCCTTAGTTCCTCTACATGTTAATATAACCCATTGCAATTAGGAATAATTTGATTTGAAGTTTATTCCCATGCACTATATCATACATGTTATCTTAATGCCCATTGCGATGTCTATTTGCATATTACAATTTCTCACGTCCATTATTATTTTCTTAGATCTTCATGAGATGAGCCAGTAATCATGATTCTCTTTCTTGCAATGGAGATCAGTTATTTTATACTTTTGTTTGACACGATTTGTTTGTTAACTAAGTAGACATACAATCATTCCATCAATTCACGACCCTTTCGATTTCACTATGGATCATTTGTAATGACATGATGAATGCGATTCATGATGATGATTTTAGACAACTGCCACTGTTTTCTCAGACAAGGTTTCCTTCAACGTTGATGTCATTTAAGAGGATAGCAGCTGGCAATAAAATCTTGCTGGCTTAGTGGATCTGAATGTTTGGTTCCTTTCTTGGTATTTTGTATCGTGGCTTATTCTATACTTAATTAGTTTTATTGTTTCTAAACAACTTTATTTGAATTTGGTCTACGAAAGTAGTTACCTACATATGCATGAGGCAAAAAAAAAATTCTCCAATAAACTTTATTTGAATTTGGTATGCAAAAGTATTTACCTACACATTTCAAGGGGAAATGTGGATTAAGAATCATCTTTTCATGTTGAGATCGCTCCCAGTCCGTTGATTGTTGTACTCTTTAATTTGCGATAGCTGATATGTGTGCTTTCCTCCACTTCTCTATCCCTTTCAATTATACACGGAAAGGCAAGCATCCCAAACCAAAGAACACAGCTATCGGCCTACAACATGGAGCACATGCAAATCCGCTCCCACGCTATATCAAACGAGTTGCAGGCGGGCCGGGCGAAGCCGGCCTGCTTATCTAGTACTCTATAATACACCTTTGCCAAACAAGGCCTCAGTAGTTGTTTCACCTTGATTAATAAAACTTTGAAGGTGAGCGTAAAAAAAAATGGAATCGGTACACTGCTGCAGACACGATGGACGACTGGACCTGGACTTGGTCTAGGGGCGACTAGCGTAAAAACCCTGATCTCAAAAAAAAAGGGGCGTGCTGAGCGTCCCCCGGGCGCCGATCCCCCGGATCGCCAGCCATTGGATCGATCCGTTGGATCTTAGTGTTGCGTCTCGTCTACGCGACACCACGGGAAAACGACCGGGTCCCACCACGTGTCCCCGCGCTATCTCTTTCCTTTTGGACTTTTACTGCTTTTCTTCCTCATCCACCCTACAGCCATGTTTTCCTTGCGTGGAGCTTGCTCCGGCCGACGTGTAGCCACAGCTTCCCTCTGGTTGCCCACGTTCCCTGACACCACCCGTGTGGCCGCTGCAAGCTGTGAGCCATCCCGCCGAAAGCAGAGGCAAAGGGACTCGCGACGGCGGTCCTGCTGCAAGACGGGAGGCGACCTGTAGTAAGCCGGTCGGCGGCGGTACACCCTTGCAGCTCCGGTGACCGCGCTTGGAGCAGCGGCAGCCGGTGCTTGCAGTAAAACCGTCAGCGGTGGCGGACCTTGCAGCTCCGGCGACCGGCTCTTGCAGCACGAGGTCGGTGGCGGCGGACCCTTGTAGCTCCGGCGACCGGCGGTGGTAGCAGCGGCAACGGGCGTTTGCAGCAAAGCGGCTGGCGGGGATGGGACCCTTGCAGCTCCGACGACCGGCGCTGGTAGCAGCGGCAGCCGGCGTTTGCAGCAAAGCGGCCGGCGGCGGTGGGACCCTTGCAGCTCCGGCGACAGTTGCTACATGCGGCGGAGATGGCTGCTACAAGCCATGCTGCGACCCTACGACCACGATGGAGATGGTGGGGCGAGGGCGGTGTGGTTGCTGCAAGCGCGGGAGGCGCTGCTCTTGGCTGGTACGGCCTGCTGCAAGCGCCGCCATGGAGGTCCTGCAACGACGGCCGGGAGTGGTGCCACCGCCGCCACGCGCACCCCGGCTCTACGTCTCCGCGGACTTTGCTGTGGTGGCTTCCTGCTGCGAGGCGCGGAGGAGGAATGGGAGGCTAAGGTGGATCGGTGTCAAGTCGGAGCCTGCCGCTATCCGGCAGGGCGAGCTGTAGCAGAGAGCTCGGGAAGAGAGGAGGTGTGCGAGGTACGTGCGATGCAGTGGAGAGGAGGCGTGGATGAGGATGCAAGCGGATAAGACGCAACTTTTTTCTCGCGGGCGCGGTGGGCCGGTGGTGCCACAGAAAGGGATGCGTTGGCATGATGGATTCGGAGGATCGTAGCTCGTGATCCCCCGGTGGTTCTGTAGCGTTTTCCAAAAAAAAAAAGACTAGCGTAAAAACCCCACTCCGCTCCCTAGGAACCGTCTCCCAGCCGAAATCCAGACGACTGAAGGCGCCGGAATGAGCCGCCGCCATGGCCCTCATCTTCGTCCCCAGATCCAAGCGAGCGAGGCGGGAGCCGGAATGATCTGCCGCGGCGAGCGGCGCCTCCATCCCCACATACACGCGAGCGAGGAGGGCTCCGGAACGGCCCGCCGCATCCGCCGTCGCCGCGGCACCTCGCCGGCGGCGCCTGAATCGCTGCCCTTTAACGACGATATGCTCCGGGAGATCCTCCTCCGTCTCCCTCCGCAGCCATCCTCCCTCCCGCGCGCCTCCACGGTCTGCAAGCGCTGGCGAGGCCTCGTCACCGACCCCCGGTTCCTCCGCCGCTTCCGCGCCAACCACCGGAAGCCGCCCCTCCTCGGCGTCTTCGAGTCCGTCATGTACCGCCACAGGAGGTTCGCGTTCAGGCCAACCCTGGACCCTCCCGACGGCATCCCTCATCAGCGCTTGGACCTGCGGCCTCGCGACGTCAAAGCCAGCGAACTTTCGAGGACCCAACTGCTTGGGTGCCGCCACGGTCGTGTCCTCCTAATGAACCAGGTACGGAATGAGGTCATTGTGTGCGACCCCATTACCGGAGATGACCACCACATCAAAGTTCCACCAGAGTTATACAATGCTTATGGAGCTGTGCTTTGTGCTGCTGCCGACCAGAACCATGTGCATGGTAGCTGCCACTCGAGCCCTTTTAAGGTGGTCTTGATGTCTCTTTGTAGAGATGATTATGAAGATGAAGATGAAGATGAAGATGAAGATGAAGATGAAGATGGAGATGGAGATGGAGATGGAGATGGAGATGGAGATGGAGATGGAGATGGAGATGGAGATGGAGATGGAGATGGAGATGGAGATGAAGAGGGTAATCAGCCCATTGCTTGTGTATATTCCTCGGATAGTCGCATATGGGGCAACGTTATCTCAACAACGTCCCGATGTCAGCTTGCTAATTGTAATCCTGGGATCCTTGTTGGTAATGCCATTTACTGGACGTCCAGATCCGACATTGAGCTATCTTATGTGGATTTGGTTGATTTCTCAGACGACATAATTGAGTTTGATATGGATAGACAGAGTCTAGCTGTGATCAAAGGGCCTCCAGATCTTAATGGTTCCCTCAAACATCAGATAATCCAGGCAGAGGATGGTGTTGTTGGTCTGGCCATCTTGTCTCACGGTGGGTTCAAAATGTGGCAGAGAAAGATCAATTGTCTTGGTGGTGCCACATGGTTGCTGCAGAAGACTGTTGAAATGCATACTATTCTGGGGCTCCCTCCTCGGATTGAGGGGTCGATTAGAGTGATAAAAATACTGGGGTATGACGAGGATCATGGTGCATTTTTTGTATATGTGGACACCAATGTCTACTCAGTTCAACTCTTGTTGATGCAATTCAAGAAACTTTATGAAAGCCATCATGCCAATGACTGTCATCCTTTCACAAGTTTTTATGCACCAGGTGACTGCTCATCCTTAGTCCTTGTGTTGTGGTAGTAATCAGATCCATTGAAGTTATATACATGGTCAATGGAATCATTTGTTGTGTTAGTAACCAGATCCATTAAAGTTATACACATGGTCGATGGAATCATTTGTTGTGTTAGTAACCAGATCCATTAATGTTTTATATACATGGTTCACTGACAACTTAAACTTAGTTAGAAATTGTTCATTTACTAGGTAGAAAACTTCTAGCTTTATTTTTGTATGTCTTCGCTCTTCAGAATACCAAATCAAATGATTGAATGAGGAACTCATTCAGCATGTTTGGGACCTCAAAGTTAGTTATATTCTTTTTTTCCAGTACTATTTCCTTCTGAATTTAAAAGGTTTTTGGTCACTTGTCCCCTGCTGCAAGTGACTAGTACACTTGTACCACACAAATATAAATTGAATTTCTCTCTAATAGGCTGAATTTATTTAATGCTGAACACCAAAATCACTTTTGTTGCTAGGGTTAATTAGTACGGGCATGCTTTTATTTTTGTCTGCTTGGTATGTGGGAAAATTCTTTTGGGATTTGCCTAAAAATTGATCACATCAAAATCTCACGAACGCGACATGCTCAACATCTTATTGCCAAGGGCACGTATGGTGCCCGTTCTTTTCTGTATTTCTTTTCGTTTTTCAACTCACGGTTACCATCTTGCAGGATCTCCGTGTATATTTACACGGACGCACACACTGACATGACCTAAACCTGTTCGAACTAGTACTACGTATGCCTACTCAAATTCAGCTAGCAGACTAAGACACAGACATGCCTACCTAGCTGTAACCAACACGATTAGATATGGACGTGATCTATGACTCTGACACATAGTACTAGTATTAGGAAACTACTAATTTACCTACCACTGATACTAGTACGTATCAACTCGGAAATTTCCTAACATTAAATTACTTATCTAATTCAAACTCAAACTAACCGACTAGAGCAAGATTTCTTTTGTCTTATCAGCTAAAACTTTTATTATGAAATAGCTAAGTTTACCATTTTCAGGAATGGTCTTTCTATTTTAGAACAGTTGTGAGTATGTTTATCTATTGTTAGTGTCAAAAGTGGATTATAATACATCTATGAAAAGCTAATTTTTCTCTCTCAAGATATATTTTTCAATGCATCTGCATTACTGATTTAGTGTTGCCTCTCTTATCCATATATTTTTCCCTCGCTGCTTTTATTAACTGTCTTCTTATGCTTTTAGGCATAGCCAGTCGTGGTGGCGATGAAGCTGACATGTTGCACTATTCATAGGATTGACTGTCTGGTTTCATGTGCTAGTGTGCTGTAATGGTTCAAGAGGTGACATCTTATGCATAGTTTGGGAGATTTTGTAGTCTGTAGTTACTATGCTATCTCGAAGAATTTACAGAGTGTGCGCCTTGGTCTAACTATGGTTCTAATGTAACAAGACGATATATTAGTACCTAATCTGAGGGAAGATCAGTCTCCCCAACTTGTAATTTAAGTCAGGTTCCGTTGTATCTTTACTTACATGATTGTGTTTAGCAGCTCTTCTCTTCAGCTAGAGGAGTTTTGGAGGGCATTTCTGACTTCGTTAACCATCATCAACCATTTTGAAAAAACTGAACAATATCTTGCAAAACAAGAAGGAAAAAACTCATTTCTTCTGCGGATTATTCAGATGTCGAGAAAACCCAACTGATCGATTACGTATGCTCTTCAGGAAAGTTATTGCACTTCTTTCAGATTGTCCACGTAGTAATTATATCTTCAAGCTGAAGAAAATACATCTTGGTAGTTGTTGGGATAAATCATCTCTAGACATCAGCACAACTGGCCAGAAAATTTCACAGGAACAAGGCCTGGACGCCATACAAAAGAAACTAGAAAACCTCGTTCAGAGAACAAGTGCTTATCTGCACTATTAAGAGTAATAATCACAGGACACTGAATAACAGCTAGTACTACTGTACTAGCTTGCATATATTCCAAAATTTTCTCATTTTCCTATCTCAAAAATAAATTCATTATGCGTGAGCAGTGCCATGTATCTTCAGTTGGGCCGGTATTCGGTGAGAACCGCTGAACACCACAATGATGCTCCCTGACGCACCCGGCCGTCTCATATGGTATGTTCAGCAGCTTGGCCACGACAATCGATCTGGTGCACTCTGTAGTGCATTCGCCGCACCTGATCTACTCAAGTTGCCAAACGGGCCCGTATACTCCAGAATTAGCTCGTGCCACTGCCCACAACACCGACGATTAGATATCAGAATTGCCAAACATACCATTCCACGATCATCTCATGCTGTGATCCGTGGGCAAATTATTTAGTTCTGCACACTAGTGCGACTCCCAGATATCAGAGCAACTCTAGACCATAGTTCGAAAGCTCGACGAACTGAAGGCAACCAAAAAACTTTCCATACACAAAAAAGGATGCGGGAGAATCAGGCACACCAGAATACACATCATCGTCAAGCACAACATCACAAGCAGGCTCAAGCTCTTACAAAGGTAGGACTATCACCTGTTCCGCCTCTCTGATGCTTCTTCGTGACATATACCATGGTCAGTACCAACACAACTACCCAAGTCCAAGTTGTGTCAACTCTGATTCGTAAGCCTGCTGCTTCCAGATTCACAGTTTGCATCATGCGCAACTGTATATAACTTTTGTGATCAAGTAATAGTATTCATCAACTCAGCAGAAGAGTGAGATAACCTAAGCCCACAAAAGTTGAATAGTACTAGTATCAAACAGAACATTCAAACACACCTAAATTGTTTCCGCTGGTTATGAGCCTGTAAGATGCAATGATAACAGAGAACAAAGGACAGGTTGCAATATTATGGTTATAAGTGTAAACAGAAGCAATTCTGATTGAAACTGTGTTAATTCCTGAGCATGTTAGCATTGATGCGGCCAAGGCAAGCTTCACACTCGTGACTCCAGAGTTAAGTATTCCATTGTATGTTCAGATAACAAGCCTAGCAGTGACATAAAGTTTGGACTCCAAGCTTGGAGGAGTGACCTAAAGCCTCGGAGGACTGGAAGTATGAAACTAAGTACCACAGAGCGCACGGATTAAGATACAACTCCGCATAATGCAGTGCTTCATTATATCTGATCACTAAATTAAATATCCAGAATCAGAAAATCCATTCGTGATCCCAAGCTAGGCTTGTTGATCTTGGCGGGATTTACAGAGATGAAACTAACATCCAAAGATAAATGCTTTAACCATTTGGATCTCAGCAAGGAAGGCTGATATTTCCAGAAAAGAAACACCATTGTATGTCTTTTCATGACGAAACAAATCCAAAACAAAGAATCAGACACTGTCACGGTCTTGTTAGAGGGCTGGACAGCTTGAAATATTCACATTCTCGACAAAGGAGAAATAGGAGATGTGACGGAAGGTGGAGAATGACCACTAAATTGGCACAGCTCAAAGCAATAGTTTCAACTGTGAAGGTGGAGAATGACCTTTCTCCCGAACTGTGCCAATTTTATTGGTTATACTCCACCGTCCATCAGGTCTTCTAAGGAACTAAGAGATCCTTTTTTTTCAAAACATGTAACTGGGAGATCCTGGAGTGCATAAGATATGTTTTATGCTGCTATAGAGGACTGCCATTAATACAGTACATAAGCAAAGACTCACAGGGATATCACTTCGTATCTACGTCAATACTGAATACCCCCTTAATACAAATTCATTTTTTTACAAGTAACTGAGCACCATCTGCATCTTTGCAAAGAAGGCTGCTCTTTCCTAAAAGGATCAGCATTGTATGGTTTCTCTTGACAAACCAAAACACACATACCTGGATATCAAAGACAAAGGAGCAGCAATGCCACCGTTTTCTTAGGGTAAGCCAGCTTCAAATCTTCACATTTTCAACAAAGCAGCAATAGAAGATCTCTGATGGACGGTGGAGAATTACATATAGATTAGCACAGTTCAAAGCAAAGGGTCTTCAGAGGAACCAGTAACTAAGAGATTATTTTCTTTCTTTCGAGAGAACCATGTGACTAAGAGATTTTGGAGTGCACAAGATCTGTTTTATGCTGTTATACTGGACTGTCATTAATTGAGTATATAAGCAAATAACTCAGAGAGACAGCGCTTGAATGTGGATCAATAGTGAATATCTCCTTAATACAAATATATTTTTTTATTTTTCACAAGTAACTGGGCACCATCTGCATCTTTGCAAAGAAGGTTGCTACTTTCCTAATAAGAACAGCATTGTTTGTTTTTTCTTCACAAAAAAACCAAACACACATACCTTAGATATCCAAGACAAAGGAGCAGAAAATGCCACCGTTTGTTAGAGGGTCAGGCAGCTTTAAATCTCCATAGTTTCAACAAAGGAGCAATAGCAGATCTGATGGATGGTGGAGTATAACCAATAAAATTGGCACAGTTCAAAGCAAAGAGTCTGCTGAGGAACCGGTAACTGTGATTTTTTTTCAAACCATGTAACAAAGAGATTCTGGAGTGCACAAGATATATGTTTTATGCCGCTACACAAAGCTGACATTAATAGAGTACATAAGCAACTAGCTCAGAGACAGAGCTTGTATCTAGGTCAATACCCAATCCACCTTAATAAGAATACAATTTATCACAAGTACTAGCCTACAAGGAAAGTTACATTTGAGAAGTACAAAATAAGAAAGTAACAATGAAAATTATTCCACTACTTGCTGAATTCCAACATAATTCATACTACATACAGTTTGGAAGGTGAGAAACAGATAAGTTGTGCAAATCAGACACCAAACCACCTCCATACATAAGTACAACTTCAATACTTACGACAACACCCCGGTAAGAAACAAAATCTAACAAATCTCAGCTCAACATGCCCTGATTTAGTTACACTAAAACAACACCAATTTCCCCAACCCTCGGGTAGATCAGGAGGAAACCTCTACCAATCCTACAAGCACTATTGAGCCTAATTTCTGCCTCCAATCCAATTGCGATTCACCAAGCACAACAGAGCAGACTATCTAGTTAAATACAGAAGGCACCAATGGAGTTGTGTAAATGCCTAAGTAGCAGTACCAGGGACAGCCTGCTCAGCTGGACTGCAGAGCGAGTTCATAAGCTGCCGTGGCTTGTCACATACAGGCTGCTCGTCGGGAGCGCACAAGGAGGTCACGAGCTCCCGTGGGTTGCCCCATACCGGCAGCGCGGTGACGGCGTCCACTAGGGCCGCCTCGTACTGGTCGCAGAACTCGACAATCTCGTCGCATATCTGGGATGCCTTCTGGAGCATTTCCCCCTGCACCTCCACCTGCAGAACCACCCCAGAAGAGCAGATGAGCAGCTGGGAAGTGGGGAAAAACTAGGTGAGCCGACGGAGCGAGGCGAGTGGTTTAGGAAGTTACCTCCTTGATGTAGTCGTCGAGGACGGCGTGGTCCGAGGAGACGGTGGCAGTCGAAGCGGTGGGGGGAGGAGACGAGGCGGACGGAGCTGCCGGGGGAGCGGGGAGCGGGACGAGGACGTCGGAGGCGAGGGACTCCCACTGAGAGAGCTCGGCCTGGTACTTGGCGCGGAGGCTGAGGAGCGCGCGGCGGCGGCGCTGCAGGCGGACGGACTCGGGGGGCGGGCCCAGCGCGGAGGGGGCCGCCGCGCCGGCGTCGGTCGGGTAGAGGCCGCGGGGGCGCTTGTAGACGAAGCCGTCGTCGTTCTCGATCTCCCAGTCGCCGCCGGCGGAGGCGGCCGCCATTGGCTGGGGTGGCGTGGGCGCGGCAGCGTGAGGAGCGGATCCGGTGGTGGCGCGGTAGATGCGGGGGAGCGGGTTTGGGTTTGGGTTTGGGATTCGGATTTGGATTTTGGAATTTCCGAACCGGGGCTTGGCGAGCGGCAGTTCGAAAATGTGGCGGCGGATGGCGGATGGGGTGGATGTCTGTTTCGATCCCTCTCTCACTGGAGCAAAGCTCAAAGCTCTCTTTTTTTATCAGGAAGAGGCAAACGCAGATTTGCAGCACCCGGGATCAGTCATCAGTGTGTCTTTTTTAATTTAAAAGGTTAAAATATGTTTTTTGAAATTCTGAAAACAAGCTCACTAGTCCTGAGGTACTCTTGACAATTTTTGGAAAGAGGTCCATACCTAAGAATAAACTTGCCGATTATGCTAGTTTTTCTCTGCACCAAACACCACCATATGACGGGTTTGGTAGCCTGGGCTGATTTTTGGGATCCTGGGAGCCATGTCTTGTGGGGGCTGCCCGGCTAAAACAGGCTTTAGGCTACCTTTTACATATCGTTTGGCATTTGCATCTGATGAGCTACTTTGGCTCATTCGTTTGGTAGGCTGCATACAAGGCATTTTGGTCAGCTTGTGCAAGTCCACATATGAGGCTAATATGATAACCTCTTACATTACACTAGTGAGGTTAGCCAAGAACATGTGTATTGTACTATCAGTGCATATCATATTTAGTTCAATTCAAAAGGGAGTGTAATAGGTAGCACCACCCTAGTCCCTAGCTAATGGTTATCCCAATGGTTGATGAGTAGGAGCAAACCAGCTATAGCTCCTCATCCACCACAAGTTCATCTGCAGAGGGGTTAGCATACACCTCCTCTCATGTACAATTCAGGGTTCAGTTTTAATCAAGTCCTAGCTAATGTGAGGATATCAGACCACCTACCAAAATATACACGATCTAATCACGGGATCATGACCACCATCGATAGAACATGAGCAGCAAAGGAGAGGCATTAATCAAACTGTCTGCGAATCCATGTCCTAAGGCAGGTCCTCCTCTCACTTGTTGTCGTCTTAGCATACTTGTGACCATCATTCGTGTTGTCATTGAGGTAGTCTATCGCCTTGATCAGGATGCGTGGCTCAAAGAGTTGTCTGTCTGAACAAGCTGTTATCGCCACATTTTGGCCAAATGAGGAGGTGGGCCGTAATCAAGATGGGCTTGGAGGCTGGATCGGCCTTGCGCGTGGATTTGGGCTAATTGCCCGTGTATCTGTATATTATGATAGAGTACATTTCGGTTTAAACAAGAGATAGAGTTGTTAGGTTTATTCCAAAGATAGAAAGTCTCCGGACTATAAATATGTACCTAGGGTTATTGAGAAAGGAGGACGACCACGTTCGCAACAAACATAATCTCGGCGCATCGCCACCCCTTGTTTCGAGGGTTTCTTTCAGGTAAGCGTCGTGCTGCCTAGATCGCATCTCGCGATCTAGGCAGCATCTGCTTATGTGTTATTTGGTGTTGCTCGTACTGAAGCCTTGTTGATGGCGAGTAATACTGTTATCATAGATCTGTTTGGGCTAGCATCAGTGCTTTTTGTTTCTGTTTGCTTAGTCATGCTGCCCCTAGAGATCTCGCTGCCTTTGCACCTATTTTGGGTGTAAGGGCAGCATCTTGCTTGATCTTTATTCAGTCGATTCAATCTGTCATAGTTGTTCCTTGTTCTCCAAGGATTAGTTTAATATCCGCATGGTCAGGCCTCACAAACGGGTTGAACGGTCCAGTAGTACGTAAGGATATGGTTTGCTAATTCGAGAGGAGTTGTTCCGGGAATTGACTCTACGTTGGTTTTTTGGCCTCCTCTAGGGTTAGTTTCTGTTATCTTTCGTATCTACCAGGCTCAATTACGTGTGGGATGTTCCAATTATGTGGTGAAAGCGTTAAACTATCGTAGATCGATTTGACTTGTATTGATAAAGCAAAACCCCATGTTATCGTAGATCCAATGCAGATCCATGGGACAATCGGCTACCTGAGCCGATTCACAGGGAAACCTGAGAGCCGATCGAGGCTCATATTTAATGTTTACATGTCTGCCATGCAGGAAACCAATCGAAACAATCCATCACCTTCCTGATCAGGTATAGGTCAGGTGGCACGCCCTTGCATCAGCCAGGACGTGTGCCGGAGTTTTGCGGGCCGTTGACCGAGGGACCAGGGCCCACCAGCAGCTCTGGGAGCCTCCCGGCTCTTCGTGTTGCTCGTCGCTGCTCGCCGGTGGGTTTTGACAGGCAACACATTCTGGCACGCCCGGTGGGACACTCAACAACATCTGCATCAACATCTGACGCTGCGATGGGGGACAGACCAATCACGTACGACGATCTGTCTGATGAGCACAAGAAGAGGTATGATGATATCAAAGCTCTCTTCGAAGCCGATCTCATCGGCTCTTTTGAAAGGACCCGTAAGCATGGCATCAGGTGGAAAGGGTTCTCACCCGAAGGCGCTCTCGATGAGGTGGATCTGTCTGTTCCTTCAGAGGATCGCACCAGAGCTCTGCGACAGGAAGTCAATTACATGGTGGCTCATTCTCTTCACCGCCATTCTGAGAGCCTGGTGAACGCTTTCGAGCGCGTCGCGGTTCGCGTGGTTCAGGAGATCATGAAACATCAGTACTCTCCGTCGGGGCCTACCCTAGGGACTCACCAGGGAGAAAGACCGCTCCAGACCAGGCCACAGCTACCATTCACGCTTGCAGCTCCGGAGCCACCGGGGTCACCGGCGTACGTCGTCTACAAGATTGGAGGTGATCCTGGCGATTACCAATTCCTGTCTGAGCCACCTAAAGAAATCCCACATGGATATATGTGCACATACGTGCCGGACTGCAATAGCCTGACGCGCACGAACCAGATTGCAACCGCAGGGATTTCTGGGGCAGGTGTTTCTGGAGTAGGGATTTCGGGAGCAGGGATGTCCGGGATGGACGCTGATAAACAGGCGTGGCTAGCTAAGTATGCCACCGGAACGAGTCATGAGAATTTAGCCCCTGCAGCTCAAACGATGGAGCAAATCAGTACCATCTTGAGAGACCAGTTCGGCTTCGTGCCGAAGAGGAGAACAATCGGCTATTCCAAGCCGTACCCCAACGAGTATGATCTGATTCCGCTTCCACCCAAGTATCGGCTCCCTGAGTTCTCAAAATTTAATGGTTCAGAAGGGTCTAGCTCGATCGAGCACGTGAGCCGATATTTGGCACAGTTAGGCATGATTTCAGCATCGGATCAGTTACGCGTAAGGTTCTTTGCGCAATCTCTGACAGGACCAGCTTTTGGGTGGTACACCTCGTTGCCACCAGATTCGATCCGGACCTGGAAGCAGCTGGAAGAACAGTTCCATATTCAGTATCATTCAGAAGCTACCGAGGCTGGCATTGCCGATCTGGCACAGGTGCGGCAGAAGCGGGGAGAAATGGTAGCCGAGTATATTCAGCGTTTCAGGACTGTCAAGAACCGATGTTATTCGGCTCGTTTAACTGAGAAAGAAGCAGTCGAGCTGGCCGTGTTGGGTCTCTCAGCACCGATCAAGGATCTGGCTTTCCAAGTAGAATACAATTCACTGGCGCACATGGTCCAGAAACTGACAATGTATGAGCAGCGCCACCCTGAGTTGTACCAAGACAAGTTCAAACGTCCGATAGGCCTGGTCGATACAGAAGAAGAGGATCTTGTAGAAGACCAGGAGATAGCCGTGGCTGAATGGGCTCGGGGGGCAGATCCTGTGTCCTGCAAATGGGTGAAACAGCAAGGGCCTGCAAAAGGGTTCGACTTCGATGTAAGCAAAGCTGAGCAGATATTCGATTTACTGCTGAAGGAAAAGCAGCTGAAGTTACCCGAAGGCCATAAAATCCCTACGGCGCAAGAGATGAACGGGAGATCATACTGCAAGTGGCATCACTCGTTCACCCACACCACCAATGATTGCAAGGAGCTACGTCGGCAGATCCAAACGGCGATAGAACAGGGCCGTCTGATCCTTGGGCAGTTCGCCATGAAAGTAGACACAAACCCGTTTCCTGGCATCAACATGGTAGAGCACAGCCACTCCACGAGGCGTCAGCTAGATTTCTCGTTCGATATTAACATGGCAGGGCCTGTGTACCACCATGCCAAGTATAAGGAGGAAAGCGGCCACTCCCGGGGCAAAGGAAAGGAAGAGGCCGGTCCACGCGACCGGCCCCGTTATGATGATAGGCGGTATATAACCGAGGAACAAGTGAAAAGCGTGCGATATCAGAAGCCACACTCCACGCATCTCCTTAACAAGTATGAGCGTCAGTATGACCGACGTCGGCAGTACGACAGAGATGATGAAGGAGATCGTTGGACCGACGCATACGATGGGAGATACCGTCGGCATGATAGAGATGATGAAGAATATGAGCACCGCGCTAGGGGAAGGTCAAAGGAAAAGGACAGCGTGGATAAACATTGGGATTGTCCTTTCTTCAAGTACTGTTGGGATGCGGGAATGAGCCGATTGCCTACAGTCGACAACTGCCCGGAATGTGGAGAGCAGAAGGATGACACAGGTCCAGTTTCAGTGTTCAAGCGTCTAGGGCCTCTCCAGCCTCAGAACGGACAAGGGGAGTCATCTCGAGCAAAAGATCTCGAGGAGTCAGAGGATGAAGAAGAAGATAGATATCACCGGCCAAGGTGGTGTCCCGATGGACTCAGACACTCCCAAAAGCGTAGAGTTCAGCGGCTACGTAGCTTGGAGGAAGCCGAAGCGCAGTACCTCCACACTTTAAGGAAAGCCCGGCCTGATCTGGCCGTGAAAATTCAGCAAACCTTGGAGACGGAGGCCCGTCCAAAAAGGAAAGAGTGGCGCCCCAAACCAGTAAAAGCCGATGCGAAGACATCGGCTGACACAAACATGGTGTTCATACTTCCGTCAGAGTTTTGCGCTCCAGGAACCGAAGAACTACCAGTGGCACAGTTTGACTGCGGCCCACGGCCGGTCATCTTTGAAAAGCCACAGGAGAAGAGCTACAAACATCTGAAAGCCCTGTACCTGAGAGGTTATATCAATGGGCAGCCTGTCCGCAAGATGTTGGTTGACACCGGAGCGGCAGTCAATATAATGCCATACTCCATGCTGCGGCGTTTGGGACACTCCACTGCAGATCTGATCAAAACCAACGTCACGTTAAGCGACTTCAACGGCCAAGCTTCAGAAACGCAAGGCGTTCTGAACGTGGATCTGACCGTGGGTAGAAAAACCATCCCTACGTCGTTCTTCATTGTTGACAGCAAAAGCACCTACGCCGTCTTGCTGGGAAGGGATTGGATTCACGCTAACTGCTGCATTCCATCCACGATGCACCAATGCCTGATACAGTGGGATGGAGATGAAGTGGAGGTCATTCATGCAGATGATTCGATCGAGATCTCAATAGCTGGCATGAACATTTGGGACGCAGAAGACCAAGAGCCGATCTCTGGAGTCAGTCTAGACGGCTGTGAGCGCATTGAAGCTACAAAAAACGGGGTGAGGCTGGTCTTATCCACTGGCCTGACAGAGTAGCAAAGCCCACGATTGTGTGTGGTAAGGCCGATCCCTGCGATCGGCCACAAAAAATAAAAAGCAGTGATCTTACGACAAGCATGTCATGTAGTCGTAGTAGGGAGATTCCCTACCATTGTAGAGCACAAATAAGTTGTAAACCTTCCTTGAGTAATGCAATCAAAAAGGGGGCCGATTCCGGCAATCGGCCCAAATTATCTTTGTTATCCTCACCAAACTTTTGGCCGGTGTTCAGCATCGATTTAGCAGGTGACGGAAAGCTGGGGTATGGGTTTACATCCGCTGATGAGCTAGAGGAGATTGACATCGGTCCTAGGGATAAGCCACGACCGACATTTATCAGCAAAAAGTTAGATCCGAATCTGCGGGGTCCGATGATAGCTTTGTTGAAAGAATATCCAGATTGCTTTGCCTGGGACTATACGGAGATGCCCGGGTTAGACAGGAGCATCATTGAGCATCGGCTCCCGCTTAAAAAAGGGTTTCGGCCATTCCAGCAGCGAGCACGACAGATGAAGGCCGAAATTTTAGAGGAAGTCAAGAAAGAGATCGAGAAAATGTTGAAAGCTGGGTTCATCAGGCCATGCAGGTATGCTGAGTGGATTTCTAGTATCGTACCTGTAGAGAAAAAGGATGGCCGATGGCGTGTTGCCATAGATTTTCGTGATCTCAATAGAGCCACTCCAAAGGATGAATATCCGATGCCGGTAGCAGAGACATTGATCAACGCAGCTGCTGGTCATAAGGTCTTGAGCTTTATGGATGGCAATGCCGGTTACAATCAAATTTTTATGGCTCCAGAAGATATACACAAGACTGCATTCAGAGTCCCAGGTTCGGTGGGGTTGTTTGAATATGTAGTCATGACATTTGGACTGAAGAATGCCGGCGCCACATACCAAAGAGCCATGAATTACATTTTCCATGATCTGATCGGCAAGCTGGTGGAGATTTATATCGATGACGTGGTAGTCAAGTCTGCTTCAGTACAAGGACACTTGGACGATCTGCGACGCGTCCTGGACCGAACCAGAAAATTCGGACTACGGATGAATCCAAAGAAGTGTGCCTTCGGTGTGACGGCCGGTCAGTTCTTGGGTTTCTTGGTCCATGAACGCGGAATTGAGATCGGCCTGAAAAGTCAGGAGGCAGTGCGAACAATGAAGCCACCTACCACGAAGAAAGAACTGCAGTGTCTCATCGGCAAGATCAACTTCGTCAGAAGGTTCATCTCCAATCTGTTAGGAAGAATAGAGCCGTTCATGGGACTGGTGAAAATTAAATCTGATGAGGAGTTCCGCTGGGGGATAGAACAACAACGAGCCTTCGACGAGATCAAAGAATATCTAACGAAGCCGCCAGTGTTGGTTCCACCGCAGCAGGATAGGCCGTTCTACATTTACTTGTCAGTAGCTGACACGTCCATCGCCTCGGTGGTGGTGCAAGTTTATGATGGTCTGGAGCGAGTTGTGTTTTACATCAGCAGAAGGATGCTGGATGCAGAGACGAGATATCCTGAGATCGAGAAGTTATGCCTCTGCCTATTTTTCACCTGCACCAAGCTGCGACACATCTTGCTGTCAGCAGAGATTATCATCATATGCAAATCAGATGTCATAAAACATATGCTGTCGGCTCCTGTGTTGAAAGGCCGACTCGGCAAATGGATGTTTGCATTATCGGAATTTGATATCCGGTATCAACCCGCCAAAGCGGTTAAGGGACAGGCGTTGGCCGATCTTATTGCTGAACGAATCAACACTGATATAGCAGCACTGTCTGTACGTGCATGGGCTATGTTTTTCGATGGATCGGCTTGTGATGATGGTTGCGGCATCGACATTCTACTCGTGTCGCCCCGGGGGGCAACATATTCCTTCTCCATCAGGCTATCTACCCCTTGCACCAACAATGTCGCTGAGTATGAGGCAATACGCAAGGGAATGGAGTTGCTCATTGAAGCCGGAGCAGAAGCAGTGGAACTTTTTGGAGACTCCAAATTGGTGATTTCCCAACTCACGGACGAATACAAGTGTGAGAGCGAGTCACTCTTCCCATTATGGTTGCAATGCCGTGAGCTGATGGCACAGTTCAGGTATCTAAACTTTAACTGGATCCCGCGGTCGCAGAATACCGAGGCGAATGATCTCGCACAAATGGCTTCAGGCTACAAGGACATAGCAGATGGAACTGATGTTCAGGTACAGTTCCTGGAGGCGGACGACTGGAGAGCCGATATCTTCAATTACTTGAAAGATTCGGCTCGGGGGGCACCTAAACGGATAAGGTACAAGGCCATGAAGTATGTGCTTATTGGGGATGACATGTTCTACAGGACTTTGGAAGGGTTACTGCTCAAATGTCTGGGGCCAGCCGAGGCAAATCGGCTTCTACACGAGGTACACGAAGGCGCCTGTGGAACTCACCAATCGGCTCACAAGATGAAATGGTTGATCAGGCGATCAAGGTTTTATTGGCCCACCATGCTTGAGGACTGTTTTAAGTACTATAAAGGGTGTCAAGCATGTCAGAAATTCGGGAAGATTCAGATGGTACCTGCATCAGCGATGAACCCCATCATCAAGCCTTGGCCATTCCGAGGTTGGGGCATGGATATGATTGGCAAGATCAACCCTCCATCAAGCAAAGGCCACATGTGGATTTTGGCCATTACGGATTATTTCACTAAATGGGTGGAAGCCGTCCCTATGAAGTCAGTAAACTCGAAGGATGTTATCAATTTCGTGAAAGAACATGTCATTCATAGATTCGGGATTCCCCAAACTATCACGACCGATGGAGGTTCGGTCTTCATTTCTCACGAGTTTAGAGAGTTCTGCGAGGACACGGGAATTAAGCTGATCCGATCATCTCCATATTATGCTCAAGCAAATGGGCAAGCTGAAGCGTCCAATCAGAGCCTTATCAAGCTGATCAAGAGAAAAATCGACGAGCACCCTAGGCGTTGGCACGAGGTTTTGTCAGAAGCTTTGTGGGCTTATCGCATGTCATGTCATGGAGCGATAAAAACCTCGCCATACCATCTAGTCTATGGACAAGAAGCCGTATTGCCATGGGAGATTACGGCTGGATCGAGACGTGTCACTTTTCAGAACGATCTAACAACTGAAGAATATGCAGCCCTGATGAGTGACAGTGTTGAGGATTTAACTGAACTTAGGCTGTGGTCGCTTGAGAAAATTAAAGAGAACAAAGCCAAGGTAGCTCGTGCATATAATAAGAAGGTGAGACCAAAGGAGTTCCACGTTGGTGATCTGGTATGGGAAGCTGTATTGCCATTGGGAACTAAGGATGCAGCATACGGTAAATGGTCTCCAAATTGGCACGGGCCATACAGGGTCGACCAAGTTTTAAGGGGCAACGCGTACATGCTTGAGGAGCTGGACGGTGTGAAATTCCCAGTGGCTGTCAACGGTCAGCATCTCAAGAAATATTTCCCAAGCATGTGGGATGATGGACAGTGGAATATGGGGGCCGATACATGAAATCGGCCAGTAAAAAAATATATCCAGTGAAACATGGGGGCCGATACATGAAATCGGCCAAATAAACAGTACACAGCCATCGACTCTCGAGGTTCAGACTGTTACGAGCAGGTGTCAGGTTACATGAATAAGCTACTGAAGGAATGCCTCGAAGGCACGGAGGGCGTCAGCACGGACACGATCCACCTCGGCGATCTCGGCTACGTCATCATCGTCCTTGCCCGTCACTAGCTGCTTGCTCAGGGCACGTATTTCTGCCAGATCAGTCTTCAGTTGAGCTTTGAGGCCTTCTGCTTCGTCTTGGGAGCGGGCGATGAATGCTTCCTTGTCATGAATGAGCTTTTTAGTCGCCCGGACCTTCTCTTCGAGATCTTCCAATTCCTTTTTTAAGGATGCAAGCTCGGCGGTGCTGACAGAGGTGTCAGTTTTGGCATCCAGAGACGCCTTTTTCTCATTGAGCCGCTGACATTTGGCTGCAATATCGGCCTTCAGTGGGAGTTGGGCGTGGCGTAGATTGATCCTCTCACGAGCCAACTTCACCCTTGACCCGTAGAAAGACAGAGTCACAACTGGCCAAAGCTTCACCTGCAATGCTACCGGGAGTTGGTCCTTGATTTCGTCAAGAATACTCTTCACCTCTTCAGAACCCTCGACCAACCTCTCGATTGGGGAGGACAGCAAGGCTTTAAGACACTGGAATTGAGGTAGAACAGCGCTTGCTCGTGGTTCATCGTTGGCGGCAGAGGGAGCTGGTTCGATGGATTCAGGGTCGAACGTCAGCAAGCCTGAGATATCACAACCCTGGCAGGCAGAAGTGGCGTCAGTATACGTCAAACAGGGAAGGATGAGTCGAAAGAAGCGAACATACCTCTCCTGAGATCAGGGGGAAAGCCGACGGCGAGACAATCGGCTCGTGTGTTGTTGCTGATGGCTTGGCCAGATTGGCAACCGTTTCATCTATACCTTCAGGGATTACTAGATCCAGGCTTGCGGAAGGCATCGGCACTTCCCCGACTTTCCCACTAGGAGTGTCCTTCGTCTGCATGAAAGGTGCTTAGCCGATATGAATAGCAATGAATCGGCATAGAAAAGGAGTGGTAAGAGTGTGGAGGATAATTACTTTCGAAGCCTCCTGGCTCGGAGAAGAAGTTTGCAGTCCCTTACGAGCCCTCTTGGGGCTCACAGGTTGCCCCGCCTCGACTGCTGCTCGGGGGGCAACAGGTTCAGGAACAGGCCTTTTCCTGGAAGCCGATGGTGGCACATCTGGCTGGCTCGGTGTGGTGGTTCTCTCAGAGTCTGCTGAACTCGAATATCCTCGATTGGATTGTGTTTCCTCGCTGGAGGTGTCTTCGATGGAGACCTGTAAGAAAGGGAGAGTTGATAAGCACGAGCATGTTACAAAGATAAATGAGATCAACCAAGGCAGGGATCAGCGTACGTGCGAGAGCTCTGGAGAAGGGCTCCGGCGCCTCAAAGTTTTCTTGGCCACTATCTTCCTCACCGCCGTTCTTGTTTTAGTTGGAACTCGGGGGGCAGCTGACCCGGAAGTTGCTTGGCTCTTGGAAGCTGATTTTGGTGATATCGGCTGGTTCTGCATCACGACCTGTTTCAAAGGTGGCGAGTTTTTGCAGAAAATGACCACAGGAGCTGGTGGGAGGAATTCGAAGGGGGAGCCATCCTCGTTGGTAGGTTCTGGACCATCTTGTTGCTGCAAGGAGACAGAGCAGGATATTAAAAGCATCGTCGTGAGCTGCATCAAGAAAATTTACAAGTAGCAGTACCTGTTCTATGGGGATGTCATATTCAGCATCGAGCTGTTCCAGCAATGGTCCCAGAGCTCTCCTGAAGGCATGAGTCTTCCACATCGACCACCAGTTCTCAAAACCATCGGTTGATGAAGTGAAAGTGAGGTTGTTAGGAATTGGGATGGTCAGAGCATCGAAGAAAGAATAACACCTCTGACTGATGAGAGAATCGGGCAGGTCAGCTCTGCTCTCTGTGAGGTGGTGGAGAAAGAAATGAGGAGGTACTTGCCCAAGGCCAAATTGCCGAGCTGCTACGACCGGCTGGTAGAACTCGTATCCAGGTTTGATTATTCTGTTGGATGTGCTCATGCCAACTGGGAGGAAGCAGGGACGGATCACGGTGGAAAATAGTTGCCGAGTGCTAGTGTCATCGGCAAAGTTGTCCAGCCTGAAGGAGATTGGATTTTCAAAATTTTCCGATTCCTCCGTGTAAGGAAAGAAGATAGGATTGTCCAGGCCTTGGAAGAAAATGCTGAACCACTTGGATGCTTCATGAGGAATCAGTTTACTACCTGGCAGGCTATACAGAGCTTGGCCGTAGCTGGTGCATCGGATCTGCTTCCCTTTGGCGTCTGGAAAGGTGCAACTTGCCAAAAGGGGGAAGTTTGGGATATGGTTTTGAAAGTACAGCTGAGCCCATAGTTGAATAAACCACCAAGAACCTCCTGTTTTGACTGCTATGTGGGAGGATAGTTTGACAGACATCAACTGGAGATATCGATAGACTTCTCCAAGGAACAGTTTACCGATGCCAAGTTGAGTGCCTCTGGCAAGTTCGTAGGCCAAGGGAAGATAATTCTTGGTTGGAGCAAGGGAAGGGCCACAGAATATAAAATGTTCCAGCCAGAAATTGAGGAAGGCCGTGTGTTCTTTCTCTGTGACAGGGCCCTTAGTTTTCATGTGGCTTCGAAGATAAGCACCCCAGTTCGTGCAATCTGTTTTGGAAGAAAGCTTGAAGGGGACTTTTGGCAGCATAAAAGCAGAGGGGCTGGGTGATGTGACGTCCAGACCAGTGATCATCACCACGTCTAACAGAGTTGGTGTCATGGGGCCATGGCCGAACATGAAGCAGTTCAGAGCATCAGACCAGAAGTAGCCGATGGTTTTTAGAAGATTCTCATGTTTCTCAAGGGGAGACAGTGACAGAGTCAAGGCATCGGCTATTCCTGTGGTTTCCCATTGGGATTGGTAAGTTTTGGCTACCCTACTGTACCAAGAAACCCAATATTCGGGAGGATTAGGCCAGGCTCGTAAGCAGTCGGCCCAAGAATCTAAATCTAAGTTTTGGCTTACGAAGGGAATTCTGTTTGCCTCGCAAGAGATCAGATGGGCAGGACTAGATTCTGTACGGGGGCCAAGGCAGAGAGAATTGGGGAGAGAAGGATGCGGCAGCAGAATGTCTGAAACCTAAAATTTCAATGATGGGATAAAGCATTAATTCAGGTGTTTGCTATTAATTCTAGCACCGTGCTCAGTTTGCGAGGAACAGTTAAGGATTACCTTCAGGCCGGAGACTGCTGTGTTGGCGCTGGACGATTCTGCCATCTAATTCGCCGGCGGAGATGGATCTATGCGGTGGAGAATCTAGGGTTCGTGTCGCCGTGAGCCCGGTTTGTTCAATGAGGCAATTGGAGGTCTGAGTTAGCCTTTTTGAAGATGGTTGCAGGTTACCGTTGAAATTGGAAAGTGACCGCTCAGACTTGTCTAAATAAGCGACCGAGTTTGACCTTGCCAACGTTTGTGGGAAAAGCCGATGTGTTGCCATCAGCTCTTTGGGCTTTGACTTGGTTGATCGTATCAAACGTTGTATGGTGAAAGCCGATTCGTTACTATCGGCTTTTGGAACGTTGACCTATTTGACTATCGGCAAAATCAAATTGGGGAGAAGCAAGCTTTGTTGATTCCAAAGATGGTTGTTTACAATGAAGCCGATTGCTTACAAAATGGGGATCTACTACTAGTACTACTACTTCCTAATCTAAAAGGCGGCGTCGTCGTCGTCGCCGTTGCCATTGCCGCCGCCGTCTTCGCTATCATCGGCGCTGCTGCCGGCGTGGTCCTCACCGCTGCTGCTGAAGTTGTCAGCGGGGGCCTCCTCGTCCTCGTCGTCGTCGTCGGTGTCCTCGCTGGACCCGGCGCGGAAGCGCTTCACCGGCGGGTACTCGTCGGAGGAGGTGTCCTCCTCTGCTTCTTCCTCCTCATCGGAAGAGCCGATGTCCTCGCCCCAGGACATGGCGTCGTCGGCGCTCTCCGCCTCCAGTTCCCCGTCGACAAGGAGTTGGAGGTCTTCCTCGCCGTCGGTCATGGACTCGTCGTCCTCTGACTGGGCGGCGAAGTCCCAGTCTCTCTCGTCCCACCATTGTGGGGTGAGAGCTTCGTACGCCGCCATTGGCGGGTGCTCCGGCGTCGGCTCCCGGTTAACAGAGTCGGAGGATTGGAAGGAGAGGCCGGAGGTGTTGGAGGAAGAAGAGGAGGCCATGGCGGAGGAAGAGGATTTTTTGGCTATTGGAGAAGAATGAGGATGCAAATGGTTCGGATGGATTTAAATAAGGGGAATAGTGGAAGGTGGTTCAATGCCATAGCGGTTTTCGAGAATGTGGTGCCAGAGTTGTCAAATCGTGTATTGCGGAGAAGGCGAGGCATCATGATGAGGAGGCGATATGACGGTTCTGCTCTGCGGCGCGTGACCCGATGAAGAAAAAACAGAGTGGTTTTGGAATTATTATTGCCAAAACCAGGGGGGCATGTGTTATCGCCACATTTTGGCCAAATGAGGAGGTGGGCCGTAATCAAGATGGGCTTGGAGGCTGGATCGGCCTTGCGCGTGGATTTGGGCTAATTGCCCGTGTATCTGTATATTATGATAGAGTACGTTTCGGTTTAAACAAGAGATAGAGTTGTTAGGTTTATTCCAAAGATAGAAAGTCTCCGGACTATAAATATGTACCTAGGGTTATTGAGAAAGGAGGACGACCACGTTCGCAACAAACACAATCTCGGCGCATCGCCACCCCTTGTTTCGAGGGTTTCTTTCAGGTAAGCGTCGTGCTGCCTAGATCGCATCTCGCGATCTAGGCAGCATCTGCTTATGTGTTATTTGGTGTTGCTCGTACTGAAGCCTTGTTGATGGCGAGTAATACTGTTATCATAGATCTGTTTGGGCTAGCATCAGTGCTTTTTGTTTCTGTTTGCTTAGTCATGCTGCCCCTAGAGATCTCGCTGCCTTTGCACCTATTTTGGGTGTAAGGGCAGCATCTTGCTTGATCTTTATTCAGTCGATTCAATCTGTCATAGTTGTTCCTTGTTCTCCAAGGATTAGTTTAATATCCGCATGGTCAGGCCTCACAAACGGGTTGAACGGTCCAGTAGTACGTAAGGATATGGTTTGCTAATTCGAGAGGAGTTGTTCCGGGAATTGACTCTACGTTGGTTTTTTGGCCTCCTCTAGGGTTAGTTTCTGTTATCTTTCGTATCTACCAGGCTCAATTACGTGTGGGATGTTCCAATTATGTGGTGAAAGCGTTAAACTGTCGTAGATCGATTTGACTTGTATTGATAAAGCAAAACCCCATGTTATCGTAGATCCAATGCAGATCCATGGGACAATCGGCTACCTGAGCCGATTCACAGGGAAACCTGAGAGCCGATCGAGGCTCGTATTTAATGTTTACATGTCTGCCATGCAGGAAACCAATCGAAGCAATCCATCACCTTCCTGATCAGGTATAGGTCAGGTGGCACGCCCTTGCATCAGCCAGGACGTGTGCCGGAGTTTTGCGGGCCGTTGACCGAGGGACCAGGGCCCACCAGCAGCTCTGGGAGCCTCCCGGCTCTTCGTGTTGCTCGTCGCTGCTCGCCGGTGGGTTTTGACAGGCAACACAAGCCTAGGCGCGAAGACTGTCTACATCTGAGCAAATATCATTATGTGCGCTTGTTCACAATGTCCTCATGATTCAGGAATGCCTAGGGTGGACAGAGTGTTAGTAGACATCAACATGTAGGTTACGAACAAGTACAACAAAATCGAGCCGTGGTATATTACCATCAGGTGCTTCCGCAACTACTACTCATCAGCGATCACAAAGCATCATTGCTCCATTCGAGACCACCTTGTTCTTTTACCTTGCATATCTGGTTCCACTTTGCTCTCCATTCCTGAGGTGGTTGTACAACTGAGAATAGTCAAGAACATCATTCACTATCCTCGCCATATGCGTTTCTCTAAAGCCGTGGCTACAACATACCCCACTTTTCACAAGCTCAACCAACCGATTTAGGATGAAGTATCACAGACCAGCATCCAAGTCATTGATGGTCTGCGAGCATACATTTCGATATCGTACATAGACAATGTCCTGACGCTGCATCCAAGACATGCCATTGTTCTTCCATGAGGGAGAAGAAAAATCAGGTGAGCTAACAGGCATGATCTCCTATAGTACAAAATGAAGAACAATGCTAAGCATTATACACTTGCAAAAATGGGCGGAAACACAATGGGGAGTGCTAGTTTCTTATAGTAAGAGGAGCAACATTAAGAATAGAAGTCGGGGTACGTAGGGGGAGAAACCGGCACGACCATCGCCGCCGTGCTCGAGGGTGAATACGATAGGACCACTGATGCCATGCTGGGATAGAGACGATGGAAGGACCTACAATCGAGCACATACAATCACATCAATGTTACCTATCACTTCATCGTAAGAACATATACCACTGCCAAAATCAAAGAATATTGACCTCTACCAATGTCGCAAGCACAAGAACCACATCATCCACAAATTGCACTACCAAAATCGCAAGCAGATCTACCAAGATCACAAGCACAACTACCACATCTACCACTTCTACATCATGCTTGTAGACCTAAGTTCGATTTAGGGTTATAGATTCTTGCAACAACCTAAAGATCTACCAACAGGGAGGTCACCGCAGAAGGAGAAGCCGGTGGTCGCCCCTGCCAAGATGGAGGACCTGGCCAGTGAGGAAGCTCCCACCTTCTCCATGGATGTCGACTTCTTATGAGCTCGAAATGAGGGAAATGGAGGATTTAGATTTCGTGGTGACACACTCGCACCTAAATAGAGGGGAGAAATATCGCGGGCAGCAAAGCAAATTTGTCCCGCCTGAAATTCGCAAGGCGGCGCGTGCGCGCCTGTTCATGCCATCTCCATCGGTGATTCTGCGGGGACGCGACGTTCTCAACTTTGGTCGAGATGAGGGTGGCTCTACAGAAACGGCTGTTTCGGGAGTTCCTAGTGGGCTTGGCCTGGAGGTGCTTTAATGTTTGTGTGGGCCACAACATGGAGGGCGGGCAAGCACCCAATCACACGTGAAACTGTCACAAGCACAACTACCACATCTACCACTTCTACATCATGCTTGTAGATCTAAGTTCAATTTAGGGTTATAGATTCTTGCAAGGACCTAAAGATCTACCAACAGGGAGGTCACCGCAGATGGAGAAGCCGGTGGTCGCCGCTGCCAAGATGGAGAACCTGGCTGGTGAGGAAGCTCCCACCTTCTCCATGGATGTCGACTTCTTATGAGCTCGAAATGAGGGAAATGGAGGATTTAGATTTCGTGGTGACACACTCGCACCTAAATAGAGGGGAGAAATATCGCGGGCAGCAAGCAAATTTGTCCCGCCTGAAATTCGCAAGGCGGCGCGTGCACGCCTGTTCATGCCATCTCCATCAGTGACTCTGCGAAGACGCGGCGTTCTCAACTTTGGTCGAGATGAGGATGGCTCTATAGAAACGGCTAATTCGGGAGTTCCTAGTGGGCTTGGCCTGGAGGTGCTTTAATGTTTGTGTGGGCCACAACATGGAGGGCGGGCAAGCACCCAATCACACGTGACATTGCTCCACGGAGCCTGGAGGGCGTGCGGGCTACCAAACGCACCACAGGCTTCATACGATAGGGGTCTTGCCCACCATGTAATCTAGGGCATGACGCCCCGCGCAATGCGAGGACACGACGGGTTGGAGCGGGCCATCGCCACATTACGACGATGTCGATGCCCTATGCCATTGATGGCATCATTGCACTCGGATGAGTGCCAACTGGCCATCTTTGGTCACATCATATAAGTACTAGCACGTCATGTCATTAACTATAAGACTGATGCAATATCGATTGGTATAAATAGGTCTCCCTATCCTTAGAGGGCAGATTGACTCTCATAACACACATGACGTAGGATCTTTAAAGGCGACATCCAAGGCTTGGTCATTCTACATCTCTTGCGTCTTGTATGAGCTAATTCATCGGAACTTGACCTTATAACGACCTATAAATCTTTTCATAGTAAAAAACCAACATAACAACACTTGGAATAGTTATTGAATCAGATCATGACCTTCAACTATTATTTCCTGACGGGCTCAAAATCACCGGTTGCTTACACACAACAAATCAGCGAGTCCGTATCGATAAGTAATACTTCCTCCGATCGGAAATAAGTGTCGGCAATTTTGTAAGTTTGTACTATGTCCCCGACACTTATTTCCGATCGGAGGGAGTATCTTTTATTTGACGAAAATGCAGGTGGACCTGCTTTTCGTTGCATTATAGTGAGAAAAGGGGAAATACAGAAGTCTTGTAGCGATGTTTGATACGGTGGAAATGATGTGCGGTGGGTACGACCACAAAGTTAGTCCGGGCAAAGTATGTTGGTGTAATTTTTTCTGAAGCCTGCTTGTGTCTCTGGCTCAGGAAGGGCTCAAATTTTCTGAAGCGTGCCAGTTTTACTGGATTCCAATTGACTGATATCTCTACTATGAAGGGCAGAATATCTTCGAACAGGAGTCCCATAGTTAAAGAAGCAAAATATATTATGTGCCTGATGTCCTTGTTGTGGAACTACCGATAGAATGCCACAAGCTAGGTCGTGGGCTAGCTAAATTAGTTATTCTATTCAGATAGTTGTGATGATTTTTTCTGACGGTTTCCTCTTAACCATGAGAACAAGGATGTGGAGCGCACTTCTTGGTCACAAGTTAGACAGGCCTTATTTCAAGAATTCAAAAAATGAGTAATGAACTTGTTCAGTCGGCAACGCAGAATCATACTCAGTCCTCAGTGAGTTCAGTGTCATGAATAAGTTCCTCTGGAGCACGATTGGACAAACACTCCCCTTGTTTTCGACCGAAAGCTCCTGGAACAGCACAACGGGAGCTAACAGACTGCAACGCATCAAATCGAAATAATTGCTCGATTAACAACCAGTATCTGAAACACTATGATCCAAAATTAGTCCAAAACTGTTCACTGAACAAGTTCAGGCATCATCATCATTAAGTGAAATCTGTCAGCATTTCCATCAAGATAATCATGAAGCTCAAATTCTATGAGATGATCTCAAGTACACACACTCTTCCAGATAGGCCTGTGTTCCCAAACATTTGTTAGAGTGGGATCCTCAGCCCTCACCGGAGTATATCATTTAACAACAGCCCAGATCACGAAGCAGAGTCAAGGTGGATATGAACAATCGGTACTGCTACAAGTTAGTGTAAAACAGGTTACACAGTTCACTGTAAGTACTCTGAGCTTGTGACTTTCAGAAGGAAGATCAAGGGCGTGGCAATGCAAACAGCAAGCAGTTCACCACCTAAAAAAAAAATCAAGCCAGACACCGGCAGCACGCTAAACAACTGTGCGATAAATTAGTTCAAGATCAGCCGGTAACAGAGTAACCAAACAGCACTGCATAACATCATCATGTATTATACCAATATAATTGTCACAGCAGAAGTCACAGCAATAGAAAAGCAGCAGTACTACAAAATTTGGCGATACAGAGTGCAAAGAGGGGTAGGTGGCGACTTAGTTCTCCAGGCCAGGCACCTGCATGCGGCGGGCGTCCTCCGACTTCTTCTTGCCGAAGATCTCGTCGGAGACGACCCTGAGCTGGCCGCGGTTCTTGGACTTGGCGATCTTCTGGATCGTCTTGGGGTTGGTGACCTTCTGCAGCTTGGAGCCCGTGCGCAGTATGTTCTCCTTCTTGAGCTTCTCCCGCTCCTGCTTCCTCGTCCGCTTGGCGATCTTGTTCTGGCGGATCTCCTCCTTGAGCTCGTTCTTGCGCGCCTGGTACGCCTTCTTGAGGGACTTGTCCCTCACGCGCTGCTCCAGCGGGACGGGCTTCCGGGAGACCATCAGCGCCGACGAGCGCCGCGTGCGGGGCTCCTTCCAGTTCCGCCCCGAAACGCGCCCGGCGATGACGCCGTCGTAGGTGGGCTGCCCGAAGCCCGCCGGCTTGGAGGGGTCGGAGAGGGAGGGAACGGCGCGGAGCTTGGACGGCCGGGGGACCTCGGCGTCGACGTCCATGGACTCGGCGGCCGCCTCCTCCTCCTCCCGGCGCTTGCGCTTGCCGCGCGCGCCGCCGAGGCCCTCATCGAGGTAGCGAAAGTCGATGTGCGAGGCCATGGTGGGATGGGAAGCTAGGGTTTCGCCGTCTTTTTTGAGGGCGAGGAAGAGAAAGAGGAACTGGAGGCGGAAGGGGTGGGTTTTGTTAGGGTTTCAGCGGCGGATGGCGGCAGCGAGCTGGATGGGCCAGTACGAATATGGGCCGGGCCAGTGGGAATATGGGCAGGCCTAGTCGGTTCTGTTTCTTAAGAAGGGAACTTTGTTTTTTGAAACAATTACACACTACATCTAGTGTCCCTAAATCAGATTAAAAAAAGAGTGTCCCTAAATAAAAAGCGACTATGATTACTGCGTCCAATCTATAACGTCAAAGTATCAAGAGAAATGAAGTATCAATGTCCAATTCAGGCTTTCAGTAAAAGAGTAAAAAACTGTTGTAGTGCATCAAGTTATCAGCTCGATCTAATTCACGAACAATCTAACTCAGAAGCACACATCCAGGCAATAGCAGGGGCTAGAATTAAAAGAGAATTGTTTTCTTATAATTTTCCCTCTTATTTCCAGTTATAACATGGCAATGATAATTCCTGGTTAACTGCTCAAATTATTTTGAAGCAAAACCAGAAAGCCTGAAGATTTACAATCATTTGCTGAACAAAACGATGATCTAAAGCTACCATGAACAAAAATCAGTCAGGACTAGCAGCCTAGTCCGATGGGGGCCTTGTCACAAAACGCACACAATTGGTCGTTAACCGAGTTTCGAAATCACTGCATCCGTGACTTCCTGGGTGGTGCTGGTGCCGCCCAAATCCTTGGTCCTGTATTTGCCTTCTGCAATGACACGCTTCACCGCTGACTCCAGCCGGTCCGCAAATGATGGGAACTGCAAATGCCTCAGCATCATCGCAGACGAGAGAAACAGAGCAACGGGGTTAGCTTTTTTCTGCTGAACAATCTTATCATTTCCAACATTTCCTGCAGAAGCACCCTGCTCGAAAACGGCATGGTCCTGACCAACATTACCTGAAACAACGCAGTACACCATGATTTAGAGACTTCAAGTTCTATCAAGAGGTTCAAGCATGGAAAGGCTAATTAAATGTAATAAGTGCCGTGTACTATATTAACCACAATCGGTCAAACTACGTGCAATTGAGAATCTATGTCCTAAAAGAAGAAAATCACAAGCAAGATTAGACACTACCTCCAGGCATGACACCAGTGCCTCCAGCAATACCTGCAGCTACATTAGACACCAGATTGCCATACAGATTTGGGGTAACCTACAAAAGGAACAAAATAAAAGTAAGTCTGAATTCAACAGGTAACTTGTGAAATGATTTGAATACTTTGGATAATCAAGAAAAGCTGAATAGATGAACAAAAAAAGAGATTGCCAACAAAAGGAGCAAAAAATGAAAGATAGTATTATCACACTAGCACAAACTTAGCTCAACAATCTGACAGCATAGATCAATATAAGCATACATTGAGCAACATATTCAAGTTTTTTAAAAAACTTGCTTTGCTTTTGCAACAGTATTTTAGATGGCTGGAAAAGATCAGCTAGGTGAACAATTAGAGTACGATTACATTACACAAACAGATGCACTTAGTGGGAAAAGGCATAGATTTCGTGTACATACCATAACATCAAACTGTTCAGGCTTCGCAACAAGTTGCATACAGCAGTTGTCCACAATGATTTCACTATATTGAATTCCAGGGTACTTCGTTGCAACCTCACGGCAAGACTCCAAGAACAAACCATCAGCAAGCTTCATGATGTTTGCTTTATGGACTGCTGTCACTTTCTTTCTGTTGTTGAGGTAAGCATACTCAAAAGCGTACTTGGCAATCCTTTCAGAGCAGAACTTGGTCATCACCTAACAAATCAATTCAGTTAGCCATAACATTCAGATACACTCTTTTAGGAACAGAATGAAGCAAGGGTGATTTATTTCAGAAGTATACCCTCCATTCCGAATTATAATATGTTTTGGATATTTCAATATAGACTACATACGGACTGCAATGAGTGAACAGACACACTAAAATGCATCTATATACATGAGATTCAGAAAAATGCCAGAACAGAGGGTGTAGGTTATAGTGTGCAAACTCACATTAAACATAATAAATTGTGAGCTAATGGACTTAGGATATCATCAACCAATAACTGGACACCTAATGACAGGAATTTGATCATGTCCGGGAATGCATTGAAAAAATACCACCTGAGTTATTTAACCTTCACTGACACATTTCCTGGCATGCCCTAACAGTCAAAACTCCTATCGTGCGATAAAAAATCCTAAGAAATATGTCACTAGATAAATAAAAAAATATCGTTTTGTTCAGAATGGAGCATAGGCACCACAAGCTGTACGTTTTGGACGCTTCCAATGGTGAGTAATATGTATGCATGTATAGCAATAAGGTACTAGTGTTCATTGTTTGCCAGGACAAATAATGACACCACAAGACTAAATGCACACAAAGTGGTACTTAAGAAGGCAAGATAACCATAACTTACGCAACCTGAGTGCACCTTTGCTCAGATCGTTCATCAAAGTAATTATAAGCAGCACCTTTGCAAGTTCACTAAGGCTGCGTTTGGCATTGAGGTGCATTATTTTTAGGCCTTTTTAGTGTTTGTTTTGGCCTTCTTTTGCATACATTTGTGGCTAAATTTTAACAGCAGTTTATAACATAATCAAAGGTCCAGCAACCGTAAACTGACCCTAAATACCTTTAGGTATGTTCCACAAAGACTACTGCATTTGTAATGCGGTAATACCATCTATACCCAGTTCATTATTATGATATGGGACACGTGAATCATAAAGCAAAGATCACAATGTCTCAGTACTATCGATAATGGCAGGAATCAATGTTCCAAATAACAGCAAACAGTCAACAACCAGCCATCAGATAATTTAGTGTTTACATGATATAAACGCCCTTTTCTGCGGTTCTGTACATGTTTTAGAATTAACAATTCAGATAAATCTACATGTAGCAAACATGTCCACGGCAGCATCAAAAAAGAAAAGATTGGACTAATACTCCCTCCGTTCCAAAATATAAGATGTTTTAGCCGATCATTGCCATGCATGTATGTAGACATCTTTTAGTGTGTAGGTTAAAAGCAAAAGAAGTGAACCTATATACTAAAAGATGTCTACATACATGCATGGCAATGATTGGCTAATGCATCTTATATTTTGGAACAGAGGGAGTACATGTTTGCTACATAGTTAGACACTAGAGGCATGTTTGGTTGTCTACCTCATATTGCCACAACAAATACGGCGAAGTGTGACAAGCCACACTTTTTGCAGATAACACCTTGTTGACTATAGCTTAGGCAAGTTTTGGCCTTACCTTTAAACTAAAATGAAAGCAGCTTTTAAGCATTTTTTACAAGGTCATATATCCTTTATTCAGAACAGACACATGAGTAACATAAGCTTTTGTGTGTAATCCTAGATTAGGGAATCTCAAAATATGGAGACACTCGGAAACACAACCATGATAAATAAAAGTAGGTACTAGATGTTCGATATAACTCATTCATCCCCAATATCTCAGTGACTCAACCTCACTGCAAGTCTGCAACCATATTAAATCGCAACAAACTAATCACGACTGCCAACAGTTTTTTTCATACATCATTACCTAAAATCCTACAATCCATGAACCTTTATTGCCCTTTATGCAAACTGACACAACCTAAATGTCAATACTCAATACCCAGATTGATCTTCAACAATTCGACCAAATCTGCACCCAAAAAGGTTATTAAATGCGTACGACCAACCTACTCAGAACACTGTTACTTCTATAATGCAATGGAACTGACAGCAAACATGATCCATCAAAGTAGGAACAAAATGTTCGATATAATTAATAATTCATTCCTACCAGTATCTTAACACCTCAACCTGACGACAACCATCTTATATCAGAGAAGAACAATCACAAGTGCCAATAGTTTGTTTCACACTATTACTACATAAAATGCAACAATCCATGAAATTATAAGATTGGATCCTTACGGGGCTCGCCTGTTGCTCATGTGTTCAGCAAAAGTGTGGGAACGACGAGTATGTCTAGTACCAATCGAACAGTAAACTCAATCGGACTCACAGACACATTAGCTAGCACAAACTACAAGGTCAACGATTCTCCTGTAGATACTATAGAGCAGCACGCGCAATTCGCCATACCTTGAGACTCTCGACGACGCCTGGCACGACCTCGTGCTCGAGCCCCGAGTACTCGCCCTCGGTGTTCTCCCTGATGACGGCGATGTCAACGTTCTCGTGCCTGGTGGGCAGCCCGGGGAGGTTGAAGCAGTTGACGAGGGAGGCGTAAAGGTCTAGCTCCTTGCGGAGCTGCAAGTTGAGTGAGGAGACACCTCCTCCGAGGGGGGTGGCGAGGCCGCCCTTGAGGCAGACCTTGTTGCGGTGGATGGACTCGATGACCTCGGCGGGCACCGAGGGCATGTCGCCGTGGACCTCGTAGGTCTCGAAGACCACGGGCGCGTGCATTGCCTCCATGACCTGGCGCACGGCGCCGGTCACGAGGGGCCCGATGCCGTCGCCCGGGATGAGCGTGACGGTGCGCGGGGCGCCGTCGCCCGGGCGCGGCATGTAGGTGACGGTACGGCGGGAGACGGCGCCGGCGAGGGGGGTTGGAGGGGGCGAGGCGAGGAGGCGCCGGAGGAGTGGAGCGGACCGCCGCGCCATGGCCGGGCTAGGGTTTCGCGGCGGATGCGATCGGCGGCGTGTCCAGGAGGAGGAAGACCGGAGGCTGGAATTGGAAGGACCGAAGGAGAAAGAAAAGGGATGGGATGGGAAGGTTCCCTTTTCCTTCCTAATTTGATACGAGTAATGTTTTTCCCTTTCTCGTAGCAAAGATGATTGTTTGGTCACCTTTCTGGTTGCTCCTCTGTCGTATCACGTATCTGCCACCCTTTCCGTTGCAATTGATAATTCCCCACCCCATCCACCAGTATATTCTGCCCCCTGGCTCTCCCAAATGGGCAAATGGTCAATCTTTTGTTTTGTTTTATATGTGTCTATAATTCCGACATTGGTGGCGCTTTCATGAAAATATATTGTTCATGAATCTCGAAACCATGATTTCTATTTGGTCCTAGAGGCAACCATATAGAATTCATGTATATAATACGAATTTCAAATGTTTATCTGTGCCCTGGATAAGCTGTTTTATACAATAATAAGGTGAAATAATAAGCTGTTCTGTTTGAAACATGGATTCACCATGTCAAGTATGGCTGACTTTATTTTGTTTCATTTATTTTCTACAAGATCCTGCTATACAATGGTGAAACAGTGTGTATTGATTGTTTATATTTTATACCTAGAGTGTTTGTGAGATAGTCGTTTTGTCAATGAAGTCTAGCAATTTTTAGTCTGTCTTTCTAATAGATGCGCCATGACACTGAAGAATTGGCTGGCTCTACCTCAGCAGAAGATAGTCATGATCGACAGTTAATACAAGAGCTGAAAAATAAAGAGAAGAACCTCCGGGCAAAGCTCTCGTTTTAGTTGCATACCATGCAGTGTCTATTGTTCAATTATTTGTACTACAATGGAGGAGCTGATACAAAGTGGACCGATGTCCAAATTGGCCACTACAGAAATTGTTACAACTACTCACTATATAAACCTCAGACCCTTTTATTAATTTGTGTTCAGACATTCAACATTTGTTTGTTTCTGTTTGATAGTGCTTGGTTCTGATCTTCCCATATTTATGTTTAATCTTGTTCATGCTCACTTAGCTGGTGTAGCTCATGGTTCGGTGAATCACATAGTGGTCAACGAGAGACAGGATGCAAGGGATGAACGCTCTTGGAAGTATTCCTTGCCTTTTTCTGTAGCAACGCACGGGTATTATGCTAGTTCATGTATATAATACGAATTTTAAATATTTAAAAATAAAGCGCTATGTGTAGCTTGGTCTTCATTTATCCGCTCTCGTTAGTTCCCTGAAAATAAATTTATAGTGCATCTAGCTTGTTCTTTGTAGTGTTCACCATGCTCTGGGAGAAATAGCCATGGATAAATGTCAATGATCATGAAAAAAAATATGTGGGTCGATGTCTCTCTATGAAACATGAATGTCTTACAAAAATATGTCTCATTTCATCCCCCCCCCCCTCCCTCTCCCTCCCCCAAATTGACATGTAAAGTATGTCAGACTAGGTTGCAGATAGGCAGTAGCCGTAGCTTTGTGCACTTTAGGAACTTCACGAGTTAATCGGCGCCTTCACCCAGGAGGCCAGGACACATCGTCGATGGGCTTTGCAAGGCAATTACGAGCAAACGGTTTTGAACCGATTTGAGTTAATGGGTTTAACCCCCAGTTATGCGCTCAGTTTAGTTTGGTTTGGTTGGAAATATTGGATGGGTTGATTTTTGGTTGGGCTGAAAAATAATTAAATAAGTTTAGTTGGGGTTGGACTGAGGAAATATTTGTGCATTTTAGGTTGGGGTATGGTGCAGTTTTAGAACCATCTCCAGGTTTATGCTAAAGTCTATGCATGGGCTGTATTATTTGAGACCTTAATGCCTTGTGTCAAATGTGAGTTGAGACTAACTACCCAATGGTCATTGAGCTTTGCGGATAGAAGTACAATACATGATCACGACTAAAATGTATGATGATTTGCCGCAATGTGTTGCCAGCTCATAGAGGAAGGAGGAGGAGAAGCCTTAGGAGAATGAGAATAGTAAAAAGGTTGAAGTGACAATTGAAGTGCAAAGAAGTATATAACCTACGTAAACTACGGAAGTACTCCCTCCATACCAAGACATAGGGCGTATATTGTTGGGTGCTACGATTAAGGATGGGTTTGACCAAGTGTTGTGGATGAAATTACCCCTTAGAGCAAGATTAATAGAAGAGCCGGCTGTTGGCTCTATAGCTATGCCACATCATACTTAGAGTCTTCATATAGCCCATTCAAATAATAAGCAAGCTATAGGACAGGCTATTAAGTGGACTTTACAAAAAGTAATTGTACAATGCTTGTCTCCTATTGGGCCTAGGCTGCAATGATAGCTTCTTTCTTCGATGCATGTGCTATAGCCGGGCGCTCCTTGTATCGCCGGCTTCATTCTCTCTCCTTCGTTCTCTCTCTTCCAAATCAGCTTTTGATGACATGGCAAGCCTTGTAGCCTGCTGAGTAGGCCTTATTATACTTGCTCTTAGTAATCAATTGGCAACCATGATTATAATGTGTCTTCTGGAATTAATGCTCCTGTCACAGCCTAATATGCCTCCTCGTGATTCCTCCCATTAATTTTGGGCGTGTTATTTAAAGCTTGCATGCATCGCGCCACCAAATAAAGTAGCATGCACACCGTTTCCATAGATAAATGCTATATGTACGGTAAATTATTTCATTTAAAACTGCATGCAACATAAATCAGGAATGGGTATGTTGGGCACAACAACACAAGTATAGTACCCGCTGAAAGGACACAGATGTCGCCTAGAGGGGGGGGGGGGTGAATAGGCGATATCAAATTTTACGAATGGCTTGAACAAAAGCGGAATTAAACTAGCGTTTATTTTGTCAAGCACAAAAAACCTAAATAAACTAGGCTCACCTATGTGCACCAACAACTTATGCTAAGCAATACAAGTAACAAGGTGATAGCAAGATATATGACTTCAAGCACGAAGGCTATCACAATGTAAAGTGCATAAGTAAAGAGCTCGGGTATAGAAATAACCGAGACACGCGGAGACGATGATGTATTCCCGAGTTCCTCCCTTGAAAGGGAGTACGTCTCGTTGGAGGGGTGTGGTATCGCCACAAAGGCCTAACCAACGCCACAAAGGCCTCACCCTATTCTCCGGTGTGAGCTTGCGCCACAAAGGCCTAGCTCACTCTTCCACTAAGGGGTTCCTCAAAGCGGAACCGGGCCTTTACACAAAGCTTGGGGCACACTTCCACAACTTAATTGGAGGCTCCCAAGAATAGCCACAAAGGCACCACAAAGCCACAAAGCCGTCTAGGGTTCCAAGAACCCAAGAGTAATAAGCTCACAAACTTTCACTTACTCGAATCTCCGGGGAGAACTCAAACCGATGCAACTTATGCAATGGCAAGAGCACACAAGGTGTTCAAATCCTTCTCACCCAAATTTCACCAAAGCAACTAATGCTATGGAGAGATATGAGAGGAAGAACAAAGGAAATCCACAAAGAACTCCAAGATCTAGATTGACTATGTTCCCCTCACTTAGAGGAGAGATGGATTGGTAGAAATATAGATCTAGATCTCCTCTCCCTTTTCCCTCAAAAATATCCAAGAATCATGGGAGGAATGGAGGAGGAAGGGCAAGCTTGCAAAGTCAACAATGGAGGAGAGAGAATCCCAATTCGTGCACAGCCCAAGGAGGAAGAAGGGGTATTTATACCCCCCCACGAAATATGGCCGTTGCAGGACTTGGAGGGGCGGATTATCCGGCCAAAATATGGCCGGAATATCCGGCTGGCCGGATTATCCGGCCCCCAGGCCGGATTATCCGCCCCCTATACTGGGTGACGCCGAGCAAAGTCCTTAGCAGAAATTCCGAAACGAAATTTTCGCTCCCAGGCCGGATAATCCGCCCCCCCCTGGCCGGAATATCCGCCCCCCTTACTGGGTGACGCCGAGCAGAAACTGCAATACGAAAACGGTGATAACTTTTTCATCCGGACTCCGTTTTCGATGATCTTGGGCTCGTTGGAATCACCACAACGAGCTCTACAACTTCATCCATAGAAACATCATAGTCCAACAAGGGAGTATAAAACCAAATGATGAAAGGTTTGCCCTCTCTTTGAAGGCAAACCAGTAAAACCTCCAAACATCAAAAACGCAATAAGAGTTTCATGCGAAATCCGTTTTTGATGAGCTAGAGCTTGTCATGGAAATAACCACAAGCTCTAAAACCTCACATGGATAAAACACAAATAAGAACCAAGAAAGATGATGCCAAGTATGCAAAGGTTTGAGCTCTCTCCGAACGATACAATTAAGTTACTCACTCGAGAGCCCCTCTTGATAGTACGGCTACCGATCCTATAACCCGGTCTCACAACAAACACCATGAGACCGGTAAGAAGGAAACCCTAACACTATCATACCTTTGCCTTGAGCATTCCACTTGAGGTGGATAAAGACGATCTTGATCTTCTCAAGTTGGACCACCTTTCTTGATTGAACTTGCTTGGTGAAGTCTTGCGGATTGCTCCCCCATACTCCACTATGGAAGAGACTCTCTTTAAGCATATCTTCACATATCCATGATCACAATAGAGATGGCAAGCTTCAAGCATATGTTCTCTTCTAGTTGCTCATCTTGAACTTGCGCTTTGACTTGATCAATCCTCGAATCAATTCTTCTTTCTCCATAATGATGGTGTCTTGAGGATACACATGAGAGCTCACTCAATCTTATTCTTCAAGACACACTTGACATAAGCTCAACTCCCCTAAGACCAATCTTTGGATCACTCCTTGAATAGCACCTTGGTCAACACATAATCTTCTTCTTACAACCTTGACTCCAACAAATGGTTCAAGCATTGTCTATGGACAAGTCCTACACATATAACTCAATGCAACCATTAGTCCATAGGGATTGTCATTAATTACCAAAACCACACATGGGGCTCGATATGATCTTTCAATCTCCCCCATTTTGGTAATTGATGACAATCTCTTTGAGAGGGTTTATATAATGAATTCAAAGAACCAAAATGGTTGTACTAACATCAAATACTACAAAAGTATGTGATGTTAGTAACACCACCATATATAGAGCAAACTCCCCCACAATCTATGCACGTGTGAATGATCTTGATTTCATTGCATATATTGCCAACCAAGGTTGTTGGTGGAGTTTCCACTATATACTCAACCATGCAAAGCATGCAAGGCAAATGCTTAAGAACAAACCAAAGCATAAAAGCCAATTCCCTTTAAACCCTCGAAACTTCTCCCCCATTGGCATCCATTGCCAAAATGGGCGAAAAACTTAGAAGGCCAATATAGTGTGAGTTCCTCCAAAACGGTGTGCATATCCAAAAGAAATAAGTGAAGACACATGCACATATGCAAAGACAAATATATGAAGGAAACCAAACTATATTGAGGATCAAAGATTGCAAAAAAATAAGATAACACGATGGATAAACTTCAACAAATGAAGATAGCAATCAAACAATCCAAAGAACAAATTGAATAAGGATATTATGATAAGATCGAAAAGGTGCTCTAAATAATATGAGGAAGCTCCCCAAGGTGTGTGCACAAAATATTCTATTTGAGTTGAAGTATAAGGTGCACACATATGGAATCATCACTCCCTCAATATTATTCAAAACAAAATGATACCAAGTGAAATTAAATACTATGCTAACCGCAAAATGGTGCTTTAAATGAAATGAGGAAGCTCCCCAAGGTACGTGCAAAAATTGGAATGTTTATATTTGAATACAATTTGCACAACATGGAGTCCTCACTCCCTCAATAACATTTAAAACGCAACCATTTGCAAGAGATCATAGAGAAGAAATTAAGCTTACACTTGCGTCAACCAAATGGTTGAGCAACAAGTAAGGGACAATATATTAAAAGGCTCAACCAAAGAAATGTGTGATAGGAATGACAAAGAATATTATAAGACTAACACAAGGATAAGCATAGAGCATCCACATAGTCTTCAATGAATGAAATTGCTTAGCATTCTATCCCAACACATAAGGTTCAAATAAGATATCAAATAATGAGATATCATCTCTCATGTGTATAAGTTTCTAAGTAGACAATATCACAAAGATAATTATCACAAAGAAACATGTACACACAAAATAGATACTAAGAATAGAACATGATATCCAAAATGAAGGCATGCAATATACCAATGAGATTTTTGATTTTAAAGCATGGCCAAAGGCTCAATTTATCTTATTGTATATTGACAAACTTCAACCACCAACATGTTAAAGACATCACAAATATCAACAAGGGAAAGAAGATAGTTGGGATGCATTGATAAAAACAACAAGTATCATAGCGAGGGATACCAAACGGAACAAATAAATTTGCAATTTCATCAATATTGCACATGTGAGCTTATTGAGGAATTGATATGCAAAAAGATTGCTAAATTGACATATATGGGATAAGAGAATCATGAGCATGATTTTTATATGTTCCCAATAATATGTCCTCATCTCAACTTGCTCACATTTGCAATAAAGAGGTTTCATTAGAATCCTTGCAAAAAGCACAACATTTGCAAATAAATATTTTCAATGCCATAAAACAACCTACACAAGGTTGGATACTAGAGAAGTATGCATGAAGAAGATACTTGTTACCGAGATATAATGGTAGGATGTAGTAGATAGGAGTTCTTCAATAATCCTAGCTTGCCTCAAATTATCATTTAGTCACCACTTCATCTTTATTATTGAGACAAGCACCAATATATCTCCATGTACCTAAAACAAAGTTCAAGTACAAGATGGTCCCCAAACTCATTGGGTCCAAAGTAGTTAGAAACTACAACATATAGGACAAACTCCACATAAATATGTGCATATATATATGAAATTGAATTTCATGCACATCTTAGCCGATTTAGGATTTGATGGAGCTTCTCCTATATATTTGATCAAAGAAAGCAACAACATGTCATACAATATACATTTAGTAAATATGCATGCACAAGACTTTCAAGAGCCAAAGGAGATACAATTTGGACAAAACACCAAGAAGGACAAGAGAGCACACAAAATTGTGAAGCTACAAAAGGTTGTCCAAATTATATCAAAGAATCAAATCAACACAAGATTGACTCCAAAGTTCAACTAGTGAACCAAGCAAAAACCAATGAGCATAAAGTATAACTAAAACACACATGCTCAAAGACATAACTCATTTTAAGAGTAAGAAATAAATAATAAGGAATGAGATCACCAACTCCCAAAGGGAGCAAGGTTCAAACAAACAAACCAAACTCTCCACACTTTTTATGATGGCACACTAAGTACCAAAAAGAGCTCTGATACCAATTGAACGGATCGTATGGGCACCTAGAGGGGGGGGGGGTGAATAGGTGCTACTCAAATTTTAATTCTTTTTCAATTTAGGCTTGACACAAAAGGTAAATTCTCTAGATATGCAACTAAGGTGAATTTACCTATATGTCAACGAGCAAGCTAAGCAAGATACAAGTAGTAAAGGCAATAAAGGAAAGAGGTAACCGAGAGTGGAGCACACGGAGACACGGATGTAATTCCCGTAGTTCCTTCCTTTTTAGGGGAAGTACGTCTACGTTGGAGGGGTGTGGTTGCCACAAAGGCCTAACCAACGCCACAAAGGCTCACCCTATTCTCCGGTGCAAGCTTCCGCCACAAAGGCCTAGCTCACTTTCCACTAAGGGATTCCTCAAGGCGGAACCGGCCTTTACAAAACTTGGGGCACCACTCCACAACTGAATTGGAGGCTCCCAAGCACCACAAAGATCTCAATCAACAAGTATCAAGATTTCAATCACACAAACAAGGTCAAGGGACACAAGGGAACCCAAGACCAAAGGGCCCTCTAGCAAATGAGAGGGGAAATCAAATCGCTTTGGTGAGGATGTAGATCAAGGCCTTCTCCTTCGATTCTCCAAAGATCAACGACTTTGGTGGGTTGAGGGAGGAGATCTTGCTAATTTGGTGGCTCCAAAATGGGGTCTTTTCTTCACAGCTCGAGCAGCTTGAGGTAGAAGAAGGGGAGGGGTATTTATAGCCCCTCCCAAAATGTAGCCATTGCTGAGTTGGAGGGGCGGATTATCCGGCCAAAGTTGGGCCGGATTATCCGGCTGGCCGGATTATCCGGCCCCTGGCCGGATTATCCGCCCCCCCTATCTGGGTGACGCCGCGCCAGGTCCTTAGCAGAATTTCAGCCACTCCCGAGGGAGGGCGGAATATCCGGCCAAAGCTGGGGCGGATTATCCGGCTGGCCGGATTATCCGGCCCCTGGCCGGAATATCCGACCCCCCTATCTGGGTGACGCCGCGATAAGTCCTTAGCCGTTTTTCGGCCACCCCAGAGGGGGCGGATTATCCGGCCACCCCTGGCCGGATAATCCGGCCTGGCAAATCTTCAAACGAAAATCCTGCAAATCTTAGCACACAATTAGTATCACTAATGTTGTTATCTAACCCAGAGGTGCCCTAACGTGGACGAGTGATTTCTCGGGACGTGTAGCATCGCTCTTCTCCCTTTTTGGTGTCTTGATGCCAAAGGGGGAGAAGTAGTTCTATTAGGAATTTGTCGGGATTTGCATGGGTGGAAACACAAGCTTGCGCGCTTATCATTCTTTGGCGCTTGTGTTTCTTCTTATTTCGTTTGTCTTAAGTCGAACTTTGTGTGTGGTTGAACTTCGTGTCGTTTATATGCTACCATGTGGTGTATGAGGCTATGTCATATGTTCTTAATATGCTATGTGGATCATTATGTGTTGTTCACTTATTTTTATCAGCTCATGGTTATTGGTGAAATGGCTATGGAATTATTGCCCGGCATATCATATTATCATATTCGGGATTCCATAATCCATATTATTTGAGTTATCTATGCAATGGTATGTCTCTTCTAAACTCATTGGTGAAGTTGCACACGTCTAGGGGGAGCTGTGTATTTTGATCAATTATTCGTTGTGTGAATTATTCGACCTTTCTTGCAAATCCTAGTGTTGTCATCTAACACCAAAAAGGGGGAGATTGAAAGTGCAAACTTTATTTCCCTCAGATTTTGTGTGTTAGATAACAACATTAGTTACTAATGTTGTTATCTAACACACAAAATCTGAGGGAAACAAAGTTTGCACTTTCACCCGCGCCTTATGCTGTGATGAAATTTGTGAAAAATTTATACGCCCTATGCCTTGGTATGGAGGGAGTAGATCACAAGAATAACAATGAAAATAATAATTTTATGGAACATATAGCAACTAGGAATGGCAAAACAATTCATTCCCCTTCCACGATTTATATGGTGTTATGGCTTTTCTTCATGAGCATGGTAAACAATGGATATGCTTATTGTTTGGTTCTCTAGTCCTCAATGCCCATAACACTTGAGCAATAACTTTTACCCTACATTTAGGCCAAACCTTTCATAATGTTTGTGTGGAACTTTCAAAACACCACTCACATCACATAGAATAACTATTTTGTACACTTGTGTTATTTTGTCTTATTAATATTAACCATTTTCATTTGGACTAAGAGTGTCTTCTGTTGAATCCATCTATTCTACTTGCTTTGTGCCATGGATTTTCTCAAGCCGTCTTGAGAAAAATAAGTAAGTTTCCATGAGTTAAACAACTATGGCAATGAAAACTATAGAAGTGGTCAACGAATTTTAGCAAAAAGCACATACTTAGCGTGTCGATAAATCTACTCATTAGGTCATTCATGAACTTGAAGCTGGGCATATTCGAGTTTTATCCTCATGAATATATAATCGAGCTTCAACTTCTTCTTCTATATAGTGAAAAAAGCTACTGTATTCAACTTTTGTTACGTACTATATGATATATAGTGGGGAGTGACTATTTGCCAGTTGACTTAAAAATACTAGCTAATTGTAATGATATTTACTGTTTGATATTTACTGTTGTTGTATAATCTTTTCCACCGTTTGTATTTGTATGAACCTCAATCTTCAGACATGAGTGTTCCTGGCTTTTACATTTTTCTTCTAGAATACTTCTTTGCATTAACGGAGGGAGTAAGTTATAGACAATTATTTCTCAGTCGTTTGAAAATAGAAAAAGCATCATTTATATTTGTGGTATATCAGAGCTACAATATTATTTTAAGTTAACAAAGATATTCCCTCCATTTTATAATACAAAATGTTATTACAACCAATTAACATGGAGTTACCTAAAGCTTTAAGCGTGGTCGTCAGTCTACGCGCTGAGGACACTTGCGACGCGAGGCTGGCTGGGCGTGGGCCTATGCTGTTGGTCGTCGCTGTCTGTGGGCCAGGGCTGCCTCATCTTGAGCGGTCGGTGCGTGTGGGTCACTTTGCGTTCTTCAACCAACCCAAACAGCTATTTGCCCCCAATCCTCTAATCCCCAAATCCCTCACTCTGTCGGTGGCGACGGCGGCGGCGGCGTTCGGCGTTCGGCGGAGCATCTAGCGGCGCAGGTCACGCGAACGATGGGGAGAAGGCCAGCATCCTCTCCACTCTCCTCGCGTATCTCCCTCCCTCTCTCTGTCGGTGCCGGCGGCGGAGAATCCGGCGGAGCACCTGGCGGCGCAGATGACGGCGACGATGAAAGCCCAGGCCGACTTCAACCATCAACCGGAGCTAGGTAAACCGCTCCTGCTCGGGGGAGTTGATGGAGCCCTCCTTTTTTCCTGCAAAGCTGTTGCTATCTCGCCGGTCTCATCCCTGTCGCCCGGCTCCTCCTCTTCTTTGGCGACCATGATCCAAGCGGTGATGGTCATCAGCACTCTGAGAAATCCCCGCCTCCTCAAGTTCTACAACTTCCAGGTCCCAAACTTTCTCCATCCGTCACCCCTTCCTCTCTCTCTCCTTGTTTCTCTTTTATGCTCATGCCCTCGTTTCTCTTCACCCACCCACCAAGTGCTCGGTCAATTTCCCCACGCAGATCAAGCTCTGTTATTTGTTTCCTCTGTTCGTCTGTTCACAGATTAAATGGTGGATGCAGGACCCAGAGAAGCATCAGGAGCTCGTCCGCGGTGTCTTTCAATGTACACTAGATTTGCTTTCCTGTTCTTTTCACCCATTGTGTAGTGTGACTGAGCCGCCGAGTCTCTTCTTGCAGTGTTGTCTGTGAGGCCGGAGGGCGTGAGCAATTTCGTTGAGACTGATGCAGTCTTTGGACCGGTAATGTATCCTCTCAGGCTATGACAGTCTAATCCAGTGGTAAAGTGCAAAAGGGAGAAGTGGTATGTAAATGGCAGCAGTGAACAGGGACATAGGAATGTTTTGCTTTGAAGCATACTGGTTTATTTCCTGGAATTTCTAACCTAACTTGCTATCTAAGTCAATCTGTATGGAAGCTGTGCTAACTACTAAGCATATATATGCAAATGCTTCAGAAGAGTGCCCAACAGCTATTTAGCATGTGTTTCTGATAATCAACTGTAAAGTTAAATTTGTACATAGATAAAATATTTGCAAGGGAAAAAATTGAATGGTCTGACTAACCTTGTGATCGTTTTACCTTCAATAAGTTGTAAGAAGGGTTGTATGATTTCCTTATTCTCTTTGCAGGGGACAAAATTGGTCTACAAGCATTCTGCGATATTACACTTCGTTTTTGTCTTTGACAGCTCTGAGAATGAGCTTGTTATGCTCGACCTTGTACAAGGTAACCTAATATTATTTGCTAGGGTAGGATTCAAATATGATTAATGTTGGCACCATATGCACTCATTTCATCAATTTATAACCCTACTTTACTTTGAGTTCATGCAACACTTAATCTCAACCACATAAAGGCAAAGCAGATTACTCTAAGATGGAATTTTGGTCAGCTACAAACATTCTAAGGCCATATGCGGGCGTTGTGCCAATGCACTACAAATAAAAGGTTGTGCAGTCCCTGTTTTCATAGCAGCAAGATTTGGACCATAACCCACCCATACATTGGTACAGAGAAATCATATGAATTAGATCCAGTCAGATTTTTTTCCTGTCCTATGATTCTCTTCTCTTCGTGCATGTTATCAAAAATATACTTGGTGTGCAATTTATCTTCTGGCTTCAGGTAGCTAAAAATCTGCTCATTTTTAGAGGGCATCAAGAATCATTATACGGTAGTGGTGGTTAATTACCTGCTATTGTGGTGGTCATTTTGTGAGGAAATTAGCTTTTCTTCTCTAACAGAGCATCAATTTTCCTGAATTATTTTCTCCTTTTGTCCTTGGCTCCTTTCTATATCTCCAACAAATTATTTGTTTAAGTTGTAGGTAACCTGGTTTAGAAAAAAATAGTTGTCGCCAAATCAAAGCAATCAGTAAAAAGTAAACTGAATGTAATTTTGCATATGTAGCTCTTTTATTCCGCCAACAGTTAGTCTTAAGGTCTTTGTATTCAGAAGAAACTTATTCTCTTCACTAAGTAATGATGCATTTGTTTGTCCTGTCATAAAGGCTAATGTGGATATCAGATTTAGTTGAAGAGACTGATTCATTCAGTTGTTAAAGCTACAGTTTTACTACTCATATATTCTTATGGAAACTGACTAAAGTTCACTTCCTCCATTCTCATTCTAGCATAAATTTTATGATAGAGTGAGGCTTTGTTTTCAGAAATGGATGGTTACCTAAGTTCAGAAAATATTAAAGCATGTCAATTGCATCCCGTAACATATTCTATTTGACATATTTTGTTCCTCAGTGTATCAGTGAGATCCTATCTCTTTCTCCATTTGACATCTCTTCTTTACCATAGGGCTTCTAGAACCTGTGCTCTGCTTCACTGGCATGTTGGATCTTCATGCCTTTTCGTACGATCCTGCTCGGTTGCGCACCGCAGTGCCTACTCCTGTTAGACGTATCAAAGTACCATGACAGCAAGTTTGGTGCCTGGTATGGCGATCTTACAGAGACCCTACCCACTCGACCCTGCCCATCATATGTGCCCAATATAGCCAGTTCTTGGTCACAGCCAGTAGTTCAAGGACCCGACTCTGCCATGTTCACCGAGAGACTGTTGCTGCACCCCCAAATAAGTGAATGAAAGGTTGCTTCTTCAGAATATGCAAACATATAGAATTTCAGCTGGCTTACATACTGCATTCGGAAATTAATCCACCTGGTAGATGTTTTGTCTTTAGAATTTTTTGTTTCGGTAGATTTACTGTTGGTATTTAGGCTTTGTTTTCTCCTGTCGGTTATCTGTTTTTTCCTTATATGTCAGTTGTGATGAGAACCATAGGACCGATGACCGGAAAGAGCTCACACGTTCACCTACACGATCGCTTCTGGGAGGCCTCTGGGAGTTTAGCTTATGTCGACCAAGGGTGGGCCCCCTTCGCAGAGGTGAACCAAATGTCTAAAGGCGAAATCCTAATCTTCTTTTTTATGGGAAAGAGATATATTACTCAAAGCATAGGGGTATCATCCTGATTAGAGGCGAAATCCTGGTGACACGGCAATGGAAGTGTCCATCTTCAGTAAGTCGCCTGTTCAGAGCGATGTCATTTATGAGCTTAAATCATATTTTGTTTCAAGTCGTTAACAGAGAGGCTGCTTTGCTTTCTGATTCGTAATGCTTTGTTCAAGTCATGTGTAAGGATGCCATGTGTCATCGTTGCTACGTGTCCTAAGTTTTTCTGATATAGATGGGTCCTAAGTGCACTATCAGACTGGCAAAATCTGTAGTGGTGCCTACTGATTAGGAATATAGCTAAGTTTACTGCATTTTGTACAAATCCTGTAATCGAGCTCTCTATATATGGCACCTATAATATATATCACAGTATTCAGTGTGCTTTCGTTTAAAGTTTCTTCCTATGTAAATGTTTTACTTTCTACACCTGTGAGCACCACATGCATCTCGGAATGCATTTTTCAAGGATATCATCAACACGACGTTTATTCCTATATCTTCTTCAGACCTTCACATGATTCTTGCCGAGAATGTCGTAGAAGCTTTATTTTCTATACCAAAAGTTAAAGTCAACGCAATGCACCACAATGGATAGGCTTGTGCCCGAACGCAATGTAGGCGGGCGCGGCGAAGCGCGCCGGCCCATCTAGTACATGTTAATCCTTGATGCAATGGACACGCCTTGACTCCAACGGTGACATGGCCAACTGGTGATTCTTCACAACTGTACGTGCAGATGGCTTAAAATCCTCATGAACGTCGAAGGTACGCCACAGAGTTTTTTTAACAGGGAAGTGTCCGGAAGGACCTGGAAACTACATTCATTTGGGCGGTGGGTTTACAATTACAAAGAGGACGTCAACAGAAACATAAATTACAACACAGCCTTGGCATTTTGCTAAGAGGACCTCAGATTAGAAACTAGGAAAGCAGTCAAGTCCTTCGTCACCGCCGATGCGGTATGACCTTGAAGCATGGCCATGCACCTGGCCGATGGAAACTACGCGACTTTGGGGGGGTGGGGGGGGGGGCATGTGGAGCGCATCACTTGAAGTCGAAGAAGATCCTCGCATATGGCTCGCCGGCTAGGAGGAAGAAACTCTACAGACGCACATAGTAGCTAGGCAAGTAGTGGCCTCCCCTTCGACCATAGATGACACCGGCTCGATGGCGCTGCCGTTGATGCTTTGTCGTAGATAGCTGCAACCTCACTTAGTTCCCAAGACCATCCAGATCCTGGTGTCACCATGCTTTCTCCGCCAGCACAACCATCGGATCAAGGCAGAACACCAAGAACAAGAGCTCCACCGAGCATTATTGAAGCGGAAGCAGCTCCATCCTCCGGAGCTCTGCAGCCAACCACCATGCCGCCGCCCACCACCAGAGGCCACTCGCCACCTCCAGCACTAGTCTCCTTGATGGCATGACGCCAAACGTCACACGGGACAACGCTAGAAAACCTAAACTACGTACAGGGGGTCCGGCCTTCGCTCTCCCAGTCGTTCCGCCCGGCAAGGCTGACAGAGGAGTGGGAGAAGAGAGCCGGCGACAAAATGGCCACTCTCAAGGCCGACTTGGGTGTGAGCACGGGAGGGGGGAAATGAGCGTATTGTCGGATGCAAACAATCGCCGTTATTCCTGCATTTTGCAAAAAATATGAAATCCTCCAACGTCACTCCTGCTCAAAAGGGTTCTAGTGGTGGAAAATATAAAACCCTTCCGTGCCGTTGCGTTTTCTCGTGACATGGACAGTAGAACAGGAACTCTGTTTTGCAAAAAGCCAGGGCTGGCATTCTGCGCGACGGGGCGGAACCTGGGCCTCAACACCATTTTTCTGGCCCAAACGCAGCACCGGGTTTCGTTTCAGCAACCTGCCGGCGGCGAGACACGGCGCGCCCGTGTGCGCGAGCCACACGATTCGTTTAATCCGTGGCCCTCCCCTTATCCCCCAAATCCAATCCTCACCCTTCTTCTCTAGATAAGCAAACCCCTCTTCCCCCTCCCCCATCCTCTCCCCCGCGCCCTATCCATCCCCTCCCCCTTCACCAGCGCCAGCGGCAGCGGCAGCACCCAGCTCGCTCCTCGCCCCCCATGGCCTCCCTCGCCGCCGCCTCCGCCTCCACGGCGCTCCTCTTCCCGCCCTCCACCTCCTCCTCCAAGCCGCGCCTCCCGCTCTCCGCCTCCCTCGGCTTCTCCAGCCCCGCGCGCTTCCGCCGCGCCGCCGCCTCCAGCACCTCCTCCGCCAGGCGCCCGGGCCTCCTCGTCGTGCGCGCCGCCAGGGCCAAGTTCGAGCGGACCAAGCCGCACGTCAACATCGGCACCATCGGCCACGTCGACCACGGCAAGACCACCCTCACCGCGGCGCTCACCATGGTGCTCGCCTCCGTCGGCGGCAGCGCCCCCAAGAAGTACGACGAGATCGACGCCGCCCCCGAGGAGCGCGCCCGCGGCATCACCATCAACACCGCCACCGTCGAGTACGAGACCGAGACGCGCCACTACGCGCACGTCGACTGCCCCGGCCACGCCGACTACGTCAAGAACATGATCACCGGCGCCGCGCAGATGGACGGCGCCATCCTCGTCTGCTCCGGGGCAGACGGGCCCATGCCGCAGACCAAGGAGCACATCCTGCTCGCCAAGCAGGTCGGCGTCCCCAGCATTGTCGTCTTCCTCAACAAGAAGGACCAGGTCGACGACGAGGAGCTGCTCGAGCTCGTCGAGCTCGAGATCCGGGAGCTGCTCTCCGCATACGAGTACGACGGCGACGAGGTGCCCATCGTCTCCGGCTCCGCTCTCAAGGCGCTCGAGGCGCTCATGGCCACGCCTGGACTCAAGCGTGGGGAGAACGAGTGGGTGGATGGCATCTTCTCGCTCATCGATCAGGTCGACGCCTACATCCCTGTCCCGCAGCGGCAGACGGACCTGCCCTTCCTGCTCGCCGTTGAGGATGTCTTCTCCATCACAGGTCGTGGTACGGTTGCCACCGGCCGTATCGAGCGTGGCACCGTCAAGGTCGGGGACCCCGTCGACCTCGTCGGCATCAGAGAGACCCGCAACGCCACCGTCACCGGTGTCGAGATGTTCCAGAAGACCATGGATGATGCCATTGCCGGTGACAATGTCGGGCTGCTGCTCCGTGGTATGACCAAGGAGGACATCGAGAGGGGCATGGTGCTGGCCAAGCCTGGTTCCATCACGCCGCACACCAAGTTTGAGGCTGTCGTGTATGTGCTTAAGAAGGAGGAGGGTGGCCGGCACTCCCCGTTCTTCCCCGGCTACCGCCCGCAGTTCTACATGAGGACTACCGACGTGACGGGTAACGTCACAAACATCATGAACGACAAGGACGAGGAGGCCAAGATGTGCATGCCCGGTGACCGTATCAAGATGGTTGTGGAGCTCATCCAGCCAGTCGCTTGTGAGCAGGGAATGAGGTTTGCCATCCGTGAAGGTGGAAAGACCGTCGGCGCTGGTGTCATCAATAACATCATTCAGTAAACTGAATGGAGGATATCCGCCGTGAGAATTTTCCGCATTTACTCTTTTGCGAAATGCTATGTAGTTGTTATTATGCGTTTAGGGATGACTCATGTGAAAGTGTAGTATGGCACTTTTTTCTTCAAGTGGTTTTGCATACTTTGTGATATTCACGACAAAGATACATCTTGATGTGCCATTTGTTATTACTTTGTGCTCATCTGTTGGATAGTTCGTTTTCCCTGTTGTTGATATGCTTGAAGATGGATATTCTTATGAGCTTGATGCTTCAGGTTCAGGGGCTTGTTGCGTTGGAGGTCTATGGTTATTACTGCTTCAGCTATATGCTTGCTTGATCTTAACTCTCTTTTTTGCAAGGGACAGACATATATCATCTTGAAGCTATTATTAGCAGTTCTTATCAATTTTCTGCTGGTTAGCACTGACCTGCAGCATCCATGTGTCTGTTCTTCTGTTTCAAAGAAGAATTTTTTTTTTTCATTAAAGGTCTTGTTACACGGCTTGCTTAATAGTCGGTCAGTATGTTCAGCATTGTTTTCTGTTTATTAAGTAGACCATCTCAACCTATGCATTTCCAACCATAATAATATGCTGTGTGTATGTTTTCCAACAGATGTGCTGATTTCCGTCGTTGTTTGATTTTGTTCTTTGCGTTCCAATTCTAGATGCATCCTCGATCTTCATACCTGTCTCGCAGGATAGTTGCCCGTTTTGCTGCCTTTTGTTCTATTCTAATGCCTCCATCTCTTGTGGTATACTGGTATTCACATCATGACTTGAACTCTGTCAGCCTCACCCAGTGTAGCATGCTGTGTAGTTCTAACTGAAGATGGTCTAGCACCATAGAGAAGATGACAGTCACAGGTTCATGAAGTTGCAGCTGGGTCCATGTTTCAGAACAGCTCAACAGTGGGGAGACGCACGCATCTGTTTTCAGTAACAAGGCTTGCTGTATGAGCGTGGTCTGGAATTCACATTCTTCATTCTTGTGTAACCGGGAGTCCCTTCTCATCTCCGCTGTTTTAAACAAACCCGTTTTCATGTGCACAAGAGTGTAGCGTTTTCATTTGAACATGTGAAGTTCAGTACTCGTCTTCACTCTGCTGCTCAGCAGATCGTCACCGCTGAACGCTGCTTCTTGGCACCGCGGTCTTTCCTTATTTTGCTGACGTTGTGTCTGAAAGTTACCCGAGTTCACCAACCGAAAGAAAGGACCTGACTTTGAGATTCACCTAAGGATATCAAAAAATCTATTTGGAGGACGGGCTCCATGGAGGCTTTTTAAACTTTTTTAAATTTGACATTTTGAAGTTTTCAAAAAAAATTCAAAAAAAATTCTAGACATTTGTAATGACGTAATTCACAGTTCTGAAAAATATCAAAATAAAATAGTTTGTATTCCGACCTACACAAAAAAAGACAAATTCTGAGAAATCTGATGATTTTCGAATTTTTCACTGTTCACTCCCCAGATCTGAAAATTTGTCATTTTTACAAAGCCCAAAATACAGTAAATTTCGTATTGATTTTTTATACCCATGTAGGATACATCATTATCTGCAATCCAGATTTTTTTCAGAATATTTTGAAACTATAAATTGTGGATTTTAAAAAAAATCGAAAAAAGGGCTCCATGGAGCCCGTCCACCAAATTGACGCTCTCCTAAGGATATCCCGTTTTGATGTTCAGAGAAATAATAATTCGATAAAGGCCATCTCACCATGATGAGAAGTTCAGTTCAGTTCAGTCGAGCGACTGCAACCAGTGCAGTGTCATTTTCATTTGCTGGAAATTCTGAAATCCTTTATGTAAAGGCGATGCCGAAGAACATAAGCGGTTGTTTAAAGCAGGGTGCAGTACTAATTAGCGAATATTTGGTATATGCAGACATCTAGACTTCTTTACGAATTTAAGGATCGATCGTTTCTTCTGTTTCTGTTTTAGTGATTGCAATCTGCTGATTGTTCCTGCTAGTCCAGAGAAGATTATTCTAGGAAACTGCCTTTGCCCCGAAAACTGGAAAAAGCTGATATTTCTGTGGAGTTGAGAAGGAGGAGAAAATGTTTGTTGTCCTTTACAAAAAGGAGCAAGTGAACACTGAGAGTGAGCTCACCAGTGAGCTGAGATGGTCGTAACGTCTCCACGCGTCACACCATCAGCCGTAGCAGCTGCTGTCACCCGAACTCATCTCTACTAATAATACGGCAATGAGACCATCCGTACGTAGGTACGTCGCTTTATATTTGTCCCTCAAATTGACACAATTTACACCTATGTCACCGCCGAGTAAACTGACCGGTTCGATTTTTCTTTTCCCCTCTCTGCCTTCGTGCTCACCTGTCCCTGCGCCCATGCCCGCCGCTAGGCCTTCAACACTCGTCCACATGCTCCCACTGCACGTGCCGGTGGCCGGGGAAGCTTTATCTGTGGTGGCCGCCGTGGGAGGGGCTTCACCAAGCGGACTTGCCTCCTCTTTCCCCATTCGATAGTCAATCTTCGCGAGGCAAGCGCCGGTAGTCTGGCGTGGAGCAGCAGCAATAGCGTCCCCAAATAGGACGGGGAGGAGGAGGAGCTTGTGCGTCAGCAAGGATGCGGCGGACGCTGCAGTCGTCAAGGCAACGCTCCTGGAGCTCAAGGTCGACCACCAGGCACCAACGCGGTCAGATGCGACGGGAGGGCGTCAGGGCCTTGGCAGCGCGCGTATAGGCCTAGGTCGGGCAACGCCCGGAAGGGTAGGAAGGAGGCAAGTTACGGTCTGGGCGGGGGCCTGCCTGCGCTGCTGAGAGAGAGAAGCTAGAGACGCAGAGCTGCGTCTACTCTGGCGGCGCGAGGTAGGAGATAATGAGGGGAATGGAGCGCTCGGGTCGTACGTTGCTGCCCTAGGATATCGGTGGCCTGGTTTGGCCTTGGGCCTAGGTGGACTGCCACTAAGCCAGCTGGTTTATCCATTAAAAAAGTTACTGGATCACGCTAAGTACAAAATTGCACACACGGTCTTACGTAATAATAATAGCCTAGGTTCTACTTGAATTTTTGGAGAAATATCCGCTTGTGAAATATTTACTGCCCCGATTTGTTGTGCACTAAAATTCCTTCGAATTTTGAACATGGCATTGGAGGGTTTCTGGACTTTTACGTTTCAGCCATGCATGTAAAAGCGCAAGAGAAAAAACAGACCGATCAAAAAACCGCGAGCCAAAAAGTCGCTCGGAAATAATCACGACCATATTTTTGTACGTCTGTTCTGCCTAATATCGAGCGCGAACCAAGTGAGCCATAATAGAAGATGATTACAACACAATAAAGGAACCTTTGCATAGTAATAATTTCAATTGTTGATAGTAAAAGATAGTACAAAAGGATTCATTTTTCCTATTTCTATATTATTTTAATTTTTAATCAAAAATTCAGGGTGGATTAATTTTGAGTTCTTCTTTTAGAACATTATTTAATCTACACAATGTGCTTTCTGATTCGACGCCAAGAAGGGTCGATGTGAACCGACCAATCCATGTTTGTCTATCATCGCTATATATTGTCGTCCATCGTCTATGCTCTTACATCGAATAGATAGTGACATTGTACAACGTACAAGATAACTGTGATGCCATAGGATTTGCCCGCTTGTGGCCTTCGGTCCTCCCTGCCTGGTATTTGAGATCCAGCTCAGGTCGTGGATGGCATGGAGTAGGTTTCGTTGATTCAATGTCTAAGTAATTATGCACAACTCGGTAAAGTGCACATGTTTAGTTAAACAGCCCGTAGCAATGCACGGGCATTCAACTAGTCTTCTTTTATCCCACTGGCGGCGGCCGTGTTTTTCAGGATGTGTGGGGCGTGTCTTTCTGGACTGAGAGAGATCTAGGGCCTGTTCGGATAGGCCCCACTCCGCTCAAATCACGGGAGCTTGCGGAGCTTTGTTGGCGCCACTCCGAGAATTTGGTCTACAGATCCGTCCGTTCTGAGAGCTCATCGGTGAAGCGGAGAGGTTCCGAACAGGTACCTAGTGACTTGCCATGAGATAAACAGTGAGATGCCATGACCCCTTTTCTGGCCGTTGGATCGAGAAATAAAAGAACAATCTACTGCTATATCTATAGTGCATTTCTACAATACTTATCTTATCTACCCGTTTTTTAATCCAATGGCTAAATCAGCAAGACATCCCACTGTTCCGGTGACTTGCCCATTGCAAGTCTTGGGATCTTAATCAATTTATTTACGGGGAGGCTTTCTTCTCTTGTTCTACCATAATATACATGTTTCTTTCTGCAAGTCCGCATGCAATATGTATGCGCATTACTTCTCAGACCCACAGGCTTTTGGTAAAAGGTAGCACCCCTATAGAAAGATGGCAACATAAGCATCTTAGACAATTTTCATAGGGATGGGCAAAAAATTTATGTGGAGTTTATCAATAAGAAAAGACAAGGTTGCTCCTTTTGATTGATGAACTTGATATTAAATTAGAAACAATATATCCCTCTAAGTGTAGCCGAGAGGGCTGCAAAGAAGGAAGCCGATGAATACCTTGCTAAACTACGACGCGAAGAAGAGACTAAATGGGCTCAACGAGCTAAGGTTAAGCATGCGCAAGAGGGTTGGAATAACATGAAATATTTCCACATGGTTGCTAATGGAAAGCATAGGAAGAATAAAATTTTCAATGAGAACAAGATGAGGGAACTATAGTTGGCAGCTCAATCTATAAGTGTTCATAATTGAATATTATTAAACTTTGTTTGAGGCATTGAAACCGAGATCTGTTTCGATGATTGAGGACTATGTTGATGATTTTCCTAAGTTATCGGAGGTTGAGAATGCCATCTTAACTACGGACTTCACTAAGAAGAAAGTTTTTGTGGCCATTTCTCAAATTGAACATAATAAAGCCCACATCGGATGGATTTCCTGCTGAATTATATCAACCTTTCTGGGAGGTTCTTAAATTGGATCTTATGGCAAAGTTTGAACAATTCACAATCTGGTAATTTTCTTTTGTTTAAATTAAGCTTTGATGTTATTACACTCTTGACCAAAAAGGAGGATGCTTCGAGAATTGAACAATACAAACTAATTTGTCTACTTATTGTAAGTTTTGTATTTATGAAAGTTGAAACTAATAGTGTCATGGGTATTGTACATAGTGTTCTGTGACCAACTGAGGCGACTTCTATACCAGGAAGACATCCTTGAAGGGGTAGTGGTTCTTCATGAGTCTTATATAAAGAAGTTGGATGGGGACCGTTTTAAAATTGATTTTGAAAATGCATAGATAAAGTTAATTGATCTTTTTTTGCAACAAACATTGCATATGAAAGGATTTGCACCAGCGTGGTGTGAATGGGTGGCGAGATTTGTACAAGGGGGAGTGTTGATATTAGAGTTAATGATTATATAGGGCATTATTTTCAAACTCTAAAAGGTTTGAGACATGAGGATATATTGTTTCCAATATTTTTTAATATCATTGTGGATATGAAGGATAATCTTATGGCATGAGCTAAGCACGATTGTCAAGTTGGTGGCCTTTACCACATTGTGAAATATGCATATGCTATGAATAGAGGTGGATTGTGAAAAGCAGAAGTTTTATAGACCTGGGCATTTGATTTCACAAGAATAGGAAAACCACATGAATAGTAATGCAACTAAATTCCCCCTGTGAGCAAATAAAATGAAACAGAGGTCCAAAGAAGGTTGTAAAAATCTTGTGTTTTCTTTTCTTTGCTCCATTCTTTTGAATGAAATGGATTGATAGTGTCGGCAAAAATAGAAGTCCCATTCTTATGCTTTCCTCCATATCTCTGTGAACAAAGATGCCCTAGATAAGTTGATGATAAGTACTCCCACGAGTCATACAGTCATAGCCATTGGGACACCGGACACCTCATGGATTCCTTGTGTGTTAGTCGGCATGCAGTAAGATATTCTTATAAATAATGGAGGATAAGTGCATAAAAGAAGCAGTAGATGATAAGTACTCTTACTAGTCACACAGTCATACCCCTTGGGACACACCATGTGCACCGGCGATTATTTGATGATTGTTGATTCAAAATTGTTTTACATGTGAAATGAAACAGAAAAAAAATACAGGTCACCACCATCCTGGAAACATCTTGAAAGGCAAACTTGTTTGACAATGTGTAAGCACACGGATCGCTTTCAGAGGTACAACTCATCAGGACATAAGTTTTGAGCAAAGAGTTGACATTGTTCATCTGACCTTCTGCAGCCTGATGTGCCCCCATCATGTGAAGCTGAATAAACTAGTGGGTGGTTAGCTCCTTGATGTCCCTCCTAGCCGCTACAAAACAATGTAATGTATCGTCTCTCTTGGCCTTCCGTACGCATGGAAGGAGTATCGGATACGTGCACTTCTTCGTAAAGTTGACTCTGAGATGGATACAGGTGGAGACTAACTAGTTATTCACTTTTGGACTATTAGCGACTTGCTCCTATCATCCTTGTTGAAAATTCCAAGACAACATCGCATTGGATCGTATGTCCATGATATGCTTGTCCATTTTGTTCCAGGTTTAGTGGAACCGTACGTGCTTGCTACTTTAAGCACGAGGTACCATCGTTTTACATGTATGATCATGGTTTGGGAGATGAACACATGATGGTTTGGAAACGGATCTCGGATAGTACTATTGTCGGGCTGCGGAGAGAATAATTAAACGAGGTACTCCCTCCGATCGAAAATAAATATTGGTGATTTTATACAGTACAAAGTTTGTATTAAGTTACCAACACTTATTTCTGATCAGACATAGTACTGAACAAAGCTATCGCTAGCTTGCTGTTCGTCTCAGCTCTGATTATACACCACTGCCTGTCCAAAGTGAGAGCATAATGGTGTCCTCGTCCAATGCGCTAGTCTCATAAATAGATACAAATGGAGAAATAATTTATTGTTTAATAAAGAAAAAATATATATCAAGCGGATAGTTATGCCCGGCTTTATATATCAATAAAGCGAATATAAAGAACTAGTGTAGCTATCAAAGATGCACACAAAAAAAAGTTAGACCTGCCAAGTGATCAGCAACTCGCAACACCAGAAAACAACCACCTTCATTGGCAACACCGGATGGCTAGAGGGGTTCTCTAACAACAACGACGCCTTTAGAAATGAAACATTGCACAAATACCGTCGTCATCGTTCTAATCACCAATGTTAGATTATGGATTTTCGCATAATCTCCACAGAATAGAAGTATGCTATCATCAGATACAACCAATAAAGATGACACATAGGATTTTTATCCCGAAAATCAAGACTCACACTAGAAGAGAGCACCACCATAAGCACACAAATTTATGGAACTAAGTTCTTTCGCAAATTATTTCATACACTTAAGTAGTATACACGCTCACAACAAAAAGGGGAGATATACGTGAAGATAGTTGCACCCACATGGCCATAGATCGGTCGGTGCAACACAAACATTTTAGAGTAGGGTCCCGATCTTAGTTGTTCTTCTTGCGCTTCTCGATGAAGAAGAAGAAGGCGAGCGAGGCGATGGAGAAAGTAGAGAAGACACCGGCAGCGACCTTGATGGAGGTGGTGACGCCGGTGATGCTGACAACATTGAAGGTGGCGCCGGGCAAGGTCTGGCCATAGGCGACCTGTGTGCCGGATGCGTCGAGAGCATAGGCGCGCACGAAGTAGGTGGCGGTGGGGATGTCAAGGGCAACGCGGTAGGTGACGTTGCCGGTGGCGGTGTAGGGCACCTCGGTGACCATGAACTGGCAGGTCTTGTCCTTCTTGAGGTCGTCGTGGGTCTTGCGCCACTCGCGCTCCTTCTGGCTCACTGGCGCGTAGCACAGCCTCACCTTCAGCTTCTTGTATTCCGCATCCGTGCCAGCCGTCGCGTTGAGGGACCATGTCACTGTGATCACGTCCTCGCCGCCGTGAAGAACTGCCCATGGATTGCCATGCGCGTTAGAATTTGACCACTTTAAAACGCAAACACTACTTTAAAATCAAAATGGGATATCCAAGATTAATTTTTAGCAACTTTTGAGCATCTAAAAAATATTTCAACAAATTGAGCATCTAAATATCAAAGATTCTTCTATTGGCCCGCCGGCTGCCGTCGGATATTTAGAATAGCACAAAGGATCATGCGGTGCAAGTCAGGCAACATAAACCACGACGTACGTACCTTGGCCGGGAGTGGGGGAAGCGGTGACCGCGAGGGTTGGCTTCAGCAGCGAGAGCTGCGCCGCCGCGCTCGCCGACGCCCAACACCCTGCGGCGAGGAGCACCAACAGCAACGCCATGACCATCCCTTGCCGAGCCATCGATCACTGCTTGCTGATCTTTTTCTAGCTTCTGTTGCTCGAAGTAATAATTCTGATTGCTGCTGCAAAGGAAGGAGGCTGCTGAACTTTGATGGGAAGGATGGAGGACTAACATGTATATGTAGGCGCCTCAGGGGGGTCGTTGACCATGGCGAGTAGCTTGCTTTCGTGTTGTCGAGGAGGCGCCCATCCGAAAGTCAAATCTCGTCTGATTTTTATTGGCCCTCTCCAGCCGGACCTGCAGTCTGCTCTAGAGGGGTTTCAAAGGTCCTCGGCGATGAGAAGCGGCGGCTGCAGATTAAGCAGCTAGCACTGCAGCAATTATCTACGGCAGCGTAAGCAACGGCTGTTGTCTGTTTCTTTTCTTCTTCTTTTTTTAGGAAATACAGACAACAGTTGTCTGTTGAAACATTCTCGAAAGAATGGATTGATCGATTGACATCGTCGGACTAGAACAGTCAGCTGAGTGGGAGTCTGCATCCCGCCATCCATTGCCAAACGTGTCCTGGCTCTTTCATACAGGATGAGGAGAGGTGTTGCGTTCGAAACACGTCACACGACATCGGAGAGATACTCCTTTTCGCAATGGAAATGCCATGGTAGAGTACGCTTTGCTGATATGAAGGCGTATTTCCTTATAACTCGCCCCTTGTAGGGTAAGCATTTTTTTTTCTAAAAAAGCCACCAATCCATTAAGCTAGCCCGAATTGTGGTACTACTCCCGCGGTAATGCTGCATATGTTTCTCTTTGTTGAGTTGTTTGTAGATGGCTTGGGGTTTGTTTGTTGATGAGTTGATTGCCAAGCCACATCATGTCGGCATTGACATGTTAAACCAGTGCCCAAAAAACAGAGTAAATTAAACATTTATCACGTGACTCTTAGCTATAGCCAAGGGTTACGAGGATACCACAAAAAGTTATTTTGCAAAGAATTATTTGCGTTGGCTGTTGGCACCATCAGTGAAGACATAAGAGAAGGCATTTGACTTATCGACGGGCATGAGAGTGATAGGAGGAGACAGAGGTGCAGATGAATAAATAACACCTGGGCAGATCAGTAAAGTTGTAAAAACGTCTAACCTCCGCGTAGAAAAAGATATAGTTAAGAGCTTCAAACCGGAGTAATATAACAAGAAAAGCTTAGAGCTTCGAACTCATGGGACTGACATGACACATGTGTGGCACGGAATATCTGCATAAAAAAGAATGACTTCATTTTTAGAAGTCAAGAGCCTTCTTTTGGCCTTTGGAAAATCAAGTTTCAAATTGATTTGCTGCTTCATCGTCATAGGGTGAAAAAGAGGCTCTGTTTAAACCAATTTTTGATTGGATTCTGATTACTTTTGTGTCCTTTATGTTGGTTTCTTATTTCCATTTTCTCCCCATGTAATTTCATGAATTTTTTGTCTGCCTTCCAAGTATGTATAAAAGAAAAATCACAGTGTAGCGGTTTCCCCTATATATTTTACAACCAAATTAAGTACACAACACTTAATATAAAAAAAGGTGCATACACAAGTCAATCCTCTCTCTATGGTTCTACATGGTATCAGCCTAAATCAGTCTAAACCTTAGCTGCCAACACACTTCCGCCGCGCAGCCCCTCGAGAGATCGATCTCTATAATCTCCGCCGGAGACCGCGCAACCCGGATTCGTCTGCCGATCACTTGATCAGCCGCCCTCGTGAGTCTTTTTTCTCCAATCTCAGATTGGTTTTTTCTCTACTTTTTTGGCTGATCTTAGATCAGTTTTGCGTCGTTCGCTGCCGCTGTCGGCCGTGATCTGCTCTATCTTGTTTGCGGCAACAACAACCCAGCCTTCTCCAACAACATGCTAGATGTCCTCGTCTACCGCGCCCCATCAGGTTCTACCTCCTCCATTCGCCTGGGGCGCGATTGGTAGCCTGCACCTTTTTTTGGGCTCCCTGGGCGCTGGCGCTGGCGGGCCTGGGTCGCATCAAAAGGGCCAAAACTAGCGTTGGCATTTCGTTTGGTGGCCTGGGACGCAGCCAGAGGGCCAAAAGGCCCATATTGATTGGATGCTCGTTGTTTCCATCGCTGTGCAAGCAGAGCACAACGCCTGCTGTTTGCTTGCCGTCTGAAGGACACTCGCACTGAGATGTGCTCACCACTTTCAAACATTGGTGAGCTTACCTTCAAACGGTAGCATTACAACACATAGTGATCACAACATTAGACACAAATCACTGCATAACAAAGCAAGCACACGTTGATAACACACCATAGCATACTTAATTATAGGCTATTTAAACAGACTGCACACCAGGGGAACACTCCCCTGGCACAAAATAGGGTTCACACAGGATCCATCAAGGCATAATCACACCAGGGGAACACTCCCCTGGCACAAAACAAGTGTTTACTACATCACCCGTCAGTACTAGCTAGTTCAGTTCTTTACATTACCTGGGACGCAACATCACTTCACCGTCAGGCCATGGCGCTTGCACTTCATCACCGGCTAGACGGAGGTGGTGGCTCGGATCAGGGTGAACTGGAAGCAGTTCACGTCAACCTCGAAGATGAGGACGTCGTCCTTCCGCGGAGTGAGCCTCTTCACCATGGACTCCCAGCCCCGCATGAAGAACAGCTTGCCCTGGAACCACTCCATGTGAACGCGGTACTCACAGAACTTGCCATGGCGGAGCGGGATGGTGGCACCTGCCTAGGACGTGATCTTCAGCATCCTGGACACCTCCGAGGCTATGGCAGGAGGGACGACAAGGTCGCACTCCCTGAGCTGGACATAGAAGCGCCGAGGCACCAGGATGACCTCGTAATGTCCCAGGCGAGGTTTACGGCCAGACGTCGACCTGCCCCCCCCCCCCCCCCCCCCGCTCCCTGAGATAGGCGACCGCCCCAGGAACTTCTGGGCGCGCGTCGATGTAGGGGTTCATGGGGAGCTCGTCCTCCACTTCCAGATCCCGGTGCACGTAGCCGTCGACTATGGCGTCCCAGTCCTGTACACGATGAGCAGAATGATCCCACATCAACAGCAATTTCTACCAAGCAATGTCTACCAAGCTTACAGCAATGTCTACCAAGCTTACAGCAATGTGTACCAAGCTTACAGCAATGTGTACCAAGCTAACAGCAATGGCTAATTTGCACCAATGTGTACCAAGCTAACACCAATGCCTAATTTGCACCTATGTGTACCAAGCTAATACCAATGGCTAATTTGCACCAATGTCTACCAAGCTAACACCAATGCCTTATTTTCACCAATGTCTACCAAGCTAACACCAATGCCTTATTTGCACCAATGTGTACCAAGCTAACACCAATGTCGTCTTTGCACCAATGTCTACTTTGTAGCAATCCTACCAATGTCTACTGCTAGGCGCGCATGTCAAATCGTCGATCCTACCAAATGTGTACTGCTAGGCGTGCATGTGAACTCGTCGATCAGGATTGAAGCCATGGGGATGTAAAACGGCAATGGGAAGTCATCTAGTACTAGTCGACCTCAAAAAACCCTAGTCAATCTAGGATTCAAGCCATGGGGACAGGAGAACTTACCTCGGGGGGGGGGGGGGAGGAAAGACCTGTTGGCGCCTTGGAGGGGGAGTAGCCGACACCGGAGATGGGTCCGGTGTAGGCGCGACGGCTGGCGGCGGCGACGGTGCCATCGGTTTGATCCGCACCCCGCTCGACGAAAGCGGGTACGGGGCGAAGCGGGACAGCTCAACCCTCCTTCTTTGAGAAGAGTGAACCACCGTCGCCGTCTCCCGGCTGCCGCCGGGGGCACCCGCATTGATCTCCGCCAGTCGGCGAGGATCAATGGGCAGGAGGGGATCAAATCTCAGAGGCGGCGGCGGCTCGAATCTGCCCGTCGGCAGATCCGCCGCTCGATCTCCATCAGCGGCAGCGGTGGCCGTCGATGCTCTTGTGGGCGCGCGTGCGCATCGTCGCATACGGCGACGGCCGTCTGAGCGCCGGCTCTACGAGCGGTCCAATCGGCGCCGATGCCCTAACCAGGTCTTCCGGGTCGTAGTCGATGATGATGAGGGTCCTCGCCGGAGGCCGCGGGATCGGAGAGGAAGGCGAAGGAGGCGAAGGCGCAGGCGATGCGTCCATGGTGAGAGCGGGTGATGGGACGTGAGAGGAGCGGTGACTGCACTGAGACAGCGGTCAGTGCAGTTATGCCGCGTCTCCCGCTATTTCTCCATGCGTTCGACCGGGGGAGATTTCGATGCGTCTTTTGCCTCTGTCCAGCCTGGCCCTGGGGAAACCGCCGATTCGGGCGTTTCCACTGGGCCTGCGCGAGGGGTGCTTTAACGCGCGCGCTGGCCTATACCGAGGGGTGTTGTGGGCATCCAAACGGGCCGCTATCTTCTCCCTAGGGCCTGGTCCAACTACTCACAAGCTACCAAACGCGCCCCTGATACATGGTGATTTCACGCGTGCTTGCACTTCATGCGCATGTGTCATGTGTGCACTGTTGTGCTCCATGCACAGCTCACGTTCTGAACATGGTTGTCTATATCGGCAAATATTGCACGACCAAGTTTGTTCGTCTTTAAGCATATGTATATCGCCAACGTCACTACGCGTCTCTACTTCAACAACGGCATCGACCTCGCACCGGCGACTTCCTTCACGCCGGCCATTGCGGCCGACTCGTTGGCGCTGCGGTACCCGGTCGGCTACTACGCCTGCCTCGGCAGGCTACATAGCTGACACGCCAACGCCGACTCCACACTAGCCGTCTCATGCTCTACATTGCTGGTCCGTTTTCGTCCGGGATTTCACCGATCACGACGCCATCGCTTCCGATCTGCGCGTCATCGTCCATGCCATGGCACGTAGATGCACCCATCGATCTGATCAACCGATCGAGCGCACATCTACGCCAAGCACATCCCCGAGCATCGTGTTGCCGTTGCGTCACCCCTTTGGGCAGCAGCACCGCCGCCTTTGGTCCAAGCCGTCGGCTTCCAACGCGCCTTCCTAGGCGCGTACGTCATTGGTGGTCGCGCCGATGCATCGACTTGCACCTGCAGCTACGCCGCCCCTTTGAGGTGTAGCATTGCTACACGCAGTCATCTTCGCCGTCCCCGCGCACCGACGTCCCAGGCTTCCGCCGCGCCGCCTTCCACGGTACAGGTCGCCACGTCCATGCAAGGTCTTCGTCAAGCCGCCAGGTTCGTCCTTGCCTACTTCGAGTACCGCCGCCGCGCCTCTACAGGCTACGTGCATGGCCACTTTTGTCCATCGCCTTTCCCGTCGCCTACACCATCCTCTTTGCCCACTACGACTTCGTTGCCAACGTCATTGCTTTGTCTTCGACCAATCTACTCTAACAACCGCGGACATCATCAGCACCTCTATTCGTCGCTCTACGTCTCGCAACCGTTCTAGAACCTCCTCTGCTACTCTCTCGGACACGGCGTGAAGTTCATATTGATCCCATTCTATGCATGCTCGGTGCTGGCAACACCGCCGCGTGCGTTCTTCCCCGATATGTCCCCGGACTTGGCAACTCTGGTGTGGTGCCTCACACATGGCGTTTTCGACAAGATCGTCTTTGGCCTCGTCACTATCTTTGACGACTAGCTCGATCGAGTCCACGTCTTTATCACGCGCGCCCTCGTGCGCCCATGACTCCATGGCGCTCTCTTGTGCTCGCGGCTTCAAGTGCGGCTACATCGACACCGGCAACAATACGAAAAAGAAACATGCGCTATTAAGCATCAGCCGCAAAAAACAAAGTCGGATACAGCAGCGACACCCAAAAGTTGGCCACACCAACACAACTTAGCTGATGATGAAGAGGAAGAGCGTCACCAAGCAAGGAGAACCAGCACCGCAACAAGAGGTGGAAAAGATCCCAGTCAAAACAGCAGCAAGCCAACTCATGACTCTCGCCTCGCTTCCAAGCCAATCACCTACACCTCCAGACGACACACCGCAACCGTAGCACACGGGTAGGAAAAAACATTCACATGTTGTCAGGTAGGGCCTAACAGAGGTCCCATAGCCAAAGGAACCAACGGTCCCGATTCCACCGACTACCATGCGCTACAAGCAGGCCCAACTAGAGTAACGTCGCAATGAATCAGAGATGCTTGATTTGACTGGCAACTAAGCCAAGGATTTGGATTTTGGCTGGAAAAACAACATTTCAGACAAAATCACTCATTTTGTTTTAGGCTGATAATAATCTTTTACCAGACAAAAAATTTCGCCTTGTTTTGAATTACTGGCCTAGCCTAGCCACAAACTGAGCCTCAGTTGACCTTTATGAAGGTTAAAAAGCTAAGAACCGTGCTTCGAACACTAAATTTTTTGTTTTTACCCTCTCCTCTTTGAGTGACGGTGGTGCACCACACATGCCGGGTGTCAGGATCCTCTAACTGCCAGCTCCCTTCTACATCTACAACACCAGCTCCCTTCTCCATCTGCAACATCGGCTCCCTTCCCATCCGCAACACATCCTCTAGATCCATTTCACTACTTCATGGGCAGCAGAAGCAAGGAGGCTGGCCACCCATTTTCCTACTCCACGGCCGCAGCAGCAAGTAGTCATGACTATTCTTATGTTTTGTAAGATTAGGTTTTGGACTAGACATTGTGTTTTAGCTCCTAGAATATTGTGTGTACATCTTCAACATATTTAAAACTATCAAAAACATTCAAACAAAAATGTTGTGTGTACACTTCATATCCTACATGCCCACGAAGTGGCATTAAGAAAAACGACTTTCTATGTGGCCTATGTAAAAATGACAAAATTCGGTATTAAAATAAGTTTTTTTGTGACGCATTTTTTATCATTTTTGCATAGCCAAAAACTATCCGTTTTTCACGAAACTGTGCGTGAGCACATAGAATATAGAGATATACATGCAGATATTTTTACTAAATTTCTTAATTTTTTTTTGTTTTCCAGGTAAAGGGAGCATATGCACCGGTGTTCAAAAGTGCATTTCCGTTTTGAACTTGGTATTTGGTGTGCGGGTTATTGTATAGACAAATTGACAATCAGAGTCCTTTTTACATTGGTTCTTTTGGATGGTTGAATGCTTTCTGATCTTATTTTTATTTTTTGATACACGGCATAACTGAGTGTAATCTAGTGGACATGCAAAAAATCAAAACGAATTGTGCTACCTCCCTGCTAGTGGGACCAGCAAAAGTGACCTCCGATTCACCTCAGATGTGCTCAAAACTAGAGAGGTTAGAGCTCTTAGAGATTTATTTCTTCCATCAGTGACAATGTGCTCCACATACAATGCATAAGAGCGGAGTGTGGAGAACTTTACAAAACTAACGTTTAATCTAAAAAAATACGGTTTATGTAAGAAATGAGGCAATATATCATTTTTATCTTATGCTTGATAAAGAAAATATTTTAATAAGACGATGCCAATTACACCGTATTTTTATCTTCTTCTCCACTAACTCTCCCTGCATCTAGTATTACAAATACGGGCCTGAAATAAATATTAGATTTGGTGGCTTCATATATACTATTTAAGAATGAACTAAATTAATCTGATAATAACTTTCCTAGCACGGTATTATGGGTAAAATGCTGACGTGGCACCCTATTTAATGATAAAAGAGAGTGATGTTGTATCTTATCATATACATGCACAGTATCATAGGCAAAATGCATTGCTAGTCCAATCATATACATGCATTTACTCAAAATCATTAAATGTAGATACAATCGAGACAATGCATTGTGGTGGTTGTCTTTTCTACCTAGGATATTGCGCTAAGATACAATACATTATGAAAGGCCTAAAAATATATATGATTAACATCAAAATAAATTGCAAATCTCTACCTTTAATGGCGGATGGATATATATATGGACATAATATTCCTACTACCTATTTTTGGTGCGTTGGACCATCCTGTGTAACTATATATATGTGCGTTTTGTGTGGATCGGGAGAGCAAGGCAAGCGCATAGTAGTGTTGATGTTAAAAGATTTTACTATCTCATACAAATAAGTTTGCATTTATTGTCTATACATGGACAAGTACATGAAGTATGTCCATGCATTAGCCCTATTGGTGCTTCTTCTCATGTACTTTGCTACTCATGCACAGTGTAAGTCCATCGCTCTACCTGATTTGTGTACTTTGCTGCTGGTGAAGGAGGTTGTTGTCCATAACTTTTTTCATCTTTGGATGTGTATCACTAACGTTTGCTAGATGGATGATGATGTTTTTATTTTATTCATTTTGGACCGATCAATTGCTTGTTTGGCATCAATGACAAAAGATTTTTATACCGATATTGATGGATTATTATTCTCTATTTTATAGGCGGAGTTGTGGAAGGTGTGGATAACAAGAAGATTAAATTTCCTACCGGACTATGCACCCATAAACATGGAATTCATTTCTGTAGAAACGGGTATTGCTACTGCTGTCTAGGAACGAATTTGTGCTATAAGAGAATGGAAGATTGTATACCAAATTGTAAGGTGTCATCTCATTTAGCGCCTGCTAGTCCTCCTTCGCTCTCCCAAAAAAATAAGATCTAATTATATTATATCCATTTAAATAAAGATATGTTATTAGAAACTCCCGATCTCCTCTCTCTCCCGATCAGATATGTTTGTGGAATAGTTCATGCGTGAGTCAACTACTCCACAAATCCGACGGTAAATTTGGCAGGAGTCTTATATTTTGGAATTTTCTTCAAAAAACTATACCTCCTATATATAGGAACGGAGGGAGTATTAGATTTGGTGGTTTCATATATATTTAAGAATAGCCTGAACTAAATTAATCTGATAATAAATTTCCTAGCAGAATTCAGTGTTGATTACGTACTATATTTGGTAAACTTGTCTAAAAAGGAGATAATTAACAGAAAAATAAATTGCAAATCACTACTCTTAATGGCGGATGGATATATAGACATAATATTCCTACTGCCTATTTTTGGTGCGTGGGCCATCCTGTGTAACTATATGAGTGTTCCTGTGTAACTATATGAGTGTTGTGTGTGGATCGGGAGAGCAAGGCAAGCACATAGTAGTGTTGATGTTAAAAGATTCTACTGTCTCATACACACAATTTTGAATTTATTGTCTGCATGGACAAGTACATGAAGTATATTCATGCATTAGCCGTATTGGTGCTTCTTCTCATGTTATTTGCTACCCATGCACAATGTAAGTCTATGTTATCGCTATACCTGATTTGTGTACTATCCTGCTGTTGGACGAGTTGGTTGTCCATAAATTTTTTCATCTTTGGATGTTTATCAGTAACGTTTGCTACATGGATGATGATGTTTTTCTTTTATTCATTTTTGGACTGATCAATTGCTTGTTTGGCATCAATAACAAAATATTTTTATACCGATATTGATGGATTATTATTATTCTCTATTTCATAGGCGGAGTCCTGAAAGGTGTGGACAACAAGAAGATTAAATTTCCTAACGGACTATGCACCCATAAACACGGACTTCATTTATGTAGTCGCGGGTATTGCTACTGTTGTCTAGGAACGAATTTGTGCTATAAGACAATGGACGATTGTAGACCAAATTGTAAGGCGTCATCTCATTTAGCGCCTGCAAGTATTCCTGCTTCGCTCTCCCATAAGATCTAATTATATTATATCTATTTATTAAAATAAAGATATGTTATTAAAAGTGATAATTGCTAATATATAAACGGATGGACAATCAGTGTTGAATGTACTCCAGTAAGTAGTGGAGAATCAAATAGCACGTTGTGGTTGTTAGCAAACAGACCATATTCGAGAACCCATCAACGTCTTCCACTTCCTAGCTTCCGATGTGTGAGACAGCCGGCACCAAAATCCGTTGTCTACCTTATGTGCGTGTGAGACTAGAGAGATTGAGATGTAGTGGAAAGGAGCTGAGCGATTCAGCTCCACAATATCTTCGGTGTTCATCCAATCCAATGTCATGTTGTGCTGACTCCCAGTACTTGGCTTTGATCACACAAGCGTTAGCAGATTAGGAGGCATGTACACAACTAGGTAGGATAGCGCGGCTTGCCGCGCGCTTGCCCGCCTAACGGCGAGCAAGCAGGTATAAAAAACGCAATGAAAAAAAGGAAGCAACAAAATATAGTTTCATGATATTATAAAATAATTATTTCAGATATTATAGGAGTAGCTTTCATATTGCAAACTATATTGCAAAAGTCTTTGATCAAAATAAAAGGAAGTTGCATGTACAAAATGAATTGTAGTTTCAAGCAAACAAAACATGTTGCGGTCGTCCACCCTGCTCGCTCCTTCGTCCGCCTATTGCTCCCCTCAAGCTCGCCACCGATTTGAATCCAGGGCCTGAGCTCAAGCCTTTGTCCACCTGAGTGCCAGGTTGCTACTTGAATCCAGGCCAGTACCACGTTGCTTGATCTCCTCGGTCTCCATATATTTAACCTTGAGTTGTATAAGAGAAGCTGCAAGGCATTTCCGAGTTCAGTCCAACATTCAATGAGCACAGTCCAACATGTGCACTTTTTTGTCTATGTAAAGCACTTGATGTCCGTGTGCTATCTTAGTTCAGGGTGTGATCCACAGTACTTCCAGAATTTATTTCATGTAAGCAACTTCTATTTAAAGTATCAAGTCATTCTTGGTATTTCCTTTGATAAAAAAACTGAATCTAATGTACTTGTGCTGCTCCCCAACTTTAAATACGATGTGTGCAAACATATTCGAGATTGATCAGCATGCAAATTCTCACATTGACAACTAAAACAAATACCAAATCAGAAGTGGGGTTTCTCAAGAATAGAAATAGTACTATCTAGCAGGAAGAATCGACTTGGCCAGTATTTCCCAGTTGTTAAAGAGATGGCAAAACTGAAACTTGGGTTAGGAATACCCCCCAAGAAATAGCCAAAGTTGTACTCCTAGACTGTAATTCGATTCACATTTAATATATTTCTTTTCCGAGCTAAAAAAAAGAGATGGCAAAACTGTATTTGTTTCTGCTCTTTTTTATTTTCAGTCTGTCGACTGTCTTTTAGAATCTATTCCAATGTGAATAAAGAAGGCACTGATTGAGACAAAAGTCTTTCCCAAAACACAGTTAATTACCAAATTTTAGTGGGAAGTGATATATGGTAAATTGTGCCAAGAGAACTTTTAGAGGTAATATTATAAAGAACTCTAGTGTCACATATGTAAATGCAGGAGAAGTTCTTCATTATAATGGTCAGGAAAAAATGGCGCGGGAGCATTGTACAAACAAATATAGCATGTGTTTTGATAAGGTAAACCTATGCGTCTCAAATACAGTAGCATGTACTGAATTATAATAAAAACAGATATGGGACTACCTAAGTCTCAGATAGGCATCCAGGAAAGGGAAGGATCGGGTATATAACTGTAGACTGAATGAAGATGGACCTTTGTGAGGGTGTGAATCCTTAATTGGAGAATAATAAACCATGGAAAGAAATTGAGACAAGACGCTTAGTACCTTCAACGTGCCTGAAACACTCAAGTAAGGATTTATGAGATATAGAAATACATAAACAAAACGTCAGGAAAACTGAATGCTGATTACATATGTGCATCTTAATTGTTATCGCTGGGCTCAACTTGACAATGGATCATCATTAAGGTATGCTTTACCATCGGTCTCTCCGTCAACTTGATAATGGATCATCTTAGATGCAACTTATGATGGATCATATAAGTCGGTGTGTAAATAGCTTTTCTCCACTTAACATTCAAGGTGGTCTTGATATTCTTTCAACAGCTGCCCATAGATGAGCGCCGTTGTTGCAATCACTCCTAGAAATTATTGTAACTCCTCTGCTCGTCCTCACGTACTGATTTGGAGCCAAGAACTCCCTTCTTTTTAAACTGGACTGGCCTCTTGTGCTTTGTACTAACAGGAGCCAAATCTGACTGCATAAATGGTGAACTAATAAATTCACATCCAGTCAAATTTCCTTTTAAATATATGAAAGCAGTACCTAAGCATCACCGTACTATAATTGATACCAAATGCAAAAAACTCATATGACCAAACTCAAAAAATTTACTTATGTCCTGAAATCTATACTGAGGCATCCTAATGACAATGAATGGTGAAAATACATGTGTAATCAACAATATGACCTGAACTATAGCAAGATATCATTCTAAAAGATCCTGAAATAAAGCATCCATAAATGAAAAGGAGCATCCACATAAGAAATCATAAAAGAGGCAGGCCTACTGACTAACTGCAGAAGCGCAAGGGTGTGTATAATGAGTCTCTAAATCTCCAACACATGGATGTCGCCGCCGTCGCCACGAGCTTCCGGCTGCGCAGCTTCCTGCCTTCCTCCTTGCGGCACGGTGAAACCCTGCAACGCATTCTGCCTTGGGTGAAACGGACGAACTGCAACAATTTACAGATAGTAATCTTGCTCGGAGAATACCTTGCAGAGATTAAATTATTCAACTCATTAGTGCACTACATGCTAACATTCAGAAAATACCTTTGTTCCTATTTTCCTTTTCTGTCGGGCCATAGATCACCTTCCTTGTTTCCATTTTGTTTTACTTGATCACGTAACATTTCTTTCTGCTTTGCCCAATTGATGATTTTGTCAAATTCTCTGTTGGGCATAATCTTAAAGCAACCGAAAGTTAAAATGAATTACAAAATAAGAGATGCTAGTAATAAATTAAAAACAGAGGAGATGGTAATGGCTTTAAAGTATTGTGAATACTAAAATTCACATGAGTGATACTTATAAATCACCGTAACATAGTCATGACTCATGAGATTAGATATCTAATGAGCATTCAAGTTGCACAAGAGAATCATCACACCGCGTTTTCCATTTAGGATAATATATGAAGCATGAACAACTATCATAAAAAAGCATCCAGAAATGAAAATGAGAATTGACATAAATCATGAAAGAGGCAGGCGCAAGGCTACCTACTGATTAACTGCGGCGTAAGGCAAGGATGTGTGCATAATGAGTCTCTAAATCTCTAACACCTGGATGCCGCCATCGTCACCACAAGCGTCCGGCTGCGCAGCAGCCTGCCTTCCTCCTTGCGGCACGGTAAAACCCTGCCGCGCGCTCCTCCTTGGTGAAATGAACGAACTGCAACAATTTACCAGATGGTAAACTTTCTCGGAGAATACCTTGCGGAGATTGAATTATTCAATTCATTAGTGCATTGTAATTTCAAACATGCTAACATTGAAAAAATACCTTTGAGGAAATCATGCAATTCATTGGATAATACCACTCTTCTAATGTACTCTTGTTTTTGTGGTGTGAAATGCAATTCACCACTCTGCATATGGATCACTGCTAGGCATAATCAAAAAGCAACTGAAGGTTAAAATGAATTACAAACTAAGAGATGCTAGTAAATGCAAAAACAGACATGGTAATGGCTTCAAAAGTGTCATGAATACTAAACTTCACATGAGCGATACTTATGAATTCCCATAACAAATAGTCATGAGATTAGATATCTAATGAGCATTAAAGTTGCACAAGAGAAGCATCACACCGAATTTCCCACAGAGGATAATATATGAAGCATGAACAACTATCATAAAAAAGCATGAGCAAATATATACAAGAGCAGACCTGGAAAGCATAATCAAATACTCCCTCCGATCGGAAATAACTGTCGGGCACTTAGTACAAACTTTGTACTAAGCTAGTACAAAATTGCCGACAGTTATTTCCGATCAGAGGGAGTACCATTTTATGTTTGGTTTCTTAAGTCTTATCTAATCCAATTATGTAATGCACATTTTACCTCGTCCATGTCTGCCGAGTAGGAGATCACCCTCTACTTCCCACGCTACAGCAACATCTGCAAGGGGATATAAAAGTGAAGCTCCCAAACATAAAATCAAGGAAGACATGGCATGTCCATGAGATAAGAAACAAGAAGAGTTCCTCACCAAGCATGGACTGGGAAATATCACAGCCAACCAGCACAGCCAATGGGCCATCAATGTCTCGCCACAAAATCCAGACATGAACCCTGCAATTAACATAGAGGCAAAAAAAATATGACAATAACTCTTGGAAGGACACACATTTTTAGTCAATGCAAACCTAATTGAGTAACATGACGGACATACAACAAACTAAATTGATAATGTCTCCCAATTGCAGTGTAGGAAATAGGTGAAGAATTAACCGCCATTCAATTTTATCGAACATCTCATACTATGTTTTTCCATCTGATTACCAAATCACTTAAGTTTTTCTATTTCTAGCAATAACTCGACCATAAGAGGCATCAGCACTTTTAATTGGACTTACGTTGTACCATAACCATGACAAGGTGTGTTGAAGCCTTTTATCTAAAACAAGGTGTGTTGAACCTTTCTCCATGCAAGATGATATAGACAGAGAGAGATTGGCCGTTTATACCTGTATTTCTGCAGAAGATATATCCAAATTCGTTTGGTCTCTGTCGCAGCTGGTCTTGGTGCTGCTCTCGTCCCTGTACAGATTTGATTCATCTGTTGTTCTCCTCCTCCTGTCATGCCTTTGGTTCCTGCAGAAATTAGAGATACAAAAATGTTGAGAGACACACGAGAGCATCTGCCCAAGAATGAAGCAACGCACCTCGCGGACTGAGGGCAAGCTTGAGAAAGGAGGAGCATGCACCTTGTTGGAAAAGGAGGAGGAGCAGAAGCGCACATCTGCACACACCGTCACGGGTCCCTCTCTCCTGGCTCTCACTGGCTGCGTTGCGGGGAGCAGGGATGATGTAGAACGTGGCCGCCCCTGGTCCAAGGCAGGGGTCCTCCTTCTCCATGTGCACGCCTTCCCGAGCTCCTTCCCATGGACAGTGATATAGAGGGGGGCCGAGACGAGCTCGATCTGGTAGCTGGCGGCGGAGGACGCCGCCGAAATCGACCGGGATCGGGAGAAAACCGGCGGCGGCGGCTAGGGTTCTGAGAACTGGACGTGAGGGCAGGTTTGGAGAAAGGAGAGGAGGAAAAAGGGAGGAGGAGCTGAGGAGGGAGCCCGCCGTTCTCTCCCCCATGGACAAGGAGGTGGGCCGGCGACGCTGGGAGCCTGTACCCGGCGGCGAAGCCGCAGTCGCCACGAGCGCGTACGATCGTCCTCTCCACAGTCGCCCAACCACCAAATGAGATGTGAAATGACGATTTTGCCCCTATCGGGCGAACAGAACCACAAGTTGTCACCGCGTCTCTCTCCTCCTTTGTAATCACAGAGCACCACGTACCAACTCTCTCTGACGAGCCAGACCCGCAAAACGCAGGCCCATAAATCGGTGAGATGGAGTATGAGGACCAGCGGTGAAGTTCCACATTGCTGAGCCAAAAAGAGGGGTCTCTGGATGGACGGTTCGGACCATATGAATAGGGAGAAGATGCCGATCGCACGGCTGGAAATGCGCAATCTGAAAATGGACGGCTAGCAGCGCGCCACGCAGCAAGATCGGACGGTCAAGATTGACATGCTGTGGATGAAGCCATCTTCCCGCAAGAATGTTTCTAAGAGATGGAGGAAAAATTCAGATATAAATTAAAAAGATTTTTGGGGAAAAAAATTAAGCTGCAAGTTTGTCACGGCCCGATCCTGATATAGATCGAGTTCGGACAAGGATGAGGGAAACGGGGTCAGAGAAGCACGGAAAAGGGGTGAGGAGAGCACATAGAGGATGAGAGGCATGAATCAGTTTCTATTTATCCGATAGTTTGAACCAGTATAACCATCCGGTATTTAACGATGATGTCTCCCACACCCAAGCCATAGGCGGCTAGCCCGTTACACTCGACCTATGGGCTTCCAGCACACTTGTGCTCTATTATGTAACACCGATGCACTGGCCGAGTCCTACGATGCATCAGGTGTGGCATTGCCCACTTCTTCAGAAGAAGCCTGCTACCAAATGCTTGCTGAGAGAAAGTATGACGATGCACGTCATAATCTTCCTAGGTGGTTGCTTCCACTGGCAACTGGCAAGGTATCCCACCGAAAACGAAGTTGGACAAGCTGTTGAGCCCCCTTCTTGACCATGCACCGTTCGAGAATGGCCGCTGGAGAGAGTGCAGATGCTGCTAAATAAGGTGGACGAGGCAAATCACTAAACACTGGGGAAAGGGTGATGGGCTCAAGCTAAGAAACGTGGACGACTGGATGAATGCAACTCTCCAGCGGTAAGTGAGCTTATACGCAAACAAACGAATGTGCTGCTCCACTGAGTACGGCCGAATAACTTGTAAGCGACCTTGACACAAGGTCGATTACCGATGATCGTGCATAAGGGGTGCAACTTAAGCAAAACTTGTTCTCCCACAGCAAATCGTGCGATCTACTATTTGGCGATCAGCCTGCTTTTATGCAAAATTGAGCACGACCCAATTCATCACCATCGGTCAAAGCAGTTCCCTCCCACTAAGCATGCCCGGACTGAAGATACATTTCCAGACATTGATGTAGCATGAGAAGCAGAGAAAGGATGGCGCAATGGCATAAAGTGAGTCAACTTTGTCAGCGGGGTATGAGGAGGAGCCAACACTTCTCAAAATGGTGGATGCGCACCATCTCTGCAGCCAGAGGCACTCCACCTTCCATTCCGTAGAAGCTGATGACGGCCAAAAAAAAAAAACAGAAACGAAATAAACTGTCACATCTCGCTGCAATTTTACATTTACAGGATAGAAACCAAATTGCAATTCACATTTATATTCTGATACAATTGAGTACAAAAATAGACCTCAAACATGTTTCAGAAGATTGAAACAATTTAACTTTTTTAACTACATACACATCGATGAGTGAGTCACCATCGATTTACACATACAAATGCTCTGTGCAGTGCTACATGTGAGTCACAGTTTGGGCACACAAAAGCTTTTTTGGAACAACGGACACAAGTTAGGACAAAGCAGCTGTTAGCATTTTCTACTAGTAAAGGGACGTCATCTTCTTCGCTCACTCTTCTCCGTCAAGAACGGATGCTTAAGCGCCTCTTGGGCTGTTAGGCGGCTTGCCGGATCATGCTTAAGCAGCCCTTGCAAAAGATCGATAAAATCCCCAGCAGAATGGTCTACATTTTGCATCACCAAATTCTGCTTGCAAAGAAAGATCAATGATCACAACCACGTGCCACAAATACTCCAGGTTGGTATTCATTAGAGCAACAGGATATGGAAAAATACCTGAAGCCGGGGCAGCTTCATGACAGCTTTCATGCTCTCCCGTGAAGCACAACCTTCAGGCCAGTTTAAACGGCCCTTTCTGACATATTTCTCAGCATGTCGACTACACATAAGGAACAAATAAGCACAAAGCACCAGGTAATCTTCACAAGGCTGACTGCTTACTACACTGAAATGGATCAAAGACAGCAACATACTCTGCCCTCTTAAGCATTTGGTATGGCAATGGGCTAAGCACCCTCTCCATCATAGCCAGATGCTCCAAATTTTCATGAGTTTGAAACAATGCCTCACCCTGCAGTACCTCGGTAATTCAAAAGGCCATTGTTGTGATCGATGGAAAATGAAAACAAGCCCCAACAACATACCGTGCACAGTTCTACCAGTATACAACCAACACTCCAGATATCACATGGGTAACTCCATCCAAGTCCTGAACAGAAAATCGCCCATAGCAAACATAAGAACATACACCAAAAATCTCACTGAAGGCATAGGCTTTGCACTGGACAAGAAAGATACCCAAGATAACTTCGGGGGCCCGATAATGCCTAGTAGAAACCACATAGGTCTGGTCCTGCTGGTCATATGTTGTGCTGCCAAAATCAATCACCTTTATCGCACTGGACTTGGGCAGACGTTTGTAGTAGGATCCCTCCTTTGGGGAACGGGATGAAACCTATCAGTTCATATCAAAGAATTAGCACATATGCCAGAATAAAAAAGATAGTAAAATATAAAACTGCATCAAATTAGTCAACGAACAAAGTATACTTTGTAATCAGGCACTTTAGTGTACTCCGCAGAAACAAGAAGAATGTTCTCAGGCTTTAAATCAGTGTGAATGAGGCGCAATTCATGCATAACTGCAACACACATTGCAGAGAAGATAAATATGTGAACAGCCAAAAGCGCGTTAGATTATTCTAAAATATCATTAGGTAATCAAATGATAAGCAATGGTCATCAACCGATGACACCCTAGCATTATCAAATGATTGATCTACAATAGTATACTAGTGCAGGTATAAGGGTAGCTGAAGTGTGCACACACATGCTAGACATTCCAACAGTTGTTTGGCAACCTCCCGAACTACGGCAATTGGGAATGCTCGGTAATTGTTTTTCCGGAGAAAATCATATAAGCTTGGTCCAAGCTTCTCACAGACCTGCCCACCATTCATTCAAATTCACCAACGTTTAAGCTCAGCAGGGTTATCTCTTGTGGTTAGATCATAACTTCCATATAATCTAATGATGTACTTACAATACAGATATGGTTACGATAGTCAAACCAGTTCCGAATTTGAACACAACTGCAAAATAGACCAGCTTGTGTACAAGCAACCTTATGGAAATCAAAGTGCACAGAGGAAACATATAATATAGATCATGAGAATTGTAAAAATAAAAGTGAGGACTCACCTGGATCTGCTTTTTTCATATTTGCAAAGCTGCTCGAGCATGCCAATTTCAATCATTGCAGCATCCCTGTACTTCTTAATGCCTCTGATGATCTTAATAGCCACCATTTCTTTCCGTTCCCTGTCCCAACATTCCAACACCTGACCAAAGGTACCTGTTGTATTGGAAGAAACACATCCAACTATGAGCACACCCTGTTGACGTCATCAACAAAAACTGCTTGCAGGAAAGGCCTTGAGAGTCCCGCCAAATCAACAGAACTAAAACAGGCTTCTCCAAACTGACCTTCACCCATCTTTGTAATTATCTTGTCTGCAGAGATGAAAAAAATCAATGAGAAATATATGGTAAAAGGTTGAGAATGAGAAAAATTGACAGAACACTCAATCTAAACAGTTAAATTATGGTAAGGTAATTACAGCGAGGTGTGAGGTTGTCTCCCACAGCAAAAACATAGTGTCCATCTTTGTCATCTTCTCTAATAGGAGGCGTCCCAAAACGGAAGATCTCTTGCGCCTCCTGAGAGGAAACAATACCGCCCGAAGAGAGCCCCAATGTCACAGCAGTGATCACATTTGAAACTTCTTGCCCGCAAAATGTCATCTGCACAAACAGACAGGTATAAGGCTTTAATATCATACAAAGCTTTGTACGATAAGTTATGTTCTGCAGAATCTAGTAACATCAACCGAATCCATTCACAAATCTTCATGTAACAAATCCACTATCTAATTAAAAAGTACAACAAATTCTAATTGAAACCAACAGGCTGCTATTGCACAAGTTCAAACAATAAGACCCTCAATTACACCCAAATCTACTGTAATCGGGACAAGCCTGACTAGAAAAATAATCAATTAATCTGCCTACCAAAAAATAATTAATCTTATACAAGGCAAAATAACTAAAAATTCGCCCACTGCACGACCTAATACTTTTATGGAAGCAACATATACGGTTAAATTAGCAAAAGCACGGCTAGCGATTTGGATCTAGGCAGAAACAAGCATCTACTTCCAGAGATCTACGACACGCCACCTATCAAAACGATTGAAATCGACAACAAAACCACCTACTAATCAACGCAAACTGCCTAATACCGTACAGATCTGCAAACTAAAGGTCAACGCGCATCCGGATCGGCGGTATACCTGAGCGATCTCGGGGCCGACGTCCCACCCGAGGCGCTGCCGCTTGCGCGGGCGGCGGTCGAGCGGCGCGTGCGGCATCTCGGCGAGGCACTCCATCGCTTGATCGGTCTCTCTCGAAACGAAGGCCGCGGCGGCGGGAGGGGATTGGGTTGGTCTCTGGATGAGGAAGAGGAACTAGAGCGATTCCGTGCGGTGCTAACCCTAGCGCCCCGCAGTTTATGGGCGAGAGGGGAAAGAGATTTGGTGGGTGCGGCGACGGAGGCGGTGGGTCCGGGCCGATCTAGCATGTGCCACTGACCCATCCGGGCCCGGCTGGGTTACGGTTCTGTGGCCCACGTGTCAGCGGCTGATTAGTGGGTTTGTTGGGTAAGAGTTTCGGTGGGTGTCGTAGACGCGTCCCTCGCTTCGATCGTGGACCGCTCGTTCCTCCGTTCGCGCGAACGGAATCCTGCACGTAGTTTCCTTACCGGTTTATCCACCCAGTCAGAGTGACATGTGGGTCATGGCCTGCTATGACCCACCAGTCAGTGGATGGCGAGCAGGATGCGCTGCGTAGGATCGGGAAGCATAACTGCAGTTTGGTCTTAACCCTGGTTGGGTTAGGGAAAACGAATATTCGGAACCCTCGCAAGTATCGGATTCTCCCCCAAAAAAAAAACAGCAAGGGATTGAGGGCATGATTAGTTGGGGCCTGACTTTTTTTTTTTGAGGAAAAAGATCAATATATTAGGCAAGCAAGCCGCCTCATTAAAAACCTTCCAGTCCCCTTAGGTACCCTGGTAAGGAAAAGAGTACGTCTGAAACTTGCTGTCTCCATCAAAAATCAGTTACATCGTTTAGCAGGCTACTAAGAATGCTATCAGGGGGCTCATCGTCCCAATTACAATTTGTTTTATCTATGAAACCAACCCTAGCTAGTTCATGGGCAGCCTTGTTCGCTTCCCTCAAAATGTGGCTGAAGATCACACTACCAATACTAGTACTCAGATCAATGCAATCAGCATAAAAAGCAGCTGGCTCACTCCACCAAGATTCCGATCCATTGCAAGCAGCAATTGTTTCAGAAGAATCGGACTCAGCATGGACCGAGTTGCACCCTAGCCGAAGAGCGAGTGCCAGTCCCTCCTTCATCGCCATTGCCTCCGCCATGGAAGCCGAAGCAATATGGGGCAGATACGTTGTGCAGGCCGCAATGAACCTGCCTTTGTAATCACGCAAGATAGCACCCGTTGCCCCTTCGCGAGAGTCGGAGAAGAAAGATGCATCCACATTAAGTTTGACTTGCCTAGGCTCAGGACGTCTCCACTTCTCTGTATTAACAGCCAACGAAGGCCGAATAGCTTTTGCAGCGTTAGTAGTAATTGAAAGAATTGAGAACTTACATCTATATATCGGGGGGGACTTGTTCGTTGTGTGTTTTCCTTCTCCTAAGCCACCACAAATACCAGCACGCCACCGATACTGTCTCCTTCAGCCCAATATCAGAGAACCCGGGAAGAGAATTGTCTTGCCGGCGAAGAATATGTTCAAGCATGCCAGACCCTGCCAAATCGACGATGGATGCTTCCTGTATCACTGATTGAAGACCAAGCGAGCTCCATAGTTCAATCGCTGGCTGGCATTGGAACAAAAGATGACGAATATCTTCAGGACCTTGAGTACATATCGGACACCCCCCAGAAGTACCAATATGGCGATTTGCCAAAATGCATTTCAAAGGCAGAATTCCATGGAGAGCTCGCCATATAAATATTTTCACCTTACTAGGGATTTTCAGTTTCCACATTGTTTTCCACACTGGGTTATTGGCTGACCCGCCCGGAAGGGCCAGCTGACCCGCCGAGGCTCCAAATTGGTGCTTCCATTGGACATGATACCCAGAACGAACTGTGTAGCGGCCATGCTTGGTGAAACTCCAGGCCAGAAAATCATCAAAAGCTTGGTGATTAATAGGTATTTGAAGAATTCGACCGACATCCACTGGAAGAAGTAAATTATTTCAGCTTCCAGTAAATTATTAGTTGGGGCCTGACTTTGTCGTTCTGTTACATAGCCTTTGTCAAATTTGTCTAACCTCAGGTTCGTAAGTTGTTTGCCCCTCTTTGGCTTTGGTTAGACTCTTGCACACTTTTTTGTGTATGACACGGGTTGTCGAAAAATACACTCGGATAACTTCGTCAAACTTGCCCAACTTCAGGTGTGACAATGCATAACAAAATGTTGTTACGAAACAACAACGCTTATAAATATGCAGAAAAAAAAACTTCAAATATGTTCTTCGACAAACTGAAATTATTGACATCTTATTTTTTTAACTATTATTATCATTTTGCAGAAAATACAGAATGTGATTGTATTTGGCACATTAATAGAAAAGAAAATTATATATTCTGACCTACATGTAGCTCTTTATATTTAAACATACAAAATTTGTATTTTGAAGTTCTAAAAAAATTTGAAACAAATTTTTTAACTTAGCCAATGTTGAATGCTACATACCTGTCAAAGTCTCAATATAAAATACTTTATACTACAGTCTACATAAAAATGTCAAAATCTGACATTCATATTGAGATTTTGACCGGTTTGTAGCATTCAACATTAGCTATCTCAAAATTTTAATTTTAATTTTTTTTGAAACTTTGAAATACAAATTTTATATGTTCAAAAATAAAGGACTAAATGTAGCTCGGTCTACGTTTTAAGTTTCCCTGCTATAAAATCCATTATAATAGTTGCAACCACAACTAAATCTAGTCAAAGTGGGTTATATCACTAGTAGAAAATTGCTCATAGGTAGCACTGCATCATTGGTGTGTCACTTTTGCCTATGCCTTTCACTAGTGGCATAGCAACCAAAAGTGACACGTCGCTGTTATATAGGTCCCACCAATCTATCGGTAAAAAAACATTAGTGACATGGCATTTTGCAAACACACACTTAATTTTTTGTGTACTATGGTGTGTGAGACGGCACGCACTAGTAAATATTTCATCGGTGGAGTGTGTGGGCTAACGCGGGTGCGCCATTACGTTTATTTAAAGTAAAAGATCATGCCCAACATGGAAAAACCCACAAGGCGCGGCCAGCCCGCGCGCACCGAGCGGCGTGGACTCTTCCCCTTCCCATCCTCCACCCCCTCTTCCTCTCATTTCCCTCAAATCGTCACCTTGGGCGCGTGTGCCCTCCTCTTTTCTCTCATCTCCTCTGACCCACCGCCGCCGCGCTCTGCTCCTCTCGCCGCTGCCCCTCCCTCTCCTCTCCAGTCGTGTCACCGACCCCTCCACTCTTCGGATCCGCCCCATCCACGCCTCAGAACCACAAGCGTCGACGCCTACGCCGCCCCATCTGTTGTCTCTATCGCCGCCGCTGCCCGCCGAAGGTAAGGTGAGCCACCATGCCTCGTATTATGTTCTTTGTTCTTTGTTATCTATCTTACACAATACGTGGCGCGGTTCCCTCAGATTGTTATTTTTCAAGAGATAATTTGGAGATATATTTCTTCTAAGGTATGACACATGAACTCATATTCACCCTTAAGTGTCAGCATAATCTCTGCACTGGACCTCCTTCAACTTTGACATCGACTTAGGCGATTTTATAGTTTCTCCATGTGATATATGTAATCTTGCCTTTTGTTATTTTGGATGAGACTAAAACAGCAGCCATGTGCATCTTAGCTATACAGAGACCAGGTATAATGACTTAAATCTCTTAAGTAATAAAGCGCCCTTTATCGAAAAATTCATCCTTAAGTGTCTGTACCAGTCAATGTGAGTCTTCATACTCTTGGAATATTCTTTTGCGGATATTTTCATTGGACCGTATCATGCATATCCAACTGGCTTTTTGTGACACATTCCACTATACCGACAAAGTGAACTTACTACAACAGTGATGTATGCACCCGCGCGCTGGTGACCTTGACTACCTGCTCCTCCCTGGGATAGTAGTGATCAATGGGAAAAATCCCTTTACTAATACAGTTTTGCGTTTCTTTTGTGCGTACTCCAGTTTTGATTGTTACCAAAATCCTTCTTTAGATTTGAGCAGAAAGAAAAGAAGAAACGTATGAGATTGGGGTTAAAGATTGTTTTAATGCAGTGACACAACAGAGTGATGAGATGAGGAAGAAACCCGTTTTACAAATAGTGCACCCAGTGAGACTTGTTGACGACGTGCAGTCGTGCACTCCACGGTCCAGCACAAGTGCGCACAGCCGAGTCAGTCAGTGGCGCCTTTGGGACAAATCACAGACAGCAATTAGCATGTTTTTGTTGACTGAAGCACATCATTTCCTGCTTGACAGGGCACATCATTTCCTGCTTGACAGGGCACATCATTTCCTGCGGTAGACCCCCGCACCCAGAATCGGAATCATGGGTCAGCACAGCTAGCCAGTCAGTGACGATTTGGAACTAGTCAGAAACACCAATCCATCTCTGAAATCCTCAAAACAATCTTGGCTGCTCACTGTCCATGATATTGTTTCTACTCTGACACTACATCCATCGCGGCTCAATATTATCAGGTGCGATGCTCATCTTGAGTTACTTGCTGGCTTCCTCTTTGTCCTAACCGATTTATGTTAAAATTACAGTTTCCGTTGAAGCGCCATGGGTCCTGCCGTTCTTTTCTTCCTCGTGCTTGTGGCTGGAGCACCGTCGGGGCTCTTGTCGGGGCAGACCTTGGACGGTTATCCCATGGCTGTACCCTCGACAACTTGGATCAACTATGACGGCCTCGAGGGCCGCAGCATCGGCGACTGTCTTGGAGCTGACCCCAGCTTGAGACTTTCGATTTGCGCAGGGTTCTACTGTGTCTCCACTATATCCCCTTGTGACGGGTTCCTCTTTGCAGCAGAGGAGTTTTACTGTACCCCTTAATTAATATGGATCGTCCATTACTCCAGATCTAATGGACAAGATTTACTAGTACTCCAAAGAAAACATCCCGGAGTACCATCGCAAAAGATCAGGGAGTACCATAATCGGAGGGGTAAAATCGTAACATCATGATCTGTGTCAGCCGCCGGCCACCGGAAACTGAAAGCACTTGATCTCCAGCCTGCCAGGCGATAAATTCATGGAGCAAAGAAGATTATTCGAGGATTTCCTTCCCATGAACGCAGATTAATTCATCGATTTGATTATATGTAAGCCCTTGTTTGGTTTGCCGGGCAGAAGAAAGCCATGGCCGCGGTGGCAAGAGAAGCCATGGATTTAGTTTGAGATCAATCCGTCGGCGCCGGTCGTGCCTGGGCACGGCATGGTCCTGCTCTCCACGTCATGTGAACATAGTAATGATGTTCAGGTAGCAACTACTGCATGTACGTTTGGGATACCTTGCATATACGGATGTGAGAAAACGAGTGTTCCTCGACGGAGTTCCGGCCGGCGGCGGCCGTGCGCCTGATGTTATCGGTGTTGACTGTTGAGGAAATTCTGGAGAGGTAATATTAAATGTCTAAACTAGCCTTACAAATCAACGGACGGATTTAATTGGTACTCCCAAGTACTATCGGGAGTACTCAGGGTACTGTAAAATTCCTCCAGCAGTATCCATTGAAATTGAAGGCCTCAGCACTCAGGAGATTGTTTGGTCGGCCAACCCGGATCGTCCTGTTAGGGAGAATGCCACCCTTGAGTTCACTGCAGATGGAAACTTAGTCCTCCGCGATGCTGATGCTAGCCACGTCTGGTCAAGCAACAGCACGGGGCGATCAGTAGCTGGCATGCTGATCACAGATATCGGCAATCTGGTCTTGTTTGATCACAGGAATACAACTGTGTGGCAGTCATTTAATCATCCTACTGACACACTGGTCCTTGGGCAGTCACTTGTGGAAGGTATGAGGCTCATAGCAAGTACGTCTGCAACAAATAAGACTCCGGGTCAGTTCTATATCACTGTACGCCCGGATGGATTGTATGCATTTGTTGATTCCACACCACCACAGCTCTACTTTTCAGATCCCATGGGACAAAACAAGACAGGACATTATCCAACAAAGGTTACATTCATGAATGGAAGCCTCACCACCTTTGGGCAGCCATGGCCAGATTCTGACAGTAATTTTACATTGCCACAAGCTGTATCAACGACCCAGTATATGAGATTAGATTCAGATGGATACCTGAGACTGTATGAATGGTCATGGTCTAATCAATTCTGGGCAATGGTGTATGATGTATTATCCACGCAAATGGATGTCTGTGATTACCCAACAGTTTGTGGGGAGTATGGTATATGCACAGAGGGGCAATGTGGCTGTCCACTTGAGTATAACTCAAGTTCAAGCTACTTCAAGCTGGTGGATGAACGGAAGCCAAATCTTGGTTGCTCACAAATAACTCCAATCTCTTGCAAGGAAATGCGACACCATCGGCTATTGTCCATTCCCGACATTTCCTACTTTGACGACAGCCACACGGCTTTGGATGCAACAAGCATCAATGACTGTAAGCAAGCCTGCTTGAAGAATTGCTCCTGCATGGCCGTTTTCTTTACACATTACTACAATGTTCCCCATGGAGAATGTGTGTGGGTGACAAAGGTATTTTCCTTGAAATCAGTACAGCAACAAACTGCTGGTTACACTTACAACTCCTCTGCTTACCTCAAAGTGCAACTAAGCCCCTCTAGCGAAAACAAAGCAATAGTGCAGCTTAACCCCTCTAATAAAAACAAGATGAAGGTCATGTTAGGTGCTACACTTGGAGCTGTTACTACTCTTCTATTGCTTGTCATTGTTGCCACTCTTTTTGTACAAAGGACAAGAAAGAATGAAGAGAAAGATGAAGAATTTGATTTTGATCAATTTCCTGGAATTCCAACGAGGTATTCTTTTGACAAGTTGAATGAATGCACAGAAGGGTTCAGTAAGAAGCTCGGAGAAGGTGGGTTTGGATCAGTTTTTGAAGGGAAATTAGGTGAAAACAGAGTTGCAGTAAAACGTCTGGAAGGTGCTAGGCAAGGAAAGAAAGAATTCTTGGCAGAGGTAGAGACTATTGGTAGTATTGAACACATCAATCTGGTCAGGCTGATTGGCTTTTGTGTAGAGAAGTCTGAAAGGCTTCTGGTATATGAATATATGTCAAGAGGGTCGCTTGATAGGTGGATTTATTACCGGCATAATAATGTCCCTCTTGAATGGTGCACCCGTTGTAGGATTATCCTGGATATTGCCAAGGGACTATGCTATCTTCACGAGGATTGCAGGCGGAAAATTGCTCATTTGGATATCAAACCACAGAACATTCTTTTGGATGACAACTTCAATGCCAAAGTGGCTGATTTTGGACTATGCAAGCTAATAGATAGGGATCAAAGCAAGGTAGTGACTATGATGAGAGGAACACCTGGATATCTGGCACCTGAATGGTTGACATCACGGATCACTGAAAAAGTTGATGTCTACAGCTTTGGAGTTGTCATCATGGAAATACTAAGTGGAAGAAAAAATATTGACAACTCTCAGCCAGAGGAGGATGCTCAGCTTATAAATATATTACGAGAAAAAGTTCAAAACAACCAATTGATTGATCTGATTGACAAGCATAGTGATGATATGGTCTCACACCAGGAAGAAGTGGTTCAAATGATGAAGCTCGCAATATGGTGCCTGCAGCATGACAGCGCTCAAAGGCCTTCAATGTCAATCGTGATCAAGGTATTGGAAGGTGCGATTAGCATACAAACTTTTGATGCAAATTCACTCACATTTGTTCAAGATAACCCGTCAACATATTCAGTTCCATCTCAAACATCCATATTATCTGGTCCAAGGTGAAAAGGGTGGGTAATGAGCAGAAAATGTCAAACTATGGACTTCGGCTTTTGTATCCTATCCTATTTGTATAATTGAAGAGTTTGAAATTCAAAATTGTAGCTATCAACAATGCAGACATCACTATCGGATGGCACAAGAAAAACCTCATTTTTTATATATTATTTTTCAGTTCTAACAAATGTTGGTACATATTAACTGTGTTGTATTAAGTAATGTGGTTTATATTCTATTAATTATAAATATTTTCAATGCTTGGTAGCATTTCCATTTTCAAGAAGAATTGTTAGGTTAGTAAATGAAATTGTTACATGTAAAATGGACAATATATTGCAATACATATCTCAAAGAAAACCAATGGTTGTAAAAGGTGTGTAAGAGCATCTCTAGCAAATACCGCATATCGGCCAAACCCGCATAACAACCGCTTTTTTGCGGATTCATATGGAAAATTGGTTCCGCACACTGTAAAAGTGGCCGACCTAAAAAAAATTGCAGTTTACCGCATATCCCCCCCCCCCCCCACGAACCCCATATACCCGGGTTTCGGTGTTATTTTTTCCGCTTCCCGCATCGCTACGAAAATCACGCGCACCTGAAGTTTTAGCTCGACCGCTAGCGGAAACCCTCGCGCCGCCCCTGCCGCCACCCTCTCCTGCCCAAGATCTGAGGCGCTCCGGCCACGTTGCGCCACCAAGGAGATCCCCCGCCGTCCGCATCTCCATTCCCCCCTCTTTTGTAGGTCAATACGCTTCTCCCCTTTCCGCCATGCCCCCGCCGAGCCCTGGCCGCCCGCTGTCGATTTTGAGGCCGGCGGTATGTTTCTCCGGCTGTTTTTTACCTTCGCATGTCAATTACTCAAAATAACGCTTGAATATCTCACAAATTTAGATAAGTTCTTCGTGGAGTGAGTCATGAACTTTGGCAAGGAGTCCGTCGGTTGAGTTCTTCTTCGAGGATTTGTGGTCGTCACATGATTCCGATTGGGAAGCTATCATGGAAGACAATGACGCCGATGGCATCCTCTTGATGGTAGATGTGAAGAACCTACATGACGAGGCCGATAGGAAGAGGAAGCGAAGGGGATCTACCGTCGGCCGGTTGTGCATTCCTCGCAACCGTGTGATGGGCAACGGAATGCTCATGAACGACTACTTCGCCGAGGGAGACACATACCCAACTTCGCGATGATCTTGTTGACCATGACTGGTAGTTCTTTGGCCGATAGTCGCCCCATTTATTCATTTCATTCTCTATTTGTGTAATTTGTGTTCTGAACTATTCTTTGCATTCGGGGCCATTCATTTATTTGTATTTGAACAATTCTTCTAATGTGGATTGTTGTTCTATTATATGTTGTTGAAACGGTTATAAATTTGACTATTATGTGTTGTTGATTTATATTTTTTTGGCCAAAGTAAACATATATATGAAAGAAAACAGCAAACCCCTGATTTGCAGTTTCGTGCTGTTCTGGCAGAACATATAGCGCAGTTTCATACCGTAAAAATGAATAATCGGTTTTACGGTTTGAGACTGTGGTATATGTTTTGCCGGGCCACTCTTCTGTACTGCAAATTGTTTTGCGGTTTACCGCGTCCGCGTTTTGCGGTGGTATGCGGTATGTGCTAGAGATGCCCTAAGGGGTATATGTTGATACAGAAAAACTGAAACAAACTTCATTAACAGAGACCAGAATAGGAAGTTTCGTTCACAATACAAGATATAAATTGCGATGTATTTCTCTTCCTCCTTTTATGTTTCACTTTCTATCTACTTGCAGCACAATTCATAAGAATAATGGCAAAAATGACTTGCAACATGAAAAGGCATGGTATATCCTAAAGAATTCCAGAGTCCAAATGAAGCATATGCACCTTAGTGCAGAGCAATGCTAGCCCCAAATCAACCAGCAACAACAAAATCATGAAAGGGAATAAAAGCAAGAGATATTAATAATTCCAATAGAATAATAAATCTACAGTAACTATGGAAAACAGTTGGTTCAATTGTTGAAAGCTGTGTTGATTTCCATTATACAAATAGAGCTGGCTTGTCTGCACCAGAGACATTCACCAAACACTAACTTGCATTTCGCAAGGCAAGGGAAGAACCTCACTACTCATAAAATTTTATTTTATTTTGCAAAAAGGAAACCTACAATTTATTCTTTGCAAAAGTATGAAGTGAATACACCCCCTGTTGAAATATTGGGCCCAAAACTAGTGGTCCATATTAGATTTCAGAAATTCCTAAGAAATCTCAAAGCCCATGTGTGTGAGCACATGTGTATGAGCCCATGTGACATGCAGCCCAAATTTTTGCCTGCACAAAGGCAAGAGGTGGGAGTAAGTTTAGTCCCACATGGAAAGTTGGGAGAGATGTAGACCAACATATAAGGTGGGGTATTGCACCACTTGGTAAGTGAGTGAGAAGAGAAGTGCCACACGTGCGCTCCTCCTCCTTCTCGCTCGCTCGTCTTGTCTCGACTCGACACGTCACGACGCGCGCGCGCCACAGTTTGCGAAATTGAGCCTCGGAGCCGAGCTTATCTTTTTGCTATACAGGAAAACCGAGTGTTTGACCGAGTTCTTGATGGACGCATCACAGCTAGCCGGTTCGGGTCGCTCCCGGATCGTGGGCGTGGCCCATGTTGCCTAAGGTTTTCCTCTGTGCGCCTATACAAACTCTTGCCCGGCTACCGCTGCACATATCCTGAAACCGATCTAGGGTTTTGCCACCTCTCGCTGCTTGCGCCGCCTCCGTAGTCTACTCCATCCCGAGCACCGGCGTGCACCGGCGAACGGGAGAGCAGGTCTTCGGAACCGCTCATCTTTGCGTTCCTGTACGGGAGAGGGCGAATTAGGTTTTTGGGAAGCGCTCTGTGCGACTGCTCAAGTTCTTCATCACGGGTCATCTTCCATCCAAGTCAGGTGGTGCTGCCTACCGCCGTCTTCATCATCGTTTGCTTCGACCGGTCTTCTCCAACGTTGTCATCAACAATGTTACTGCTGCGACTACCTCTGCAAACGAACGGTACGTGCGACGTGCTTCTTTTTGGTTATTCATCATGTTCTGCAAGTACATGTGTAGCTGCTACTTGTTTTCGTTCATCTTGTTGTTTAGTACATCTAGTATGTTCGAGTTATATGTGGTAGTAGCTGGTATTGTCATGTTTAATATTCTGGAATTAATCATGGAAATTGTGCCTAATTATCCAACAATCCAAAAACTTAATTGTAGGCAATTTCCTGAATTATCAATGGCTGGTTTTACCGATGCAGTGAGGCCGGACAAGTTTACCGGTGTGCACTTTAAGAGGTGGCACTACAAAGCTGAGTTTTGGCTGATCACGATGAAAGTGTTCCAGATTAGTAAAGGCAAACCTAATTTTAAGGAAGCCAATACTGTCTTTGTGGGATGCTTTCTGAGCATTCTTGCTGACCGTCTGTGTGATGTGTTTATACACATAAAAGACGGGAAGGATCTCTGGGATGCACTGGACGCCAAGTTTGGTGCTGCAGATGCTGGCAGTGAATTGTACATCATGGAAAGCTTTCATGATTTTAAGATGACCAAGGACCTTTCTTTGGTTCAACAAGCTCATGAGATATAGTGCATTGCCAAAGAGCTCGAACTCTTTAAGTGTGCCTTACCCTACAAGTTTGCGGCGGGTTGCAACCTCTAAAGACTACAACCTTCAAGAAGAAGAAGCCGAATAGGGACAGGAGTGATCTGACTTGTTTCACTTGTGGAGAGCTTGGCCACTTTTCCAAGGACTGCCCAGATCGCGCAGACCGCAGAGGGAAAAAGGCCAAGAATGTCAACGTCGTGACTGCTAGCAATACTGATGGGTATGGTAATCTATTTACTGTTCTTTCGGTATTTCAATCTCCCTCTTAGTGGATTGATATGGGTGCTAATGTTCATGTGTGTGTTGACATCTCTATGTTCACTTCTTACCAGGCCGCACGGGATTCCTCCGTCCTAATGGGCAATGGGTCACATGCCTCTGTTCGTGTTGTTGGCACGGTAGATCTGAAGTTCACTTCAGGGAAGATCGTGCAGCTAAGAAACGTGCAGCTAAGGAACGTGCAGCTAAGGAACATGCAGCATGTCCCTTCTATGAACAAGAATCTTGTTAGCGGTTCCCTTCTCTAGAGAGATGGGTTTAAGGTTGTTTTAGAGTCGAATAAAGTAGTCGTTTCCAAGCATGAACAATTTATTGGAAAAGGCTATGAGTGCGGAGGCATGTTCCGCTTTTCACTTTCAAATTTTTGTAATATAAATCTGTGAACCATATTTGTGGCGGTGTTAATGATGATACCAATGTTTGGTATTCTCGTTTATGTCATATTAATTTTGGTTTGATGTCTCGGTTATCCAGCATGAGTTTATTTCTGAAATTCACTATTGCCAAAGGTTCTAAGTGCCATAGTTGAGTGCAATCGAAGCAACCTCGTAAGCCTCATACGGCGGCCGAGGAGAGAAACTTGGCACCTCTAGAACTCATACATTCTGATCTATGCGTGATGAATGGTGTGTTGACAAAAGGTGAAAAGAGATATTTCATGACATTGATTGATGATGCGACTAGATTTTGCTATGTTTACTTATTGCAAACTTAAGATGAAGATTTAGACTACTTTAAAATTTATAAGGCTGAAGTTGAAAATTAACTAGAGAGAAAGATCAAGCGTCTTAGGTCGGATCGTGGTGGAGAGTATTTTCCTAAAATCTTTGATGAATTCTATGAGCAACACGGTATTATTCATGAGAGGACGCCTTCCTACTCGCCCCAATCCAATGGGGTCGCCGAGGGGAAAAACCGCACGCAGTCTGACTTGGTGAATTCCATGCTTGACACTGCTGGTTTATCAAAGGCATGATGGGGGGAGGCTTTGTTGACTGCATGTCATATCTGAATAGAGTTCCAAACAAAAATAAAGAGAAAACCCCTTATGAGGAGTGGGTTGGGAGAAAGCCATCACTTTCGTATTTGCGCACTTGGGGATGCTTGGCGAAGGTCAATATTCTCATCCCAAAGAAACGCAAACTTGGACCAAAGACTGTGGATTGCATCTTTCTAGGTTATGCTCAGCGGAGCATTGGTTATAGATTTTTAGAAGTTAAATCCGAGGTACCTAATATGCATGTTGACACTATAATGAAATCTCGTGATGCAAAATTTTTTGAGAATATGTTTCCCATGAAAGATATACATAGCACTGCTAGATTTTCTTCTGAGATAATTCCTGAATCTAGTACATCTGATAATTATTTTGAGCAACCACATGAGAATGTCTTTGAGAACATTCATGAGAAGGATGACAATGAAGCTCCTACAAGGAGCAAGAGACAGAGGACTGCAAAGTCCTTTGGTGATGATTTCATTGTGTACCTTGTGGATGATACTCTCACGTCTATTCCTGAGGCCTATGCATCACCAGATGTAGATGATTGGAAAGAAGCTGTCCAAAATGAGATGGACTCGATTCTTTCTAATGGAACGTGGGAATTATCAGAGCTGAAGGGTTTCGCAGCATAGAAAACAAAAAAATTCCTACGGATACGAACAAGAATAAGCCAAGATCTGATCTACGAGATGCAAAACAACGAGCAAGAGAGATTAGATCTACATACCCTTGTAGATCGCACAGCGGAAATGTTCAGATGAACGTGGTCGGCGTAGTCATACTAGCGTCTCCTCCTCGCGATCCGATCCGATCCAAGCGCCACAACGGGCGGTGCCTCCGAGCGATGCACACGTACAGCGCAGCGACGACTCCTCCTCCTCGGTCCAGCAAGGCGCGGTGGAGTGGTAGATGGGATCAGCAGCACAACGGCGTGGTGCTTATGGTCGAGAGTATCTGCGGGCAGAGCTTCGCCTACGCGCACGAGGTGGAAGAAGAATAGGCAAAATATCTAGTCAAACTAGGGCTAGAAAGAGCTACAGGAGAGACAGCACTACGGCGGCTGAAAACAATTTTTCGGTCACCTGAACCGTCGGACCTCTTCTCACTTTTATAGGTGCACGGGTAAAGCTAAAAGTGCAGGCCAAGTTTTCTCAAAACCTGCCTCCTCCTCCACGTTACCCCCACCACCGCCATCTAATCGATCACATCGGTAACTGCGCGAGCCAACGCCTCCAGCGATCGATCTCCATCAATCATGGGCGGCCAGGCCGAGTCCTTGGCCTCCCTGGCGTGATCGCATGGGGGCACGCCCTGGTGAACGATCGATCGACCTATCGATCTGCCAGGCCAGCGCGCGGCCTAGCCGCTAAGCAAGCACGAGGCCCAGGCAAGCTCCTGGTGCGAGGCCGGACGGACCAGCGACCAACCAGCCCAGGGGAGCGCGGCCCAGCGCGCGGGCGAGCGGAAGCTTCCGGTGCACGGGGCGGCCTGCCGGCCCAGGTAAGCGCCTCGGCTCCTTTTTTCTTTTGCCTTTTTCTTTTTGTAGTTTGTCTAGATGGAGCTACTAAATAGACCCATTAGCAAAACCTTTTATGAACTAACTTTTTAGCCCTTATTTATTTATACTAAATAAATATATGTATTAACATTTATTAATTCAATTAATTAATAAATCATTAATCTTCTTCCTGGAACAATTCCGTACTCTCTGAAACAATTTCCATAAATCCCGAAACTACCCTAGCGTCGATGAGCGTTAAGTGTGTGACCCTACGGGTTCGAGAATGTGCGGACATGATCACCATCAATAATCAATAGCGGGATCTGGAAATCCATATTGACTCCCACATATTCAACGAAGATCATTATCGGTGAACCACGATGTCAGGATTCAATTAATCCCATATACAAATTCCTTTGTCTTGCGATATTTTACTTGCCCGAGATTCGATCGTCGGTATAGACATACCTAGTTCAATCTCGTTCACAGCAAGTACTCTTTACTCGTTCCGCAATCCAATATCACCCTGTGATTAAACTCATTAATCACATATTTGCAAACGGTGTATGATATTGATTACCGAGTGGGCCTAGAGTATATCTCTCCATCACGGGAGGGACAAATCCCATCTCGATACATGCAACCCAACAAGTACTTTCCGATTACCTGAGAGACACCTTTATGATCACCCTATCATAGGATGACGTTTGATGACCTCAAAGCTCTCTTCCGGTACTAGGGAGTAGCATTATCTCATGGTCTAAGGAATAGAATACTGACATAGGAAAAGCTACGCAATTGTGAACACAATGACATGATCTAATTGATGTGCTTAATTTGGGTCTATCCATTACATCATTCTCCTAATGACATGACCTCATTATTAATCGACAACTCATGTCTATGGTTAGGAAACCTTAACCATCATTAATCAATGAGCTAGTCTAGTAGAGGCTTACTAGGGACAGGGTGTTGTTCATAAATCACACAAGTATTAATGTTTCCGGTTAATATAATTCTAGCATGGAATATAAACATTATCATGAACAAGAAATATAATAATAACAATATTATTATTGCCTCTAGGGCATATTTCCTTCAGTCTCCCACTTGCACTAGAGTCAATAATCTAGTTAATACTTGTGCATTCAACACCTATGGTATTCCGGTGTTATTCATGTGCGTTGCATGTGGTAAACCTTATCTACGGGTCTGACACTTTCAGGTCCGTGTGTATTTGCATATCTTTTGCGTCAGCACGTATTACTCATCTTGTATGAGATGGCATCGTATAAACTTGGTCTTCTGGTGAGACCTTTTGTATCTTGGCCGAGACTATGTTGTCACTATTGTCATACAATAGAACTACATGGTACTAGCACACTTGGAACTACACCTAGTTCTCTTGCTGCTTCTCGAGCAATTATACTAAGCCTTCGTTGCAGTATCCGTCACAATGTCTAACTTTGAAACTCATCCAAGTTATCATGGAACTTTTCTTCCATTTTATTGTGCCACCTTCTAACTCAAAACAAATAGCCTAAAATTGAGATAAAATTTTAACTGTATATATGACAAAGCCAATGTAACACATTGCAATGAGCCATTTGTCACTTCAGCATACAGAACATATTCTTAATTCTTCTAAAGTATATGAGAACATCTTTACTATTGTCCAACAATCATCATATGAATGCTCGTAACCTTTAGAGCATTGGACATATCTAGATCTACATATCATGTTATACAAGATTGACAAAGTCATTCTTGTGGTTTCACTCATCGAGTGTCATAACACTTGATTCTTGCTCCAACCTCTTCCATGCAACAAGAACCGTTCTTATTGTTTACATATTGAACAAATTCAATATCTATATACTGTTGCAAAACTATATTAATGCCTCAATCTATCTGCATAGACATTGATGCTTAATATTCTGGTTTTACCTAAGTCTTTCATCAGAAATCTAATTTTAATGAAAACTTAACATATCAAGAAAAACACATAATTTCCAATGACCAATATGTCGTCTACATAAAGTATTAGAAATGTGTCTCAACGCTCCCACTTACTTTCTTGTAAATACAAGCATCTTCAAATATCTTGATGAAATTAACTCTTTAATATTTTCATCATTGAAGATTTTAACTTCGCTATGCTTACTTCTACCATAGAAGTTTGCATACATATTTAGCAACCTTTGAATCAACAAAATCCATTGAGTCGTGTCAGGTTCACGTCCTTGGTGTGCATTCCGGTAGAGGAACGTTGTTTCGTTTATTCAACTATCATATCTCAATATGTAATTGTTGCTAGAATAATCCATATGACGAAGTCAGGGCCCATCACCGCTTCTTTGTATATTGTTGGTTACTATTATCCAATAATATCTCGTCCTCAAATCTTGCTATTTGATTACGACCAACTTGGTTAAATTGGAACTTTGATGCCGTGACTACAACACATTGTAGATGCGTGAGCTATGAATGCAGTTGCCGCTTCCAGAACATTTTCCGGTGCTGCGCTACTCTAATCATCTTGCTCAGGTTAAATAACCTCATCAAGTTCTATCTTCCTCCCACTTAAACCTGTCGCGAGAAAACTCCTTCATAAGAAATTCACCTTTTAGCGACAATCACTATGTGTTTGGGTTTTATGGTAGAAGGAATACCCATCGACATTCTTTGGGATAACCTACAAAGACTTACTAATCCAATTTTGGTTGTAAACATTTTACACATATGTCTTGCATACCAAAATTCAAGAAAAGACAATTATAACTCGTACAGTGTCATTTCTGCGGATTATGATGGCACTCTATTCAGTGAAAAGCGGTAGTCTCTAAAGCTTAATCCACAAATTATATTGGCAGGTTTTATTTTATCATTGATTGATAAGGGTATAGTTAATAGAGCCCGTATGTTGAGTACCCCTTAGGCCCGTTAAGCTAGGCCCAATTGTAATGATAGTCGATATACGAGTTCTTACCGTATGTTGATATTGTAATCTGTATCGGATCCTACCCGATCCTCGAGACCTGTCCACCTATATATAGGGGCCAAGAGGGGACGGTGTAGGCCAGATTGAAAGCAAGCCAGGTTAAACACCCAAGTTTACTTTCGATACACACTTATTCCAACTAACCTTACCTTCGAGTTCATCCGACGCCCTCTTCCCCCGATCCTAAGTCCTCCATCTAGGACATTTGTCGAGTTAACCCTCGTCAATTGGCACCGACCGTGGGGAACTTGGGTGTTGGAATCATGAATTTGACATCTTTTTCGCTTTTAGCCAACAGCAGTACAGAACTCGACGGAAGTCAAGAGATGGAGTTAACAATTGGAAGTTTGAGCATCTTCGTCGGGCCATCGGGTTCATCCCGCCTCTCGGATTTGATGAAACCAGATCCGTCAGCGAGCAAGCCCGAAACAGAAGCAATGTTGGAATCATCAGAAGGCTCTTCCAGCGAGGTAAACTCGCTGGTCAGCTTGGGAAAAGCACCAATCGCAGAAGGCGAAAAAATTTGGGAAAATTTCGACTTGGAAGAAAGAGCGTGTCAATCGCACAACAGCACAAGGGACTTCACCGCTCGAAGTAGTAGCGTCTCTAAAAAAGTGCACCAGCTATGCGTCATTATCACTGAGGTAGAAGAAGAAAACAACAACGAAAGAAGCAAAAGGATCGACAGGCAAGTCGATAAAAAAGAACACAACAAAAAAGAGAAGGAGAAAGTTCATGTTTCAGCTGGAGAATGGAGGATGATCACGTCAGCTATCAATCATGGTACAGAAGTACCCGAAGGATCAAGGAGAGAAGTTCTGATGAGGTATCAGTATGCATTATATCAACATAGGAAGAAACTAAGAGAGGAAAGAGACATGCTTTTCCAAGACAATAACAGTATGTCGAAGGAAGAGTATTGGGATGATTATAGCGAAGAATCAGAATATAGCAGAGAAAGGCGCGGAGACCCAAAGCACAACAGAGGGACAACAGCATGCAGCAGAGAGGAAAAGTGCTCAAGGAGCCTTACTCCACAGCTAGAAAAGGAGGAAGAAGACTTCGTACAAGAAACACCAGAAGCAGCACTGATAGCAGCACAGGCATACTTATTAACAACAAGGCCAGAACCCGGAGATCCATGAGAAGATATGCACCAAGCCACAATACGAAGCCTCGGGATAGTGGAGAACAAGATCGGCGGAAAAGGACCAGAGGTGAAGTCAACAAGCTACAAGGAAAAGCAAAAGGGGAAATACAAGCACAATACCACGCGAAACGAGTCTAGCGAGTCATCAAAAGAAGAAAGGTGACAAAGGAGGGAGGACGCAAGAAATATAATAGCGCAGGCTCGAGTAAATAAGTCGCACCACGCCTGGAGGGAAGAAAATTATGAAGATGATGAAAAAGAGATGGGCGCATTATGCTTTACCCGCAGGGTTCGCAAGACGCGGGTACCCAAAGGATTCAAGTTACCACATGACCAGCAAAAATATGACAGGTCGCAGGAACCTACCCTATGGTTATCGGATTATCTGCAGGCAGTACAGATATTAGGGGGAACAAAAGCGACTACAATGCAAAGTTTGCAACTACACCTCACCAGCGCAGCACGGTCCTGGTTGAATACCCTACCTAATGAATCCATTGGAAGCTGGGGAGAACTCGAAAGCCAATTCACAAGAAACTTCCGTTCGACATACAAGCGTCCAGCATCACTAGAGGAAGTTAAAGCGTGTGTGCAAAGGAAAGGCAAAACTCTACATTCTTATATACAATGCTAGAGTGTAATCAAAAATTTAGCAGAGGACATCTCCGACGAACGGGCGATTGACGCTTTTTCGGTTGGCCTCCGACGCTCAGATCTCGTGGAAGAAATAGGAAGAACTAGGCCAACAATAGTAGCTGAGCTAATGGAAGAAGCCAACAAATTCGCTGACGGAGAGGACGCATATAATAACAAAAGAGGACGTTCACCAGGAGTCGACAGAGTAAGTTGACAGAGGAGACGACACCGTAGCAGGGATAACCAAGGACGGCAAAATCTGGTAGCTGCGGGTTACAAAGCAAGGGAAGAGGAAGGATATGAAAACAGGAGGTTTCAGGCAAAGGGGACAGAAAAACCAAGATACTCAGGCCCTTCGGCCGAAGACATGTTGTACGGACCCTGTTGAATCCACTACGCATATCTTGATGGAAAAAGAGTCTCAAATCACCAGATGAAGGATTGTAGAACTTTCCTGAGGCTACAAAATGCCATGGGATCAAGTCAAGGAGGATGGCAAGGAGAAAAACACATAAGTCAAGGATACCAAGTACAAAGGCTAGCAAGGCACCTAGAGTCAAAAGTTTACATATCAGCCATGATTCAACCGGTGCCTAAGTCGAAGAAAGAGCGAAAGAGCATATCCAGGCAAGTAAACTTAGCTATATCATCACCACCAGCCACTACAGAATATTTGCGATGGTCAGATCAACCAGTTAAGTTCAGCAGAGCAGATCACCCAAGAAAAGTTCCCAGGCCAGGCCACTCACCTATGGTTTTAAAAGCACAAATAGGAGGATACGACATCGGAAGAGTATTCATGGATGTAGGGAGTGGCATAAACCTAATATATGCTAGAACCCTAAAGGCAATGTGTATCTCACTATCGAGTCTGAAGCCAACAGATTACTCCTTCCATGGAATAGTACCAGGAGCCGCAAATTACCCTTTGGGGAGTATAGAACTCGATGTCTACTTTGGCAGTAGCAGCAATTATCGCAGAGAGAAGCTAGAATTCAAAGTTATGGACTGGCCATCGCAGTACCATGCAATCCTAGGGTGCCCAGCATTTGCAAAGTTTATGGCAGTACCTCACTACGCGTATCTTACGCTAAAAATCTCAGGACCCAAGGGAACAATCACGGTACAAGGGAGCTTCGAAGTAGCCAACACTTGCGACAGGGAATTCAATAGAATGGCGCAAACCTTCGGCATGACAGCAGAATACGAGAGGCTGAAAGGAGAAACAGATCATAATGTGTTACCCGACGTTGGACGATCCCTGCCAGATCAGGCTTTCGACATAACTCAGGACTCGAAGAAAAATCAGGTCCATCCCACGGACCCAAGCAAGACGATGTCGATCGCGATAAACCTAGATCCCACATAGGAAAGCATGCTTGTCGAGTTCCTCCATGAGCGCTGGAAAATCTTCGCCTGGTGTCCTTCAGACATGCCAGGGGTTCCCAGAGAACTCGTCGAGCACGCACTAAATGTGGATCCTAAAGCAAAGCCAGTCAAGCAACCATTGCAAAGATTCGATGAACCCAAGAGGAAGGCAATAGCATCAGAATTGCACAGGCTAGAAAATACCGGATTTATCAGAGAAATAAAAACTTTGAGTTGGATATCCAATCCAGTCATTGTACCCAAGAAAAACACAGACGTACAAAGAGTATGTGTCGACTGCACATCTCTCAATAAACATTGTCCAAAGGATCCCTTTCCTCTACCCCGTATCGATCAGATAATTGATTCAATAGCGGGATGCGCAAGGCTTTCCTTTTTGGACGCATATTCTGGTTACAACCAGATCAAGTTGAAAAGAGAAGACGAAGAAAAGACAGCCTTTATCACACCATATGGGGTGTTTTGCTATCAAGTAATGCCATTCGGCCTAAAAAATGCAGGAGCAACTTATCAAGGGATGATGCAAAATTGCCTTGGAGGCCAAATAGGGCGCAATATCCAAGTCTATATTGATGATGTAGTCATCACTACAAGAGAAGAGGAATCCCTTATCAGTGACTTGGCAGAAACCTTTGACAACCTGAGCAGGTACAAACTCAAGCTTAACCTGACAAAGTGTTCCTTCGGCATATCGGCAGGACAACTACTAGGGTTCTTGGTGTCAGCACGGGGAATAGAGGCGAACCCAGAGAAAATACAAGCAATTTTAACAATGGGGAAACCCACGAAATTACACGACGTACAGAAGCTCGCAGGACGCATCGCGGCTCTAAGTCGTTTTTTGCTCGATTGGGAGAAAAGGCACTCCCGTTCTGTGCACTTATGAAAAAGTCAGATGATAAGTTCGAATGGACAGCAGAAGCAGATGCAGCTTTTGCGCAGTTGAAAAAAGTGCTCTCCACGCCACCAGTGCTGGTCACACCAAAAGAAAAGGAGCCACTACTACTCGACATCGCTGCAACCCATCAGGTGGTGAGTACAGTATTAGTAGTCGAAAGAAGTGAAGAAGGAAAAGCCCACGGTGTCCAGAGGTCGGTATATTTTATCAGTGAAGTACTATCTCCGACAAAACAAATGTATCCGCATTATCAAAAGCTTGCATACAGTGTTTTTACAACAGCACGGAAATTGCGACAATACTTTGCGGTGCACCCAATTATAGTGGTCAATAAAGCGCCACTATCGAATATATTGAACAATCCTTCGGCAACAGGACGTGTCTCTTTGTGGGGAATCGAGTTATCTCCCATGGACATCACGTACGAAAAAAGGAAGGCGATAAAATCGCAAGTCTTGCCAGACTTTACAGCAGAGTGGCTGGAGCTGCAGAGCACGAGACCACCAGACTTAACAAGTGTTTGGACAATGTACTTCGACGGTTCTAAGAGAGTCCAAGGCGCATGCGCATGAGTAGTCTTGATATCACCGCATGGCGACAAATTGAAGTATGCTTTAAGGATGAGTTTTTCGCAGGCTTCTAACAATGAAGCAGAATACGAGGCTTTCTTGCATGGAATAAAGATGGCTAAAGCATGTGGAGCAACTCGCCTAAAAATATTTGGAGATTCCAACCTTGTTGTTCAGCAAGTTATGAACAGGTGCGACATAATCAATGACAACATGATGGTCTACAAGAACTTATATCACTATCTCGAAGGAACATTTGATGGATGCGAAGTCTCGCACATCAGCAGAAACAACAATGAAGAAGCCGACAACTTAGAAAATATCGGGTCACAGTGTTTACCCATACCATCTGGAGTATTCTGGGAGGAAATAGTGGAAAGGTCAATAAAAAGTGTCAAAAGTTCGACTACTGCAGCAGGCTTGGGGGCTACGCCGGAACCCAAGGAAGTCATGATGATAGAAGAAACCTGGATGCAGCCATATCTCGCATACATGATAAATAAATAATTACCAGAAGATGCAGTGGAAGCCAAGAGGATAACTCTATGATCGAAAGTGTTTGTCGTGTTGCAGGGGAAATTATACAAGAAGAGTATTACCGGCGTTTTGCAGCGTTGTGTAACGCCTCAGGAAGGACAAGCAATATTAAAGGATATACACGGCGGAGTGTGCGACCATCATGCCAGCAGCAGGGCAATAGCGGCAAAAGTGTTTCGAGCAGGATTTTATTGGCTAACAGCCATCAAGGACGCGGAAGATATAGTTCGGAAGTGTGAAGCATGTCAAAGATTCGCATCTCGACCGCACGCGCCAGCAGCAGAGCTACAGCCAATACTATTGTCCTGGCCCTTTGCACGATGGGGCCTTGATATGGTGGGAAAGTTGCACAACTCCTGGCCAGGAGGACATGTTTACATGTTAGTGGCAGTCGATAAATTTACCAAGTGGGTGAAAGCGGCTCCGGTAATAACTCAAGATTCGACAGCAGCAATCAACTTCATCAAGTCAATAGTTTTCCGTTTTGGTGTACCATATAGCATCATCACGGACAACGGGACAAACTTCACTTTGAAGGAATTCAAGAGTTACTGCGAAGGACTAGGAATCAAGCTCAAATTTGCATCTGTGGCACACCCAAAGACAAATGGGCAAGTCGAAAAAGCCAATGGCTTGATATGCATTGGGATAAAAAAGAGGCTCTTAGCACCTCTCGAGAAAGCCAAGAGCGCTTGGATAGATGAATTGCCCTCCGTTCTTTGGAGCCTAAGAACCACGCCTAACGCAGCAACTCAAGAAACTCCTTTCTTCCTGATCCATGGCGCAGAAGCCATGCTTCCAGTCGAAGTTACACACGAAGCTCCAAGAGTAACGGCATACGACGAAGCAACATCAACAGAAGCATTGCAAGACGATGTCGATGCACTAGATGAAGCAAGAGATAAAGCATTAGAAAGAGCCACGCAGTATCAACAGAGCCTGCGAAACTACCATAGTAGTCGAGTTCATCCACGATCCTTTGTGGTGGGAGATCTAGTTTTGTGACTCAGGCAAGACAGCCACGGCAAATTGGAGTCCCCTTGGGTGGGACCTTACATCGTCACAGAAATGATACCAGGAGGAGCTTATCGACTATAAGACAAGAAGACAGGAAAAGACGAAAGCAACCCGTGGAATGCGGAGCAGCTACGATGTTTTTACACATAGAATAAATCTAGTGGTATCAGTAAACTTGAGTTAGCCTTCTAAACCCAGAACATGAGGCCATAGGTCGGGTTCCTTGGGTCGAACTCGACAAAATTGTACAAATATTTCTACTTCTCCGCTCGAGGGCTTCAACCCTCGGGTCGTACGAAAGAAACTTTTATCACGACAACGAGATCTTTTACACTACTAGGTTGTGCAGACAACCTGATATTCTTCAAAATAATTGGTTCACAAAGAACCCGATATATATAAAGCATACCTCAGAACAATGATTTGTTCTCATGGTACTATTAAAAGCATCAAAGCAAAGTACAAGTATTCATTACAGATGGTACGGCAGCAAGGACATATAAAAAGAGATTACATAAAGCAGATCCTAATGAAAGTGGACTTCCGCTTAATATTTCTGGCACTGGGTGCCATCGTAGATCTTCACATCGAACTTTGGCGTGCCGATGTGGTAGTCGAAGGTCATGAAGAAGCCTTGTTGGAGGTCGTGGTCTTCTGCAAATTGCGACTAGCCACCCTTAAAGTATTGCTCGCCGTCACCATCATACCAAACCTCCACTTCGTACGGAGTCCCTCCACCAGATTGTTCGCGAAGAACCGCTTCTCGCAGTTCTCGCCCATCCATGAACTTGGTGAAATTTAGCGGCAGACGCTGAATCACACGGTATTGCGCCATGACAATACAGAAGAAATAAAAAATTCTTGGAGAGGCAGAAGGAGCAGCAGGCGGAGGAGCGCTCGGACCTGGGGCGACGCTAGTCACCTTGGGTTTGTTCTTGCTACCAGGTGGGCGGCCAGGACGACGCTTCACCGGAGCGGCCGATGACGAACCTGCGGCGGCCGGAGTTGTTTTTTTTTGCTTCCACGAGGACGGCCGCGACCCCGTGGTGCTACCGGAGAGCCAAGGTTCAGACGAGAACCATCTGCATCAGCCATGTGGAAGAGTGGGAAAACTAGAAACCCTAGATGAAAAGAGGAGATGATGCGGCGGAGGAGGAGTCTGATTAGGGTTTTTCCCCTTGCCAGAGATACTTTATTTATAAGCACATATTATCGGGCCCCCATGATAAGCAAGGCCCATAAACATATTTACAAAGGAGTTAAATTCTGCATATAGCAGACGATAATAACAAAGGGAAAAAAACAGAGATCGAAGGATATGAAAAACCTCGCCTTAGGGCTCGGGGGCTTCCAAACAAGAGAAACTAGAAGAAGAAGAGAATTTTGAGCCTATGATTGACTACAAGTATCCAACCATAGCCTCGGGGGCTACTCCCATCGGGAGCGCTGAGCGCGCACCCGATAGAAATTAAGACAAGCAACAATGAAGATGAAGAGAATCTACCATGCAAACTTTGACTACGTAGTCAACAAAATATAGAGCAATTACTCCCATCGGGAGACAGTGGGAAGAAGTTAATTCAAAATTCTTTGATTTTATCAGTCAAAAGAGACTGCGACATGAGATTCTCGAGTTGCGTTATCGCAACGAAACTCGAATGCCGTGATTTATCATGAAGGTAAGACCCCGGGATCCGTCCTGTGTGGCCTGGTATACGTACATGGATGCGCTCTGCTGGTATGTATCCGTGTCTACGACGCGAAGAAAATCCTGGTGGACGCACTGGGTACCCTGAGAATCACTGGGATTCATTCTTTGTAAGACCTAAATGCGGCAAAAGAATGGGTTTAATCGGTATCCCGAATTCAAATCCAAGGGGATTGAATTTGAAGTAGGCGGCAAGTATCTGTTTCAGCAGTTAACTGACCTCTTGATCTATCAGAGTTGTCAGGCTTGTTCATCAAAACCCCTTGCGAAATATTATCATAAGTCGAAAGACCAAGTCAAAGATTTGAAGATATGAAGAAGTCGAAGAATTAATCAAGTCGAAGATTTAAATATTAGAGATTCAACATGAATCTGCAATTCTGGTAGAATCTCAGGGGCTACTGACAAGGGTATAGTTAATAGAGCCCATATGTTGAGTACCCCTTAGGCCCGTTAAGCTAGGCCCAATTGTAATGATAGTCGATATACGAGTTCTTATCGTATGTCGATATTGTAATCTGTATCAGATCCTACCCGATCCTTGAGACCTGGCCACCTATATATAGGGGCCAGGAGGGGATGGTGTAGGCCAGATTGAAAGCAAGCCAGGTTAAACACCCAAGTTTACTTTCGATACACACTTATTCCAACTAACCTTACCTTCGAGTTCATCCGACGCCCTCTTCCCCCGATCCTAAGTCCTTCATCTAGGACATTTGTCGAGTTAACCCTCATCATTGATCTAACCATGTCAAACAAGGTTTGATTACACCCATTGAAAAATTCCATACTCCTGTGGCGTTTCACGAGGTGCAAGTTTGTGAAACACTTCACTTAACTCTTAGATGTTTGCTAAACTTGTAACTCAAATATTCTTCTTTATGATCCAATCATAAAACTTGAATATTCATTGTTACTACAATTTCCACTTCATGAATTGAACAATTTCAATCATTTCATACTTCTTTCTCACCAAGTAGATATACCATACATCATTGATGAAATAGAAAATACACCACGCTCGACTTCACACCATGGACTACATACATCAACATGTATGATCTCCATTTAGTTAGTCGCTTGTTCTGTGCATGGCCCATGAACGGAGTTTAATCATCCTTATGAAAAGTCTCACAAGCGTCGATCAATTCAAAATCAAATGACTCAAAAGCTATCAATATATAATTTCTTTCATGTTTTGTTTCCAATATAACTTAAACGGCGGTGTCATATATAAGTGAAATTTGTTTTGTCTTGCGACCTTTAGCATCAGTGTTATAGATGTCTATTTTACCAAAAATATTTATAATAATCTATTCATCGATTATGGAAGACGGTAATAACATGAACAACAATTGTTCTCATAATACCAGAACAAGATAACAATTATTTAGTTCATAATAAATCTTCAAGGCTAGGTTTGATGCTGACGGAAACACAATAACACTTTTATTTGTTTCTCGATGTGCATTGTCACCACATTCTTTTGCAAGTTATTTAGGCCATTGTAGTTCTTGCGTTGTGTTGCTTTGTATGACATTTCATACCAACAATCCAGTATCGAATACCCAAGAATTACATTGTTAACGAGCAAAGAATACATCTATAACATGTATATCATTTATATACCTGAGCTGGACATTTTCAGTCTTTTCCTTTTCTACCAAATATTCTGCAGATCCGATTTAGCATTTCCTCCCATTAGAAGAATCTATCAACATCAATAGTGACGTCAATCATTTGACACATAGTCCAAAGTGCATTTAGTCAATTACTAATAGCTTTAGATTTCACACTTTTAAGGTGGATCACCATCATCATATGATTGGTATTCTTCCGGGTTCTATTCTTTAGCAATCTTTCGGTATGGCAAAACAATTTAACCGATACCTTTTCATCCATCTTATCATGACAACTTTCACGATGAAACTACTATAGCTCATAAGGATGAGTGGAAGTATAATATTACTTCCCAAACTTTTGGGTGATCTAGACGCCTAGCATCTTTGATCTTCGCATATATTCATACAATATGAGCATATGTTCTTTTACTAAATTATACTTAATCATTTTGCAAACAATCAAAGTTCTAGACATCAAATATCTTTTAACTCTTGTTTGTTTCTGAAACAATTCTTTCAGCTCCAAGATCACTATGATTCTCAAACAATTTTGAAGATCAATTTCTCATGAAGGCAAACATATGATTTTAGATACTAAATTTGAATCATTGCTCTTAGATTAATACAACTTATTAAATCTTATAGAGCAAGCGAGGTTTGCTAAACTTTGCAATAGGACTTAATCTTTAGTCTTGACATTCTAACTAAACGGTACTAGTCTGTAAAGTGATTATCCAGAATTTTATAGTTCTTTTAACTCAATTAAAACTAAGTGTCGGTGGAAAACGGTCGCCAAAGACTACAACGACTTATGCAACTACACTAAGATTTAGTTCATAATAATTAGTTCAAGTTAATCAAATTACTAATGAACTCCTACTAAATTTAACATCCCTCGAAGTAGTTTAGTGAAGCATGATCTAAATTCACTACACCAAGACCGATCATCACGTGAGATTATGTAGCTTTAATGGTAAAAATCAATATGTTGATCATATCATCCATATGACTCATGCTTGACCTTTCGGTCCGTGTGTTCCGAGGCCATGTCTGTACATGCTAGGCTCGTCAAGTTTAACCCACATATTTTTGCATGTGTAAATCTGGCTTACACCCGTTGTATATGAACGTAGAGTTTATAGCACCCGATCATCACGTGATGCTTCAAAACGACGATCTTTCACAACGGCGCATACGAGGGGAGAACACATTATATCTTGAAATTAAGTGTGAGGGATCATCTTATAATGCTACCATCGCGATCAAAGCAAAATAAGATGCATAAAGGATAAACATCACATGCATATATAATATGTGACATGGTATAGCCAATCTTCGCGCATTGATCTCCATCTCGTGCGCGCCGGCATGATCTCCATCACTCCACCATAAATAGCAACTATGACTATTGCTAACTACTTAGCGATAAAGTAAAGCTATTATATGGCGTATAAGAAGTTAACACGCAGGTCATACAAAATTATAAAGACAATCATATGGCTCCTGTCGGTTGTGAACTCATCGACATGCAAGTCGTGAAATATTACAAAACATGATCATTGCATACATCACATATATTATACACATAACATCTTGTGGCAATACCATATCACAAACACTCCCTGCAAAAATAGGTTAGACGCCTCTAAATTGTTGATTGTAAGTTTTACGTGGCTTATGGGAGCTACGCATAAGAACGGTTCTTACCTACGCAAAGCCACAACGTTGATATTATGATTGCTAACATTCGTTGTAAATCTCATGACTACTATAGTGAGAGAAAATGGCATCCACCAGCCGCATATGTGAAACAAGCCACACGTCAAGTGCAGAGCCGGTCTCGCGAACGAGGTCGTGTAAGGTTGGCCTGGACCGCTTCGATCTCACTATGCCGCGCCATAAGAAGTACACAAAATAGAGGTTTGTAACAGAAAATATCAACGCCTGCAACAAGCATATTGCATTTTACTCGTGTAAAACATCTACGTATAGATCTCGCTCTGATAACACGGAAGGGTTTTGCAGCATAGAAAACAAAAAAATTCCTACGGATACGAATAAGAACAAACCAAGATCTGATCTACGAGATACAAAATAATGAGCAAGAGATATTAGATCTACATACCCTTGTAGATCACACAGCGGAAATGTTCAGATGAACGTGGTCGGCGTAGTCGTACTAGCGTCTCCTCTTCGCGATCCGATCTGATCCAAGCGCCACAACGGGCGGCGCCTCTGAGCGATGCACACGTACAACGCAGCGACGACTCCTCCTCCTCGGTCCAGCAAGGCGTGGTGGAGTGGTAGATGGGATTAGCAGCACAACGGCGTGGTGCTTATGGTCGAGAGTATCTGCGGGCAGAGCTTCGCCTACGCGCGCGAGGTGGAAGAAGAATAGGCAAAATATCTAGTCAAACTAGGGCTAGAAAGAGCTATAGGAGAGACAGCACTACGGCGGTTGAAAACAATTTTTCGGTCACCTGAACCGTCGGACCTCTTCTCACTTTTATAGGCGCACGGGTAAAGCTAAAAGTGCAGGCCAAGTTTTCTCAAAACCTGCCTCCTCCTCCACGTTACCCCCACCGCCGCCATCTAATCGATCTAGTATCGATCACATCGGTAACCGCGTGAGCCAACGCCTCCAGCGA